>OZ057399.1:45761527-46961527 GCA_964056695.1 Melieria picta
AGATTGACTTTGATTAAATTGAATTAATTTAATTTAGTTTAAATTGAATTGCATTAATTTAATTTAGTTTAAATTGAATTGAATTAATTTGAATTGAGTTGAACTGCTTTTAATTAATTTGAACTGAATTGAATTGAACTGAATTGAATTGAAATGAACTGAATTGAATTGAATTAAATTAATTTGAATTTACTTCAATTGATTTAAATTAATTTAAATTGAATTGATTTGAGTTGCTGTGCATTTAATTGATTTCGTTTGAATTGAATTGATTTTGTTGAATTGAATTGAATTGCATTAATTTGAATTATATTGAATTAACTCAAATTTAATTTAATTCAATTTAATTAATTTGAATTAATTTAATTAGTTTAAATTGAATTGAATTGAATTAATTTAATTTAGTTTAAATTGAATTGAACTAATTTGAATTGAATTGAATGAATTTGAATTGAATTTAACTGATTTTAATTAATTTGAACTGAATTGAATTGAATTAATTTGAATTGAAATCAGTTCCTGTTTCATATACCATTTTGATTTTTGAAATCATTTTATTCTCTATCATTAAGATTTTAAAAATTAGTAAATTTTAATGGCATACATCGCATACATCATCCAAAATAAGCTAAACAAGGACACCAACCTTTGCGTTTTCCAAGAACACCTCCTACCTAGCAGCAATAGATGCACAGAGAGCGTTGTACACAACCCAGTAATAAATTTTCACATACGGAGGCGTCTTTTTTAGAGGATGACAGAATATTCTGAAATACTGATAATACTTAAAATGAAAGTAAAAATACTTCTTAACTTGTTGTGAGATACTTAGAGAACTAGTTTTGAAATGGCTATTTTGATCATTTAAATTTGAATTTTGTTTAATTTTTAAATATAGTTCATGGAAAAGAAACCAGTTAAGCAAAGATATAAAAAAATACATAAAACTCTGCCACACCTTGTGATTTTGGTAGATGGAACACAAAAAGAACGAACGAGATATGACAATTTCTGGTTTGGGACTTGTTTTATTTAATTTTTGTAATGTTTGCCACTTTAAAAGGGAACATTAATTATGGGTTTTAGAGAATAAGCTAACAATGCAAAGTTATATAAAATATACAATAATCTCATGAGGTATAAGAGTTCTGTAAACGAACGATAAACGGGGACGAAAGTTGTGAAACATTTATTTGGTTTGGATTGGCACATTTTCCCGAAGTATTAATCATTCATTTATTCATTCACCCATGTTGAACAGAAACCTATTACAAAAATGTTAACGAAAGATGGTTCATCTGGCGAACTCTTATAAAAATCTGAGTCTTAAAGTTAAAAAACAAAAAATTATTGCTTTTAGCTCTTCTCAATGTAACTGGCTGTTCAAAATCTAGATAACTCCTTTCTGAAATCATTGTCATTTAAAGTTTGTCATGTAAAACGTTTCTACACCAGAGAGGAAAACATGATTAGCCAAGCTGTTAGAGGAGCTTTGTGGCAGCTACTTAGACACTAATCACAATGCGGGCACTCACTATGTAAACATATTTCTTGGAGCTGCGGGCGCTTTAAATTAACCCATGATGGCTTAATTTCCCTCTTTTTGGACAAATGAACTAATGCGGCACGCTGGCCACAAATGAAAAGCACCTAAACGCCTAAACGCCCAACGAGAAGTTCATTTAACCTTCAACTTTGGAAGGCAAAACGGAAGTGACTTGCAGTTGGTAGCGTTAAAAGACGTTGCAGGCCAAAGTCCAGCTGCTGCACTGGGCAAAAGCCTGAGCACGTCGGTAGAAGGGCGAACGACTGAACGGACGAACGGACGGCAAATGTAATCCCAGCAGTTATGGTTTGGGGGCATTGCATGCTGCAACCAGGCCATCATTCATGAGCGGAACAGGTGCCATGGCTGTTGCACGCAAGCGGCGAGAGATTGGGTTATGTCGACGGTACGGGGGTGGGGGAGGAAAGAGCGAGCACAGCAGCGCCACAAAAGATCGTCGACATGCCGCACAGTAATTAATGGCTGCCGGCAGTGTGCGCTTTAAATAGTTGCATTGAAGATTGTTGTTTTCATTATACACAATAATAATAAACAACAACAACAATGCAAGTAATATGCAAGCTAAAATTAACAAAAACAACAACAACAACAAAGACAAGTTACATTTGTATATATTTAAATGCTAAATGTAACATTTATGGCAGGCAACGTGCAACAAAAACAAAAACCAAAATAAAAACAAAACGAAAAATTTTGCCAGCACGGCGACTTTAATAATGGCTGCGCGCTGCTTGCAACAAAAGCCAAACCGAACGAAATGTGTGTAAAATGAAAACAAAATGAAACGAACGACAGCGGAGCATGCTGACAGACAAACTATGCGCGCGACGGAACTGTTAGAATTCCACTTATAGTTAGTTGCCGCTCGCACGCTGCGCCGCCGCTCGCCAACCAACCGCACGGCCACACAAAGGCGACGGACGACTAGTTGCAAGACGCAGCCAGCCAGCCAGCAGCCAGCAGCCAAGTAACTGCGTGCAGCTTGAAAAAGAATTTGCAACAAAAGATTTGCTTCGCTTTCCATGCGAGCGTAAAATGCAAACAATTATGCCGGCTGGGCGGCGCGGCGCGGTGCGCGGTCGGGGTCGGTCGCTGCTGCTGGGCGTTGCACACAATGCACGCATCCTTGTTCTTATTCTTATGGCCGCCGCTAACCTGCCACCACGTGTTCGTGCCACGCCGCCGCCCTCATTGCGCTCCGCCCCCACTCCCCACTGCCGCTCTGTCTTTTGCATTCCGACTGTCTGACTGTCTGCTTCGCTCGGCCGCCTGTTCCACTGCTGCCACCGCACCACTTGCCGCTTCCAAATGCTCTCGTTCTCCTTGTGCGCTACTGTCTGTTTGTTTGTATTGGTGTGTATGTGTGTGTGGCATGCTGCCAACGCTTGTGGCTGTTGGCTCTTCAGTGCCGTTCTGCGCCTCGTCCTTTGCCTGTTTATCCTTCTGTGTCATTGTTTTGCCACCTCATTCGCGCTTCCTTTGCCATTTTGGCCCCCGCAGACGTCGTCATGACGTTTCCTTGCCCACCGTTCGTTGTGCCGTTTCCTCGTGCTTGGCTGGCGCGTTTGGCATGTCCTGATCCGCTTGCGTCGTGCGCGCTATGCACTTTCAAATATTTATGCCAACAAGGAAAGGACGCGTAGGAAGGGGAAATGGTGGGAGTATTTAGAAGGGAACAAGCCGCTTTAAATTATTTTATTCGATTTCTTTATTGCTTTAAATGTTTACATAGTTAAAATTTTAAGTTTTTAAACTTTTTTTTACAAAATTTTTTATTTCTTTAAGTTTAAATTACGTTTTTTTACCAGCTTTAAATTATTTCATTTTTTTCGCTTTAAATGTTTAGTTAAGATTTTAAGTTTTAACACATTTTTTACATATATTTTTTTATTTCTTTAAATTTAAGTTACATTTTTTAACAGCTTCAAATTGTTTTATTAGATATTTTTGCTTTAAATGTTTAGTTAAGATTTTAAGTTTTAAAGTAATTTTTATTTTTTTTAGTTTAGGTTAAGTTTTTTAAGTTATTGAAATAATATTTCAAAATAAATACAAATTTTTTTATTGTGATCTGTTTTTCACGAGGAAAATTTTATATTGCATGAGTTTTAAGTGAATTCTGGCAGAAATCTGTTGACTTACTAACGTTCTGAAAGTCCAGGTGTTGAAAATGTTAATAAAATCATGAAAAACCTCGAGTTTGAACATCATGTAAGCAATTTTTTGATTGTCCAGGAGTTAAACATTTCACAACAAACCCATTTGAAATCACTTGAATTCGACTGACTACCAATTGGGAGGAGGCTGTATACCATTGGAGACCAATTGTCGAAAATGCTTTTCAAATCATAGAACTCACATTCTAAATTCTTTAGATATACATCTCTCTGATGTGGTATCATAATGATCCTTTTAATGGACTCCCGAGTGGTTCTCTTACAGAGGCAGGCATCATAACCTAACCTAACCTAATCTAGATCTCTCTTCATCTAAAAATATCTTCCGTAATGCTTTAAAATGCCATCTCATAATTTTTTATTTCTACGTTCTTAATGTACATATTTCATATTCTTATAGTATGTAAAGTGCCTCTATAGACTAAATAAATAAATAAATAAAAAATAAATAAATAAATAATTAAATAAATAATTAAATAAATAATTAAATAAATAAATAAACAAATAAATAAATAAATAAATAACAAATAAATAAATAAATATATAAATAAATAGAAAATAAATAAATAAATAAATAAATAAATCATTAATTAAGTAAATAATAAAATAAATAAATAAATAACTAAAAAAAGAAATAAATAAATATATAAATAACTAAATAAAAACTAAATAAATAAATAAATAATAAAATAAATAATAAAATAAATAAATAAATATATACATAAATAAATAAATAAATAATATATAAATAAATAAAGAAATAGATAAAAAATTAAATAGGAAATAAATAAATAAATAAATAATTAAATAAAGAAATAAATAAATAATTAAATAATTAAATAAATAAATATATAAATAAATAATAACTAAAAAAAATAAATAAATAAATAATAAATAAATAAATAAAGAAATACATAAAAAATTAAATAGGAAATAAATAAATAAATAATTAAATAAAGAAATAAATAAATAAAGAAATAAATAAATAATTAAATAAATAATTACATTAATACAGAATTAAATAATTAAATAAATAAATAAAAAATAAATAAATAAATAAATAAATAAATGAATAAATAAATAAATAAATAAAAAATAAATAAATAAAAGAATAAATAAATCGTCGAGTCCGAGTTTCATGTAAGCAAACTCAAAATAATAACATGAATCAAATTTCTATCTGCGAACTGCTGCTGAATCGCAACAAAATCTAAACATTTCTGAAGCGAATGGAGACTGGTGACAAGAAGCGGATCCCTTAACACTAGATAGACCATTGCGGTCATTTTGACGGTTTTTTATTTTTAAATATTTGTATTTTCTTTAGTATTTCTATCAACTTTTTCTTTGATGACTTTTATTTTTGTTACAATTCTACAATTACAATTAGCCAAATCCGATGTGTACCTTTTGAGATATCAGCGGATATAATATGTAGTCTTTGTAGGTATGGAAAATTTGCGATCTTTCTAGTGTTAAGAAAACGTAGAGGGAAAACTGCAGTGGAGTAATGGCGAACAGTCAGAAAGGATATGCCGTGTGGAATCTTCTACTTTGAGTTGCTTTCTTTCGACCAAACTCTTAATTCGTTTCTGTACTGTGAACAATTGGACCATCTGAAGGAAGCAATTGGACAGAGGGTGTCAGCTTTGGCCAAGATGAGACGAATTGGGTTCCATTAGGACAACGCCAGACCAAACAGATCCATACGTACTAGCCAGAACCTTCTGGAGCTTGGTGGGTAGGTTCTTACGCACCTACCTTATACGATGGTATCAAACCAGGTCCGAACTGACATCAAGTGATTACCATCTGCTTCCGTCCATGGCTACTGATTTTGCTGGTGAAAAATTTGCTTTTAGAGAAGCTTGTGGGGTTAGACTATCGCAGTTTTGTATGTATAGACACGAGGCTTTCTGTGAGAGAGCCATCAAAAAATGGTACAATGCACAGTGATTCGTTCCATAGACAAAATTCAAAAATTGTATAGTCTCAGAATTTAAAGATTTTGATGTCATTTGAAAGGTAAAACTCCCACTAAGAAAACCCCAAAAAAATCTGTGCAAAAAATTGATTAGTGTGTGTGCGAAAGGGGCTCAAAGTTGAAACTTTTTTCACAAATAAATGTAAACACATATTTTTTGTTTTTTAGTCTATTGAGCAAAAAAAATTGTAAAAATATATGGTTGCCAAGAAGTTTCTGAAACTTTCAATATAGATTAAGAAATGATGTTGTCATTTTCGCTTTTAATGTTTTGCAAAATTTGCAAAGCTGAGGCTTTTACTTCACTTATAATTTAAAATATTTTTCTGAATTAAAAATCTGAAAATTGGCAAAACTTAGAGGAAAATATCTAAAAAGTATGTGAAAGTATGTTCCTGGATTTTTTTTATTTTAAGCAGCATTCTTTCTTTGTCGGATAATGTAATTACATCCTCCGATATCTTCCGATCTCAGAAACTAATTCGATTTGAAAAGTGGTCTAAACACCTATTTTTCGACAAAATTAATTTTGTTCATCCCTAAAAGTATGCAATCAGCATGAAAAATTGATAAAACTGCAAAAAAGCAAAACTTACGTCTATTATTATCGTTTTTATTGCAAAACTAAAGGATCCTAAGACAATTTCTGTTACTCTTTGCGATTATCAATGTTGACGTTACCGATTAAATGTAAAATCTGAAATATTTAGCCAACACACTCGTTGCTATAGCACACCAAAAATGACGAAAATTGCAAATTTAAGTCTCAGGCATTGCCAAACTACAAAAGTTTAAGAAAAACAAAATGGAGATTTCAATTTAGCAGACCATGATTAACTAGTGTACCAAATTTTGGGAAGAACAGACCACTCCTTCTAATTTTGTCCCGCGGTTGTATGGAGTCGAATCACTGTGCAGTGGACTAATAGTGCGAAACTACGCCAAGCACAATAATGCTTTACTTCAGATAGAAGAGTATCCAGAAAACTCCCCATGCTAAAGAACGAGGACCTCCAAATCCTCACTGAATACCTGACTGGTCATTGCTCAATAGGGTACCATCACAATAAAATGGGAATTAAATGGGAATGTCTGCAGGAAATGCAATCAAGTACCAGAAACATTCATACATGTTCTCGTACTCGACTATTCTGTACTCGACAGGAAACGATTTCTCCAGCTAGGCACTGCAACTTAAGCCTCTGAGAAGATCTGGAACCCAGAACCCTAAAAGAGTTCTAAAATTAATAAAAAGAAAACCTCAATTGAGGGAGTAAACCAAGATTTGCACAAAAGATAACACAGCACAACAAAAAAACACTTTTTTTCTGGTGCATGGAGTTTTTCTACTGTTTCTTACTAATTTGGGTGCGCTGATTTCGAATCTATCCTCAGATTTTTTTAGCAGCTCTAGTTATTGAGATATAAGTACCGTGTCATTTTTTCAGTTTTTTCTCTACTTTTTCCATATTTTTGATCGTAATTTCTAAACCAAAAATCCGATTGACATGATTTTTACCTTATCGCATTAACAACACCACACGGCTTCTTTTCCGATGCAATTTATTTTTATAAGTTTTAAAATTCCGCGGTAATTGGATCTCAAACTCGGAAAATATGGAATTTTAAGGCGTTTTATTTGATGGTCAAAAAAATACACATTTTTTGTAAATCAATTCACGAGTTAGGTGTATAATGAAAGCCGACACATCAAGCAATAAAACACAGCCAAATTATTTGGCGGAATACACATTCCCATCGAAATAATAGCAAAAATGTACCATAGTCATTTTCATACTTTTTCCTTAAAAAATTAGGGGCCTCAAAATATGCTCTTTTATATGTTAGATTTATAGTCTGAAATACAAGCAAAAAACAAAAAGGTTTTGAATTGCTCTAAACAAAAAAAATTAAAAACTTTGCATATTTTTAGGCCCAAAATTTTTTAAGGAACATCTATGAGAAGTGATGAAAATAGCTATGGTACATTTTTGCTATTACTTCGATGCGAATGTGTATTCCGCCAAATAATTTGGCTGTGTTGTATTGTTTGATGTTTCTTCTTAAGATATTCATATACTTCGTAACTGGATTTATGAAACATCTGTACAATTTTCGCCAACAGAAAAAACGCCTTGAATTCAATATTTTCCTACTCTGAAACCTTATTAGAACGAAAATTTAGAACGCATAAAATTGATTAATATCAGAAAAAATGGCGTGAAATGTTGTAAGTGCAACTATATAAAAATCATGTCGATAGGATTATTGGTTCAGAAATTACAGTCGAAAACGAGAAAAAAGCCGAGGAAAATTCGAAAAAGTGACACGCCCATTTTATGCGAAAACTAGAGCTGTTACATAAAAACGGAGTATGGTTTTGAAAACAGCGTGGAAAAACGATTCAGATTCATGTAAAAAACTCCATGCAACAGACATGCTGTTGTGTGGTGTAATCATTAATAATAAAGAGAGAGACATAAGTAATGAAATTACCTTCAAAATTACAACAAGTTATTGAACAAAATGGCGCATATTTGACCTAAATTGCATCATTCTAACATGCTAAGCCTTCAACTTCATGTAAAAGTAATGAAATTCTTATTAGTACACTTTAGACAAAATTTTTAAGACCACTGCCAAATAACTTGAACAACTCTCAGTTGTTTGAAATTGTTTCTGAAAGGAATTTAATTGATTCAACTTTACATTTTGGCGCAATTTCACTCGCGCGCTAACAAAACCAACACCAAGCCGCCGCGTTTGTTTCAATCTTTCGTCTCATAATTTTCTCATTACAGCACAAAAACATTCACACATGAATCGATTTATACACACCCACACACACACACCCACATGCTTATCCAAGAGCGTCTGTTTTTGGTGTCAGTATGTGTAAGAATCAAATTTTTTCGCCATGTATATTTACAATTTTCCCCTCTGTCTTTCATATTTTCGTTGCAATTTTTCAGCTGGTGCGCTCCCTCGTGACTCACACTGCATCACGTCGTTCACTCGCCACCAGCCACATTAATGAACTCTGTTATGCCGTCTCGTGTTCGCACCACGTTCTGCCCAGCCCACGCACACCGGTGTCGGTCGGCATTTACCGCAAATCCCGACGAGCACAAACCCAACCCAGCACGCCACAACGGTCGCCACTTGAGCCACCAGCCAGCGCCGTCGGTTTTTAGCTTTTCTTCGGTTTTTTTTTTCTACTAGACAAAGTCATTTACACACAAACTGTGCATAGGCCTTCAGTACACCGCACCGACACACACACACACACACACACACACTTGCCACCCAACCTCAGCCAACCCTCGACACTCGCGCGCACCGCCGACCGACATAGTCGCCTGGCTCCCAAACGCTACACACACCCGCGCCCGCGCCCGCCCCAACCCACCCACTTGCCACACACGCCCCATCACTCATAACCATTTTGCAAATTTTTCATGCAACGTCGGTTGCGCGTCTGTCGTTCGGCAGCGCCGCCTCGACTTCGTCGTCGTTGCGGGCACCGCCATCAGTGTTGCCATCATTATCCTCATTCATCATTATTCTCGTCATTATTGTCAGCAGCGTCGTTGTTGGCTGTTGGTCCTGCGTTCTTTTGCCTCCTTGCTTTTCGTTATTTCGTTACTCAGTCGCTGTGATTCGTCTGTTCGTCGTTGCGTTGCGTTGTGTTGCGTTGCACGGCTGTGTTGCGTTCCTCGGTTGCTTCGTGCAGTTTTATTGCCCTGCAGCTGGGCATGATTCGCTCCGTGGCTGTTGTTGCTGTTTTGGTTTCGTAAATTTTGGATCAGCGTGCAGGAAGCTGGCATTTCGGCCCGAAGCGCCACAGCCCCTCGGGCCGACAGCGCATAATGGCCAACCATTAAATTATATTTAACATAAATATGGAACAGGTACCGTGCCGTGCGTACCCCGAGGAGAAAATGCGAGCTTAGTGACTGCGCGACTGAGCGAAATGACTGGATAGACGTCGGGCGCTTTGTACTCGTATGTGTGTGTAGTAAGTAGTTGAAGTCTCGGGGCTGCAGTGGATGCACATTTAATGGTTTTGCGCCGCAGCAAAGTCAAAAGAATTATGGAACAGTTTATGATTATCGATTAATTAATCATTTTTGGGGCACATTTTCATTTAGTATATTTATTGACTTTAGTCTCTTTTGAGGCCTACAGATTGAAAAAATATCAGTTAAATTTATTAAATCAATTGTATTAGAAAATAACTAATAATTTTGTAGCCTACTTACGGGCGACGACACAATATTTTCTAATTTCTTTGTTCACATTCTGAAGAAATCTTTTGGCTTAGTAAAGAAAGGGAAAAAGTGAAATTGAAACGATTTAGTGAATTCAAGTTTGTAAGAAAATAACTAATAATTTTGTAGCCTACTTACGGGCGATCACACAATATTGACTAATTTCTTTATTCATATTCTGAAGAAAACTTTGTTTTAGTGTATGAAAGGACAGAGTGAAATTTAAACGATTTATTGAGTTCCACTTTGTAAGAAAATAACTAATAATATTGTAGCCTATTTCAGGGCGACGACACAATATTCGCCAATTTCTTTGTTCATACTTTGAAGAAACCTCTTGGTTTAGTACATAAAGGGACAGAGTGAAATTGAAGCGATTTAGTGATTTAAGTCTGTAAGAAACTAACTAATAATATTGTAGTCTACTTCAGGGCGACGAAACAATATTTTCTGATTTTGTTGTAACTTTGTTTACGTTCTGAAGAAAACTTTGGTTTAGTATAGCAAGGGATGGAGTGAATTAAAAACGATTTAGTAAATTCAAGTCTTCAAGTCAAAAAATAACTAATAATATCGTAGCCTACTTCAAGGCGACGACACTCAATTCTCTAGTTTTTTTAGTTCACGTTTTGAAGAAAACTTTTGTTTTAGCATATGAAGGGACAGAGTGAAATCGAAACAATTTAGTGAATTCAAGTTTGTAAGAAAATAACTAAAAATTGTATAGCCTACTTACGGGCGATGACATAATATTGGCTAATTTCTTTGTTCATATTCTAAAAGAAAACTTTGGCTTAGTGTATGAAGGGACAGAGTGAAATTTAAACGATTTAGTGAGTTCAAGTTTGTAAAAAAATAACTAATAATATTTTAGCATACTTCAGGGCTATGACACAGTATTTTCTAATTCCTTTGTTCACCTTCTAAAGAAAACTTTCGGGTTAGTATATGAAAGGACAGAGTAAAATTTAAACGATTTTGTGAATTCAAATGTGTAAGGAATTAACTAAAAATATCGTAGCCTACTTCAGGGCGACTTATTGGCTAATTTCGTTGTTCACGTTCTGACCCAAACTTTTGGTTTAATATATGAAAAGATAGAATGAGAACTAATGGGTAAAAGTCGCGACTAAAGTGGGTTGAATGATGTCCACTGCATGAATGAAGCCATTGCACAGTGATTCGTTCCATAGACAAAATTCAAAAAATTTATAGTCTCAGAATTTAACGATTTTGATGTCATATGAAATATAAAATTCCAACTAAGAAAACCCCAAAAAATCTGTGCTAAAATTAATTGGTGTGTGCAAAGCGGCTCAAAGTTGAAACTTTTTTCACAAAAAAATTTAAAGACATATTTTCTGTTTTTTAGTCTATTGAGTAAAAAAAATTGTAAAAATACATGGTAACAAAGAAGGTGCTAAAACTTTCAATATAAATTTAGAAATGATGTGGCCATTTTCGCTTTTAATGTTTTCTCAAAATTTGCAAAGCTGAGGCTTTTACTTCACTTATAATTTAAAATATTTTTCTAAATTAAAAATCTGAAAATTGGCAAAACTTAAAAGAAAATATGTGAAAGTATGTTCCTGGATTTTTTTTTTTTATTTTAAGAAGCATTCTTTCTTTGTCGGATAATGTAATTATATCCTCCGATATCTTCCGATCTCAGAATATAATTCAATTTGAAAAGTGGTCTAAACACCTATTTTTCAACAAAATTTATTTGATTCATCCCTAAAAGTATGCAATTTGCATGAAAATTTAAAAAACTGTACAAATGCAAAACATACATCTATTTTTATAATTTTTATTGCAAAACTAAAGGGTCCTAAGACAATTTCTGTTACTCTTTGCAATTAACAATGTTGACGTTACCGATTAAATGTATAATCCGAAAAATCTAGGCAACACACGTGCTATAGCTAACCAAAAATGATGAGAATTGCAAATTTAAGTCTCAGGCATTGCCAAACAATAAAAGTTTAAGAAAAACAAAATAGAGATTTCAATTTAGCTGACCATGATTAACTAGTATACCAAATTTTATGAAGAACGAACCACTGCTTCTAATTTTGTCCCGCGGTTGTATGGAGTCGAATCACTGTTCATTGCTTTGAGACTTTGGTACAAGGTGTTTCAATAGGGATGCTCAAAGGTGGTCAGTATATAGCCACCATGTACATATAACAACTTACTGTGACATCGATCACAAATTTGTTGTAAATTGTTAATTACACTGTGCAAGTCCAAAATTTAGACATGGGGGGGACCTACTGGGTGAGTTTCCTATAGGTATACTGAGTTGAGATCCACCAGCCGTTTGGTAAGATTGGCTCTAGTTTATGAGAAATCCGACTTTGAAGTTTGCTCATGTTAGTCCAGTTTGTCGCTTAAGTAAGTCCTAAATCGTTTCGAATATCGCATTACTGTCTTCGGCAAGTTTGTAGATATTTTAACGACCAACAAATTTGCTTAAGACACCAATCCAAAAAAAGTACATTTAAACTGTGTAATTGCGATATGTGCATTTTTTTGCGCAGCGCTACGTGGCGTATGAGTGTCATTTAATTATAATTAACACTCATATAATTGACACTCATACGCCACGTTGCGCTGCGCTCAACAGTTTAAATGTACTTTTTTTGGATTGGTGTCTTAAGCAAATTTGTTGGTCGTTAAAATATCTACAAACTTGCCGAAGACAGTAATGCGATATTCGAAACGATTTAGGACTTACTTAAGCGACAAACTGGACTAACATGAGCAAACTTCAAAGTCGGATTTCTCATAAACTAGAGCCAATCTTACCAAACGGCTGGTGGATCTCAACTCAGTATACCTATAGAAAACTCACCCAGTAGGTCCCCCCCATGTCTAAATTTTTGAGGGCAAATTTCACGCACAGTGTTATTGTACGCTAACTTACCATGAATAGTTATAATGTTAAACCGCGTACGAAAATCATAAAATTTTAGTATCAAAGTCACTGATCCCTTTTTGTCCGAGGAAGTCACTAATTAGTGAGAGTTTTAATTTAACAGAACCATCGGTCCGTATCACCTCCAAACCGTCAAAATCATTCGAAATATGTCGCAAAGTCATTGAAAATCTTTTCAGACGAGATTAAGGCATCTTCTACTCTTGGAACAGATTGAAAGACTAGGCTTACCAAATATCACTTCGAGTTGCTCTCGAACATCCCAGTATCGCCGCAAGTTGTCCCTACGATTGTTTCATCGAAATTACTATGCCCCTAAAAGTATGCCATATTCGGAGTGCAACTCGTTCTCAAATATCTCAGTATTGCCTCCTAATTGCACAGTGACAGCGAGCATTATCGTCACAATATATCTCCCTGAAGCTATCTGGTGTTAGCTTTATGATTATAAAAGGGTTGAGAAGCTATCGGCAATCGATATGGTCCGACATATACTGTCGTCTTCCTGATGCTATTTGGTGTGAGCTAAGAAAAGGTTGCCAATCCATAAACAATTCGCGTCCTGGATATCCGTGTGGTCATTTTTGGATCATCATAGATACATCAGTAGTGGGCATCTGGGCAACTGTGACTCGCTGATGATATCTTGCGACAGTCTTGGCATAAAGAAAACCTTGGAAATTCATAGACAATTCGCGTTCTGGGTGACCGTGTGATCATTTTAAATCAGCATACACCTGTAATGGGCATCTGTGTCTCTTAAAATAGTTTTAGCATCAGGAAAAGTTTGCGAACCCATAGATATTTTGTGTTCTAGGGGAACGTGTAGTCGATATGGTTCGGCATATACCAGATGAGGGCATCGGCCTTTTACTGATGTCATTTTGGTTTAGCTTAACCCGGCGTTGGTGTGGTGGAAAAAAGTACGTTATTGGTGTGGTGGGGTATGACATAACCCAAGACTTGATAACCAACCTCACGAAACAACACAAATATAAAAGTTAGTAATTATATATTATTCTTCATTTACTTTTACGCAAGAAAATACAAAAGCACTTTATGTGCAAACAATTTGTAAAAGAAAATACCAAATATAACAAAAATAAACGAAAAATACCGATATTTATAAGTTGACTTCATATAATGGGGTTTAAAAAAATGTCTGTATATAATTTTCCAAAAAACATAGTCTGTTTTAAAAATTAAATACATATAGTTATGTGACATTAAATGTTTGGTAGCTACCCTGAAAGAGGAGCGAATTACAGGGTCTCAAAATTAGCGCATTTTTCGCAAGTCGTATAAGGTTTTTGCTCTCGGACAAACCGAACATCGAGTGCTGTACTGACGACGTTTTGGTACAGCTTCGCCTTATTTCAAGGATTTACAGAATCATGATATTTTTGTGTATTAATGATATTTTTTGGAACATATGATACGATGAAAACGATTGTCGTATGTGCTATTAAATTCAATGGAACATACGACATTCGTTTTCTACGGCGACGAAATGCGAATACTGAACTGGGAGCTTTTCTTGCACGTAGCAGTTGGGCAGTTGGTATTTGCCACTTATTTTTCCGTACGGTGAATTTTTTAATAAATCGATGACTACTAGACCATCGAAAATAAAAATTTGAATTCAAAATCATTTACACAAAAAGATACGTTATTGGTGTGATGGGGTATGTCATACCCCAATGAACTTTAGCGGGATGTGACTCAAATCTAGTCACAATTTAGTTGTTTTTGGATAGCAAATGTGTATGGTTGGATTGTTATAAACAGCTACTGGAAGCAATAGTGCCCACATAAAACTAATATCCGTATTATTTACAAAAATACTACCTCTGGGGTATGATATACCCCACCACACCAATGCCAGGTTAAGAATCCATCTAAATATAGGTTTTTCCAACAAGAGGTGTTATTTTGGTATTCAAAGAAAAATGCCATTTTTTGAGATAAATGATCGGATGTTTATTTCATAATAAAGAGGAAGGTATGCCGTTAATAATGAAAAACAACATCAGCCAAATGGCCACCATGACCACGCTTACAGGACCATATCCTTTTCATGAAATTTTCCATAACCAAATCGCAAAGTGGCTGCCCTATGTCCTCGATAGCCTCACGAATTCTATCTTTGAGGTCTTGAATCGACGCTGGGCTGTTGGCGTACACCTTATCTTTCACGTGGCCCCAAAGGAAGAAGTCGCAAGGTGTTAAACCACAAGATCTCGGTGGCCAATTGTGATCACCTCTTCCAGAGATAACACGGTCCGGAAACTTTTCCCGTAAAAGAGCAATGGTTTCGTTGCTTGTTAGGCACGTAGCGCCGTCTTGTTGAAAGTAAACGTTGTCCAGATCAATACCATCCAACTCCGACCATAAAAAATCATTAATCATCTAACCTCATTTTCGAAAAAGTAAGGTCCAATGACCCCGCCGGACCATAAACCGCACCAAACAGTCACACGTTGAGGATGGAGAGGCTTCTCAACAATAACTCTTGGGTTTTCCGAGCCCCATATGCGACAATTTTGCTTGTTGACGTAGCCACCGAGGTGGAAATGAGCCTCATCAGTCAAGATGATTTTTCGATGGAATTCCGGATCATTTTCATGCATTTCAAGGACCCAATCAGCAAAGACACGACGTTGTTGATGATCGGTCGGCTTGAGTTCTTGTGTTAACTGAACTTTATAAGCCTTAAGACCCAAGTCTTTATGCAAAATACGGTGTAATGACGTTTTTGGAATGCTCAATTCCAAAGAACGACGAGGAATCGACAAACCTGGGTTTTCTTCAACACTTTGGGCTACAGCAGCAATATTTTCAGTTGTTCTTGAGCGACGTGCACGGGTTTTATTCTTCACATCACTAACTAGTCCCAACAGCTCGAATTTTTCCACCAATTTCTGTATTTCGGTCCGACAAGGTGCTTCACGACGACCCAAAAATGCTTTAGTTTTGCGAACTGTGACTGCAAGATTTTCACCATTTTTGTAGTGAATTTTAATAATTTCAATGCATTGTTGAAGCATGTATCGTTCCATTTTTAGTAATGGCGTAGTTTATACTTGTCAAATGTCAAAGAATAAAAGCTTCAAAAGTGACAGCTACCGAAATACCGGGTGATTCAAAATAACACCTCTTGTTGGAAAACCCTATAAATCTTTAATAATCTAACTCTGTGGATGTTAAATGATGTAAAGTTAAAGTAAAGTAAAGTTGATGTTGACGATGTAAATTTTATCATTGAAAGATCTCATAGGTGGGAAGTTAATATTTACTTACTTAACTGGCCATAACCATCCGTTACCATGTTATGGAATGTCTCAAAAATTCTCTCTTGATGCCTCTACCTTGCGTCTTCTTCAGTTAGTCACACGAAGTGATGATAGAACGTCCTCAACTTGATCCTTCCAACCACAGCATCAAACACAGGATGCTCTTTGTCCATGGAGGTAATGGTATGAATATCTCTGTACATATGTCTTTGCTTATATGAAGGAATATGAATGTTCCATATAGAAAATGGTTCCAAAAACAATCTGTTGTTTTCTTTATCCATCCTTCGTTTAGCTTCAAACTCAACATAAGCTCATGTAAAATTGAATTTTTATCACATTTTTAAACATATTTGCGTATCTCATCAAACCCAATCGAGCAGAAAACATTTCAACATATAAAATTATATAACAATATTTTAAATTGTTGCTTTCTTTGCACGTGTGCAGCTCATAATTTACGCACCAATTTGAGCGGCTAAAAATACTCATTTGGGGCCATAAAAAACAGGCAACATGCAGATAATAAGCCCTCAATCATGCCATTTTATCCCGACTGAGTTGGCTGCTCCAACCTCATCGGCACTTTGCCCTAAACATGCCCCCCCTCTCCGCTCGAATGTCCACCGCCAGCACATCGGTCGTCTCGCCTTGTCTCGTTTATGGCAAAATAATAGATCTCTTCGTACCGAAAACACATAACAGAAAATCAATAAAGTACGAAATACAAGAAAATCCAACGCAACGCACGGCACACCGAAAGAAAATCCACCAATAAATTGTATTTTGTTTTGTTTGGTTTTATTTTATTTTGGGCAACCAAAATGGCAGCGCAGCAACATTGAAGCAAACAACAACAACAACACAAATGAAAAGATTGCTAAAAGTATTTATGGAAATAAACTCGCATAGATGTTGAAATGTTGGTATGTTGTTGGTGCTGTTGTTATTGTTGGATGCGCTATGCGACATGCAAACAAACGGTTAAACAGACAAACACACACACACACACAAAGCACGCCGCGTACTCCATGCCGAGGCAATGGCATAGACACAAACACAAACACACACACACACGCAGAGAGAGTCAGCTACTGCTGGCGAATGCCAATTTAGATGCTTGCGGATTTGTTGCGATACGACAGCCGATGCGGCGATGCAAGAAAGTTGCCAACTAAGTGCTCCGCCATAATAACTCAATTATTAGAAATATTTGTTGCGAGCGAGCGCACAAGACGCATACACACATACACATACACGCTCACATACATACATACATATACACAGAGACATTGTATGTCTGAATGTATGCGCAGGCGACTAGTGCGTATGTTGTCAATTTTGACAGCGTCTATCTTTGTTTGCTTCGGTCTGTGACAAAAAAATTGCCACAATGCGAGTCTGTCAGACTTTACGGAGGCGACGCCAAACTAAAATTATAAATACAGGAAATGCATGAAAAACTCATAAAACTAAACGTTTTCAGTGGAATTGTTCATAAAATATGAACAAGCTGCGCACTGTGCGATTCATTCTGGCATGTTTTAGCTTAATTAAAGAAATCAATGGAAAACTCAATACTTTTATTTGTTGTTTTTTTTGTTGTCATGTAACAAAAATCTATTTTATGAATGCTTGAATTCTTTCAGGGAAAGTTTCTGTTCTAATTGAAGTCTACGAATTGGGCGCGTTTGATCAAAACCCTGTTTCTTTAATAATGGTTAAATAAAATCAAAAAGTGATAATTTTGTATTTTTCCACATATATTAAATAGTTTTTCTGTAATTAAAAAATATTGATACAAAATTTATTTAACCCGTCTTAAGGGGGTCCTACCATGTAAACGCCGTTTTTCGAGGCGTTTTTTGGGATCTTGCAGAAGGAAAAGTATTCAATATTTTCCAATGCGGTTTATTGGTCCTTTTAGTATAAAAAAGTCGAAGTTTAAGAAATAAGTGTTATGCTGTAGCCACAGCACCCCTGCGAAATAAGGCCTTCCAAAAGTATGTGGGTTGATGGTACACACGATTTTGCAAAAACTGTTCGTCTGAAACACAAAAGGAAAGGTTTTTTATAATAAAAATATAAACAATTTTTTTATTATTTGTTTATAACAATTGGAAGCTCATCTTGTACCGAACGATAGCGACAACATTTACACACATTTAAATAAAAAATTATCAAAATCAGTTCGAAAAAGTGGTTCTGAGAAAAACGCCTCATGCCGGCTTGGCGCGCAGCGAGAACTCAGTGGAAAGCGTGATAAAACTTGCCGTAAAACCTGTTTTCCCTTCGGAATTCAACAAATTCCTTTTTGTATCTTATTTTTAGATACATTAACTTTAGAAAAATGCAACAAAAAAAATGCATTTTTTGAAAGTGTTATATGGTAGGACCCCCTTTAGCTAAAATAGTTCAACAGTAAACTAGCGCTAGAACTCTAACAAAGAGGCGTGGCGACTTCAAATATCGTGCACACTTCTTAGGAAAGTGTTTCATGATTTAAATACAAAAAAAAAATATCGACCAACAATTTGAATTTTAAAAAATTCAATTTGAAAGAAATTTAAATGCGCGGTTTTAGAACAAATGGCGAAACTTGCTTATTATTTCCAGTGTTGCCACAACTGATAAATTTTTTTTTTTTTGTTTGAAAAGTTTTACCAAAATTAAAAAAAACATCAAACAGTGATTCCGATCAAATTAACATTTTATTATTTTTTTTTGCCGGCCTCAATAGTCCAGCGGGTAGCACATTGGGTTCACGCACTCGAGCAGTGTTGCCCGATACATGAAATTACTTTAGCCTAAATCTTAAATAAAAACCGAAATTTCCTCCCAAAAATTTAAAAAACTCCTACTTTTTTTATTATTTTTTTTTCATTATTAAATAATTAAAAAAATAAAAATATATTTTGTTTTTTTTTATTACGTCTTTTTATTCATTCAACTTCAGCTTAACAATATTTTAACACAAACAAAAATATAAAAAATTAGATCGGTATGAATATTGCTTTCTGCATTCATTGCATAATTTATACACTTTGAAGCATAAAATTTAATTTAATTAAATTTAACACTTTAGCTTCCAATATAGAAGGCTTCGGTGCCACTAATGATATCAAATGTATCACCATCAAAATCTCCTAAACTTTCTCCTAAACAATTCTTCCTCCTAAAAATTATCCTAAAAGGAAGTATTTATAAAATCAGGCATGCCAAACATGATTTCAATTTTGGCAGATTTTGTTTACATCAGAAAATGTTTTTCGAATTGAAGAAGGCACCATTTTTTTGAAAATCTACCAAATAGCAATTTACCAAATCTATCAATCTACAAACAAAATTAAAAATAAATCAATCAAGTTTGGTAGATTTCTACCAAAGCGGCAACACTGCTTATTCCAACATCCCATTAATCAAAATATTCATTGCAAAGCTACGTCTTTCTCAGTACGCGTCATTTGATTAAAGCGTAAACAACAACATTTCTTATTCAGCCAAAAATGTCGAACTTTGTGCCTAGTAAAGTGTTTTTGCGGTGAGTACTCTTTCATTACTTTAATATGAAAAAAAGTCCTGCCGAAAGTCATCGTATTTTATGCTTTAGCTGAGTGAACATGTCAGAAGTGGTTTGCATGTTTCAAAAGTTGTAATTTTAGGTTGGAAGACGAGAGGCGACCCGGACAGTAGAGCTGGTATACTATCGATAGTTGGTCTATTCGATATTTTCGATAGTTTGAGTAAAAAATATAGATAATGATACTATCGGATAAATCAGAATTGTTTTATATATTAAATTAAGACTATTAAATTAAGATTTACATTGCAAGTTTTTACCAAGGCCCTATTTTGATACGTATACCTGATGTTCTATATTATTGGCCCCTATTCCAATGCCAAAAAATAACAAAAAAACATGAACTGATGGGGAAACTAAATGGTGAAAACATTTGAAATAAAAAAGAAATAAACACGTTTTTTTATTTTTGTAGAAATCAAAACTTAAAGGGTTGAACGATTTTACGGAGAAACAGGATTTTTTTAGGACTTTTGACTTCAAACTTAATAAAAGCATTTTACATGTAAAATAATTCGATATGTGTTTCTAATTTTTTTGAATTAAAATCTAACGGAGTCAACGACTGGTTAAGAGTTTGTTTAGAGTAACTGTAACAACACATGAATTATTGGGCCTTTTGACTTGAAAATGAGTGAAAACACTTGAAATCGATAATAATTAGACACATGTTTTCCATTTCTTTTTCTTCTTTTTTTTAGTGAAGATATTTTTTTACCGAAACTAATTTGTTTTTTAATAGTCACGTGTAGGCTTAATGCAGCGATTTGCATGTTCTAAAAACATGTCTAAAGAGTAGTTTAGTTCGTCGACCGGAATGTCCTTCAGGATGTCGGTACAAGCCTTTTGGATGGTTTCTACGTTCTCAAAACGCTTTTTTCATCGGCAAATGCATTATTTGAAAAGGTGAAATTCGCACGGTGCCACATCATGTGAAAACAAAAAAACAGTCAAAACAAGTCTCAACAAGTGTCAATGTTCAGTTAATAAATTAATAAATTTATGCTATTGAGATGCTTAACCTTCGCCCTACTAAAGATGACAATAAATATATTTAATATTTAGTATCTTCCTCTGGCGATAGTTCGTATTTCGAAAAAAGGCCTAACTTTAATGATTTATTTTGAGACTATAGAAAATATTCGAAGATTTCTTTCCAGAGGGTTTATTGAACACATAGTGAGGTACGCAAAAAAAATGTATCGTGAGTTTTAATCAAAATGGTAGCGAAAGCGCCTGGGATCACCCAGATACATTTGTATAAAAAATTACAAAATTCAAGTTTAAACATGAACAAAATTTGAAAAAAATATTTTTTCATGTTATTGAAAATTGCCTTAAAATTTGTGCAGATATTGAACATGAATATTAAAAAGATCACCCGGGTGGGTATAAGTAAAGCGAAGGTTAAATCCAATTTCAAGAATTTCAATGAAGATTTTGGCTTATCTTTTTTGAATTACCGCCCAGTTTTGATCTACGGTGATCGCGGATTCAGTTGGCTAACACTTTGGTCATCATTTATGTTCTGACAATCGTTTTTAAATCGCTTTTACCACTTATGAACTCCACCACGGCATAAACAAAAATCACCATAAACTGGGTCCATCAATTTGAATGCTTCGGTTAAAGTTTAAACATTTTTAAAACAATAGTTAATATTGGATCTTTGTTCGATGCACATTTTTGTACGATGACACAAACATACTTCCACTTCAGATGCAATAAATTCGCTTTTAGTCCACCAAATTTCATGAAATTTTTACTAAAAATCAGGAAAAAATTTAGTTTTTAATGCGTTAAGTCACATAAGCCACAACAAAATGCCCTATTTGGAAAGTGCACTTTACTTTAAAAAACATGTAATACTAAACTGGCAAAACATTTTTTTAAAACCCCCCCATGACCAAGTTCTGGCTACGCCCCTGATCTATTCAATTCTATTGTCCTTAGAAATTCAAATTATTTGTTTGAATTTTACTTTATATATGTTCTCACTTCTGAAAAGTAATTCAGAAAAATTATCCTGAATCCTGTATCGACTGTACAACCAAGTCACTTGTCAATACCTCAAAGGTTACTTCATTAATTTGAATAACTCGCCTTTTAGAGAAGAAGAAAATTCATACCTAAAATTCAACTAAAAACATTCAACAATCTTAATTCAAAACTGATATCGACTTCATTATAATTTCAGTAACAAAGTGAATGAGACTAGTAAAAAGCCCACTGCAACTGCATCAACAATTTAGGTGTGTTTTCAAATATCAATAACAAAGACGCATACAACAATAAAGCAATCAGGTAAGTGGTTATTATTAATATTAGTGGCAATTTAATTATCGATACATTTAATTGAAGGCGTTATTAATTTGAAAATTGCGCTCTCTTTCTCGCTCAAACCCACTCAACTCGTTGCCAGTCTGTGTTTCATTCGTTCCCTTAGAAAGTTCAACCAGCAAAATGCATTTCATTGCGCAATATTTTTCATTTAATCCGCTGCTTGCCACTCCGCGCGCGCAAAGCAAACAAACAAACAAAAAAGTAACCCAGTAACGAGTCCTGTGCACGCTGTGCGACAATTTATCAAAATTTCACTGCGCACACTCACATGCACTTTACGGCTTTCCGCGCTGCGCGTTGCCTTCTCATAATGCGGCAGCGCCACGCATCCGAACGGCCCCGCAGCAACGCTATGCGTTCCCTTGACGAATCAGAGTTGCAACACTGTTTTAGTTGCCTGCAAAAATGTGTGCCAGCTGTGTGCGTTTCTGTGTGTGTGTGTGTGTGTGTGGGTGCATGCGCGCTTCTGTGTATTTTTCCAATTTCAATTTTCATTTGATTTATGCGCTGCATTTAAATGTAGTGGCGTCCCTACTTCCTCTGCCGTCAACCCCTTTCCCGCCCCTCCCCCATCGCCAACTATGCGCCCGTCACACCCACAACACACGACCGCTGTGCGTCGAAATCGCTTGCTGCATGCAGCAACTTCTCAATCATTCGCCATTCGGGAATTGCTGCGTGTCGCAATAAAAGACAACAGCGACAACAACGAGACTAACACAAAAGTAAGCATGCAAGAAAATATTGAAAAGCAGAAATGACACTTTCTCACAGTGATTGCGCGTCAATACGCAGCTGGCAACGCTGGCGACGCGGCCAAACGAACTAAATCGTAAACGCAATCAATTGCAATTTCCCCAAAGTGCTCGCAGCGGACGGATGGGGCGAAGGGGGCGAGCGGTGAGCGGCTTAAAAGCAGCAACGTTGCATAATACAAAAGTAATGAATATAATGTGTGCAAACATTATTGCGATACGAAGCGGAATTGGGGCCGTAATTGAAGGCTAAATAAAATTTCTGCAAATAATGTGAGGTTAGTTTGGGTATTTGGATAGTTCTCGACTAAGTTCAATGAAGTTGTATTTGCCGTGGTAGCAGTTAGTCAACAAAGGTTCTCATTCAGTTGTTGTGAAATCTTCCAATGAAAGGAAAGGTGGAAAAGTGTGCGGATCACCCACGTTTTTGTCCTACAGCTCACAAAAGTTGGACACGTGGAAGGAGATTCATTCAGGTCTGCATCAGAGCAGTGCTCAGAGATATTTGACTCAGTCAGCTTCAGTCTGAAGATATTTCTAGCTATCAAAGAGATTCTTCTATTCGATTGTAAGATCTACAAATAAGTATCTACGCTACCGAAGATGGCTTAACCCTATCACACCCTAAGGTGAGATAAGAGATATTTGACTCAGACATATTTGGCTATCAAAGAAATTCTTCTATTCGATTGTAAGATCTACAAATAAGCATCTACGCTACCGAAGATGGCTTAACCCTATCAGACCCTGATGCGTATCAGTGCAGTTTAAATAGATATTAGACTCAGTCAGCTTCAGTCTGAAGGATTGTTTGGCTATCAAAGAGATTTTTCTATTCGATTGTAAGATCTACAAATAAGCATCTACGCTACCGAAGATGGCTTAACCCTATCACACCCTAAGGTGAGATAAGAGATATTTGACTCAGTCAGCTTCAGTCTGAAGACATTTCTAGCTATCAAAGAAATTCTTCTATTCGATTGTAAGATCTACACGGGTAAAAATAATTCATAAAAATCTTATGAACGGCGTTCATAAACCTTTATTTTGAACTTTTTATGAAAAACGCATACATTTTTTGATTTTTTTCATAAAATTTATGAAACAGTTCATACATGTTTATGAACGCGTTCATAAAATTTGTGAAACTTCGTTCATAAACCATTTCTTAAAAGCCGAATCTCACATTTTTGGTTCGGGTACGAGCCGAGCGGGCAGGCTACCTTTATTTTGAACTTTTTATGAAACATTCATAAATTTTTTGATTTTTTTCATAAACTTTATGAATCAGTTTTTGAACACGTTCATAAAGTTTCTGAAATTCGTTCCTAAACCATTCGTTCGGCTACGCCGAATCCGAATGGCGATTGGCAGTTTTTTCTTTCACACTTGGTGCGATTCTTGTAATTCTCATCTGCTTTATGTGGTAAGCGATATAAGTAGATGAGTGTCTAGCGCCTCGGTATGAGAAGCCAGCGCGCTACACGAGATATGTAAGCGAGACAGGTAAGTCGAATTCAATTAAATAAATTCTTTATATTATTTTATTTATTTTGATATTATTTCATTGCTATTAATTGTCAATTTCTTTTTAGCAGTCAAAGATGCGGATGGCGGCCATCTGCTGCTGTTATAAAACGAAAATTTATTGAATTTTTATAACATTATTAAAAAATTAATTAGGTATTCATATTTATAATTAAACAAAATATACCAATGTTTTCAATTTTTAGGGATTTTGAATTTCAGGAATTTTTCTTATGAAAAAATCAAACATTTTATGAATTTCGATCAAAAACGTTTGGATTTATGAACAAGGCTTATGAAAGCGTTCATAGGGGTTATGAACGCATTCATGAGCGTTCGGGTCACCCGAAGGCTTATGAAAGCGTTCATAAACTTTTGTGAATACATTCATAATTTTTATGAACGCATTCATGAGCGTTCGGGTCACCCGAAGGTTTATGAATACATTCATAAACTTTTTATGAACGCGTTCACTGGTTCAAAAACTATGAATATGTTCATACAGTTTATGCAAAAATTCACAAATTTTTTGAACGTTTTTCGTTCCGTGTACAAATAAACATCTACGCTACCGAAGACGGCTTAACCCTATCAGACCATGATGTGTATCAGTGCAGTTGTAAGAGATATTAGACTCAGTCAGCTTCAGTCTGAAGACATTTCTGGTTATCAATGAGATTCTTCTACGCTACCGAAGCTCTACAGTTTCAAGAGATATTTGACTCAGTCAGCTTCAGTCTGAGGGAATGTTAGAAAACGTCTGAACGGATGTTGACTCCGGCAGCTTCAATCTCAAAGCATGTTTTGCTAATAGAAAACACCTGGGGTGGAGGTTCTTTCAAGTCTGATTCAATGAGTTCATAGAAATTTTTGACTCAGCTTCAGTCTGAAGCAATGTTTGACCATTAGACAATATCCGAACTTAAGTTAACTGAGTGAGTTTCAGTCTGAAGACATGTTTGCTAATAGCCAAACAATATTCGAATTTAAAACGTACAAATAAGTGTCTACGCTACCGAAGATGGCTTAACCCTATCAGACTCTGATGGAATTTTTGGGTATTAGACAATGTCCAAACTGAAGTTGACTCACTCAGTCACGCCAAAACTGTTTCATAAATTATATTTTTATTTTTATTTTTTCTTATATTTTTTTATTGGACTTGACATTTCAACAATGGCCACCACGTCAACAAACAAACACTAATATATATATAAATTTATATGTAAATATGAATTGCACTTGTTGTGCAGATATATTTGAAAATTAATGAGGCGCGCTAATTAACCCTCAAATGCATGAATTAATTTCACGTTTGCTAACTAAAAATAGGTTTTTCTTTTTAACACAAAAAACCACTAAAAAGTGAATTAAATATTAATAAACTACTAAATATTCGCAAACAGATTTCGAATGTGGTTGTCGTTTCAAAATATTATATCGCGGTTTAATTTGATGATTTACACAAATACGGTAGTGTGCCTAAAGGCATCAATATGCATTTGAGGGTTAATGCAAAAACAAGAAAATATCCAACTATATGATTTTTCATTGCAATACACAAACGTCTAGAAGTCATAGCCATAGCCCTGGCCAGAGCCAATTCAATCGCGGCTATTAGGCAGAGCACAGTGGGACCATGACGAATATCGTCAACAAGATAAAAATCAACAAATAATTTTGTTATTTAAAAAGCTATCAAAATTGATCTCACTTGTGAGCCGTTAATGCATTTTGACCAAAAAATTGAAAAGAACAAAAAACGAAAGGAAAAGGAATATTACAAAAAAAATTATAGTAAAAAAAAACAAATAATACAAAAGAAATAATGAAAAATAATTTAAAAAAATATTGAAAAATAAATAAATAAATAATAGGAAAACCTTAGTAATTAAAAAACAAATAATACAAAAATAAATAATAAAAAAATAAATAATACGAAAAATTAAAAAAGTAATGGAAAAAATCAAATAAACTAAAACCAAAAACCAGAAATCAAACAAAAATACAAAAACTAATAATATTATACAAAAATATTTACAGATAAAAAAATTAATAATGCAAAAACTTAATAATACCAAAAAATAAATAGTACAAAAAAGCAAGTACCTAATACA
The DNA here is from genome assembly GCA_964056695.1 of Melieria picta. Classification (NCBI taxonomy): domain Eukaryota; kingdom Metazoa; phylum Arthropoda; class Insecta; order Diptera; family Ulidiidae; genus Melieria; species Melieria picta. Next base: position 45,788,083 of record OZ057399.1, read on the forward strand.
AAAACGAAATAATACAAAGAAATAATTACAAAAATGTGAATAATACAGTAAAAAATTAAATAATACCAAAAAACCAAATAAAAACCACTGAACACCCAGTTATCAGAAAATATATACATAAGAAAAATATCTAAAAGAGTGATACAAAAACAAAGCAAATAATACAAAAAAAACAAATCCTCCGAACAAATGAATGAAACGAAAATAAAAAGGCTTAAAACAAGAAATAAAAATAAAATAAAAACAAAAAATTAATAATACCAAAAAGCAAATAATACAAAACCTAAATTGCAAAAAGAACAAAAACAATTATATAAAAAATAAAAAAACAAAAAAAATCCAAACCAGAAATCAGAAAATTCAAATATTTAAAAAAATATAAAAACAAAAAAACAAATAATACAAAATTTACAAAAAACCTACTATTTGTTTTAATAAATAAAATAAACAAAAATACTAAAAAATCTGAAATTTGACACAAAAATATATAAAACAATAATAAAAAAAATTAACAAAACCAAAATATAAATAGTACAGAAACTAAATAAAACAAAAACTAAATAATACAAAAAAATTAATTATGCAAGATAAATAATACAAAAAATCAAATAAACAAAAAACAAAACCACTGAAAATCCAGAAATCGAAAGATATGAAAAATAATAATATCAAAAAATTAAAATCAAATAACTAATTTAAAAACTAAATAATAAAAACAAAATTAAAAAATAATAAGAGCAATAATACAAAAATAAAATAAACGAAAACAAAAACAAAAACACTAAAACACGAATAAAGAATAGTACCAAAAAAATTAATAACTTATACAATTATACAAAAATAATACAAAAATCAAATAAACAAAAACATTAAAAATTAATAAAAAATAGTGAAAAAAGTAAAAACACAAAACAATTAATAATACAAAAACTAACTAAAACAAAAAAATTATACAACAAATAAATGAATGAGAATACAAAAAATAAATATAATAATAAAATAAATAAAAAAGAAAATAAAAAATAAATATAATAAATAAATATAATAATAAATATTATAAAAAATTAAATAAGTCAAAAACAAAAACACTGAAAAACCAGAAAAAATATAAAACCGTAAATGAAAAAAAATATTTAAAAGAATAATATAAACTAATAATAAAAAACAAAAAATATTATAAAAAAGCAAACATTGTATTAATTAATTAATAAGTAATACAGTAAAAATAAATAATTCCAAAAATAAATCAAAATCAAAACAGAAACACTGAAACAAAACCAGAAAAAATAAGAAAATATAAATGAAAAAATATTTAAAACAATGATAAAAAATAATAATAAATAACAAAAAACGATATTATAAAAAAAAAAATGGATTATTTAATTAATATAATACAGCAAAAAGAAATAATTAAAAAAAAAATAAACCAAAAACAAACAAAAAAAACAATTATACGAATGAAAGCGCAACAGTCAGCGACCAAATGTCAAAATGTTATCGCTGACCACAACGATGGCCCATTGCACCGCCCAGCCGCGCTGCGGACAATATTTTCTAATGAAAATTATTTATTTACACCACTTTTGGTTGCGAATTTCGATAGTTTTTCGTTTTCAATTTTATTTATTTGTGTTTTTATTTTTGTTATTTAATTTTTGTTTTATTGCAAACAAAGCGAAAATAAAAGTACGCCGCAATCGCGGTGGCCAATCTTTGGCGGCGACATTTTAGTTGTCGTTGTTGTTGTTGTTGCTCAGCTACAGCTCAAAATAGACAAATCCTACAAGCATTGCAACACAGTGCGGCTGCAACTGAATGTTAAAGCGAGAGTGTATGTGTGTGTTTGTGTGCGTGTATCATTGTTGTTGCACACTAAATCTGTCGTTTTCCTTCAATATGTCATTAAAATAGAGTGAAACGGCCGACAGCCGAGCGGCCAGGGGAAATTTAATTAATGTGAAAATTTGCGCAGACCGAGCTGGTTATTTTTAAGTTTGATCAAGTTGGCAGCACCGAAAAGGAGACAACGCACACACACACACCGATAGCAGAAGCAACAACAAACATACACACATACACTGGTTTAAGCGCAGGCAGGCACACACACACACACACACAGTGTCGGTAATTGAGAATTTGCTATTCCTGGGCGCTGAAAAAAAGTGGGCGACAACATCAACGACATCAACCTGGCCAACTCTGCGTGCGTTGGCATGTGCAAAATTGGCTGGGATCGAACCGGGAATGGGCGCGTGGAATGTGGCCGGGAGCTGGCGAATTTGCAACGGAGCAAAACATTTTAGCAAAGTTTTGGCATGAGTGAAAATTAAGTTATTCGAGTTGGTTGGACGCTCCGCAATGACCGCAATTGCAGCGCACATGCCGGCGGCGGTGACGGCAGCGGCCGATTTCAAATTGATTAAATGTTGGCGCATACAAAACGGAAAGTGAGTAATTAATTTTGCAGACTAATGAAAATTGTATTAAATTCGCCAGAAATAAGGAATACTTACTAATACTGTGTCTACTTATGGAGAACAGCAGTTCGATAAGTTTGTTGCTGGCGAGCGCAACTGTAAAGGTGATAGATTTAATATGAAGAAAAGGATGAAAAAAAGGATGAAAGTTGGGAGAAAATATCCAATAGAACATCACAAAATTGTAATATGTCCTTAGTGGTACCACAATCTCTTAGAAATCCTTGCCTGCTTCAAAGTTTGCCTCCATTCGTCTGTCTAGCCCTCGTTTCCTCCAGTTCCTTGCATTCAACTTTTCTGCAGATGCCGAAATCTTTCAACCATCGAAGGCGAGAGCATCCCGTTTTCTCTCTCTCTCTCAGAAATTGTCTTCATTCGTCCTTCTTTGCATTCAGTTTTTCGGCAGATGTCGAAATCTTTCAACCATCGCAGGCGAGAGCATCCCATTTTCTCTCTCTCTTAATCTCTCTCTTAATCTTGGTTATAGTATAAACAGAACCAAATCGTCGGCCGAATTTATTCGCACCGAAAAATGACGCAGCGCGTCAGTCGTCGTGAATAACGCACAGTGAAACATAATGGGTGCGAAATTCGCATCAGCTGTGTACAAAAATTATTCCTGCAAACACACGATAGGTCAAGGGGAAACTTCCTCAATTAGCAGCTCCGTCCTGCCCATTTTCTAAAACATACGAAAGGGAAAGACAAAATTGATTATTTGGCACAATTTTTTATTAAAATTTGAAGCACTTACAACTTTGCAACCTTAAAGTAGCACAAATCACAACATTTTTGCAGAATTTTTCGTTTGTTTACATTTTCGATTTTCACCTCTGACAGCTGCACAGCTGATTGGTTCGCACGACGACTGCGACCAAATTAGAATTTGTTCTATCGTCGGACGACTGGTCGTCGGCCGACTATCGCAGTCGTCGTCGTTGTGGGCAATCACATGCACTGCTGTGTGTTTTAATTTTGACAGCGTACGTTCGGTGCGTAAAAATCGGCCGACGACTTGATTCTGTTTATACCATTATATGCTCGTTTCTTGGTTTAGATCGTAGACTTTGATATACATAAGTATATTCCAATACAAATTTTGGTGATACTAAACCAAAGTCGAACCAAAGGCCGCTTCTGGGCAATGGCTGCCATCAGTCAGTTCAACTGTTCACAGTACAAGTGTGAATTAAATATTTGACCGTAGGGGAGCAACTCATAATAGATAATTCCCAGTTAATCCTATCAAACACATAGCAAAACCTTACTGACGGTCAATCCCGGCTTGACCGCAGTTTGCACCGGCTATACCATCACGACCATACAGGTCCGAATGAAGAGTTTGGCCTGAGGGTAGAAGCTCAGGGAAGATGATTCCTTGGCAATTCCAATAAACACATAGCAAAACCTTCCTAATCCGTCAATCCTGGCCTGACCAACGTTTGCCTCAATGCGATTCGACCACGTCCGTTTTTGTTTGATGTGATCGTATAGGATCCACTTTGTTCCACCACTCACTATCCGATTTAGAAATGGTTCGCTTGATGATCCAGTCTTTAATATCAGTCACCATCCACTCAAGAAATTAGTCGATTTTGTAACGATTCGCAGATTGAAATTCGGTCCATGAAGTTTTTATATTAACTCGTGTGGCATCCACACATGGAGCTTCGGTTTGTATTCAGTTTTGTTCAAGTGGTTCCAAATGGTTCTCAGTTAGTTCCTGAGTAGTGAAATGATGATGATGATGATGATTTTATGGACTATTTCAGCTATTGACCTTCCAGAGATTGTTGCATCTTCTACATCAAAACTATCCGGTAGATGCCGTTTGGAATTGACGAAAGACGGAGAAATGATCGTGATTGACTGTGTTACAGTGTCTGCACCATAAACACTATTTCGGTTTTTAGCCGTTTTGAAGCAAAACTTAAAATTCGGGTGTGATTTCACTTTTTCTTTGAAATTTTAATAATAAGCAAATTTTTTTATTTATTTATTTAAGGTAATCCAGAAATTTAATACAATTCGTAAAGATTACAACGAAATGTAATTAAATAAATAAATTTCCTGTCGTAAGGTCCATAGGAATGGTTGATGATCTGTTTAGTGTCCTATGGTCTGAAGGAATGGTTGATGATCGTTCAGGGGGAAGTGTAGAAAAACAATACTTATTGAGTTGTGATATTTCTAAATTCTAGCTACATTTTAAGAGAATTTTTTATAAACATTAACCTATGAATTTAGTGTTTACAAGCATTTTAGCAGGTTTGCAGTAGGCAGACATTCAAAATCATCATTTTTGAAGCGCGCTCAGACAAATTTGAGTTAAGCTATCAAAAAACTGTGTGAGAAGTTTTTTTAGTACAAAATCATATCTTTCCAACGCCATCTAGCGTAACTCTATATCACTTATACAATGCGCAGAAAACGTCATCTATTGGAGAATTAATGGATTTCTTTTTACTAAACCTTATTACTTTTACTAATATTAAATATAAATAACAATCAAAATTGTCCACTTTACCCTGGCTTTTCTCATCATGCTCTGCACTTCCTTTGCCCATTTTGACTATTGTTAGACCATTAAAGTTGAAAAGGTTGTTGATTCGAATTCCAACAATTCTCACATTTACCCTTTCGGTACAGCTTTTTATTGGGGAAAGTTAAAATTTTAAATTTTACGTTTTAGGCTTCTATGTGGTTATATTAGCAACAATCCATAAGAAATTTTTAAATTTGTATACTCGGACCCTGTATTTCAGAGGGTTTTTCTATGAGAGCAACCACATCGTTGTGGCGGTAATAATTACTTAAACATAAAACTTTTTATGCATAACGAAAATTTGAATATTTCTTCATTTACTTCAGCCAAAATTTTTTTAAAAAAAGTATCTAAATTGAAAGAAAACGTCAAATTAAAAAAGTTATCTAATTTTTTCTGCTTCTTCTTCCTTTACTATTTCAAGATATGCCATTAAAAAACGTGTATACTTCTCTTCTCTCAACTTAATTATTCAGTTTATTAATTTCGTATTTTTCCTAAAACTTCAAACTATTCTAAGGAACAACAAAAATATAGTATCCACAAGTTTTTTGACCTAAAACAGGCACTGAAAAGAGACTATGCCATATGGCATAGAATAACCGAAAGGGTTAACATTTAAAAGAGTGACACACATGAGCACAAAATCAAATGACTTTTGTCAGCTATGCTAAACTGAAAATGAATGTGTTTATCATTAAAATGTCCATTAAAATGTTTTATGTGTGTAGCTTTTTTTTACGAACTGTGTTACCAGTCAAACAAAGTTTAGGGGCGACGGGGGGCGTGGAAACAAAATAGTCGAATGTGAAATATGCAGCATACGAATGTCGTGTCAACTGACACTCTTTAAGCCACTTCAACTTCGAATTGAAGTCGTCAATACTTTAAGTATTTGCTCATCCACTTCAAATATTTGCTGGCAAATACTTCAGTGCCACTTGCATAGCACGGCCGAAAATTCGGCCGCCTGCGCCTGACGAGTGCTAGCGCCGTCGAGTGACGCTTCGATTTTCATGTCGAACACGCTGCCATTGCCGTGTAGTAGTTGTTGTAGTAGGCTGTAGTTGACATGCCAAGCCTCAACCAAATCGAATCGAATCGAAGCGTATCGCACCGACCCCGGCATCGGCCCGGCCCAAGAGATGCGTCAAGCAGTCGACTTTACTGACAGCCAACCAGTCAACTAGCCAGCCAGTCAAGTTGTCAGCTGGCAATTGCGAAAATGCCAAAACTCAGTCGATAGACGAAGGCAACGCAAGCGCAGGTGGCAGCGTGCAGTCACATAAAAGTATGGCAGCCTTTTGTGGGTGAAGGGGGGGAGGGGGGAAAGTGGCAGCAGACAGCTGCGCATCGCAAAGTTGAGTGCTTTTGCGTAGTGGCAGCGACTAATTTGTGTCGCTAAATAGCTAAAATAATAAATAAATAAAAATAAAACAACGTTTAATTAAACTTGTCTACAAAAACAACAACAAAAACAACATAAATACAGTAAAATCACATTGACCAACGTCACTCGACCGCTGTTTGTTTTGTTTAGCTTATTAACGCAAAACTCTTAATTAAAAAAATTCAAATTTTCAGCTGAAGTGCGTTTGAGTGCAGAGCGCGCGCGCGCGTGTGTGTGTGTGTGTGTGTAGGTGAGTAAATGTATGCATGCAAATGGCGCACATTTTCAATTAACTTTCTGCGTGTACCCAACAAATTTTCCATTCATTTTGTATGCCACAAAATTTAAGCAACAACAGTCAACCAAGCAACTCAAAGCTGCCATGGCTACAGCAGCTTTAACTTCTTCTACGACTGCCATTGACTTGAGTGCGCTCATGCCCTCTCACGCCGCTGTAATTTAGTAATTATAATTTAAATATTGAAATTTCTGTGTAAATAATAAGCAAACGCAGCAACAACAACAACAACAACTACATGGATTCATTTCATTCGTTCATGATCAAGTTTTCAGTGGAAATTTTGAAGAAATCCATCATCAGCTCTGCACAGACGCAGCCCTCGCCAACACCCACACACTATACACTTACGAGCACACACACACACACACATAGATTACGCAGGCAAATACTCGCAGGCCGTATTTATTTTCTTGTTAAAAAGTCAGCATTCACTAATTAATTGCGAATGCAGCCGCCGTTGGTGAGCTTTAAGTTTGTCAGAGTCCTGTTGGTCGCCTTCTGTGTGCTGGACGACGAGGGGAACCGAGCACTGATGATGGCTGTCCATAATGCGGTCGACGCACGATATGCAATGAAATTTCGCCTCAACATTTTCGTTTTTATTTGGTCGGTTGGCATTATTTGGAAAGCAATATTAAAATGAAATTAGATACATTAGACTTAACGAAATTCGGTGAATTTGGCTTTTACGAATAAAGGTGACATAGCGAGGGAAGGAGAAGTACAAATAGCACTGAGAGTGCATATAAAAAATGTTGTTCAATGAGAAAAGAAAATTGCACCTTTTTTGAGTGTTACTAAGAAATTTTCATCAATGAATGAATTAGTTTAGCAATGAGAAATAATATAGGATTACAAAATTTAAAGTGTAGTAAAAAGAAATCCATTATTTTTTCTATAGATGGCTTTAGTAATCTGTATCTCGCGTTGTATAAGTGGTATAAGGTTACGTTAGATGACATTGGAAAGATATGATTTTGTACTAAAAAAACTTCTCATAGCTCTCTCTCTTGATAGCTTAACTCAAATTTGATTGAGCGCGCTTAAAAAATGGTGTCTTTGAATGTCTGCCTACTGCAAATCTGCCAAAATGCTTGTAACATCTAAATTCAAAGGTTAATTTTTATAAAAAATTCTCTTAAAATGTAGCTAGAATTTAGAAATATCAAAACTCAATAAGTATTGTTTTTCTACACTTCCCCCTGAACGATCATCAACCATTCCTTCAGACCTTAGGACAGTAAACAGATCATCAACCATTCCTATGAACCTTACGATTGGAAATTTATTTATTTATTTACATTTCGTTGTAATCTTTACGAATTGTATTAAATTTCTGGATTACCTTAAATAAATAAATAAAAAAATTTGCTTATTATTAAAATTTCAAAGAGAAAGTTAAATCACACCCGATTTTAAAGTTTTGCTTCAAAACGGCTAAAAACCGAAATAATGTTTATGGTGCTGATACTACAACACAGTCAATCACGACCATTCCTCCATCTTTCATCGATACTAAACTGATTCTACCGGATAGTTTTGATGTAGAATATGCAACAATCACTGGAAGGTCAATTGCTGAAATAGTCCATAAAATCATCAAAATCCTTGATTCCAACCATCATGTAGGAATTGTTTTCACTACTCAGGAACTAACTGAGAACCATTTGGAACCACTGGAACAAAACTGAATACAAACCGAAGCTCCATGTGAGGATGCCACATGAGTTAATATAAAAACTTCATGGACCGAATTTAAATCTGCGAATAGTAACAAAATCGATTAAATTCTTGAGTGGATGGTGACTGTGATATTAAAGACTGGATCATCAAGCGAACCATTTCTAAATCGGATAGTGAGTGGTGGAACAAAGTGGATCCTATACGATCACATCAAACAAAAACGGACGTGGTCGAATCGCAATGAGGCAAACGTTGGTCAGGCCAGGATTGACGGATTAGGAAGGTTTTGCTATGTGTTTATTGGAATTGCCAAGGAATCATCTTCCCTGAGCTTCTACCCTCCGGCCAAACTCTTCATTCGGACCTGTACGGTCGTGATGGCATAGCCGGTGCAAACTGCGGTCAAGCCGGGATTGACCGTCAGTATGGTTTTGCTGTGTGTTTGATAGGATTAACAGGGAATTATCTACTAAGAGCTGTTCTCGTCCGACAAAACTCTTAGATCGAACCTGTACTGCCAACAATTGGACCATCTAAAGGAAGCAATTGCCCAGAACAACATGCTTTGGCCAATAGTAGACAAATTAGGTTCCATTAGGACAACGCCAGACCACAAAAATCCATAGTGACACGCCAGAAACTCCGGGAGTTTGGTTGAGAGGTACTTTTGTATCCATCTTACAATCTGGATCTGGCACCAAGTGATTACCATCTGCTCCTGTCCATGGGTACTGTTTTTGTTGGTCAAAAATTTGCTTTTAGAGAAGCTTGTAAGGATAGACTATCCCAGTTTTTAAGGTACAGACACGAGGGTTTCTGTGAGAGGGACATACAAAAATGGTGCAATGCGCTTACTGGTAGGCCCCCAACCATTCCGTTGATTTCTCAGGGGACTCATAAAGAATGACTAAGGCTAATCTAATGGGTAGATCAAAATTTTGCCCAGCAATGGACTAACAATACGGGACTGCGCCAAGCACAACAGTTCTTTATTCAAGACAGAGGAGTATCCAGAAAACTCTTCATACTAAAGATGGAGAACTTCCGAATCCTCACTGGATACCTGACTGATCATTGATCACAATACAATGGGAATTTCCTCTTCGACATCTACAGAAAATGCAATCAAGTACCAAACACATTCTTACATGTTCTCTGTGACTGTTCTGTACTCAACAGAAAAAGATTTCTCGGAGCCTTAAGCCCCGAGGTAGATCTGGAACCCAGAACCCCAAAAAATGTGCTACTATTAACAACAAAGATTTGCACAAAAGATAAACAATAATAATAATGAGAGAGTCATAAGTAATGGAATTACCTTGAAAATGGCAACAAGTTATCGAACAAAATGGCGCCTAAATTGACCTAAATCACAACATTCTAACTGTGCTTAGTAAAGCTTTCAATTTATTTATTTGATTTAAAAATTTTCCAATCAATGTTTGTCTATGAAATGTTATTCAAAATCAGTTTAGTTCCACTTTAAGTTATTATTATTATTATAATTTCTTTAAGTTAAACTCTGAAAGCCGCAAATCGCATTTATGAGTTTTCATACTTTAAAGATTACCTCAACTTGAGTTATCTCACTTTTTAAGTTAAATCAAATAAATGTCTGCGCTTACTTTTCGGTCACTTTCAAGATGGAATGCAATTATTTAAAAAGCAATTTTGTAAATAAAACTCACAAAAAATTAAAATAAATACGCGGAAAAACGCATAAACGGTAAATTGAGATGCCAAGTAACAGTCTGCGCCCGAAGCTCTGTGCAGAGCAACTACCCCCCTTCAACACTCACCGCTCACCACTCACCACTCACCATGCTCGACCAGGCTATTCCAACCTGTTCTGCCTTCAAGCCCACTAAAGCTTTCAAGCTGCCGTCCGCATGTGTCGGTGCGGCCACACCGTAGGCGCCGCTCAACATTTCGTTCTGTTTTTGATATCAAAGGCTCTTAAATCAAAATTCAATTACTATTTTATTGAATCTGCGTACCCCAACACGAAGTGCCACAGACAAGCGACGCACACGCCTACACACTTACGCACACAAACGTCCGTGTTTGTTGTATGTGTCGACGTCACTTCACACCTACCGGTGCGGCTTTCTCGAAGGCTCCGTCCACTTGTGCCGTTGTGCTGTGAATGAATGCAAAAGGCATTACGGCAGTTTCCAGTGCGACTGACATTTATTATTGAGCCAAACTGAAACACACACACACACACACAGACGCGCGCTTTTACATAGTCACTCACCTACGCACACAAGCGGACGTGGCATGCTTTTAGGCTGCAGAACTGTGCCGATTTCATACGGAAGTGAGAAGCGCGTGTCGTTGCCTGCGTGCGTTGCTCCCTTGCCGCTGCCGGTGCTGCTGCTGCTGTGCTTGTAGTGGTGCCAAGAATAACAACAACATCAACAACAGCTAGTCACAGCAACGGTCGGCTGTGCGTTCTAACATTATCAAAATTCTAAAAACAACATCAACAGCGACGGCAGAAAAAGAGGAAACAACAAACACTACAACAATAAATGGAGCAACAGCAGCCGAGTGCTGTCACTTTTTGTTATCACACAAACATCTGATAAGGCACAAGTGAGCGTTTGTGTTGCCGGTCTGTTTCTGCCCTCAAACTTGCTCTTGTGGTACATGGGTGGTGCATTTTCAAAGTTTTAAATATTCACTTAACGCAACTTAATTTGTGCGATAATGTGGCCAAACCCAAGAAAGTTGTAGTTGACTGCGGGCAGCGCGGCGGCCTGGGAAAAACACTGTGGGGTGAAATTATAAGAAAGTGTTGTGGGAAATTAACTTTATTTTATTTTACTTTATTTTGATTTATTTTATTTTATTTTGATTTATTTTATTTTATTTTATTTTATTTTATTTTATTTTATTTTATTTTATTTTACTTTATTTTATTTTATTATATTAGTTTATATTATTTTATATTATATTATTTTATTTAGTTTAATTTAATTTTATTTTATTTTAATTTAATTTTATTTTATTTTATTTTATTATTTTATTTTATTTTATTTCGTTTTATTTTATTTTATTATTTTATTTTATTATTTTATTTTATTTTATTTTATTTTATTTTGTTTTATTTTATGTTATTTTATTTTATTTTATTTTATTTTGTTTTATTTTATTTTATTTTATTTTATTTTATTTTATTTTATTTTATTTTATTTTATTTTATTTTATTTTATATTATTTTATTTTATTTTATTTTGTTTATTTTTAATTTTATTTATTTGATTTTATTTTGATTTATTTGATTTGATTTTATTTTGATTTATTTTATTTTATCTTAATTTATTTTATTTTATTTTGATTTATTTTATTTTAGTTTTATTTTATTTTATTTTATTTTATTTCATTTTACTTTATTTTATTTTATTTTATTTTTTTTTAATTTAATTTAATTTATTTTATTTTGATTTATTTAATTTAATTTCATTTAATTTTATTTTATTTTATTTTATTTTATTTCGTTTTATTTTATTTTATTATTTTATTTTAATTTATTTTATTTTATTTTATTTTATTTTATTTTTACACTGTGGGGTGAAATTATAAGGAAATGTTCGAGGAAAAATCACTTTATTTTATTTTTTTATAAAATTTTGTTGATTTTAAATTAATTTGAGATCCGCAAATTTTTAACTAGTCATAAAAATAGCAAAATTAATAAATGTTATTGAAAATTTTATAATAAATCTGTAAAATGTCTACAAAAATATTGCATCTTCAGTGCCCTTTCTGCGCCACTGTGCCGCCATTTCAATGCAATGCGCAGCGTCTGGTCGCTGACAGTCTTAACATTTTTCACGCCATTTCAAATTCCACAGCAACCGGCAAAACTGGCCGCCGGCTTTCTCTAACACACACACACACTCTGACACAAATGCACACAAACAAACGCACACACACACAAACACAGCTTCCTCTTTAGAGTGCACACCGGACGCCTGGACCGAAGCGTAAATGGTAAAACGTACAAATTTTCACATAATCATTGAAAATTATCTACTCAAACGACAATTTTGATGTTTTTTTTAGATTTTTTTATTTAGCTGTGTGCCGGTGCACGCCGTTTTTGCTGCTATCCATTTTTGACGGTTTGGGTTGTTTTTAGTTTATTGTTGTTGGTTTGGTTAGGTTTTTCTTTCACGCTAGAAAGTTACAGATGTACGATTCTGTTGTCGTCGCGTCGCAAATGCCTCACGGCTGCCAATGACGCGGCACGACACGACCAACGTCAGCAAAAGGAACAACAAAACGTGGCAAACGTGAGCAAAAAAACGCCACGTGCAGGATGTGTCAGTGGGAGAGTGGCGTGCGCGCTGTCTGACTATGAGTGTCACAGACGTTACAAGGGAAAAGAAATGACGACTACTTCAATGTGTCCGGAAGTATTGAGACTCCATTTTTGTATGACAAACAAGCGAGCAGACATTGTGCTCCAGTGTCGCTCAGTGAGTGTGTGTGTGTGTGTGTAGGGATGTGTGTAGGTGTGTGTGTTGTCAGTAAGATATGTGCTCAAATTTCAACGATTTAAATTATTTACTCCCAGATTTGAATATTTTTGAGAAATTGGGCGCAAGCGTTCGCTGGGTTGCCATGTCGGCAGTGACGTGTGGCTGACGCACGCCAGCACAGCCAACAAGTGCCTAAACGGCGCAGTGACAGCGCACTTCACCCCGCGCGCGGTTTCAGGCGAATAGCTTTTCTGCTTCGTTAAAATGCAAGTTTTGCCGACAACCCTAGGCGGCAGCAGCCTTCATTTGATTTCCATCTCGGCGACTCAGTACTGGCAGCGCCAAACCCGATCGAAACGTAACAAAACGGGCGGCATGAAGTGACTGCCGCGTGTGAGCGTAAATGCTTGCACAAATTGTATTAAAACTTTTTGATGTATTTCCTTTTTTATTCTGATTTCTTTCGTCTTCTTTACTTTGACCGTAAGCGATTTTTTCTTGTGCGCCACTTTGCGTTGTGAGCGTATTTTCCACACGCCGCCTTGCAACTGTTGACTGTTTCTGCGTTAAGCTTTGCTGCTTGGCTCAGCTTTATGCATAGAAATTGAAATATTTCATCCGAGTAAATACATTTTGGAATATTCTATTGATTTTAGCCAATTGAAGCGGAATGTATGTGTGTGAGTGAGTGTGGGTGGGTGTGTGTGCGTGGGTCGATTCGAGTGGCTCAACTAGAAATGTGTCAGTGCTCGGCTGCCATATCCGCCGTCAGTGAGTTTGTCAACTGTAAAAGGTTAATGCCTAATAAAGAAAAGGGGTGCATTCTGTATCAATAGGTTGTTGTTGTTATTGTTGTTGCTGGTGACTTTGTGCAGTCGATTCACACACGCTTGCCGGCAATAAATCGAACTTATGTGCCGGATTTGCTGCTACAAAAACGGCTCAATACGCATCGAACACTGTGCAACCAAAAACTATTACTGGGATACACTTGAATCAATCGTTATGTGTTGTGTGCGCAAGTGTGTTACGTTGATTTTATTTAGCTTATGGCTTCACTCTGATACTTTTATGGTGTTGAATCACTTTTATGCTGTGACTCTAATCAGACTTTGATTTTTTTTAAACTTGGCTCGAGATCTGTTCAAATTAAATTTGGACGTTTAACCCACTTACTGAATGGACATTACTTGGACTCCAGCTAATCTCGATTAAAATTTCCACAGATTTATTAAAATTTGATTCAAAATATCTGCTAGTCTGACTCTATTCAAATTTCACTCAAACGCTACTTTGACTCCACTCTGAATTATTTCAAACCGTACTCAATCTTTATTTAGATTCCACCCCATTGCATTCTAATCCTAGTCTGATGGATCCTAGTCCTTTCTAAGGCTAGTCTCACTCTATTCAAATTTCACTCCATCGCTACTCAGACTCCACTCTGAATTATTTCAAACCGTACTCAGTCTTTATTTAGATTCCACCCCACTCCATTCTAATCCTAGGCTGACTCTATGCAGACTCCATTCTAAGAATAATCTGACTCTGCATTCGAATCCTAGTTTGATGGATCCTAGTGCTTTCTAAGGCTAGTCTAACTCTATTCAAATTTCACTCAAACGCACTTCTGACTCATCTCTGAATTATTTCAAACCGTACTCAATTTTTATTTAGATTCCACCCCACTCCATTCTAATCCTAGGCTGACTCTATGCAGACTCCATTCTAAGAATAATCTGACTCTGCATTCGAATCCTAGTCTGATGGATTCTAATCCTTTCTAAGGCTAGTCTGACTCTATTAAACCTTCACTCCATCGGTACTCAGACTCCACTTTGAATCATTTCAAACCGTACTCAATCTTTATTTAGATTCCACCCCACTCCATTCTAATCCTAGGCTGACTCTATGCAGACTCCATTCTAAGAATAGATTATTCTAGACTCTATTCAAACTCCACTACCTCGTTCTGGGATTCTATTTCGATTCCATTCCCCTGCACTCTAAGAACACTTTGACTCTATTCAGACTCGACTCTAACGTTCTAAGACTCTATTTAGATTTCACTCCACTTCACTTTGAGGTTATTTTGATTCTACTCAAACACCAATCTAATACTTCTTAGATTCCATTCTAACTCGACTGTGCCTCCATTTTGTATTTTCTCTAACTATATTTGACTGTGTTTGGGTTCGATTTCACTCCACTCTGAATCTTTTTTAACATTCATAACGTTTCTCTAACCCTATTCAAATTCAATTCTGAAACTGAATTCTAAAGAATAATCTGATTTTATTGAGACTTTAGGACTTCAGCGCTCTGAAAGTCTATTAAGATTTCACTCCACTCTACTCCATTCTAAGACTATTTTAATTTTAACCAGACTTCATCCTAAGGATAATCTTAACTTTATTTTGGGCTCCACTCTAACGGTCTGAGGCTCTATTTAGACTACACTACATTCCACTCTAAAGTTATTTTGACTCCAATTTAATGTTCTGAGACCCTATTTAGATTCCATTCCACTCTAAAGCCATTTGACTCCTTTCCGACTCCAATGTAATGATTTTCAAACTCGATTCTATAAAGAATCAAACTCCATTCAAACTTTACTGTTCCTCAATTTTTAATTGCATCCAACTGTATTAGACTGTATTCAGATTCCGAAAACTACTATAATCTACTCAGATTCCAGACTCCACTCCAACGTGTCTCTAACTCTATTCGAACTCAATTCTGAAGCTGAAGCATTTCATTCATAAAACAACAGGAAAAATACTCGTTTTTCGAAGATTCTTTGAAAACGCTTTTTAAAAAAATTTTTTTATTTTCAGTTTCGTGTTCAGCGGCCAAAGTTAGTCCAGAAAACACTTTATCTATGCACGCGATTGGCCCATTTTTTGTCGAGTAGTGTAATGATGCACTGATCGCAAAACAATCTAATCCCCCTGCTCGGGTTGCTTAAAATAATGGCCAGATCGTAGTAACGAAGCAAGATTTTCTGTTTTTTTTTTAAGTTTTAAGATGGCTTTTTGAAATGACGAGTTTGCTCTCCCAAAAGTTTTCCTAATTTCACGAAAGTTTTTATCAAATTTGGAAAGATTTAGTAAGATTATCCTTTTATCCATTTTTCATTTTTTTCTCTGGGATTCTATTGCTTTCTATAAAATTTCAAGCACATATACGTTTCAAAATAATTTGTCCCTTTACTGTCAATTTACTGTTCAATGGAATACAAATTAAAAAAAAAAAATTAAAAAGCATAACCGGAAATTCCAGTTATTAGTTTTGGACGCAAACTTATTCTGCACCGTTTGTGGGGGCCCCTCAGCCGTCGCCGCCCCGGGCCTCCGAGCACCTTAAGCCGCCACTGCATCTGACTCTACTTTGAGTTATCTTTGATAACACTCAGACGCCGCTCTGGCTCGGACTATGATTTGAGTTATCTTTGAGTCTGAGTATCTAACTCTACTTTCAGTTATATTTGATGGTACTCAGACCCCACTTTAGTAACTAATCTTTGAGTCTGAGTACCTATTTTGCTCTGATAGTTAAAATTAACCTCTGAGTCTACTTTGAGCTATCTTTGATGGTACTCAGACCGCGCTTTAGTAACTAATTTTTTAGTCTTATGCTGCTCTGACAAAACTTGCCTCTAACTCGAGTTATCTTTAATGGTTATCAGTTTCTACTAAGACTCTGTTTTGATTCTTCCTTGGCCTTAGGTAGGTAGGTAGGTAGTGTGTGGCTGCTCCGAGGAGCACACTTAGGCCAGGCGGCCCATTGTGATACCACATGAGATCGAGCATCGTGTCGCTCACTCGTTAAACCAGTTTGAGCTATTAACGAAGCTTAGTAGACGGCGTATGGTCTTGTCAGCTAGATCATCTAGACTTCCGAAGAAGAAGTTGCCTAAGTAGGTCAGCCTTCTTCTGGATAAAGCAGGACAGTTACATAGTAAGTGAGGAATATTTTCTTCTTCCTCCTCGTCCAAGCAGCTGCGACAGAAGTCGTTCGAAAACAGCCCCATCCTTTTTGCGTGGGTGCCGATGAGGCAGTGACCCGTAAGGACACCGATCATGGTTCTGATCTGGGCTCTATTTAATGAGAGGAGTTCTTTAGAACGACGAAGATTTAAGGTTGGCCAAAGTTGGCGCGCAAGGAGGCTTGTGTTGCCCTCAACCCATCTTAAATTCGTATCGTGTATAGAGCTCGCATGGGTACGAAGCTTACATGTTAAAAGAGGGACACCGAGCGTGGTCAACTCATGGCCTAACTGCTCAGTAGTACCCTGTCTCGCGAGCTCGTCCGCTCTACAGTTCCCTGGAATATCCCTATGACCTGGAACCCAGCATAGGCGAATATAAAGCTGCTTGGCAGTCTCGTTGAGAGATTTGCTGCAGCTGAGAACAGTCTTAGATGTTATTTTGACCGCATCCAGAGCTCTAAGAGCTGATTGGCTGTCCGATAGTATCAGGATACCAGTAGCCGATATCCTGTTTACCCTGAGCCAATCGGAGGCTGCGCAGATTGCCTTACTCAATTTTATTTATTGTGACTGTACTTTATTAAAGTTTTACTCTGTAAGATTTCCATAATGCTTTTCGTCTATTCTAATATAGATGACTATTGATTGTGTTCTAAGCGGGCTCACATTTAACCTAAACATAACAACGAGTATTCTATACATTTAATTTAAAAAAAACTCTGGATTTGATATCCTTTAGACTCCACTACATCATTTGCACTTAAACACGCCTCAGACTCTATTTTCAGTTATATCTACTTACTACTAAATTCTTAGAATTCTATTTGATTCTCTTTCGACTCTAAAGCCAGCGACTTTGTTCAGATTGGCTCTATTCAGGCTCTGCTCTGACTATCTGCTCTGACTCTACTATAACTATTCGAACCGATTGGGCAAATCTCCGAACAGGGTAAGGTTTTTGGTCTGTAACGATGTGGCAGTCTGGTAGATAAAGGTCTTCTAGTTTCTACGAAGATTTTGCACTTTATGCTGTAAAGCAAAAAACTGCATTTAGTCTCCTCTTCATTCCCTCTTCGCTAACTGTACACACACATTTACATCTGATGAATAATTTGATAGGAAATCTGTATTTGTTGCACAGTGTAATATTCGTCAAGCCACAAATTCTTAAAGTTTCCATTTATGTGCACGTTTGCCCATTGCTACAAACATAATCACATAACCTTTCGTTATTAGATCAAAGTCCTCAGATATTTGCAAAGTTGACGTAGTGCATTAAATATTAATCATTAATTTATGGCGCAAATAATTGTAAATCCATACAGAAATAATATTTATTCAATTCCTTTTTCAA
Source organism: Melieria picta (assembly GCA_964056695.1). Classification (NCBI taxonomy): domain Eukaryota; kingdom Metazoa; phylum Arthropoda; class Insecta; order Diptera; family Ulidiidae; genus Melieria; species Melieria picta. The sequence goes on from OZ057399.1 coordinate 45,806,314, forward strand.
TTTATGTAACAATGGCGCAGGCAAAATGCCGGAAAATTAATGATCCACAAAGTTGACATAAGTTTGCTGCTGCAGAACTTTAACATTGACGTTATTGCGAGTATTGTTATTGTTTTTGTTAGTGTATTTGTGTGGTATGAGTTGCTGTATGAACTTGGGGCCATTGTGTTTGCTTTAAGGTTAATTTTAAGATTGTATTACGGTTGAAAATATAAATGAGAACATGTGGGCTTTACTGCTAAAGCTGGAGTCCAATTATGGCAGCACATCCTGTCAAGTCGCAGCGAAACAAAAACTATGCCATCAAGCGTGATGCGTTGACACAAGTAATTGACATTAAATGTTGCTCTCATGTCTCATATCATTTTGTTCATCTTTAAAATCTTAATGGCAACAACGATATCTCTCCGAGAGCAGCCAACAATGGCATCATTGAAAAGCCACTAGCAGCGATGCTCAAGTGTCAGCTACTCAAAAGAAAATTAAAAAAAAAATCCAAATCAAATTTCAATCAGCGAAATCGAGACGTCTACTTTAGAGCAAATTGAAAAGCATTGAAAATGCAATTTATGTAATTAAAATCAATTTCAAGTTTGCGAACAGGCTAATTCATTTATTGTAGCATAAAAACAGGCGGGAAAGAGAAAACGAAAAACTTCCTCACACACAAACGACGATGGAAGAAGTAGGAAAGCTGAAAATAGTCTGGAGTACAAATGAGAACAAAAAATAAAACCAACAACAAATAAGCACTGAGCAAATGGAAAAAAGTAAAGAAACTGTTATATACCGATTATACCGATTATAACAACCGTAATCGGTGGCTCCAACACAGCACAACACTGGGCGAATGTGTCAGTGGTGCTGAAACTTTTCAAGGTGCGTAAAGGTAGAGTAGTGGTGGAGTGTTTGATATGAATTAAAAAATTAAAATATATTGAACTGTATTAACACATTCGTTAAGTGTTCTTGCAGATCTTTTAAAATTTTTACAAAATTTATTTCTGCTGACCAAAGCAGGCGTAGTTCGTATCACTGAAATGTGACAAATTAAATCACTTTGAAATTCTTTAAGGCACTTCACCAGAGGTCACCAGCTCTCTGCAAAACCACCGAGCACTGAACTAATAATGCAACGAACTCGGTGTGAATACCCCTATACTTTCAAATGAAATGTTGAATGTATAACTCACATAAAACGTATTTTATTTTGATTTTAAATTCGGTCATTTTTTAAAGGCCCCATACAAGTAAAATTCCTTTCATATAATCATGTTTACATACTAACTGACGGTATTAAAAAACAAACAAGGTTGAGTAAAGCAATACGAGGGAACGTTTTTAAGTTCACAGAATCGGAGAGTTGATTTATTAATGAAGGTAACAACTTAATTGTATCATTATTAGTATAAATACCTAAATTTATTGCAATCGGGTTATTAGTCTTTGAACTATTGCCGACCAAGCAATTCAATCAGAAAGGAATTGTGAATTATGGGGAAAATCGAGTACCGCATAAAGTTCCATACCAAGTAAAGAAAGTCTGTTAAAACCATACGAGAAGAGATGAAATCCGCTTAAAACTACGGTTTACAAGTGGCACAGCCTCGTTAAGCATGGCAGAAACTCATTTGAAGACGACCCACTGCCAGAACAACAAATCGACGTGACCACTGAGGAAATTTTTAAAAAAGTTGAAAAATTGATATTGGAAGATATTCAATTAAAGAAGAAATTGATGAAATGAAGATGACCCATCGGCTTGACCACTCCGGAAATTATTCAAAAACTTGAAACATTATATTGGAAGATGCTCGATTAAAGAAGAAACAGCTTGAAGAATGGATGGGACCCACGGCCAGGACAAGCAATCGGTGTGACCACTGAGGAAGTTTGTAAACAAGTTGAAAAAATCCTATTGGAAGATGTTCGACTAAAGAAGAAACAGCTCGCACAAATGATGAAATGAAGATGACCCACGGCCAGGACAACTAATCGACGTGACCACTGAGGCAACTTTTAAAAAGTTTAAATATTAATATTGGAAGATGCTCGATGAAGACGACCCACGGCCAGGATGACCAATCGACTTGATCATTCCGGAAATTATTCAAAAAATTGAAAATTTAATATTGGAAGATGTTAGACTAAAGAAGAAACAGCTTGCAGAAATAATTGGAGTATCCGATACAACCATTTTTTAACTTCTTCTCGATCATCTTGAATGCTCACACCGGACGACAATGCGTCCGTTCACAAGACTCGTGTTGCGTTAGATGCTTTGCAGAAAGTGGGCTTCGAAGTTCTGGACCACCCAGCCTACAGCCCTGACCTGGCTTCCAGCGATTATTATTTATTCCCAAAGATAAAAAAAATAACTTCTTGGAAAGACATTTTCAAGCGATGACGAAGTAAAAGACGTAGTTTCAGCCTAATTATTGGACAAAGACAAACAATTTTTTTTCGAAGGTGTATGCAAACTAATCGAAAGATCTGAAAAAATTATTAGAGTAGCAGGTGAAAAGGAAAAAGGAAATACATTTTTATTTTTATTTTCAGTCCTTACAGTCCTTTGCGCAAACTTAAAAACGGTTCATCGTAATTTATTTTTTTTTCATTCACTCATTCATTTATTCTTTAATAGTCTTTCAGATGTAATATACATTAATCAGCCTAAAAAAATTTTGTAATAAAAAGTTAAAACTTAAATCTAAAAAATTTGACAAAAATAAATCTTGAATTCAACATAGACAATTACGAGAAAAAAGTAATAAGAAAATAGTAAGGAAATAGAGACAAAAGGAAGAGAATGTAAAGAGAGTAAGGGAGATGCAAATGAAGTGGTACTTTGTTTGTGGCACTGATACAACACCTTGCAACTGAACTGAACTGAACTTGAACCGAAATATTCATTTCTTTTAGAATTGATTTTGAATGGCCTCTATCTAGTTGGCAAAGCCCTTGTGACCTCAGGAATCGAGTTGCAGACTCTAACTGCGTTAATGAAAAATAGTCTGGATTTTGTTAAGAAGTTAGTAGAAGAAGTACCGGCTTACCCTGGGCGCAAGATTCCTGGGGGACCTGGCAGAAAACGTTGAAAATCTCCTTTATTAAGAAGTCGAACTGCTTTGGTCCGGATTCAGATTGATTGGTTAGCTCCAGAACGATTTAACCCTTTCGACCCCGAATTTTACCCTGTGTCTCGATATTACTTTTTGGTATTTAACACTAGAATGCCCGACAATCTGACATACCTAAAATGGCCATATGTAGTCATTTTGACTACATTATTATTTACTGCCTTTTTTTTTAATTTTATTGGTTTTTAAGTAGCAAATATGAATAAATGTACACGAGATTAAATTAAAATAAGCATTTAGTTTTTATTTTTTTATGGTTTATAAAGAAAATTCATTTAAATATAATGGCGTACTTTACACATCAATGGGATAAAATGGAATGAAATTTGGAATTTGGAATTTGTGAATGAATTTTTGAGTGAATTTTGGATTGAAAAACTTGGGAATTGTCACAACCTACTATGATATTTTTTTTTAATATTTGCAATTATATAAAATTTTCATATTTTGCAAATGAAGATGCATATTTGCCTATTTATCAGTAAGATTTGCTGAAAATTGTATATAGGTAGTCAAAATGACTACCATTGGGCATTTAAGGTAAATTTTGCAAAATTGGGGTAAAAAATTTGTTTACAATATTTTTAATTGATTTATTCCATTTAGCTTTAAAAATTAATAAAAGTCACGTAAGATATTTTTTTAGAAAGCGATGCAACAAAAGTTATTTACAATAAAATACGTCAATGTAGTCAAAATGTCTACCTTGGGCATTCTAGTGTTAAATCACGTTTAGCTTAAAACGGGTTAAATACATTTTGTATCAATATTTTTTAAGTACAGAAAAATTATATAATATTTATGGAAAAATACAAAATTATCACTTTTTGATTTTAATGAACCATTATTAAAGAAACAGGGTTTTGATGAAACGCGCCCAATTCGTAGACTTCAATTAGAACACAAACTTGCCCTGATATGGCTGCAAATTATTGACAATTATGAAATTTTGGGGATAACAGTAAAATTTTTGTAATTTGCTTTGAATTCACTTCTAAAAATACTAAAATACTTAACCCTCTACTGCCCCATACGGCCTTAAGGCACGGTCCACTTTCAACTTTCAACTGATAATATTGGGAAACATGTGATGCTTACAGCCTTGCAACATTAAAGAAATGACAACTTAATTTATCTAAAACATGCCCTAAAAATTTCATTAAAAAAAATGAATATTTATGTGGACTTTTCTAGGTTTTTGTGGACCGTGCCTTAAGGCCGTATGGGCAGTGGAGAGTTAAATTAAATCCATAAATCAATCGTAACTTTTGCCATAAGATGACAAATAGGTGAAGTTGCTCTCAGGCAACTTTGGGGTCGAAAGGGTTAAGAAGGCATTCACATTGGGCCACTTTGATCTTCGAGTGTCCTTTGTCCTTCCCTACCTACCTCAACCTAACCTAACCTAAGAAGTTGTACTATTGTTTATATAACGAAATTGTAGAGGGAAACCAAAAAACTAGTATCCGACCGAATATTCGGTTTCGGCCCAAATAAGTGGTTTCGATTTCAGTTTCGGCCAAAACATGGCCGAATAGCCGAAACCGAAACTTTCTAGTATATTTTTTACATTTGACTATGTAGCAGATATATAATGAAAGGAGGAGCAATTTAGATGCCACTAGTGTCCGACCGAATATTCGGTTTTGGTTTCGGCCCAAATAAGTGGTTTCGGTTTCAGTTTCGGCCAAAAAATGGCCGAATAGCCGAAACCGAAACTTTCTAGAATATTTTTTACATTTTATTGTGTAGCAGATATATAGTGAAAGGAGGAATAATTTAGATGCCACCAATGTAAATAAACTTCTTTTTTTAGCATATAATATTAAATTATTTATTTTGAATATTAGCGAGTAAGGTACAAAAGGGTGATATTTTCAGGTTAACGTTTTTAAAAAATGATTAAATTGTTTTTTTTAATAAGTATTTATTTATTTATGCTATGTTTGTTTGTTTGTTCTTTATTTACTTAATGTAAAATTCGTTTGTTGAAAAAAGTGCTTGATATGGTGATTTTTATTTCAAATAGAAAGTTTCGGTCTCGGCCGAATATTAAAAAAAAACCGAATATTCGGTTTCGGTTTCGGCCCAAAAAAGTGGTTTCGGTCGGACACTAGATGCCACCAATGTAAATAAACTTTTTTTTAGCATATAATATTAAATTATTTAATTTTGAATATTAGCGAGTAAGGTACGAAAGGGTGATTTTTTATGTTTACGTTTTTAAAAAATGAATAAATTGTTTTTATTAATTTGTATTTATTTATTTATGCTATGTTTGTTTGTTTGTTCTTTATTTACTTAATGTAAAATTCGTTTGTTGAAAAAAAAATGTTTGATATGGTGATTTTTATTTTAACTAGAAAGTTTCGGTTTCGGTTTCAGCCGAATATTAAAAAAAAACGAATATTCGGTTTCGGTTTCGGCCCAAAAAAGTGGTTTCGGTCGGACACTACAAAAAACTAACGGCACGAGTTATCTTTCTTTTTGTCTTTTACACGACAGTGTATGTTGCAAGACTCTATACTCCAGTTGGTAGATTCTTTGTATCAACTATATTCTTTATATGCAGTAAACATTCACCGAATTCGCAGCACTCTGCGCTTCACAGTTTCAGCACCGCTGACAAAAACTACAACTAGAACGACAGAAGGAAAATACGAGTAAAATAGAATCCAATCCAGCAATGCGCTAAGTAACTCTATGGAGCTATGGAGCAAATCCCGCTCATAATGCAGCAATGAACAAAACGACACACGCACACAGTTGCGTACACAAACTCGCTCGCACACACACACACAAACGCACTGCTGGATACAAGCAATTTAAATCTTACCAAACGATGATGCGAACGATGATGATGTGTTGATGATGTAAATGCGGACGAACAGTAGTAGCGCTGCTTGTTATTGTTGTTGTTGTTGTAGCCAACTGGGCGCTGCCTGATGGAGTCCGATGTGGAACTACTGAACCGAAGCGAACGCTGTCAGTTGAATGTGAATTCATTGAATGCATGAGTGGACGCAAAGCAGCGGCTTCAAAGGGAAATTAACATAAACGACTGCGACTAGAACAACGACGACGACGACGACTACACGTGGGGCGGCAGCAGAGGCAGCGGCGATTGCGTACGGTGTATGGTGTTGTTGGTGTGTTTAATGTATGGCTTTGGCAGGCTAGAGAATTCATATCCATGTGTGTGTGTGTGTGTGTGGTAAACGGCCAACAGTGAACAGTGAACGGAACTGGAAATGTAAGGAAAAGTTTGTAAGCGCAGCGTCCATCGGAGGGGTGCAAGCGCAAGAAAAGCACAACAACAATGCCGCCAAGCTATAACATGCGGCGCAAATGAACCAGTGAACGAGTTTGCGAGCAAAGTGTTTACATATTAAAGGATTTGCCGCCATTATAGTCGATAGCTCGTCAGGGTATTTGTTTTTTAATTTATTTTTGAACCAACACTGCACTCGGTTGATGTGCGCGATTTTCTGTCATCTACCTGTCACCAAACACAACTATGTATTTGTGTGTGTGTGTGTATAGTTTATTTTTAGCTTCATATATCGGCAGCGTGCATATGCGGCCGCCTCTCTGCTTTATTGTGTGCCTCGAATCCATCGAATTTGCTTTGTTCATTGAATTAGCTTTTTATGCTACAAAGCACCTTTTCGCTTTGCACCCACACCCAATCAAATTCAGATCCAACGAAATGTAAAATATTTTCAATAGGCTCGCTCACTCACTCACACTCGTGCGCTCTTCATTGCTACTTCCCATCGCCACTGCTGGCAACATGTGTTCATGTCGCCAGCCTTCAACTTTTCAACCATTTCTCCGGCTTAGTCAGGCGTTGGTTCTTTTGTTGCTTGGCCACTTTTTTGCATTTTTTTTTAAATTTTATTTTTTGCTCGCTGCTATTCTGTTGCTGGTCAATTGCATAGGCAGACAGGTCAGTTCAGCTCGTTGCAGTTCAGTTGCGTTGCGTTGAGTTGAGCGATTGCCACAGTCTCGCATTCTGCAGCGATTGATGTGATGTTATAATTAATAGTGCCCCCTCCTCCCTCAATGCAAATCTAACCTGCACACTCTTTGCCGCATTTGTGGCTATATTTTTCGTCATTTTATATTTTACATTTGCTTGCAGTATCCTTTTTGTGCATTGAATTGAATTCTAATTCAATTATAGTCTGTCCACAACATTTAATGTCACTGCGGTCCACAGCGGCAAAGCAATGCTGTTGGCCATTTTCAATTAGACAGCAACATCATCATTGTCATCTTCATCATTGTTCTCTTCATCATCATTATCATTAACATCATTATCACCATCATCGTTATCACTATTATCATCAACACCAGCATTGCCTTCAGCACCAAAAATGCGCTCATAATCACTCACAATCCGCTGTCAACTGTTGCCATCTTTTTATTCAAATGCAGACAAAAGTTCTGTTCGTTGCTGATAAGCGAATCTTTTTCATTTCATTTTCTGACTTTTTATTTCCCTTCGTCTAAAATCGTTGAGCTATATTGCTTGGAGTTTCATATACTTGAACTGATTCGTAACAATGGACATATTTGAATTTATATAGAAACTAGTGTCCGACCGAATATTCGGTTTCGGTTTCGGCCCAAATAAGAGGTTTCGGTTTCAGTTTCGGCCAAAAAATGGCCGAACGGCCGAAACCGAAACTTTCTAGAATATTTTTTTACATTTTATTGTGTAGCAGATATATAGTGAAAGGAAGAGTAATTTAGATGCCACCAATGTAAATAAACTTTTTTTTTAGCATATAATATTAAATTATTTAATTTTGAATATTAGCGAGTAAGGTACGAAGGGGTGATTTTTGAAATTAATAAATTGTTTTTATTAATAAGTAATTATTTATTATGTTATGTTTGTTTGTTTGTTTGTTCATTATTTACTTAATGTAAAATTCGTTTGTTCAAAAAAATGCTTGGTATGGTGATTTTTATTTCAACTAGAATGTTTCGGTTTCGGCCGAATATTAAAAAAAAACCGAAATTCGGTTTCGGTTTCGGCCCAAAAAGGATGTTTCGGTCGGACACTAATAGAAACTCTGTGACTGCATAATGTCATCGTCACAACATCAATCATGCTTTTAATCTGATCCCGTTTTAATAAGAGAAGTTTAAGATTGATCAAATTTGGCACACATTAAATCCTATGTTGCCTTCAGTCAGGCCCGTAGTCCATACCCAGCCCCGGTAAGAGGTGGTTATGGCTGGTCAAGTATTTAAGTAAGTTGCCTTCAGCACATCTTAGGTTAATTTTTTTTTGCATATATGTAGCTTGTATGAGTACAGAGCTTACAGGTCAAAAGATCCATACCCAGCATTACCATGTCTGAACGTAACTCTGCTCTGCAGTTCCTTGAAATATTTTTATGTCCCTAAATCCAAGATAGGTGAATATGTCGAGCAGTCTCCTTCAGACATTTTCTGCAGTTCAGAACAGTCGTTGATGTCATTAAAACTGCATTCAGAGCCCTAAAAGAATTTGGATATCTCGTGCCAATAATACGTTTACCCTAAGCTTGCTGTTACCTCAGCCTCGAACAGGCTCCAATAATCTGGCAGCCGCTCCGGCAAATGGAGATTTGAGTCTTTTAAGTCGGTACCACGTTCCACCTTGTCAAGCAACTTATTTAGATCTGGGAGGGGGAGGTCAAACCCCCCAAACTAGGGACCGTACCGGTTATGTTTTTTATCAAAAAAGTCAGATTTTAACTGTTATATTTTAACTTTTATTTTTACCGACAAAAATAAAAGTTATTTTGTGCCTTTTATCATATCAGGCAAAAATAACTGTTACTTTTGACTTTTATTTTATCGGTCAAAAATAACAGTTATTTTGTGACTTTTATTTTTTCGGTCAAATATATCAGGCAATTTGAATTTTTTCAAAGACCGTTTGAACGACTAAAAAACTATTGATACTATTTTTTTCGTCTCAGCAGACCGCACATTCTGAGCCATAAGACTTGTGCGACGAAAAAAATTTTATCAATAGTTTTTCAATCGGTCAAACGGCCTGTGAAAAAAATTAAAATTGCCTGATATATTTGACCGAAAAAATAAAAGGCACAAAATAACAGTTAATTTTAACTTTTATAGTAAAAGTCTAAAATTTAAAAGGCGTTTAATATTCGTGAAGCTGAGGCCATTGCGATCATAATGGTATATTTGAAAAAGTCCACCGACAATTTTTTCGTTATGCCTTTTTGATTTAAAAATTGTAAAATAATAGTTATTTTCGGTCCCTGCCCCAAACACAAAATTTGTTGGTAGAAAATATGGTTTCCAATGGTATTCGGCTCAAGAGTTGGTAGGCAAACCCCTCCCCCCAAAATTAAATCCTGTGTGCTCCACTGTCTGTCTATATATACCTGTAAGTTCGGTCCAGAATGGTCCAGCCTTTTTATTAAATTAAAATTCAAAGTTGCAATTTGAAACACGTTTGTATAAAGTTATAATTCGAAAGGATACAACTTTGACACACACCGAACTCGACTGCTCTCGCTTTTATTCTGCTTTGGCCACTTTTCAGCGTTCTCGCGAAACAGGAAGCGAAACTCATACTTTACTCCTTCCCGACCTCCTCAGTTTGCTCAAAGAAATCAGGCAGTTCGGGGGAGGATGAGTGAGGACCCCTAGTTCCTTCCACAACTCTCCTCTACTATCCCTTCTTTCCTCTTACCTTCCCCCATTGGGCATAGTACAGTCCAGTTGCTGCCCACTCTCACAGCATCATCACCTCGTCATCATCTCCTTCAACCGGTCCGCCATGTACCAAAGTTGTCGGTTGCTGCTAGGTACTCCTTGCTAGCAATACATGAACATCACCGCTTGAGGAGGAAGCACCAAAATACCATTAGATGGGATCGAAACATAATAATCCTTATCCAATAATCCTAATCCAATGAAGAGTTTTGATGTCTTCTAATTTACATTGATTAAATCTACAACTGTTGAATAAGTTTAAAATTGTTGAGTGCCCATTACGCCTCGATTTTCCATTGAGAGGAAACTCAATGGCATTGGCGACGTATTGTCTCCGCAAGATGTCCAATGGAATCACATGAAGTACTTTGTCTAAGGCATTGGTGAAAGTAGACCACAATGCCCCCACTGATACATCATTCTGTAGACCTAAAACTTTGCACGTTTTGCTCATCACAATCGCTGAGAAACTAACCAGCTAACATTTTATCTGAAACCATATTTTACAAAATGCTGTCCATGATAACTGCAGCAATTTTCATTCGATTTCATTTCTTCGTTTCGATTGGCTTAAGATTTTATCCGCGTCTTCTCAGACAAGTATGTGGATCTTAAGATGTGGATCATAGGAGCCGTGTTAAAAAGTACAGTTTAAAAAAATGCTTTGAAAGTTTTACATATCGATTCGATTCTTCAAATCACCAATGACTCTGACAATTTTTAAAAGTTTTGTCGAATATTTGTAGGCAAGATTTTCAGTACTAAAGCCTTTCAGAAAAAGAAAAATTAAAATAAAGAAATTTATTCTTGTTGAAATTCTAAACTAACAAAAAACCTTTTTTTGAGGGTGGGCAGGAAGGCTACAAGCCTTCCATAGCACTGAGTCCATTTGGACAAACAAAAAATTTTAAAGGCGATTTTAATAATAAAACTTATTCATACAAAACTAAAACAAATATAAATTAATTTTTGAATATTTGAAAGCAATATTTTAAATATTATTGCCTTTTATAAAAATAAAAAATACCTAGAAATGAATTTTTTTTGATATTCTAAATTAAAATAAATCATTAAGGACAATTTTAATACTAAAACTTATCAATACAAAACTACTAAACAAAATTTTATACAAATGGATTTTTGAATATTTGTAAGCAATATTTTCAGAATTATAGCCTTTTAGAAAAAGAAAGAAAACCTAGAAATGAATTTTTGTTGATACTCTAAATTAAAATAAATCCTTAAGGACGATTTTAATACTAAAACTTATCAATACAAAACTACTAAACAAAATTTTATACAAATTGATATTTGAATATTTGTAAGCAATATTTTCAGAATTGTTTGTAATCTTTCAGAAAAAGAAAAAAATTCCTAGAAACTTATTATTTTATTATTATTAAAATTTTATGCAAATTGATTCTTAAATATTTGTAAGCAATATTTTCAGTATTATAGCCATTTAGAAAAAGAAAATACATATACCTAGAAATTTATTCTTATTGAAATTCTAAACCAGAATAACCACTTAAAGACGATTTCAATACTAAAACTTTCCAATACACAACTACAAAAAAAAACAAATTGATTTTTGAATATTTGTGAATTTGTTTTTCAGTATTATATGTAGTCTTCTATAAAAAGAACAAATACCTAGAAATTGATTTTTGTTGAAATTCTAAACTAAAATAAACCATTAAAAGAGATTTCAATAGTTAAACTTTCCAATACAAAACTAAAAAAAATACAAATTCATTCTTGAATATTAGAAGGCAGTATTTTCAGTATTATAGCCTTTTATAAAAAGAGAAAATAACTAGAAATTGATTTTTGTTGATATTCTAAATAAAAATAAATCATTAAGGACAATTTTAATAATAAAACTTATCAATACAAAACTACTAAACAAAATTTGATACAAATTGATTTTTGAATATTTGTAAGCAATATTTTCAGAATTATGTGTAGTCTTTCAGAAAAAGAAAAAATACCTAGAAATGTATTATTTTATTTTTATTAAAATTTTATACAAATTGATTCTTGAATATTTGTAAGCAATATTTTCAGCCTTTTAGAAAAAGAAACTATGCCTAGAAATTATTTCTTATTTAAGTTCTAAACCGGAATAACCCCTTAGACGATTTCAATACTAAAACTTTCCAATACAAAACTACTTTAAAAAATACAAAATGATTCTTGAATATTTGTAAGCAATATTTTCAGAATTCTTGTCTTTCAGGAAAAGAAAAAATACGTAGAAATTGAACAACTAAAATAAACCCTTAAAGACGATTTTAATACTAAATCTTATCAATACAAAACTAAGAAAAAATACAAATGGATTCTTGAAAATTTGAAGCAATATTTTCAGTATTATAGTCTTTCAAAAAAAGAAAAAATACATACCTACAAATTTATTTTTGTTGATATTCTAAACTAAAAAAACGCTTAAAGATGATTTCATTACTAAAACTTACCAACACAAAACTAAAAAAAAAAATGCAAATTGATTCTTGAAAATTTGTAAGCAATATTTTCAGAATATTTGTCTTTTAGAAAAAGAAAAATAAATACCTAGAAATTGATTCTTATTGATATTCAATAATCAATGATATTCAAACAAATATTCCAACAAAAAAATTGTTTCTTCAAATTGATTCTTGAAAATTTGTAAGCAATATTTTCAGTATTATAGTCTTTCAGAAAAAGGAAAAATGCATACTTACAAATTTATTTTTGTTGATATTCTAAACTAAAAAAGCTCTCAAAGATTGATTTCAGTACTAAAACTTACCAATACAATACTATAAACAATACAAATTGATTATTAAATATTTGTTTGCAATATTTTCAGTATAATAATCTTTCAAAAAAAGAATAAAATTCCTACAAAGTGATTTTCGTTGAAATTCTAAACCAGAATAACTCCTTAAAAGCGAAGGAGTTCAATCGATCTGAACAGCAACCTTGACAAAGTTCTATCCGCATATTAATTCTAATTCTTAATTTCTATAATTTCTATGCTCGCAAGTGTACGCAGTTTTTCACTCAACTGTGTATGTGTTCATTGGACACGTGTCATGGGCTGGACGCTACATTTCATAATGTAATTTATTTAGTTTGCAAAGTAAGCGTTTTTTTTTGGTTGAGTATATTTTGCATAATTAAATTTTTGTAATTTTTTTCAATATTTTTTTACATTTTTTTTTTGCAAATTGTAATGGTGCGAAGCATGTGGAATACAATTTTCTGCGACACAGGCTTTTAACACATACAAATGTGAGTGTGTGTGAGTATGTGTGAGTGTGCTCATGTGCACGCGCATTTACTCAGCAGCCTTTAAATACCGCTTACGTTTTTATGTAAACGTTTTGAAAAGTAAATTGCGAATAGAAAAGTGTGCCCCACACTCGCACACTTTGGTTCGTGTCGAGGGAATGCATGTGTGTGTGTGTACCCTCATATTCGACTATGAGCCATGCCAAGCTGTGTGGTGTGTGCAGGTGGCGGATGTGAGTGTGTGTTTTGTTTGGCTCTGTGTGTGTGTGTGTATGAGTTTGTGACATTAACGCGACACAATTAAGTCAGAGTACGGCGATTTCGCTATATTCGCAACGTCAGTTTCAATTTAGCCATATGCAATCCATATATGCACACACACACACACATAGACGAGCATATGTACTCACACATGCCTATAACTGAGGGTATTCGCACACACACACACTCGTACATACAACTGAAAGTCAGCGCTGATGTGAGGATATATGAGTGGCTGTGTCAAGTGGTGGGCGGTGACGTTGTCTGGCAGCCTGGCAGATTTTCAACATTTAATTAAATATCTACACACACAATACGCATTTTGTTTTCATTTTGAATTCCTTTGAATGTATTCAAGAGAAAATAACGAAATCCTTACAAAGCCGCTAGAAACAAACATCGCAATGAAAGCAACAATATTGCCATTTCCGACGAAAATCAAGATCAATGTGTCTAATGCGACGTTTGACTGTGTAAGTGAAGCTGTAAGCAGAGCGCGAGTACTTCTGTATTTAAGCGTGGGAACAAAGAAAAATAAAAACCAAATTAAAGATAACATAGATTAAAGCATCAATAGACTAAAAAAAAGCGCTCAATCTGACTGTTGCTATGCGGTAAAATGCTTTCATTGAATGGTTTCGTTCGTCGTCAGAATAATGAAAGCAATTGGCTTGGCATAACAGAAGCAACTCTGATGAATAGACACATATAGTATATAGAGAATTGGTTCATTATGGAGTAAGAAAAGCAATAAATATTCCAATTTTTTAGGTCTGCTCCGAGTTCAAATTGATCCGTTTCACAAAACACTGACACCTTCAAATATTTAACATTCACACTAAACCAATGAAGTGGTTTACATTAATTTGAATTTGAATTTGGGCCACATCAAGGCTTAAAGTAGTAAGTACTCGATTCTTTAAGAAACTCAATACAAGAATAATTTTGAGTAGAGACAAATACTCAGTAACGGACAGTAATAAATATCAAAGAAGATCTACGTCATATTAAATAGAAAAGTTAGCATATATTAAGCAAAAAAGAGTATATAAGGAACTAGCAGGACCCGGGGGCTTGAATTAATTGAACCCATGAATTTTATGTTTTCATTGAAATCATGATTTTATGATTTTATCTGATACTGAGTTATGTTATGCATAAACTTCTAACTAACCTTTAACTCGTTCGATGTTGATTTTCAAAAACTGGAAGATATTAATTGACTTTTTTTTAACTAAAAACAAGAGTGTCTAATTATTTTTGATTTTGAATATTTTCATCAAGTTTGAAATCAATAGTCCTATCAAATTAAAAAAAAAAATTTATTAAAATTATCACTTCGCTATTCGTGAGTAGACCATCACTGCCTTAAATTATCATAAGACTTATGACTTTGTCATAACTTTTTCTTATGACTTTGACAAAGTCTATTTTTCTACTATTTTTTTTTTGCTCAACAGAAGACAAATAAGCTGATTATTTGTAAAAGTTTTATTGAGATTGTTTCATCGTATTTAAACTTTTTGCAAAGCAAAGATGAGTGAAACTTCTGAAGAAATACATTTTTAACTAAAATTTACTACCACAAAGAAAAGAAAAGCCTGGAGTGAACTGCCAGGAAATGGTTTGCTCGCTTTTGTACTGAACATTTTAAAGTGAAAGGTGCTCCTTGCTCTGGTTGGCCTATCGCCGAAAATAATGAAGTCAATGAAATTATGGATCAGATTCAAGAAGAATTCGCGGACTCCAATTCTAACTCCAATGACTCGAGCTGCTGGACATTTTTCGCTTTACAAAAGTGACGATCCGGCTAAAGTAGATCCATAGTTTCTCACATTTTGCTCTGGTCGGCCTGTCACCGAAAATGTCAATGAAATTGTGGATAAGATTCGAGAAGAATTTTCGGACGTTCCAGGCACATTTGCATTAGCAAAATTACTCCAATTGAGAATGAACTACTGGAACTCGAACCCCGGACAGATTTCGATTTACAAAAGTGACGTTTCGGCTAAAGTAGATTCATAGTCTCACACGTTTTGTTCTGGTCGGCCTATCGATACAAATTTCAATGGAATTATGGATAAGATTCCAGAAGAACTTTCGGAAGTTCCAGGTACAAGTACTTTGGCAAAATGACTTCAATTGAGAATGTACTTGAATGGACATTCTTCGCTTTACAAAAAGGGTCGGTCCGAATGAAGGAGATCCAAAGCCCGTTGAGATCACAGAATGAACTTTCCTTATGGCCATATTTGCAAAAGTAGGCCTTGAAGCCTATCTTGGCAGCCGCATTAGGTGGTAATGTGCGTCACCATGGTTCTCTATCCAAATTGTTAGGATTGAAACTATTTACTAGCTGGCGAGTCAACTGTCCTTTTGTTCATTGGCCCCATCGCTCCTGGCATCTACTGATGCTGGTCTGCTAAGTCTTTTAAACTACTTGGCTCCGTAACGTCGGTTCTGAGTCCAGCAAATTTCTCCTTACTTCGGACTCATCTGCTGAGCATTTGGTATCATTAATTATGAACCACTTTGGCCTGCCCAACAATCTCTACTGTCAGCAATTAATGCAGTTGAAAGAAAAAATTAAAAAAAGGCAGATAACAGGAGAGGTGTGGTGTTTCATTATGACAAAGCTTGGCCACACCCACTTTTGTTGATTCGCAAACTAAAACTGAGAGACTTTGTTTGGGGAACATCGTTATTATAATTATGATTATGATTATGATTATGGTTATAATTTTGATTATAATTATAATTATATAATTATTATAATATATATAATTATATATTATAATAATTATGATTATGATTATGATTATGATTCTGATTACGATTATGATTACGATTATGATTATGATTATGATTATGATTATGATTATGATTATGATTATGATTATGATTATGATTATGATTATGATTATGATTATGATTATGATTATGATTATGATTACGATTATGATTATGATAATAATTATAATTCTAATTATATGATTATGATTATAATTATATAATTATTATAATATATATAATTACATATTATAATAATTATGATTATGATTATGATTGTGATTATGATTATGATTATGATTATGATTATGATTATGATTACGATTACGATTATAATTACGATTATGATTATGATTACGATTATGATTATAATTATAATTATAATTATAATTATATATATTATAATAATATATATTGTAATAATTATGATTATGATTATGTTTGATTGATTTAATATGATGATTTGTTTCGATCACTACAACACTCTCTTGTTGGGAACAAAGGACATAGCCAGATAGCCGGTAGAGTGCCACTCAGCTAATTTCAATTGCAGTGGCGCACACAGGGGTGGGGTTGGGAGTCCGACCCCTTCAATTCAAAAAATGCTGGTAAAAAGGTAAGGTTTAAAATGGAATTAAGCTCAAATGTTGTACGCAAACCCCCCAAAATTAAATCCTGTGTGCACCACTGTTCGAATGTTATAGTTCTCTTTATTTTCAAAAGTAATATAAGAAACAATTTACCTGAGTTCCAGCCCTTAATAATTAATCCTCGATGTGGGAGAACTAATTTAATTATTAATAATTGTATCAATTAAATTATAATAACTTTTGGACTAGTTGTCCAATTTAGATGCCATTATGACATATTGTGGATACCACTTAGACGCATTAATAGAAAAATTGGTGGAACTCAGAAGAGAATATAACCTCAAAAATTGTTTTTTGTTTATTCAAACAATTTTTTATCAAAATGTTATTGCTGATAAAATCACAAAATTTTTTATATATGTTCCTCTTATAGTGTTTTACAATACATATGTATATGTTTTTTCGACATTTTTATAACTGCGCAATAATTAAAAAAAATAAATAAATCGTAATATTTAAATATAATTTTTTATTTATTAATTTAATTTATTAATTTTATTATTTATTTAATTTATTATTAAAAATTAAAATTTATTATTTATTATTACCAATATGTATTTGTTGCAGATATTTTATTCTCCTGCGTGAGACCTATTTGTGCATACTTCAATATGTGTTAAATATATCGTCCAAATTTCAAATTTCAAAATACTTTTTCCTATTTCCAAACAAAATTCTCAAATTCAGAATTTCTTTTCGTGGTTTTACGCCTTAAATTTAATGATAATTTTCTTTTCTTTCGTTTACCCAAAATATTTTCCACAGCTCCAACATTTCCATTGCATAGGCACTGCACATTATTTATGCAATTTCGTACTAAACTTGTGTACTAAAAATGTCAAATTATGTTTAAATTTAATGAATGGCGTGAATTCTGGCTGTGTCCACGCGAGATTTTACGCTCGACTGCAGCCAATTGCTGCAATGCCATAATGAATAAACGCCGCCGCGCGCAAATTGTTTACTCTCACCTGCCGCAGCCTTTTTGTGTGCGAGCGCACTACATATTTTTACTTGACTGTGCTGTGTTTCTTGTTGTTGTTTATGCTGATAATACCCATTACAAGCAACTCATAACGTACACGAACACCGGTAAGCAAACATTTTAATTTATAAATGAAAAGTGGTAGCGGCGCAAAAAAAACAATAATAACAATAAAAAAAATAATAAACAAATTACACAATTCCGCAGGCAGCATTTGGCGCGGCCAGCGAGAATATGCAACGCGGCTCGAGCGAACTGTGCGCTCTGCCATCTGAGAGATAATCCAACAATTTTCAATTAAATTAAACGACGAGCCGGTTTGCACACAAATACAACACAGACACAAACACATACACGGGCACCGATATCAACACACACATACACACATACAGACACATTCACCGTCGAGTCCAATTTCAATTTAAATTTTGTGTGAACAAGTTTTTCTGCGAATGCAGCCGACAGTGGCACTTCCTGGCATAACCTCACCCGGCGGCCATTGTCTGAAATCCACAAACACTGTGATGGCGCCTGCAGCGCACACAACTACACCTGTAAATGTGTGTGCGAGTGTGTGTTTTTGCTATGTGCACACCTGTTCGTCTTTTACATGCAGATTGGCCGGCCGAGTGATGACCGAGGGCTGACCAGTGGCCACTCAACTGCCGCGCCCAGTGCAGCTATTCCGCGTTATTTGAATATTGCGGCAGCCAGCCGAACGAGCAATTGTTGCTGCAAAAGCATCAGTGTGGTGTGTGGGTAGGGAGGAAAGGGGGGAATGGGGGGCTGTAATAAAGCGATCATCATCAGCAACACCGTTGACAATGTTACCGCTGCCGACTGACCGAGCGAGTGCCGCCAACAACCAACAACAACACTAACAACAACCAACAACAACAATAGCAACAGCAAAAACAATAGCAACACTAACAACAACAACAACGCCAACTTCATCAACAACAGCAACTTCTACACACACACACACATCTCATCATTGCTGCCCAATGCAGCTCGCCTTCAACGCTTTTAGTCAAGCCACCTTCAACAACAGCAACAACAATAACAGTTACAACAAGAACATAAACAACTTTTGCTTTGCGCGCTGCTGTCATGTTAATGGTTTTTTGTTCAATTCCTGTGGTTTTTGGGTGGTTTTTGTACTCATTCGCAGACCATTCATTCACACACACACACACACACACATGCACAAACACATACAAACTCGAGCATATTTTCATCTATGCAGCTGCATAGAAAATTGCATAAAAAAGGCTTAACAAATCCACAAATGCCAAAACAACAAAAGTGGTACAACAAAAACAGCAACAAAAAAACACACACACACAAGCAAACACTTATGTCACTTGGCGGTTGTGTGCTTGGCCATTTTTGTATTTTCATGCATATTGTGTATGTTTGGTTTTTGGTATTTTAGTTTTGTTTTGGTGTTGAAAAACAGGTAGCTAACCCCAAATAAACAGCATAGTTAATTGAAAAAAAAAAACTAAAATAAAAATAAAAATGAAAAAAAATGAAATTTTCTGACAACAAAAAGTTGTTGGACAAAATGATTTTCCGTTTTTTTGCTGCATTTCCTTTTACGTATCAAAGTCACAAACATGCGTTCAGTTAACATAAAATCATAAAAAAACAATTTTCATTAAACCTTCAAAATATAAACTTGCATGAGAATAAAGTATTAAATAAATATAAAATATTTATAAACATATAAAACACATAAATATGAAATGCATTTGTCCGTTAACGCGAAATTTATGATATTGCATAGTTTTATATATTTCAATTATTGCCATATAATTTGCTTACTTGTAATTGTGTTATTTGTTAAGCTGGCAACACTGTGCAATCATTAGCAATGCTTACTGGAATAACAAATGTGACAAAGGGCCTCAAGTAAGCCGAGCAGATAGTTCTTGGCCAATTTTTTAAACTATTTTCGACTTGCAACTTGCATCCGAGTTGACGGGCCGCACAATCGTTCGTTCTTCTCCTGGACGCGAGAGACGCACTGGGAAATTTTTCTCTACCTGCTAGTGAGTTCCCACAATGGCCTTCTTTACAATGTTTCCATTGTTCAAGTTAACCAGCTGTCTTCTAGACCTTAGACTTTGAAATTACTTAAAGTCTTTTTGTGGCCAATTCGCAAGTTCGATGGCTTTTATTATTTTCTAAAGCCAAATTAAAAAAAAAATAAGAATGTTTATTTATTATTATTTATTTATTTATTTTTTTTTATTTATTTATTTATTATATTATTTAAATAAAGAAAATGTTATTAAATTATATGTAATATAACTCCATACCAACGCCAGATCCGAACGGCGGTGTCGGCAATTTTCCTTTCACACTTAGAGGTTTTGCCATTACCTGCCTGGGCTCTTGTGCGATTCTTGTAATTCTCATCTGCTTCATGTGGATAGTGACAGAAGTAGACCAGTGTGCAACCAGCCCGAACGAGGAATCGAACCTAGGGCCTCTCGTGTGAGAAGTCAGCGCGCTATCCGCTGAACTATCGAGGTCGGCAACGCTGAATTTTGAAGTTTCTAGTATACTAAAAAAAGTTCTCAGGAAAACGAAGTTTTGGAACTAATGTCGCCTTAAAGTAAGTCCAAAAATTAAGGATTCTTGGTTCGTCAGTATTAGAATCATTGTTTCAAAGAAAAGATGTTCCAAGCACTCCTTTAGGCCCACCACATTCTACATCCATGAATTCAAAACTTGATCGAACCAAAAATGCTTCTTTACACAAAAAGTTTTTAACTAAACAAGTAATTTTGTTAGATAAACTTTATTCAAAACAATTCTAGAACATAACTCGAAAATAATTTAGTTCTAAAGGTTTTAAATTGGAAAAAAATCAACTCATGTTGTAATATTAAACCAAACAGAAAACTAGTTTAATTGTTCAATAAAACCTCAAAATCGTATTTAAAGTTCAAAAACGTGTCTCTCTCTTGATTCGGTATTATGAAACACCGTTATTTCTCAGGCCATTCAATCTGTTTAACAAAAAAACTTCTTAACTAAAACCTTGATTTTCATTCAATAACCTTTGAGTTGTGTATGATTTCATTTTCATCTCAATGTGTCATCCACTTCATGTGGAGGATTAACATCGATTGACAGCCAAAGTGTTGTATTTCATTTTTACTCTAACCCGCTGCTCATATAAGTACTCAATAATACAGGGTTATACTTTTAGTGGTTGGATATTGTCATCATAAAATATATAGAACCCATCATTGCAATGGCAGCCATGAAACTTTTTGCAGGACTCGATTTGTTGCGGTAATTTTTATGAACTTATTGGGACGTTTTGGCTGATATGAGTATAGCCATGATTTCACGAATGTTCTTAAATATTCGAAATATTCGAGAAAACGAAGGTTCTTTTTTTTATTGCTGCTACTATGGATCATCTTAAAGCTCAAGCGATAGAAATTACAACACTCGAGTGGCTTCCATCTTCGTTTGGGGATAGTAAGTGAAATAGTCCGTTCTGACGCCACAAGAAATCGAGGTATCTTTCTCCTATTTCTGCTATGTACTAAAGATCGTCCTGAAGCTCTACCGATTACGACTTTAAGTCATCGAAATCTCAGACAATCAAACACCTAAGCGATTTCCATCTTCGTCTGGTGATAGTAGGGCAAGTAGCTCGTTCCGAACTACCCTAAGAAAACAAGGGATCTTCCTTCTATTTCTGCAACTAAGTTACCCAAGAAAACGAGGGATCGTCCTTCTATTTTTCTACTAAGTTGAAATCATCCTAAAGCTCAACCGATTTTAACTTTAAGTCATACAAATCTCAGAAAATGGACCACCCAACTGGTTTCCATCTTCGTCTGGTGATAGAAGGGGAAATAGTTTGTTCTGAACTACCCCAAGAAAACGATGGATCTTCCTTCTATTTCTGCTACTATGGATCATCTTAAAGCTCAACCGATACCAACTATAAGTCATCCAAATCTTAGAAATTACAACACTCGAGTGGTTTCCATCTTCGTTTGGGGATAGTAAGTGAAATAGTCCGTTCTGACACCACAAGAAAACGAGGGCTCTTCCTTCTATTTCTGCTACTAAGTTACCCAAGAAAACGAGGGATCGTCCTTCTATTTTGCTACTAAGGATCGTCCTGAAGCTCAACCGATTCCACCTTTAAGTCATCGAAATCTCAGACAATGAAACACCTAAGTGGTTTCGATCTCCGTCTGGTGATAGTAGGGGAAATAGTTCGTTCTGAACTGCCCCAAGTACACGAGGGATCTTCCTTCTTTTTTTGCTACTAAGGATCATCCTGAAGCTCAACCGATTCCTAATTTGAGTCATCGAAATCTCAGGCAATGAAACACCTAAGTGGTTTCCATCTTCGTCTGGTGATAGTAGGGAAAATAGCTTGTTCTGAACTACCCCAAAAAAACGATGAATCTTCCTTCAATTTCTGCTACTAAGTTGAAGTCATTCTAAAGATCGACCGATAGCAATTTTCAAGTCATCTAAAACTCAGAAAATGGAACATGTTTGGGGACAGCCGGGCAATGGTCGATTTAAAAAGTTAAGACAATCTTATGATAGAAAACCCTTTAGGCCAAAGTTTTTAGAGCTTAATTTTGTACCAAAAAGAGACGCTGTAAAATTTCTTAAAAACCCTTCCGCCTAGGAGCCAATGGGCTAAAGCGCCAAAGCTAAAGATGGAAATTTGTGCAAGTTTGTACAATTTCAATGCAACCTGCGATATTCTTATCTATATTGAAACTCCCATTGAAACTCGAAAACTTCTAACCCTGTATAATTAGCACAATATATCTTTTTGTTTGTAAAACTTGCCAAGTTGGTAAATGGATTTTCATGTCCATTGAACTAAACACAAAGGAAAAATAATAATGTTCCACCTGTAGCTGAATGAAGATGACATCAGCGACAGCTCTCGCAGGACAATCGAGTAAATAAAAACAACCGTGTCCTGTTACATGAGTGGGCAAAGGTAAACTTAATTTCCCACGGCGAATACGTAAAATCAAAGCAAACACACTTACACAGCCACACAACAACTATTTAATTATTTTGGCTTGTCAATGGTATTGGCATTGTTTGCCCTCTCGATGTACTCAATACAACTGGCACAGTTGCTGCTTCCTGCTTCCAGCTGCTGCTCCTGCCCGGGTCTCGTCAGGCGTTCGGCTGCGCCTGTGTAGCTCCACGTAGCATTTTCGCAGGCGTTGAAGGCATTTACGTGCGGCTGCCCGGTCGACTGGCTGGTTGGCTGGCGCGCAGCTGTTTTTGCGCGCTGAATTGATTTAGCACCCGTCTGGCGAAAACGACCGACCTTTGCACGCTCGACTGACCCTGAAACGGCACTCGAAGCGCCACGGCGTGGGACACGTGCGCTGCGAAGGAATTTCGACGACGAGCACCCAGGCAGGCGGTCGAGGAGTGGGGAATGGGGGCGCACAAAGCGGTGTATCGGTGCAGAAGCACAAATTTAATATTATCGCTCCACACACACACACACACACAAACACAATTTGGGTGGACATTGAGATGGACACGAATCGGCGCGATGCCAACAGCGACATTGACGGGGGCTCGCTCATGGACGTGAAATGTGGCGTTGATATGCCGCCTCGTTTCATTTTTTTTGTATACCCTACACTGAGATTTTATGGATAATTGGATCAGGGAAGCGAAAGCGATATGATAACTTAGAATACCAGGTCTGTCTGACCGCCTATTGATCTTTGCGCACATATGTCGGCCCGCCCATCCCCTTCAAGAAGGAAGCCATCCACGACACACAAAAAACCTTATAGTATCTACCGGGAATGGTGGTAACAAAAGAGCGCCTACGCGCTAATTGAATGTCGGTACATCGCTACTGGAACCAACCAACATCCGCCCGTTCGTTTATCTGTTCGTCCGACTATCCATCCGCACGTCTGTCTGTTCGTCTATCGATCCGTCTGTCCATACATCTGATCATTAATCTATCTGTCCTTCTATTCGGCCGTCCATCGATAAGCCCGTTTTTTTCTGTCGTTTGGTCTGTCTGCCCTTCTATCTGTCCGTATATTAAACTGTCCTTTCATAAACCCATCAATCCGTCCATGCCTCGGCTGTCCGTCCGGCCTCTATCAATACGTCCGTCCATACATCTGACCATTAATCTTTCTGTCCTTCTATTCAGCCGTCTATTGATAAGCCCGTTTTTCCTGTCTTTCGGTCTGTCCTTTTATTTATTTATTAATTCAACAATTCTTACAGACTATAACAGTGCCCTTACATACTAAGGCGCTAAAACTAAAAAAAAATAAAAGCCTCTAAAGGAAATTCAAAGTGGACTAATTAAGGGCAGTATTGAGACACTCTAAAAATTTAGATTTGTGAAGCGCAAAATCAAAGTCCCAGGACACAAAAAGTCCATTGAGCTCGATCAAAGCTCTGAAAAGAGGAGCATACTGCGCGTAAGTCGTTCTCACGAAGCTGACATAAAACATATACACCCATTTATCCGTCTATCAATCGTCCGTCCATATGTTTGTCCCTTAATCTATCTGTCCTTTTATTCGGCCATTTATTCATAAGCGCGTTTCTGTCTGTCTTTTGGTCTGTATGTCCTTCTATCCGTTCGTCTATCAAACTGAACCTTCATACGTCTAGCCTCTATCAATCCGACCATCCATACGTCTGTCCGTCCGTCTATCGATCCGTCTGTCCATACGTCCTTCCGTCCGTCCAGTTATTAATCCGTCCATACCTCGTCGGTCCATCTCTATCCTCTGTCAATAGGTTCATCCATACGTCTGTCCGTCCGTCTATCGATCCATCTGTCCATACGTCCTTCCGTCCGTCCAGTGATTAATCCGTTTTTGTCTATCTTTCGCCCTGTCTTTCGTTCGATCCATCCGTCTATCAAACTGTCCGTTCATAAGTCTATCCATCCGTCTATCCATACGTCTATCAATCCGTCCATACCTCGTCTGTCCATCTCTATCCTCTAGCCTCTATCAATCCGCCCATCCATAAGTCTGTCCGTCCGTCTATCGATCCGTCTGTCCATACGTCCTTCCGTCCGTCCAGTGATTAGTCCGTTTTTGTCTGTCTTTCGGCCTGTCTGTCGTTCTATCCGTCCTTCTATCCGTCCGTCTATCAAACTGTCCGTTCATAAGTCTATCCGTCCTTCTATCAATGTGTCCATTCATCGTCTGTACGTCCGGCCTCTATCGATCCGTCCGGCCATACGTCTGCTGGTCCGTCCATCGATTAACCTTCTGCCTGTCCCCTGGGGTCTATTTGACCCCAGGTGGAATTAAAAAAACGGTTGAGCGGTTTTGTGCGCTCGTCTACTTGTGTTATTTTGTGTTAATCGCGCTTACAACCCAATAACAAATCGAGACAAACACTTTTCGGGGGTTTCCCCTTTTATTTTGTAATTTATTTGTAACATTTCTTCATGTTTTGTCAGTAAGTTATATTACCATTTGGTTGGGGTCATCCTGACCCCAAAGGACAGCGAACGTAATTCTGAGCAAGGGACAGGCAGAAGGTTAATCAGATTTGTCTGTCTTTCGGCCTGTCTGTCCTTCTATTTGTCTGTCTATAAAACTGTCCGTTCTTAAGTCTATCTTTCCATCTATCGATCTATTTATCCATACCTCTGACCATCCATTTATCCATACATCTGTTCATCCGTTTAACGATTAGTCCGTTTTTGTCTGTCTTTCGGCCTGTCTATTCGTACGTCTATCGATACGTCAGTCCATACAGATATCCGTTCATCTGTCTATGCGTCTATCGGGACGCATCCCTTCGTCTATTCGTCGGTATGTATGTACGTCTTTTCGTTCGTGTATCGATTTATCCGTTCAAACGTCTATCGATTAATCTGTTTTTATCTGTCTTTGGGTAATTTCGTCAGTCTATGCGTCCGTGTGTCCATACACTCGTCCATACATCTGCTCGTTCGTCTATCGTTCAAGTATCTGTCCGTCTATCATTCATATATCTTTCCGTCTATTGTCCATGTATCTGTCCGTCTGTCCATACATTCGCCCATTCGTCTGAAATTATATAAATGCAATTTGTTCTGAATCATTTAAAGGACAACTTGCAACGATCCATTTCGATGTAGGTTATGTATAAGTCGATTCCAATCGACTGAAACACTCTTACATGTTTTGTTACTAGTATCCTGTCGTTGTTGTTGCTGTTGTTGTATTGTAGCATATCGCAAAGTGTCAAATTTTGCGCGCACGTTGCTCTCCCGCTGGCCAACGCCGTTCGCCAGTCGCCGGTTGCTGTTCAAATATTTGGAAAATCTTTCCATTCGGAAAAGCGTAAAAATTGCGACCTGAGGTGGGGTTGGGTGTGTAACGTTATGCCGAATACGCCGAATTCTTTGTTTGTGGCCGATCCTACGCGATTTTGCAAATGCTGACCGGACACGTCATGGAAACGAACGAACTGTAGCACTTCCCGTCCATGACAACACAATCCACCTCTCAACCCTTAATCCGTATCGCATTTTGGGAAATGTTTGCCGTGGCGACGTTTACTTCAGCTCTTTTTCCGTTTCGTTTTGTGTTGTCCATTATTTTTGTTGTTGTTATTTTTGGCATTTTTAAAGTGTGTTAATCTTCGTCGCTTACCTCCTGTCGTCATGCCACAGATATGGAAAATTGATACATGCGCATGCCATATTTTTCACTCACAAATCCACATACCAATGCGTGTCTATGAATGTGTGTGTGTGTGTGTGTGTGTGTGTGTGTGTAGGTGTGTTTGTTGTAATTTCGGCCACTGCCGCACATATTTTCCATCCAATTATGCGCTCAGCATGCTGTCCATTGATATTCCTATACTTACATACGAAAATTCGGTTTATTGTGCAAATTGTTGTTGTTGTTGCATTGTATCTGCACCATTTAACATGCATATTGGTGAATTGAGTAATTTGGGGAATTTTGTATTTTTGCATTGAAACCACTACTGACACACACAGCCATAAGATATTTTATGCTGTCGACAGGATTCTGCTGTGGCATATTTTAATGCGTATTTATCTAATTGAAAGTGCCATTTCAGCCAATTCACGTGGACATTTCTGTGATACATCTCGGTCGATGGACATTTTAATATGTCGCTAATTTCTGCAACTTTTCCATGCGGTAAGCTTTTAGAGTTAAACCACAACAACAACCCATTAAGGCGTATTTGTTATTAATATCTACTGTCATGAAAGCGAATTTGGACTAATTAATGAGACCCATGTTGGACTATCTATGTCCAGTGATTAGTCCAATCATTCGGCGGAGATCTTTTCACTTCAATTTCAGAAGTAGTTTTCCTGTCTTCCTGATTGTACTTATCACAAAAAACTTTGTATTTCTACAGCTTCCCATGTTGAACCATCGTTCACTACATAAAATTTGTTACAGTCCAAAGTGCCTGGTAAACTGATACCGATTATTGGCTCTGGTCCCAAAGATCCACATAGCCAGTTAGCCAGTTCATTGACAGTTTCATTATATTGAACACCACAGAGTTCAGGAAGCCAGACAAGTTGAAGTTTATTCTGCCTTGCGACTGAGTTTATGTTTATTATGTATTCTTGTACAATCTTAGAAGTTACTGGTGCGTTCTTCAGGTTCTTAAGTATAGTTTGACTGTCACTACTGATCCACGGTTAGACAGTTTATCGTCAGTTTTTCTAGTTTAGCCAGTTAGCCAGTTCATTGACAGTTTCATTATCTTGAACACCATAGAGTTCTGGAACCCAGACAAGTTGAAGCCTTTTCAACCTTGCGACTGACTAGCTTCATCTTACATTCTTGGACATTCTTAGACACAACGGATGCGTTCTTCACAGCCTTAAGTACAGTTGTCTGTCACTACTGATCCACAGATATCCAGTTCATTGGCAGTTTAATTATCTTGAACACCACAGAGTTCAGGAACCCAGACAAGTTGAAGCCTTTTCAATCGTGCGACTGACTTCACCTTATATTCTTGAACATCCTTAGAAGTTACTGGTCCGTTCTTCAGGTCCTTAAGTGCAGTGAACTCTCACTACTGATCCACGGATATCCAGTTCATTGGCAGTTTCATTATCTTGAACACCATAGAGTTCAGGAACCCAGACAAGTTGAAGCCTTTTCAATCGTGCGACTGACTTTAGCTTCATCTTCTGTCATCATCATCATCATCATCTGTCCAAGAATGGACATTCTTAAAAGTTACTGATGCGTTCTTCAGGTCCTTAAGTGCAGTTGACTGACACTACTGATCCACAGATATTCATGCTTTGAAAAACATTTTTTCAAATAAAAAGACTTTTTAGAGAGATTTTTCCAACCTTTCTAACATCAGTTCTAGCATCCACATAGAAATTTTGAAAACGAAAAAGGCTGTGTTATTTGAGCTCAAGGACTAAAAAAGTTACCAGACATTTGCATTTGGATAGATTTTTCCAACATTTCTAATATCAGTTCTAGCATCCACAACAGTTTTTCGAAACAAAGAAGACTGAGTTGTTTGAGCTCAAGCTTTCAAATAAGTTTCAAGACATTTGCTTTGGAAAACATTTTTTCAAATAAAAATTTTTTCAAATTTTTTCAAATAAAAATTTTTTTTTCAATTAAAAAATTTTTTGGATAGATATTTCCAACCTTTCTAACATCAGTTCTAGAGTCCACATAAAGTTGTTTAAGACGAAGAAGACTGTTTTGTTTGAGCTCAAAGTTTCCAATAGGTTTCTAGACATTTGGAATACATTTTTTCAAATTAAAAGACTTTTTTGTTAGATTTTTCCAACCATTCTAACATCAGTTCTAGTATCCACATAATGTATTTCGAGCCAAAGAAGACTGAGTTGTTTGAGCTCACACTTTCCAATAAGTTTCTAGACATTTGCTTTGGAAAAATTTTTTTCAAATAAAAGGCTTTTTAGATAGAATTTTCCCACCTTTCTAACATCAGTTTTACATTAACATAGAATTTTTTAAGACGAAGAAGACTTTGTAGTTTGAGCTCAAGGACTACAAAAGTTACCAGATATTTGCTTTTGGATAGATTTTTCCAACCTTTCCAACATCAGTTTTAGCATTCACATAAAGTTTTTTAAGACGAAGCAGACTGTTTTACTTCAGCTCACAGTTTCCAAAAGTTTCCCAGGCATTTCTTATTGAATATTTTTCTTTAAATACAAAGACTTTTCCAACCTTAATTTTAGCATCCATATACAATTTTTCAATACCACATCACTTTTCCGCTCTGCCCAATTCCATAAAAGTGTTTCCTCTGAAATGCCATGTTTACTTCGACGCTCTCAATGTCAGTTCATTTTCGAATGGACATGTGCAAATATAAATCAAATGACAGACAGAACATCGTCGAATACAATCAAATGCGAATCGATGGCACAACTGACAGTCCCATGTCCGGCAGTGACCACTCGGGCTAATGTTCCACATGTCAAAACTTATAACAAACAGTTTAACTGTAAATAAATTCTGGTGCATAATTGAACAACGTGAGTGGAAGTGAGAGCGTATGTGTGAGTAAGTGTGTATAAGTGTGTGTGTGTGTGTCAAAGTGGCAATGACGCAATGGAGCTGGGAGGGAATTATATTGAAGTGCCTTTACTCCCCGCAAAACGCTCACTTAACACCATCCATCGCACTGGCGGGACGACGCTTGGCACTTTTCCCAGCTCGACTCGACTCAACTCGAGTCGACTTGATTTTTGCGTGGATGACTTAGCAAATACACAGCATGCAGCAACACTTGCCATGTATGGCGTTATTCAAACAGACAGCCCTACCAACCGACAGACAGACAGACAGACGGACACACTCACACATGCTTGCCGTCATAAGCTGAATAACATGACAGACGCTTGACACAAGTACCGGAACTTCCGTCAGTCACTTCCTTGAATTTCCGTGAGAGTAGGTACGGTGCCCCACTACATGAGTGTTTGTGTAAAAGTGTTAGTGTATTTGTGTGCTTATAGTGATAGTGTGTGTGTGTGTTCTGCTTTTCTTTTTCTTATGTTATCTCAGCCATTTTAATGGCCCATATTGACGACTTGCTTGTGCGGCAATGTCTTGACAGCAGCGGCAACGACAACGACAACAACAACAACAACAATGACACCAACAATGACTGTCAGCGCAGCAACAACGATTGCAACTGCAACAGCAAACAGCGGATCAGAGACGAACAACGCGAGATAGCAACCAGCAACCAGCAGGCAACAAGCATGTCTGATAACAAAAACAACAACAACAAAAACCACAGCAACACTCACAATTACAACCACAACCACATTACACCGACACAAGAACTAAAATAAAAAACACACAACACACCATAAGCAGCAGCCAACAACTAATGCAGCAAGGATAACAGACACAACAACAACAACAACAACAACACCAACTATTACAACAAATTTCAAGCTGACTACCGCCACTAGAGTTGTCGGCGTCAAATGCTCACCAACTACGAGTAAGTGAGTAAACGGCCGAAGCGAAATAGCGGCCGCCCGGCCCCTGCGCCGCACAGTGGGGCGTCCCCATATATCGCATCGCCAAAAATAGTAAACGTGGTTTAATTTTGACGAAATTTGGTATCCGCCCATTTTTAGCGTACTTAAGAAAAATACGAAAACTTGTGAAAATTGGACTACTGCCACGCCCACCCCCCATATTGAAACAATCTTTGTTATTCGATAACTTGGCCACTACTAACACTAGAAAGATACAATTTTATACACAATATCACTAGCGTATAATCTATAATTGTGCCAAAAATGGGCAGTCTACCACGCCTACTTTAAAAGTTCGTATAAGCCTCAAATGAATTAATCGGTGCATATGTATTTTTTGCCATTTTTTTAAGTTTTCGATGTTTTTCATGTTGGCCCCTCTTCAATTCGCTCTTAAGTTTATTTTCCACAAATATTTGCATGCATTTGTAGTGCCAGCCGGTCAAGTTAAACAACGCGACGGCAGCTACACATAAAATAGCTTACGAAATTGTACAAAAGATGCCACTATAAAAAAATGAATTACATGCGGGTCTGCAGGCCTCTGCAGCTGAAACTTTGCAAACGTGTTCTACGTACTTGTAATTTAGTGAAACAATCGAAATTTGAAAGGCTCCCTAGGGCTTTTCGAGATATTTAATTTTGAAGTTTGCACTTAAACTTTTTCTAGGGCTCAAAATGGCTCTACGTTCAAATAACGGTAGTTAGCGAACAGTAATAACCAAAACAAAAAAAAAGGCATTGCCTGACTATAAAAACCTAAAACATAAAATAAAAAATCAGGTATATTAAAATAATAACTGTAACCATAAGACAAAACATCTTTAGTTTCGCAAGGTTAAATTTCTATTTTTCCTTAAATTTGTGTTCACGCAATATATGAAGTTTAAAACCTTCGTGAGACTACAAAACTTAAAATTTTTTTAAAATTCTTTTTGATAAAGCGTAGTTGGAGATTTGGCTTTGATCGTGCTTACTTATTTTTTCAAAAAAGAGATTTTTATTTTTTTATTTTTGGCCACGGACGCCCCACTGTGCGCCGCCCTGTTGCGACGCTCCGCCGCTGCATTGGTTGCACTCTATCAGTTGCCGCCGCCATCCGAACGGCACTAAATCCCTGCTTTTACTATGTCACAATCCCGTTGGCAGGGATAATGCTCAGTCGCAGTGCACACTCGGGCGATAAGTGCTGCTGCTGCTGCTGCTGGTTGTATCAAATGTTGTTGCTATTGGAGATTGTTGTTGCTGTTGTTTTTGCTATTCTTATCCTTGTTAGTGAGTGAAATGCACCGTCAAGTGCACCCGCACTTTGCTAAGTTCAGCGCACACACACACACAGATACAACCTCATACACACACACACACACAAGCATACACACAGCGCATCAGATTGCCGGCACTCACATGCAGCAAACGGAAACGGAAGTTGAGTTAAAGTATTAGAAACTTTAATCATATTACGGATGAAGTAATGTCACAAGGATATGACAATATTTCCCCTCTTTGTTGTAATCACAGCAACAACGTTTTCACTCATTCGTTCGCATTAATAAAACATGTATTACAACTCAGAGAAATCGAAAAAGAAGGCAAAACAATTGACAGAAATGAGTACAAACGAAATCTGTAATTACAGCTTAAAGATACTTAACACTAATTGAAAGTAAGCGAAGACTGTGGAATTTTGTAGAAAATATTGAAAACAAAAATCAAATCGACAGTTGGAAATCGGCTTTTATAACTTTGGCCATTTGATGGCGTTGACAATTTTTAAGCCCTTAAAGGCTTTCTTCTTATATGTCACTTATTGTTTCTGGTAGTTGATTTCGTATTCTTTTGATTCCATTTTGCACACTTTTTTGGTGCTAGAGTCCTTTTGCTATTTTGTTTTCTATCACATGTCAAAATCTCATAACTTTGTGCATGTCTAAGCCTTCTATGATTTCAAAAATCAAATTTCGTTTAAAAAAAATATTTGTTTTTAAGTTTAAGATAGCGAAATACACGTTAACATGTTTCAAAGCAAAAAGGACTTTTGAACGGTTTGAGCTATTTTCTCACTCACTCCGCTACTTTTACAATGGCAAAAAATTTCATCTGGAAGATGGTTCCCAGCCCACACAAGAAAGTAGAAGTAGTAGAAGTTGACAATCTCGTTAAAGTGTCATCCAGTTCCAGTACCTCCATTGATGTTTTATCCATCAGTGAAGAAAATGGTCTCCAGGACCCTTAGTATGGTTTATGTCACGCTTCAGGAACCTGTTTTCAAAGTTTCAATTGAATAGAAACAGACATTTGCTTTTAGATAGAATTTTCCAACGTTTCCAACATCAGCGTTTCCAACGTTTCAATATAGAATTTTTTAAGACGAAGAAGACTGTTTTTTTTGAGCTTAAATTTTCCAAAAGGTTTCTAGACATTTGCTTTGAAACAAATTTTTTTAAATTTAAAGACTTTTTAGATAGTTTTTTCCAACCTATCCAATATCAATTCTAGCACCCACATAAAATTTTTCGAACCGAAAAATACAGTTTGGTTTGAGCTTAAATTTTCCAAAAGGTTTCTAGACATTTGCTTTGAAACACATTTTTTTTTTAATTTAAAGACTTTTTAGATACATTTTTCCAACCTATCCAATATCAATTCTAGCACCCACATAAAATTTTTCGAACCGAAAAATACAGTTTGGTTTGAGCTTAAATTTTCCAAAAGGTTTCACACATTTGCTTTGAAACAAATTTGTTTAAATTTAAAGACTTTTTAGATAGTTTTTTCCAACCTTTCTAACATCAGTTTTAGCATCCACATAGAATTTTTCAAGACGAAGAAGACTGCTTTGTTTGAGCTTAAATTTTCCAAAAGGTTTTTAGACATTTGCTTTGAAACACATTTTTTTTTTAATTTAAAGACATTTTAGATAAATTTTTCCAACCTATCCAACAGCAATTCTAGCACCCACATAAAATTTTTCGTACCGAAAAATACTGTTTGGTTTGGGTTCAAATTTTCCAAAGGCTTTTTTATAGATTTTTATAAGTTGTACTTTCCTCCACATTAAGTTTTTTAATACCACATCATGTTTTCGATCCACCCATTTGCATGAAAGTTTTCCTTTGAAATGCCATATTTGCTTTCTCACTCTCAATGTTCGTTTGATCTTTAGGAAAAAATCCATATACTTATGTTCAAGTTCAAGATACGTTCCAAAGTAAACAGGACTTTTGAAATAGAGCCTTTTCAAGCCGTGTCACATTTATGTAACTTATGCTTTAAAAAGTTACATCCTTTCCCGATTTCCAGTCAAAATTTCAAGACATTTGATTCATTGAAAGCTTAGTTATTGCATTTAAAGAGACAATATGTTTGTGTCATTGCTACACAGTAAATATGGAAAAAAAAGCCAATACTAAGTGTTATTTTAAATTTTATGAAACTTTTATCAAAAGATTTCCATTGATGAATCAAGTTGTCCGTAAAGATTTGTTAACCCTTGGCAGAGTTCTAGAGTGGCTTAAGCGATTTAAAAACGTTCGTGAGGTCATAAATAATGACCAACATGTTGTCCAACCAAAGTCTGTGATCACAGAAAATGTCATCAAAACTATGCATGATTTCATCAAAGATTCAAAATCTTCCAAAAATCTTCATTGAAATGCATGAAATTGGATCTAAACATCTCAATAACATACATTTTTAGCCTTTTAACTGATCATTTGTGTTATCACAAAGTTTGTGCACAGTTTGTTCTTCACAAAATGACTGACACCATTTCATCAATAAACCCGTTTTATAAATCTTTTGGCTAAAAATTAAATTTTAATCATAAACCAGCATCCTGTGACTTTTTCCTTTATGGAAATTTCTTTATGGAAAAAAGCTTTTTCCAATGCAAACGAAAGCGTTTTGAAGACGTAGAAGCCATCCAAAAGGCTTGTCTCAGCATCCTGAAGGACATTCCGACCGACAATCTGAAACACTAATTAAACTTTAAATGCTTTTAGGCTATGCAGATCGCTGTATGGACGTTTTGTTGACCCGGTTAAATTTTTATGAACAAATAGTTGTCTAATTATTTCACATTTGAAGTGGTTTCACTATATTTGAAATCAATAGACCTATTAAATTATATTTTTCATAAAAACTCTTAACCCATCGTTCAAACCCATCATTCGAAAAATCACATTCACTGTGTTTAAAGTCAAAAAATCCCTTAAATCATGTTTCTCTCCACAGATCTTTAACCCATCGTTGACCCGTCAGGTTTTGTTTAAAAAACAAAAATTAAAAACACGTGTCTAATTATTTTTGATCTCAAGTGTTTTCAGGTAGTTGGAGGAAACAACCCATTGATTCAAGTGTTTTCACAGTTTCTCTAAACAAACATTTAACCCATCGTTAACCCCGTCAGATTTCAATTTTCGAAAAAATTAAAAATACATAGCGAATTATTTCACATGTAAAGTGCTTTCGCAAAGTTTGAAGTCAAAAGGCCCAAGAAATCATGTTTTGTTTCTTCATACAAACTTTTAACCCTTTGTTCACCCTTTTAAGTTTTGATTTTTACAAAATTAATAAAACAAGTGTCTAATTCTTTTTTTAGTGTGGTTTTATTAATTTTTAAGTCAATAGGTCTATTAATTTATGTGTTTTCACAGTTTCTCTAAATAAACTCTTAACCCATCGTTGACCCGTTAGATTTAAATTTTCAAGAAAATTACAAAAACGTGTCGAATTATTTCTGATTTGAAATGCTATTACTAAAGTGTCGAAAGTGAAGTCGAAACTCCCATTAAATCATGTTCTTCCATACAAAACTTTTAACCCTTGGTTTCCACCGTTAGATTTTAATTTTCCAAAAAATGAAAAAGACGTGTCAAATTATTTCTCATTTGAAGTGCTTTACTAAGTTTAAAGTCGAATACCAAATTAAATTATGTTTTTCACACATATTTTTAACCCTTGGTTTACCCCTTGAAATTTTGTATTTCGAAAAAATTCAAAACACGTGTCTAATTATTTTTATTTAGAGTTTTTTTTAACCAATTTCGAAGTCAATAGGCCCATTGGTTCATATTTTTTCATAGCCTTCCCGTATACGAATCTTAACCCATTGTTGACTTAGTTAATTTTTTGTTTTTCGAAAAATTTAAAATACGAGTCGAGTTATTTTTTTATTTGAAATATTTTCACCAAGCTTTTAATCAAACTTTCAATTAATTATTTTATAGTTAATTTTTTCATTCACACAACTTAACTCATGTTTGGCTCTTTTAGAACCCGATTTTCAAGAAAATTATTTCTATTTTTTTGTACCTACAGTTCAAATTTCATGTTGAACCATTCATATGAATCAGTCAGGCAGTCAATCAGTCAGTCAGAAAAAACAATTAGATGCATATAGATAGTTTTAAAGTCTCTATTGAGACGTCAGTGGCTTGAGGCACGTAGCTCAGTTTATATTATTCACAATGTCAGGAAGAAATTAGTATTATATCTGAAACTCGAATTAGGAGCCTGAATTGTAATACTTACCCATTATTTAGATTTTCTATGGTTTTCCATAAAATTTTACTCAATTCAACACAAAAATCTTTGATAACTTAGAGTTACCTAAACAATTTCATACAACATTTTCCCTAATTGGCAGCCATTTATTTCTTTAGATATTACAATTAGTTAAATAAAAAGTAACATTACAATAACAACATTTTCAAAAAACTGCCACAATACATTTCAGCCAATAAAAACTCAACGCAGACCCAAAACGGCTCGACAAACATCATAAACGCTTTGCAACACGCGGCTTCCCGCTCCCACAAAAAATCAAAACCCAATAAAATTGCTAAATTTGCATTTGAAATGTTCAACAGCTGCTAAACACGAACACGTACACACACACACACACACACATACAGCACACCCATTAAGTCATTCATGCCGCACAAAATATGGAAATTCAATTTGGTCTCACCTCAAAAAAAAACATAACGGCACAAGAAAAGCTAGCAACATGGGCCAACGTGTTGTGCTGTCGTGTCCTTATGCCACCCACACGTACAGCAAAACACACAAACACTCACACACACTAACGTATCCAATGGCCGATATGAGTGAATGCGCGGCAGTGTCTAAGCGTAAAGCGTCAAAACGTGAGCGTAACGCATTACGGGCAATTTGCGCCGACATTTGTGTGTGTGTGTGTGTGGCCCACACGAGCGGGCGCGCACTTGTTTGTGTATGTCTGTGTCTGTGCGTGTGGGTGTGTGGGTGTGCGTGTGGCATATAGACATGATCTCGGCCAAATAAAATGGCTTAGTAAAGTTTACCGCAATCTGAGAACAGCTCAACTCGGATCTGCGTAACTGAGTGAGTGGCAAATGCGGTCGACGACGAGGAGAATGTGGTCGGTGCCCAAATAGAGTTGGTTACGCGTCAGCCTAAAATCACAGACAACAGCTTCATCAGTTTGTACCGTAAATTTTTGGAGGTGTTTTTTGAGTCTTTGGTATTTTTTTTTTTACTTGTCTTGGTTTTCATGCAAATTTCCTGCTGTCTCAGCTCATTTCCTGTAGTTGTGTGTGCGTGTGTGTGTTTGTAGTTGCGCGTAAATGTTTGTGAACACACTGAAGTATTCAAGCTCGGTATTTGGGCATTTGGAATTTCCAAAATTCCAGTATTTCGACTCTTTTTAATAGTTCGAAAACCTTAGACAATAAAGCTGTGTTGCACACAGAATCTGATTTTGGGCAGCTTTCGTACACAATTTTTGAGCCCAATTTGAAACCAAGTTTGCCTCTAAAAAGTCTTATAACAAGCAAATATTTTTGAAGTATTGCACCACAAAACCTTCCTTAGGTGCAGTGAAATTCAATAAATCCCGAAATTGTCATTTCCTAATCCTTAAACTGCGCTATATCCAAAATGCTTCAAAATTGAACGCTTTACCACAAACTGTTGCCTTATAAACTTTTTGCTGCAAAGTTTTAAGCTTCTGCGGCAACACGCCCTACACCCTATTCTCTCAACTCCCCCCCTTCCCCCACACCAACCATATTATCGGCTGCTGTTGGCTTTGGCGGTCGCATGGTGCCTTGTCGGTTGCCGAATTGGCAAACACTCACAAACACCAACGAAAACACAACACACACACACACACAGAGAGCCCCACATGAGGCCATATTGAGTTTTGTTAAACTTTTGCATAGAAAATGAATTTCTCTCTTATTTTTTTCAAATTTTTTTTTATACTCTCGAAAGCCAATATTCACCGCTTATATTTTGACAGCCAGACATTTTGACTTCATTTGCCTTACCATACAAAATGTAATCTCCTGAAGGCAATCAGCTACCTTCAAAAAGCCTCTGTACCCACCAAACATTTACTTATCTATCCAACAAGTAGCTGACGCAGTGTTTGAGTTGGTTGACTTTGTGTGTAACTTTGGACGCAAATGACTGCAATCCAACCCACAACAAATCGCCACCTTCTCGCAACGTGCTCACAAATCGTAGCGCTTCTACTACACTCGTGCTGCTTTTATGCTTCTTATTAAATTTTGCAATCACACATGCGCAGCGCTTCCTGGAATCCGTTTCTCGCTGTTCTGCCACAAAATTCCATTCCCCTTTGTATCATAACCCCTGAATGTCTGCAGAGACGTGCAAGTTCACTGGGTTCGTGCAGCTGCAGTCGCCTGTTTGTCGCTTTAAATTGGCTTAAAGTTTTGCCAATGAAATCGGATATGTTTATGCGCACGTTTGGCATTGGGCGCAACCCCGAACACAACCGACTGTACGGGAAACCCGAAAGCTATTTAAGCCGATTTTGATGCTGCAAATGTTGCACTAATTGAAGCAACATGTCGCTTGTATTGTCAGTCTTTTTCCACCTGAAACAAATCACATGGGAATATTTGTCTCGGGGTTTCACCTTCACTAAGAAAGACGATTTTGTTTCCTTGACAACAGTTGAAGTTCGTATAAACCAGCGACATAGACTTGCAAATATCTACAGTGGTACAGTTCAGTAGTTGGTGATTATTTCAAACCTTGACTCCACTCATGAAACATTTTGAACTCACTTTTGAGCCAATAGTTTGTTTAAAAAACGGTTTAGTTTAAAACTCAACACTTATTGACTCTTTCACTTAACCCAATTGAACCGCTTTGGAAAATATAATGGTTTAGTTTTTGGTTCGTCTCAGGCATTTGAAAATTTCATTGGTTCGTGCTTACATAACTGGCCATAACAACGCGTTACCGGGTTACAATCTGCCGCCCTTAAATCATTTATTGTGGCCATCAACGTAGTGGGATCCTTTCGAGGCTCTTCTGACTTTCATGGGTATTGTAGTAGCCTTTATTTTATAAATTTCAATTGTACAACATTTAATATAAAAAGGGCAACTTTCGCCAACACGCCACGACACGTCTGCGCTGCTCACTGTCTGCTTTTCGTCTCCCTTCGTTTCGCGCGGTTTCGCTACTCGCTACTTGGCTTGCCACGCCACCGTCGGCCATCATGTGTCAAGTAGTGCCATGGCTCGAATGATGCCACTGCACCGAGTAGTGCCACGGCTCGGGTGATGCCACCGTACCCTTACATACTACAGTATATTGGTTTTTTCGTGGTGAACACCAAATCCTCTACACACCAAACTCTCTACTAAACGAAAGCTGAATCGCTATCCAATAGAGCCCCGTGGAGGCTGTGTATCAACTTGGATTGCGCAGGGACAGGGCCAAGGATCACTCGCCAGGCAATCAGATATTTTGCCTCGTATGTCCGTATGTCCAGTTTCAGTCAGATTTACGAATGAACAGTGTACAAAAAGGTAGGTTAGGTTAGGTTATGGTGGCTGCCTCTGTAAGAGACACACTCTGAGGCCTATTGAGAGGCTCATTGTGATACCACACATTTCGCCCGTTGTTTTCGTTGATATAAAATTTTGCTAAAAATAGCATATAAGGTCCAAACGTATCTACTGGCTTATAAGATCTAAACGAACCTACTTTGTGAGGAGGCGTTTTCTCCCCAGACCTGGAAATTGAAGTCTCTTTCCGACTCCCGGATCACTGCAGTGTATATCAGGCGGAGATGATCGCCATCCAGGAGGCCACTCTGCACCTTAACCCAACGCCTAACAGAAGTAAGCAAGTCTTCATCTTCTCTGACAGCCAAGCTGCGCTGAAAGCTTTGGACTCGTTCGTGGACAACACAAAGTCTCTCACTGAGTGCCGCAGATCTCGAAACGAGATGGGCATGCACTACAGTATTCACCTAATCTGGGTGCCTGGACACCGTAACATTGCAGGTGACTGCAAAGCGGACGAGCTGGCCAGGAAAGGCACGACCACCCATATCCTTCCCGACAAGGAGACGCCAGAACGTATGCAATCCGAACAGCTCAGGAGCGTTGGCATAATCTCTCCTCATGCGCAACAGCCAGGCTCACATGGCCGTCATACGACAGGAAGCGGACTGCGAGTATCCTAGACCTCAAAAGGACGGAGATATCCATTCTAACAAGAACCCTCACAGGACACTGGTTGATTGGAGCACACGCCATCAGACTGGGTGTCAATGCAAGAGACTTCTGTAGAAGCTGCGACTGTGCTGAAGAGGAAGAAAGCGTACAGCATCTCCTCTGTCACTGCCCAGCACTTTGCAGAAGTAGGCTACGCATCCTAGGACAACGGTTTCTCTCAAACCTAACAGAAACATCCTGCATAGATGTCAAAAACCTTCTCAGGTTCGTAACATCGTCCATATGGCTTGACCAGGAACAACCTAGTTAGCTTAAGCTGTATATGGCATCACAATGGGCCAGTATCTTGGCCTAAGTGAGGGATCTCTGCTATCCAGCCATTTTAACCTAACCTAACCTACTTTGTGAAGGATTGAAGCCACTCGTTGAAACGCTGATTGGACCTTATCACTGCAGCTTTAAACCTGGTAAGTCTACCATCAACCAGATATTCACATAACGCCAAATCGGGAAGCACAAGGCAGCATTCCATAGCCTGATGAGGTATCGCCTATAGTTACCAGACATTGTCTGCACTGGGTATCCCTTCAAAGCTCAAAAGGCATTGCATATCGATGTTAACATTATCTGCAGCTCCGTTAAGGTGGGCACTGATCTCTCCGACCCATTTGATACCGTTCTAAGGTTCAGACAGGGCGATCTTTTGTCATGCAACCTCTTCCACTGGAGGCTAGTATGTATACTGGAGAGGCCTGATATTCCCCAAGAGTGTTCAGCTCCTTGCTGTACTAATGACATTGACGTCTTCGAGCGCAGCAAGTCAGGTGTCACCGCTGCCTTTGCGGCAATCGAAAGAGAATCTGCCAAAATGGGTCTGGTGGTAAATGAGGGCACGACAAAGTATCTATACACAAGTGTCTATACACATGACTCGCAGCGGATAGGGTCTCACGTCGAGGCCGGAGTTATACTTTTGAGGTATCAAGAAATTGGTCTATCTTGGCACCGCCATACACAGTAGCTATGATGTCAACCTGGAGATAAAGCGAAGAATTACTCTTGCCAATAGGAGCTACTTAGGTCTCGGTAGGCAATTGGGTAGCAGAGACCTCTCTCGACCGATAAAACTTGTACTTTATAGGATGCTTATTCTACCAGTGCTCCTTTATTTTACATAGCATCCCTTGGGTTGTTCAAGAAGAGTCTGGGGTCTTCAGTCCCTGTTCGTATTGCCAACGACTATCGAATACGAACCAACAATGAGCCGTATGAGCTGTTTGAAGACATAAAAGTAGCACAGCGAATCAACATGCAACGCCTACGTTGGCTTGGCCATATCTCCCATATGGGCGAGGAAGCTCCGGCGAAAAAGGTGATCAATGCGGTAGTTGCAGATCGACGGCAAAGAGGGAGGCCGTGTCTCCGGTGGAAGGCCCTCTCTTCTCTTGGTGTGGAAAAAGTCGCTATTGGAATTCATTGATTTGCTTATCATCAAACTTTTACAAACTGCATCGAAACTCGGCTGTCATAACCTATTATCACCAAACAAGTTGACAATAACAACAACACAAAAAAACGGTAAATTAAATATTGTCAATTAATTTGCGGGATTTGCGTGGTCGCCACCGTTGGTTGCTCACCATATCTCTAAAAAGATTTTTGTGCAAAATGTTGCATTTTTATTAAATTATCCTTAAAGTTGCACAGTCATAACGGAATTATTAAAAACTTTTATGTTTACGGTGCGCACGCACGGCGACGCATTGCAATTGGCAGTGTGCAGGCCGCGTCGTGCCATGTCATGCCA
Source organism: Melieria picta (assembly GCA_964056695.1). Classification (NCBI taxonomy): domain Eukaryota; kingdom Metazoa; phylum Arthropoda; class Insecta; order Diptera; family Ulidiidae; genus Melieria; species Melieria picta. The sequence continues at coordinate 45,848,029 of OZ057399.1, forward strand.
CAACGCCAGCGTCCGCGCCCGCCGCAACTCGCCGCACACAGCATCCGCAATCGCATTCGCGGCTGCCACCAACCCGACACCAACAACACTTTTCACCAGCCATTTTCGCTTCGTATGCGCCAAATACGGAATTTTCTCCGGCGCAGAGTTGCCAAAGTAATGACCGATAGTCAATGTTGAGCTTAAATTTCAACTGACAACTACTGTCAATTGCTGACAGATGTCATAAAGTGGACTATTTTTTAATTGCTGCAACTGGAACAATGAGCTTAGCATGCAAACGCATAAACTGAAGAATTGCAAAATGGTGACATTCAATATGGCGTCTCAAAGTCAAATATGAAATGTCATTTCTATATTTTTTATAATAAACATTGGATTTTCAGTTCCTGGCACACAATTTTAATTAAACTTTAAACTTTCGTTGGTTGGCACTAAATTGTAAAATTGTTGGCCTGCAGTTTGGCTAATTTTGTGTTGCTTGGCAACCCACCAATGCACCAGCCAGCCTTTATGTCCACCTTTGTGTTGACATTTTCAGCACTTTAACATTTTGTAGCCGAAATTTTGTGGTGGATCTCATTAAGTTGCGCCGTTAAGTGCAGTCTGCCAATGAAATTCTGTCATTGCAGTATGACGGCGACATTTTAAAGAGCATAATTTAGCGCACAAATTGCTTAAATGCTCATTTAGCTACGCTAAGGGTCGAGCAGTGAGGGTTTGAAAATTAAATAATATATTAATTGTAAAAATAGTATGAAAAAACACGGAAAATTTTTAAAGAAAAGAAAAAAAAATTATTTTAAATAATTTAAATTTTGTTTTTCAAACTGCACTGCCGCAAAGTTGCCAACAAGTCTGCCAAATCCACCAAACTATACAACTAGTTAGTAAAAAGAATAACCAACAACAACTTTGACGAATGATGCCACCTAATTGAGTCGAAAATTTTTAAGGAACAGTGAAAAGGGAACACAACTACATGCATAGTGAAGTGCAAAATATGACGCATACAATGATGGCCGACGGCGTTGAAAGGCCAGCCGACTGCCGCGCCGAAGTTCACTTTCCGGCGCCGCCCTACTTCAATCGAGTGTAGGGCGCGGCTGAAGGGGGAAACAACCGGCACAAACGCGCGCAGCTGCCAAATGAAACAAAAATAAAGGCAGCAACTTTGCATCCTGCAAAATGGGGCGCACATCCCTTTCAATGGCGATAAGAGGAAATTTAATTAAATTTCATTCAATTTTTATTTTGCTCCTCTTCGGTAGTCTTGTTTTTGCATTTTCTTATTTTATTTTATTTAATTTTATTGGTTTTATTTTTGGATTTGTGCACATTTAAACAAACGCTGGCTCACACTATACGAGTACTATACATACATATGTGCATATGTATGTATGTATATATGTATGTATATTGGCAACAACAAGCAATTGCAGTCGCGTCGAGTGAAAACTGCTGCCGCATGAAAATCGCAAGTAAACATGCGAAATGCATTAAAAACTTCGCAACGTTGGGTTAAGTTTCCGCCTTTAATTAAATTATTATTAATGCCCGGCCAAATGACAGTTGCCAGCAACAATTGTACGGCTGCAAATGGCAGTAGGCCGTAAAATATTTTCGCAATTGATACAAATTATTATTGAGCCTCGGTTACAGTTAATCGACAAATAAAATTAATTATTGCACACAAAAAATAAAAAAATTAATACAATAAAATAAATTACCAAAAAAATATATTACCATGAAATGAAACGAAATACGTGGCAACTATGGCACGCATTAAGAGTCAAATGCGTTTCTGTCGTGGAGAAGGTCGGAAAAGCTGTCGTCAGAAGGTCAAATTGTGATTACCAGCATTTTTGATGATGACACAATTTTCTAAAGATTCTTAAATTGCAAATTCAAAATTACTCTCTGAAAATATTAAAGGTTCCTTCCTTGCTTAATTGGCCATAACAACCCATTACTGGGTCACGGCCTGCCGAAAGAGTTCTCTCCAGGCGCAGGTTAGTAACACTAAAGGATGATAGGGCCTCCTAAACTTGGTCGTTCCACCGAAGACACGGTCTCCCTCTTCGTTGTCGACCTTCAACTACCACATCGCCGGATCTTTATCGTCCATACGGGAGACATGGCCAAGCCAGCGTAGTCGCTGGATGTTGATTCGTTGTGCTACGTCTTTGTCTTTAGCCCAGATATGCCTTAGGTCGAATATGTAACTTCTCCTATTTACATTTCAAAGTATCGGTTAGCAAATTTAAAGCAAAGTTACCGCAGCTCCCTCAAATGGGTGTAGTACCTGTAGTACAGTCGGCAAATCTGGGTTGAACAGCTCATACGGATCATTGTTCGTTCGTCTTAAATTGTTCTTTCTTAGTTTGAAATATTTTTTTTATGACAATACCATATTAGAATAAATTGTATGACTAAAATTTTAACAAAAAACATGATTAGTTTTTCATTAAAAAGTCTTTTTTTCGAATATTTTTGTATTAAAATTGTAAAGAAATATCTCGACCTATGAAATTTATGCATCCATGCGCCCTAACATGAAAACCTATAGAGCAGGTACTTAGATTAAGTGGCTGCCTCTAAGGCATTAGTTAGGTCATGTGACCCATTGTGTTGTCGCGTGGAAGGATTCCACCTATACAGTTCCCATACATGACAACCACTTGGTAGCTCTGATGTATTTTTCAATATGACTTGGGTCGGGGCGTCTTCTCTAGGTCCGCTAGACAGCTGAGGAAGTGCTATCCCAAAAATTGAAACCGCTTTCTTGCAAGCGCCGCAATACTACAGAGAAGATGTTCAACGGTTTCCTGGCAGTCTTCATTCCTGCAACTTCTACGGAAGTCATTGTACAGCAGACCCAGTCTTTTAGCGTGTTGACCCATGAGGCAGTGTCCAGTTATGTTTCACTTTAGAGAGTTTGTTCAATTGATCTCATCAGTTCCCTGGATCGGGTCTGGTGGGCCGTAGGCCAAATCTGTTTTTCCGTAATGCATTTTTCATGAAGCCATCTAGTATTTGCTCTATTTAGATATGCGATTTTGAAGCGCAGCTTACATGTAGAGAGCAAAAAGATTGGGGTTTTCTCGTAGCTGTATGGACCAGGAAGAAAAATAAAATGTTTGCTGGTGCAAAATATGGTTTCAATTGGTATTGGGCTCAAAAGTTGTCCGCAGCCCGACCACCCAACCCCCTAAAATGAAATGTTGTGTGCGCCACTGCAGTTAGCCTCTATTTTGTATCCTTTGTATCCAGGCACGCAGCACTGTACTGCTCGGATATCTCGTTTAAAGATGAACAACAATGGGGACTGTTTACGGATAGATCTGTGCCAAGTAGAGACTATATTTCAGTCCCTGTAGGAGATTGCATTTGATTTGAGCCAGCAGCCGCCTAAGTGATGGCCCTGAGTTGGGTTTGGAAGACGCTGCAGTGATCAGGTAGTCTACAGGATTTACAAAGCTTCAGATTCCTGCAGTATGCACCACTGCTAATTTTGTTGTTCATCTCTGAAACATCAGTGCAGCAAGTTGCCATTTTGTAGGTCCGAGAGAGGCCTCGAAGCTTGCAGTTAAGAATCTATAAGTTAAAACAATTATTATTTTTTTTAATTAAGTAATGTTTTTTGCTTTCTGTATTGATTGGAAAAAATCAACAATAACATTTTGCACCAGGCTTAGTTTTTTCTGATTTCTTACTTTGTGGAACCTAATTATCTGGTAGGTAGGTTGTAGTGGCAGCGTCTGTATAAGACACTCTTAGGCCTCTATGTGGGCCGGTTGTGACCGCAATTTATCTGGAAGAAAGAATTAGAGATGTTAAATCAAAAATTACTAGTGTTCAATGATAACAACGTAGTTGGATAGAGATGTCAAATTCTAAATATTGTGTTGATAATTGAATTACATTGAAAAGAATTTGATCAGAACAATTTTTGATCAAGGCTCTTCGATAGCCAGAGAGACAAGAAATACCCAACCTTGAAAGAGTAAAAGATGTAAAATTCAAAAAAAAAAGTAAAAGTCTCTAATCTGAAATTACTTCTACTTTAATTGCATACTTGTGCAGCAAAACCCGTTTAAGTATCGCCCCTTTTGAGTACCTGACCCGCTAAAGTAACCAAAATGTGTGGACATTATGCGATATGTAAGCTTAGTACTCAACCTGCTTAAGTACCCCACACGCTTAATTACCTCAAAAAGATTGCATTTATAGGTGAATTACTTAAGCGAGCTTTTCTGTATTTGCACCAAACGCCACATAAATACAAAGAATTATTTTAATGTGTTTCCCTTTTTATTTTTGTATTTTAATTCAAGATTTAAATAAAACATTACTCACTTTTTCAAAGCAAATTGTGCCATTCTAAAAACAAAGCTTCACTGAAGCCCTTCGTAGCGAGTATTTGCTGCCTTCGTAGCGAGTATTTCATGCCCATTATTCATACAGCCAACAGCAACCCTGAGTCGCAGCACATTTTCACTCTCCTTTATATTTTTTCACTTTGAAAAATGCTCTCTGGCGCTCTTCCATCGGCCAGAAGCAATCGGCACCATATGCTACAATATTGCCGACATAGAACGCCGAACGCACTAAAACGAGATAGCCATAGTGGGGTTCCATAGAATCGGCAGCTGCGAAGCAGCCGCACAAAGCGTAATAGAGAAAAATCGAACGACAACGACGACAACGACCAGACTGCGGTGCAGCACGGCCAGTCAGCGAGCCAACGAAATTCACTCATAAAATTTTAATGGTGGTGTTCGAGTCGTTTGCAACGCGCAGCGGATGAATTTACAACAGCCAAATATTAAAAAGTTCAATTTCACCAGTAAAATACCAATTAAAGTCCCACAATCCCCGGCAAGCGGTGCAGAATCGTGCATTAAAATTACGCGAACAACGCATAGTTGACGGTTCCAGACGCGTGCTACGGTTAAATTTGTGTGCGAGACGCTGCAATAGGCCGCACTGTGTTCGACGAAGAAAGCAGAAAGGAATTTTTGCCAAGCTCTGAACCGCTTTCGAGAAGTCTGCCTGCCAGCGTATCCGTTCAAGAAACGTGTGCATATTAGCGAAAAAATAACGCCAACAATTTGCCCAACAAGTGAGACTCACTGACTGCGTGTGCGAGATTTCCAAACCCAATTCAACACAAATTAAAAAAAAGTAAAATAAATATCAAATGAACCGAGCTTTCTGACCATTGCTTTGCGTTTGTCGTGCGCCCATTCGGTTATTTTCTGTGTGTGCTCCCGCCTATAATTGAGGAAGTGAAAAATTGTGGTGTCCGTGCCCGAGTTTGCCTGCCCCCTGCAACACTAAGCCACACAGCGAAAAAGTGTACACGCGCAAAGTTTGATTTTGTGTAAATGTAAAAATTAAGTGCAAAGTGAATTGTTGTAATACCCCAAACGTCAGCCGGCCCCCACTGGAATTCCGCTTGAGCTTTTCGATTTGGATTTGGATTTTTGCACAGCCACCAAGGAACAAAAGCAGCAGCAGCCAACCCGCAACCACAACGCCAGGTTTCCTTCTCGATTTTACACATTGGAGCAGCCGTCTATCGTCTGCAGGCTTTTCCCGAATTTACGGTACTTAAATTGCAATGTTGCATTTGTTGCAGCACAACGCTACTTGCACACACAGTCGGTAGTGTGGCCGGCGAAAATTTTCCGGCAAGCGGAAAGCCGTAAAAAAGCACCGCAAAAACTTCATTTTCATAAATGCAGCCGCAGATTTCCGATTCGCTGGCCATTCGGCCCGCTGCCCCGCGCGTCCAGCAGCTTGCAAGCTGTGCTGCAACGGCTACGGCAGTGTTGGCGCAGTCGTCTCCAACACCATCGCCGTCATCAGTGCCACCACCACCACCTTTCTCCACTTGGCCGCTCAAATTGATTTTCTTTCATTCCATGCCTGTGCTGCGCTTTGTCTTTCATTTCGTTTACACTTTTTTCGCTGGCGTTTTCCTTTTTGCCTCTTTTGGCTTTTATTTGAATTTCTCCTGTTTTATTTGCTCTGTTTGTTCACCGTTTTAATTTTTTTCGTTTCATTTCATCTTTTGAAAATGTCATGTTTTTTCCATCTTTCTTTTTTGGTCGCATCTTTCTCCGCCGCTCGAATTGAATTTCTTCGGGCCTTTGTCTGCTCACTCATTCGCTCAAGTGAGTCGAGCCAGTGGCGTTGCACGTTTTCGGCTGGAATTCATTTGAGTGGCTTTGTCGTGTCCGAGTGCAAATGTGTGTGTGGGTGTTTGTGTTTGTTTTGTTGGCTGCGATTATCTGGTGGAAATGTTTTTACTGTGAAACGGCCGCCGTTGATGCGGTAAGGGGACAGGCGCAAAAAAGGTCTATTAACTTTTGACGTGTGCTATTAACCTTTAATCGGTCCCAGCTGATAAATTGAAAATGGGCCAAAGGAGTTGCAGTGCACTGGCCACGAAAAGATTTCGCCAGTAGACACACGAGTAGACCTTTGAAGTCAGCTGCCAATCAATCGAAGCTACATTTCAGTCAGTCTTTTAGTTTTTCTATTTAAATGAATATTTTTGTTGTTTATTTCGATTTGTGTGGGTGTGTGGTTATTTTGGTTTTAGTTCTATTTAGTACAAACTGAAATAACATTTGAAATAGATGTTTAATAATTTTAGATGTTAGATCATTATTTATTCTTTGTTTACTGTCTTCTTGCATTTATTTATTTTTATAATTTAATTTTATTATGCATTCTTATTGAGTTTTAATTTGCTTAAATGGATCTGGTTTGATTATATGGAAATGTTTATTTTTAGCGCTTAGATTGGTAGCGATGTTTGTTTGTAATTATGGTTCATTTTTGCGGGTATTTATGTCATAAAAATGCAAATTTGATAAATAATTTACACCTAAGACTTATTAAACTTATTAAAAATTTTAATGAAATTCAGAAATATTAAATATACATTAGTTAAATCAATTGAATTGAAATTCTAGCTTTTTGTAAAGTGCTGTGAAGTGGTTATGATAAAAAAGTGTGTTTTAGGTAAATAAAAATAATAAAAATAAATATAACTAAAAATAATAATTTTACAGCAAAATAAATAAAATAAATATAAAATAAATAAATAAAATAAATATGACAAAAATATTCCCCAAAAATGTTTTTGTATGTAAAAACAATGTTAAGAATAGCAAATAAATTGAATTGATTTAATTTTATTTAAAAAAAATTTAGTTTCTTAAAATTAATTAATTATTAATTATCTAATTTTATTTCAAACAAAACTTTAATTTTGTAATTTTAGGTTCACTTTAACTTTAATACTTTAACTCAACTTTAATTTGCGACATTTCGGAATACATAAAATTCTTTTAAAGCAATGAAGTTTGTTTATCCAAAATAATGTTGAAAGTTAAAAAATTATATTATTATTAATATTAATTATTATTATTTTTAATATTTATTATTATATTTATTATTATTTTTATTTTTATTTTTATTATTATTATTAATATTATTATTGTTAATATTGTTATTATTATTATTAATATTATTATTATTATTATTGTTATTATTATAATTATGACTTTTCCATATAATTTTTTACTAAAAGTTCTTAATTTTAGGTTAAAATTTTGGACATTTTTTAATTTTGTTTGAATAAATTAAAAATGTCTTAGTTATCTAATAATAAAAAAAAATTGTCCTAAGTATAATTATAATTATTATTGTTACTATTAATATTAATTACTATCATTAATTAAGAATATTTATTATTATTATTAATTAGGAAAATTATTATTATTATTAAATAACTAAGACCTTTTTAATTTATTCAAAACAAAATTAAAAAAGTCCGAAATGTGAACCTAAAATTAAGAAGTTTTACTAAGGAAATTTCAAAATTATATGGAAAAGTCACGCTTAAATTTAAAAAGATTTAATTTTGTTTTGAATAAACTTACATTTATTCATTTGAGCTTCAATTTTGACATTATTTATATAACATTTCATTTTTTTTGTACATACAAACTACATTTTTTCAAAATAATTAAATGTTATGCATAACAGTTTTATTCCGAAATTTTGAAAGTACACTAATAATGACTCTAATGACTCATTAAAAAATATCTTGAAAATTTCAGAGTAAAGTCGTGTCTGGGAATAGTGAACAGTGAACCCAAATTTTGACATGGAGCCTTTAAATCATGAAAAAAATTGTGAAAGCAATTTCAAACAAAAAGTTTATTTTGAGCAAATAAAACGAGTTTTGAACAAAAATGTTAACCTTGATATAGTGAACAACCTCAATACTGTGAACAGGCCTTGCAATAATTAGTTCACTATATCCAGACACGACTGTATATGTACTAAAGTTTCACTTAAGGCAGGTTCTCACCTTGTGGATCCGAAAAAGTGCACTTTTTTTAGGAATTTTTTTTTGAGAAAACGGTTAAAGATACAATGCTGAAAATTTTTTCTGGATATGAACACACATTTATTTAGAGAATACAATTTTTCAAATTGAATGAATCAAAAAAGGGGGAGAGGGGGCGTCCATCAGTGGCGGCATGTCGGCGAGGAGGTGTCCCGCTACCGGAAGTGATTCCGTCAAAACCCGTGATATGAAACACAAAAATCGAACACATTCTTAATGTGTCGGTACACATTATCTATTGAATGAACTAAGATCATGAAAAAAAATCAAAATTACAAAATTACATGAGGTTTTGAAAAAAAATTAAGATTTTCGCATTTTTTGTTCTTTTATAATTTTTTTAAATAAACAATTTTTAATATTTTTGGCTGATCGTAGTTCGTTTATTAGAAAAACCCCTAAGGAACATTTTAAAAAAAATTTGGTGACGATTGGTTCATTCCAGCGCCTTCAATCACTTCCGTTAGGTCCGTTCCGTTAGGTAGGTAAGTTTAAAGCGCGCTCGGCCGGTGCTCGACACTGCTCTATGTAACGGCCTGTAACTTCTGTAATTTTTCAGATTTTGATCTGAAATTTCTGGAGCACATTTTTGAAACATATATCTACACGATAAGGCAAAAAAAAATCGGGTTTTCCCCACAAGGTGAGAACCTGCCTTAAACTGCAATTTTTTAAAGCTATGCGTATGTTGAAATAGGCTTTAGGCAGAATTTGATTTTTTTAAACCCAATCTAGCGCGAAAGGGTTTACTCCGAATTTTCGGAGTGTATAAAATCTATGCAAAATTTTCGGAGTCTATTAAATTAGCTCTAAAGCTAAGCTAATAATGTACTCTACTTTTTCCTTCATATATTTTATACAATGCTGTATGAATTTTTCTCTTCGGAAAAAACTTTCTGCCGACCGTTTTTTAGAACTTGTTTTGTAAAAATAATTAATTATTACTTTAATTAAAAAGTCATGCATATATTTTTAAGCAAGCTTCAAGGTCCTTTGTAAAATTGAACCATAATTTCAAACATTTAATATTGAAAATAAATTCCTCATCTATTTTATGTTCCCAACAAGACAAACATTTTCCTCAACTGCTCTTCCAGCATAAAAATCATGCACACCGCTTTTACTGTTCTCGAATGTTAGCATGTTAGCGCTTTTCATGTCTTTGCACATTATCATTTTATCATTCATAAAACTTTCATCGTTCGCAATGGCTTTGGTGCACTTATTGCAATTCGTCTCCTCGTTTTGGCATTTCAGTTTTTAGTGCAATCCGCCGCTTCGCGAGAGCATAAACATTTTGAATGCATGACAAATGATGAGCGACTTTTTTATGCACACCCACAAATTGTGGTAAATATTTTATAATCATGTTTGTACGCGCAAGCGGCAAACAACCTACAACAACGAGGAGAGTTTTACAAATTCATTTTTACATGCACGCGCTCACCAACACCACCACCAACCAGCCAGTCAGTCAACCAGCCAAATGCTAACGACACTTGAGGATTTCCGTGGCTGGTGTACAACGAAACGAGCATTTCTTTTTCTGTCGTCCGTCGGCCTGGCCTGGCAACCCTTGCCGTCTGCTGCTCCTACTGGTTCTACGGCCATGGTTCCTGTTGACGTTGCCGTGCGCTCCACACAGTCAGTCAGCCCGACAGGCAGCGAGCGCACAAATTGAATTGTGATTACGTTTCGTTGCTTCGCTGCACTCGAGTTGCCATTTGGATTATGTGCGCGCGCGCCTCCGCCGCCAATGTATTGAATACGTGGTCGCCAGTCTGCTGCTCTCTCTCGTCTCGATTGCCTTTCTTTTTGCCAGTTTTCTATTCACGATTTTTCTTGGGCCACGTCTGCTGCCATGTGGTATGGCATGGTGCACAATTTTCTTGTTTGTCCACACGAGTTTTTCCTCAATGCTTCTCATCGCTGCGCTGCGCTGCGCATCGCTGGAGGCAGACGAAGCGCGCGCACGCTTTAAGAGGCTTCACACTGCGCTGCGCATTGTGGTAGTAGCAGCGCATGCGAGGAACAGCTCCGTCTGCTGTTCAATTCAACGCTGTGTCGACGGCCTACACTGCTCGTTTGCGTTGCTTCTTTGCCGCACGCTGTGTGTGTCTCTGCGAGCACCTGAACGGACTTCCTCACGGCTCGAATTGCGGCCCAACTCTTTTGCTGCTGTGTTGGCTTGTCGAGCTCGGCTTGTGTGCAGCATTCAGTGGAGCTGCGCCGACTACCGATATGACTGTGTGTTGCTGTGGCTGACTATTGGTGTTGCTGCTGCTGCTGGTGATGATGATGTTGACCTCTGTGCGCCACTTGTGCCGACACATTTCTGCGCAGCGTCTTATTTTTCGCTGCTTGTGCTCGCTGTACGTACTGCATGCGGTTGCAATTGCAATTCACCAAACGGGGCACCGGGCAAGGCGGCGCATTCATTCACATTTGCAAATATGCACCACGAGTGTGGTTGTGGCTCTCGCACACACACACACACACACGCAGCCCTTCAGTTGCTCTGCAGCACGACGCGTCAGCGCGGCGTTGAGTGCTGCTCGACGAAGCCCCAGCAAAATTGCCCTGTTCCCCCTTGGCAGCGCGTCACCTGCCTGCGTGTTTACGCTGGATATTTAATCGCCTTCCGGTTTTTGTTTTATGCGCGTCTGAGTGTGTGGCGACCACCCGTCAACCCGCTCCACACGGCCTCTCTACACACACACACACACACACATAAATATTGCCCACGCCTGCCGCAAGCGTTTTGTTGCCGCCGCATTTCGCCAGCTTCGTACTTCATATTTTCCAGTCTGCCTATGCACAAAGCATGCCATCGCCCCATCATCCCAACGCACGACTGCTGCAATGGCATTTGCACTTTTTTCGCCGCCATTGTCAGGCGCATTCGTTTGGTTGTAGTGCTTTCTTTGTTTGCTAAATTTGTTTTATTTTTCTGTCACGGCATTTTCCAGCGCGGCAATTTTTGCACAAATTTCTACAACAAACAATTTATAAACAAATGTTATGCCCGTTCAGTGACTGCTGCAAATGCTCAAATTTTGATTCACTCTCTGAGTATGCGAGCTTTTTCTTTCTTTGTTCTCTCGCAAGTCACTAAACACACCTAACATTTTGCTTACAAGTGCCGCTGCACCCCTCATCGAACCTGTTCTGTTGTTTTATTGATTTTACGGCAAAGGTGCGAAGCCATAGACGAAAAGTTTTCCATGAAAAACAAGCGAACATCTAAAAATCTTACTTCAAGTAAAAAATCAAAATTGCCCAACTTTGCCTCGCACATTTCGCTAGCACCGACGCAGACTTTGATGTTAATGACGGACATAAATCATTATAATATCCTGCAAAGATAATTTTGTCTATAATTTCAACGAAGCGGCACATAAAAGTACTTGTAACGATTGTGTATTGCATTGTTGAAAACACGTGCGGATGTGTTTTTCTTACGGCCCTCGTTTATATTATTCTTTTATCAAATTTATACTTGGCGAAATTTGTATTTATTATGCGTCGCTATGCAGCAGATATTACACCGTGCGACAGCATTTTTCACACCGGGAAAAATCCGTATGCGCGTGAAACTAGAGACCAAGTATAGTAATACTGCGTACTCAGTTTTTCATTTCTACATCCTTTATCCTTTTAAAAGGACTTCAAAATTTTGAAGGGCATAAAAAATAAAAAAAATATAAAAAATACTTAACCTCGTTAGAATATGGCGATATGTATATCAAATGAAAGAGGAAAGGCTCAAGAATTTAAATAAAATTAATTTTTTATCTATGTAAAAATTTATATGAAAAAGGTGCTTTGAAAATTGTAATCCTTTATATTCTTGAAAATTTACATAGAATTTTCTTGAAAAGTAAGTATGTTAAAACCCCAAATTTCCCTGATCACGTGTCAAAATTTCATTACTCTAACTTTATTAGTTTGAAAGTTATTAAAAAAAAGGCGGAAGCTGCAATTCTAATGAAGTACAAAAATTCTAATTTATTTGAGTATCACTATTTCAAATAATAAAAAGATACAAAATCAATGAAGCGAGAATAATGAACTTCAAAGCACCTTTTTCATATCCTTTTTTACAAATAGATAAAAAAAAAAATGATTGTATTTAAATTCTTGAGCCTTTCCTCTTTCATTTGATATACATATCGCGATATTCTAACGAGGTTAAGTATTTTTTATATATTTTTTTCATTTGTTATCCCCTTCAAAATTTTGAAGTCCTTTTAAAAGGACAAAGGATGTAGAAATAAAAAACTGACTACGCAGTATTACTATGTTTGGTCTCTAGTTTCACGCCCATATGGATTTTTTCCGGTGTGAAAAATTTCTTTTATTTTTGTCGCACGGTGTTAGCTGTAATAAAGCTGTTACACGCTGAATTTAATATGAAAATTTTTGACATTATTACAAAAGTATGTAATTTAATAAAAAAAACTTAATTGGGGTAAGGTTGCACACAGAAAAATTATCAAATAACTTTACTTATTTTTTTATATTAAATCCATACGTGGGCATTTTTTTGTGTGCATTTTTTCTTTAAAGGTTAACATTCTATCATAAATTTTTCTGTAATATTTTTAAATGGAAAATTGTTATTAGTTTAGTACGCAATCAATCAAGTTTTACGCTAAGTTCAAGCTGAAATTTAGGTTAGGGTGTCTGCCTTTGTTTTGAGTCACACTTAGGCCTAACGTGTGGGGAATGAAATACGAACAAATAAAAAGGTTGGCATAGAAAACAAAGTATACAACTGTAAAAAAATATATGTGTGTACAAATGTAAGCAATAATTATCTTGAACCAATAAGTACCATAAATCCATTTTTTTTGTGGCACTTTTCTTGGTAAAATGGTGCTAAAAGGAGTACAACCGTCGGCAGCTGATTTGGAAATTTTGTGAAGAAAATCCCACTACGAAAAAGAATGAAGCTTTCCACCACTTTAAAAAGATAGGATTCAAAAAAATCTTCACGTACGATTGAGTTGTTCGAGAATAAAACAAGCATTGAAAGAAAAAAGGATCGGTGAAAAAAGGACTCTTTACAGGACATTGAAGTGCGTTTCTATTTGAAAACTGATACCGTTGGGCGAAGTGCTAAATCCTACTTTTTGGGCAAACTTGAAAAGAAAGGTACATGCCAACGGATATTGTGCCAAAAATGTGGATTGCTTCATTTATAAAATCCGAAAAGTGCTGAAGAACATTGATACAAATGGAATTCAGAGGTCAATGAAGAAAGTTCCTCAGAATATACGGAAAGCGAGCCGCAATGGAGTCAATTTTTTTTTGTAAATTAACTAAAGTATCAAAGCTATTTAATGCACTGTAACCAAATTAAATAACTTTTATGTAACATCTTATTACTGACATTTTAAATTTTTTTGTACTCGTATTTCATTCCCCACACGTTATGTGGCCCATTGTGAACCACAATTCCAACCTTTTTATATGTGTATACAACACTGTCTTATAATACACATTTCAAACGGATAGAGGAAGGGGATGTACAGTGCAGTTCAATGCCGAATCCGAACCCCGGTTGACGGGGTTTCTTAAACAGTTGAAGGTTTTACCTTTACTTGCAAGAACTTCTTATAATTCTCAATTACTGCAATACTTCGATAGACCTAGACGAGCGTTTAACCAGTCCGAATTAGGAATCGAGCAGAGCCTCTGGCATGAAAAGTCAGTCACTACCCGCTGGATTATCGAGACGGCCTAAGTTGCCAAGGAAACTCTGGAACACATTCTCTGCTCCTGTCCGGCTATCTCAAGATTACGCCTTACTTACTTAGGGTCCCCGTTCTTTTCGGGGTTACAGGAGATCACCAAGCATGACATCAAGTTGCTGCTGAACTTCGCTAGGAACACCCGCATTCTCACGGATCACTTTTACGTCGATACGCAACACTAAGGAGCTTCAAATGGTATCGCTATGGACCCAATAGGGTCTATGCGTAGCTTACTTGGCCAGCCAGCTTACCTAACCTAAGGTGCCATTCGATCTAAACTAAATAATAAAACCTCATCTCCAGTGAAATTACTATTCTTAAAACTAATCATACATTCGTTCTTATGGGTCATTGGCCGGTGGGCGAATACAGGGCCGGTTCCAAATACCCTTCAACAATTATTGTCGCAGTTTTGGGGAGGAGGACTAAAAGGAAACACTCATCTACTACGCTTGTTCGAGATTCCTTTCCCGGTAGACCACCTCAGAACCATTTCAACTATGGACATCAAGAAGATTCTGCACTTTCTGGATCTCACAAAATTGGTTTAAAATACCAGTCAATACTAACACAAACCAAAACGACAGTTTATATGCTAAATGTGCTTTAAGGATCCTCGTCCTAGTTCCTAATTTTAATTGATTACTAATTTCAAGCTGACCCAAAAATACTTATAAATGTTATGGAAGTCCATTGGCAGATCTATTTATGTCTGCAGTGACAGCCAAGCTACACTCATTAGTCATGACCTTAGACAGCCCTCCAACCATCTCCAAGTTTTCCAAGTCATTAGACAAGTCTTGCAAATTCTGGCTAAACTTAATATGTCTGCAGATATACGAGTGTGAATCTGAAAAGTTTTCTAAAGTTTTCTTTCTATTTTATTTTCATGTTTGTTCATGGTCTCCTTATATGTCTACATGCTTCGCCATAACTCTGATTTATTGCGCCAAGCATTGAAGCATTGGAAATGTTTATTTAAACACGTTTTTGGTATAACGTCAGCATATGCAACATCCAACGTGCGAACAGCTTTCTGATGTCTAAATTTTCATTCAATATGTGGGAAACACGTTGTGCTATCTCTCTCACTGTGATTCGTTAATTGACCAGTACCATTTTTTGAACTTGAGCGATGTTATGGCCAGTGATTGCAGTTTTTGGACGTCCTAAATGTTCATTGCCTCCCAAGCTGGTATGATCAGGTTTTAAATCAGCTGGCCAAAATTTCACGATGGTAAATGATGGGGCAGAGTCCCTGTAAACAGTGTCCAATTTACTTTTCAAAAACACTCACATTGACTCACTTAAGGGGGTCTTCTGGTTACGAGCTGAAAATTTAAGTCTATTTTTCGGAGTAAATTGCGAAGGAACTACTTGAGATAATCCAGTATTTTTTTTTTTTATTTTATTGATACATGCTTTATCTTGTAAGATCAAATTTTGGAAATTAAAAGTCATCACACTCGCGACTTTAGAACGACCTTGAGGTTGTTGCCTTTTTTAAACTTGTTGGTAAGACTTCTTCAAGAAATATTAATCGAATTCGATCAATTTTTTTTCAGTTATTCAGGAGACATATGGCTATGTTTTCCCGTGTACGATTTTTTTTATTTTGAAAATTTTCAAAACTAGGAGGTTTTTTGTAAAAAGTTTGATTTTCGACCATGTTTTTTGGTCTATTGGTGAGTGTAAAAATGGAACAAAATAAAAATTTCAAAATCGTACACGGGAAAACATAGCCATATGTCTCCTGAATAACTGAAAAAAAAATTGATCGAATTCGATTAATATTTCTTGAAGAAGTCTTACCAACAAGTTTAAAAAAGGCAACAACCTCAAGGTCGTTCTAAAGCCGCGAGTGTGATGACTTTTAATTTCCAAAATTTGATCTTACAAGATAAAGCATGTATCAATAAAATAAAAAAAAAATTACTGGATTATCTCAAGTAGTTCCTTCGCAATTTACTCCGAAAAATAGACTTAAATTTTCAGCTCGTAACCAGAAGACCCCCTTAAACCATTGTCAAACAACATTCAAAATGGTGGAAATTTTAGTGAGTAATTCTCAAAAGAGGCGCAAAGAGATTCTCTACCTTTTGCTGACGAGTGCTGCCTTTTTCATGTTGAGGTCGAGAACTTTTCAGACCACCATCCTTATAGCCTAAACTGCACTTGGGTCCCGGAACATGTAGGAATGGTGGGTAACTAGACCACAGATTCCTTAGCTAGAATGGGCTCTGAGGCTGCATTTATCGACGCTGAATCTTTGAATGTCTGAATCTCAAATGTTAATCTTGTTCTTGTCTTATTGACATCCTTCCTTGTGATGTTCAACTTGTCTTAACGTAAATCTATCATATTCCATATTCATAGCCTATTCTGTACTTTTTTTAGCCCACTTTTCATTCGTTTACTTTGGGGTATCTTTCACTCACTCAGCTTCAAGATTTCACTCGCTTATCTGATTGCTCAACTCGGCCTCTGGTTAAATTTTTATCATAACTGTAGTATTTATTTTTGAGAATAAAACTTTCACAAATTCAATTCACACAATTTTTTTGGCGATTACACAATGCTCGTGAATAATTGGCCCCTTTTAATTTGAGCTAATTTCCTTCAATCTGCACATTTCGTTGGCCAATGCTAACTCATCACTCAAAATAGTCCCCATTTTCACGAAATGTTCATCATAAGTGTGCTCCGCACACTTGCTGACCTGTCTTACGCTCTGCTTGTCTATCCATAGCTGTGTTTTTGTGTTTGTGTGTGTGGTGTACGTCGATTTGTTGCGACATGGACTTCAACGCCTCACTTTGATTAATATGATTTATGGCTGGAAATGTGGTATCTCTACAATTTGCCGCACACAGCTGCTTCAGCAAATCTCTTTTGTTTCGTTCAAAATCAAAGACAATCAATCGCTTTAGTGTATAGTTTCTGTATTGAACGCTTACAAATGTTAACTGCGTAATTCTCGACACTACGAAAATAACGTTTCAGCTTATCGTTTTACACACAAAAAGTTTCCCCCCAAAAAAATATTAACAATTAATAACGTAATTAAAAAGAGTTTTGCAGTTGGTTGGCATTCTCGTGTCCGCGGGCCAACAACAAGTTGCGTCCAAGACAAGCTTTGCGCAATCTTTATTCGCAATTTGAGATTTTCTATTTTTTCTTTGCCCATTTTGCACATTCTTTCGCCGCAGCTGGTTGCTGCTGCACTTATTTGTTGTGGTTGTAGTTGTAGTTGTGTTGCGGTTACTTGGCGTTATTATAATAGCTCAAGTCGTTTAACCACTTCTGGCCGCAGCCAGCCAACCACCAACAACGTTTACCTTAAGTGCCAAACTAGCTGTTGGTGTTGTTGGCGCTGCTGCTGCTGCCGGCTGGTGTAGTGTTGCTGCAACTACAAACTGCTTTCCTTATTTGGTTCTACATCAGATCTCTCTCAAATTGGCAGTCATAAATGCAGCCAGCCAGCCAGCCTCCAGTGGCCACCGCTCGCTGCAATAGTTGCCGCTTACGCTGCCTTGGCGGATGCAATAATTTTTTGCTTCTTCACTTTTGGTTTGGCCGCTTTAGCGGTTTATGATCGCCACTGCTGCGGCCGATTCATTGTGTAGCAAATGCAATTTGATTGCTACTGGAGCTGTTCCACTCAACAGCCACCGATTTGGACTATGTTTAGCGTTAAATGAATCGTAAAAGTTTAATGACTTCCCTATAAGTTTTTTGGCAATTTGTTTATTCAAATTGAAATATCACCGCCAAACGTTGTCGTAATTGTATCGTTGTCGAGCGTTTGGCGGATTTTTGAAATTGATTTAAATTAACACTCGGTATTGCAATTAATTTGCTATTTTTCTGTTGTCCAATTCAACTCGTGGCTGAAGCGCTATAAATAATGGTACAACAAGGCGACAACACCACTTGGCGCTAACACATTCTCGCACGATTTGTGCATCACCAACTGATTTGTATATCCATTCTCGGCTTTCAGTCGCAGCTATTTTGCTTTCATTATCAGCAGTTCGAAGTATAAAAATAAAACCGGCTTCCAGTTCAACAATAAAGTCATCGCTGCGGTGGCCGATACACTTGACGCCGTTGTTGGGTGCTTTTTAGTCACCGCTAAGTGTTCAGCCAGACTCATACAAATGAAACCAAATTAAAAGATGCTAATAAGTGTGTCTGAATCGATCGTGAACGACTCAATTATGCGCTACTATTTATGTTCCAAATTTTATACCAGCGTCTGGTCGGATTTTAAGGGCAAATAAGCATTTAATTTCCATATAGCATGTGGAGATACAACTTCATTAACCCCTTTCAGAGCGGTCCTCTCACTTTATTACCGCTCCGAACCCTGCTAACTAATCACCCACGAATTACCAGGCTTCCATATGGAGAGTGGAAGGTCGCGTCTTTTACCTGGGGACCTGGGATTGAAATCTCTTTTCGGCTCCCAGATCACTGTAGTGTGTATCAGGCAGAGATGATCGCCATTCAGGCGGCCATTCTGTACCTGAACCCTATACCTGACAGAAGGAAGCAAGTATATATCGTCAAGCTGCACAAAAAGCTTTCGACTCATGCATAAAAAACATTGAATCTATCACTGGGTGCTCCTAATCTCTTAGCGAGATGGGTCAGCATTGCAGTATTCAACTCATTGGGGTGCTTGATCACCGGGACATCGAAGGTAACTGTAAAGTGGACGATCTCCAGAGCGCTAGTATACTGCTCCTAGTATAAGCTCACATAACCCATTTATGAAAGAAAGCGTGTTTCAGCTATTCTGGGTTTTAAAAGTACTGAGATTTCCATCCTCTTGTAGACTAATTACAAAAACTAAACGATTTAAAAGCGATCCTAGTAATACAAAGATTTGGGCAAGTACATGATAGCATGGTACACGGATGGCTCCTTAACGGAGAAAAGTACCGGGATTGGTGTAGTTATACGGGCCGTGGTTGAGATACCCAGAACTTACGAGTAAACACACTACTACTTTTCAGGCGGAAATATACGCCATCGAAAGGTGTGCCTACTTCAATCTAGCGAGGAAATACCGGAACCGGGAGATAGCGATTCTTTCTGATAGCCAAGCGGCAATCAAGGCATTAAGATCACACCAGGTATCCGCGAAACTGGTATCGGAATGCCTTGAAAAACTAAACGAACTTGGCCTCTCCGGGTCATGCTGGAATTGAACAAGGGAGGTGCCTCTACCCCCTTCGTCGGAGCACAACCTTGTTGTGGTTTGGGAAAAAGAACTTTATCCATCCTAACCAGGAAAGACGAGATAGGTGTGCCTACTTCAATCTAGCGAAGAAATACCAGAACCGGAAGATAGCAATCCTTTCTGATTAATATGATGCTAGGTATCCTTGAAACTGGTATCGGAATGCCTTGAAAAACTAAACGAACTTGGCCTTTAAAATCAGGTATGGGTCCTCTGCGTTCCAGGTCACGCCCAGAACCTTATGGTTTGGGGAAAAGAGCTTTATCCACCCTAACCAGGAAAGACTAGGTAACCAGTAGGAATCAATACTGACGAAACCAACCAGGCGTAGCTCCAAAGCGGTTATTGTGTCATTGGTTGGTTGGTTGGTTGAAGTGGCTGACTCACAGTCCCCCTGCAAGTCACAATTAGCGCATAGACGCCGTTTTGATACCACATGCTTACCGAAAACTATACCTGGTTAGTAGTATGACTAAATCCACCTGGTAGAATTTGGGTATCCAAGAAGATTCCCCAGACTTACTGTCGAGCAGTCGGTCGAACAAGTAAGGAAGTGTTTCCCTAGAGACTTAAATCTTGCCCTTGCCAAAGCTGGGCAGTGACAGAGGAAGTGGTTTGGTGTTTCTTTCTCATCAAATTCCCACAGCTTAGGGATGCTTAGCCTCTCTGCATGTGGACCTATGGTCCAGTGGCCTGTGATGACCGCCGTAAGCCTAGCGACGTCCGTGCGAGATTTGTAGATAAGCTCGCGGGATCTCTGCTCATTGTAGGAGGGCCACGTCTCCCGCGAGGTACGACAGGAAGTCAGCGACTTCCATATAGCATAGACAAGATTCGGGGAATGTATGAGTCTTTCAAAGAGTAATGTACGGATTATTGCAGATATGCTGACAGGGCATTCTAGATTGAATTATCATCTAATGAAACTAGGAATTCGTGAAAACGAATATTGCAGGTTCTGATTGCGGGGAAATGAAACAGTACAAGCATAATTCCCCGTACTTATGCATAATCGAAAGAAAGAAACACCCGGGGGGATTTTCTTATACCGGGTGCAGATTCACGGTTTCCAGAGGTTAAGGAAATATACTAAAATTCCTCTTGAATTCAGGACTCACTGACGTTCTGCGAGTCCATTAAGGGGGTACAATATATCTTCTAGGTATTCTTCTAATATTAAATTACAAAAACCATTCTTTCAGTACAAGACAGACAGCAACACTTCGCCAAGTATCCTTTTTAATCCTTTTTAAAAATGAACGAATCTGATTCATTCAGATCCAGACATTTATATTCAAAAGAAGATTCAGGGTTTTTTCGGTTTAATGTCTCCTTCTGGGCATCTCTACGAAAGCATATAGAGTCCGCCAGCTGTGTAGCTCATCTCAATTCAATTCTGCCAATTTATCTTTGTTCAACTATCCATCTAACGCGAATTAGTTGGCAAATGTGATTAGTATTGCTGCCGTTCACAGCACGCAACCGCAGCCACACCTCTTACGGCGCATGCGTGGTCCAGTGATAAGCGGTCGTACTTCCTGTCGCGTTCCAAACAGTCCAACGTCTACTTTTTGCTATTGCTGCTGCTTTTGAACTTTTGCACAGTTTATTAACTTCAAAAAATCAAATCAAATTAAAAAAAGAACAAGCAAAATAGAAATTAAATAAAAGTTAACGCATTCGCTTGGAATGCGCCCACCCGGTTGACGATGTGCCGTCTGGTTTGTGGTCGTTTTCTTTGCTTTAGCTACTTCCAGCTCTGCTGTTTCATTTAATATTTTTATGCAGATTTTATTTGATTGCTGTTTCTTTTATTGTCTGCAAATGTTAAGCTCTTTTAATTTATCATTGCTATTTGGTGATATTTTTTTTCTGCATTTATAACTCGGCCATATTTACATTTTCATTTCTGACCCATTTAAGTTTACATTTGGTTTGTGTTTTAGAAATTTCTAATCATTTTAAATATGTCGGCGAAATTTTTATGGCATACGATTTGTTTTAATAGAGCCGTCATTACTATTTCGAGTTCCAGTCCAGCAGTAAACTTGACCTTTCCGTTGTACATTTTATGCAGCAAATTGTCGGCAATTTATCAACAACAATATTCAGTCGAATCGAAATGTTGTGAAATTTTACATCAGCTTTTGTTCCTCAAATAACGGAATAACGGCTCCCTGTGGATATGTACTATAGATTTTTTTGTTTTTGTTGTTTTAACTGGAGTATTTTATTTAGCTGCGAACACTGTTAGAAATCGCCTCAGTGACTATAACATTTAATTGTAATTAATTTTCAGCTAATCAGCTGATTATTACTTTTAATCTTTTCATCTGTTAACTGCACAAATGAGTTTCTTGTTTTGATGAGCTGTCAGTGCATGCACTTTGATTTGCACGCCTGATTTGTTTTTGCATTGTGCCATAGTGCGTTTGTTTTGCTAAGGTGGTCAAGCGTGAGTACAACACCAGTCAGTGGAATATTTTGATAGTGACAGGCACAACATTTAGATTGCCATAACAGACTGATTTGAAAACCCTTAATCGGCAAGTTTCCCACAAAGCGTTTGCTCAGGTTTGAATTGAGAAGTTTGGGGAATTTGGCGTTTGGATAGCTTGAGATGGAATATGATGAATGGAGATGGAGATGAGGTATCCGAAAGTTTCCTTTAGAGGTATTAAGAATCGCAATCTCACATTGCCCACCCAGAGCCCAATATTATTATTACTGAAGGCCATTAAACACCACAACTAGTGGTGATTTTTTGTGCTAGCCTTGGTTTCACTCCCTGGTTTGAGGCTTTTTATTAGTTTTAGCACTCTCTGGGGTTCTAAGTCCGATATCTCCAAGGCTAAGGTTGCCGAACCTACCTGGAGAAATCTTTTGTGATCAGTCAGGTTTCCAGTAAAGCTGTGGAGTGTTTTTTTAGCATGAATAGTTTTTTGAAAGGAGGATGACCCATTTTCTTTTTATAATATTGCAAAAGGTCTAAGTTGACTGAAGTTTCAGTATATTGTAAATCCAACAGAATCTATAAAGTTATGCAAAAAGTTACGTCTATGTAGTAGCTGTCTATCTTACTATCTATATGTCTTACTATCTATCTATTTATATCTATCCATCTATCTATTTATTTCTATCCATCTATCTATCTATCTATCTATCTATCTATCTATCTATCTATCTATTTACCTATCTATCTACCTATCTATCTAGGTCTAAGTTGACTGAAGTTTCAGTATTTTGTAAATCCAACAGAATCTATAAAGTTATGTAAAAAGTTACGTCTATGTAGTAGCTGCCTATCTATTTATCGCTATCCATCCATCTATCTATCTATCTATCTTTTTTTTTTTTTATTTTTTTATTGAGGGGAAAGCATCGAAAGCCACCCAGTCAGTGTGAGACGTTAACCCACTAAAACCCCCTCACTGTCCGACGGTTAATCCCCCCTGGGATACCGGTAGGTAATTACGTCAAGGAGGTCGTTATGAGCATCACTGCTCAAACGTCTGTCAGTCTGTCAATTTGGCAGTCAGTAGTCGTCGTTACATGCGAGTGCTCGTGGCGGGCCCACCGTTCTTCTTTTATCCTCTCTCGCTCTATGTCTCGGAGCCTCAACATAACGCACGTCGCAAACTTGCACGCTGCACCATTTTATCTCTATCTATCTATTTATCTATCTATCTATCTCTCTATCTATCTATCTATCTATCTATCTGTCTATCTATCTGTCTATCTATCTATCTATCTATCTATCTATCTATCTATCTATCTATCTATCTATCTATCCATCCATCCATCCATCTATCTTTTTATCAATCTATCTATCTATCTATCTATCTATCTATCTATCTATCCATCTATCTATCTATCTATCCATCCATCCATCCATCTATCTTTTTATCAATCTATCTATCCTTCTGTCTAACCTTCTGTCTGTCCATCTATCTGTCGGTCTCTATCTATTAATACAGGTATTTCTTTAGATATCTATCTACACATGTATCGATCTGTTCATCCATTCATGAATCGATCTATCTCTTTATTGGCATATATCGATAGGTCAGGTTATGGTGGCTCCCTCTGTAAGAGACACACTCTATAAGCGTTATGCAAAGTTCGATGATGTGAGCGTGGGCAGGGTATACAAGCCTTCCATAGCACTCAGCCCATTTGGACCATTGTACAAAGGGGGAGGTTAGGGGAAAGGAAGGGATAGGAGAGGCAAGTTCTGGAAGGGATTAGGAGTGTCCAATATGGGTCCTCTGCATCTCGACAATGCTGGACAGTGGCACGGCAGATATTCTGTTGTGTTCACGTTCTCTAGGCAGGATTTGTACGATGGGTCATCGATGATTTGCATGGTTGCATTGTGTCCTGTGATCGTTCTTATCATGAGTCGCAATTCAATGCTTTCCAGCTCAAGAGGAAAGTCCGTTCTCCTTACTCTGTGCTCTCACAAAACATTTTGCGATTTTATATGATTTCACTCCGGACGATTTTCTCCATGCAAGCAATGCTCGCATGGTTCTCACCGATGCCCTCTAATCCCAGGTTGAACAGTTTATCCGCTATTTCGTTTCCTAGTGCCCTGGACCCATATAAGAGTTAGCTGTTTGTGTTTTATAACACTTCTCAGCTTTGTCTTACGTTCGTTTACGTTCTTTAATGCAAAGGTTAGGTTAAGTTTCAGAAGGGGTGTGCAATATACTGCAATGATGAGTATCAAACAAAACAAAAGTTTCCAGCACAATTGCACGCCCATTCGGGACCCCTATAGGGTCCATTGTGAAGACTTTCGATTTGAATACCGGCACTTGTCCCTGTAGATTCAGACGGAATCTTTTGGGAACCATTGGGTCGTGGTGAGAAAGCTGTTATAGTCTGGCTCTAGGGTTCGAAATCGTAGTTCCTTTCCTTGCTTTGGAAATTTTGCTGCAGCAAAATATTAAATTTAATTGTAATAGGATTTCGATTACACACGGGAACACATTATTCGATAAAATGCAATGTCTCCATTGCAGCGATATGAAAAAATATAACGAGAACTAAATCTATTGAAATTGGTTTGTTTGTATTTCATTTACCTCTGACACGTGCCGTTCAATGACAACAAAACTATACCTCCGGGCACCCTGTAAAATATGAAAGTCACTTGTACATTAAATTTAATTTACACAAATGCCTCCACACACACATTGAAATAACATCTGTTTCGAAAAGTAAACATTTCATGCACTTTATATATTTCAAGTTTTTTTTCCCCAATAACAATCAAACAACCAAAACATACACGAAAAAACACGACTATGCCTGCATTAAATTTATTCACACATTTACAGTTGGAAACAAAAAAAAAATTCTAAACAAAAAATACTAAATAAAACGAAATGAATGAATGAAATGAGTAGCGTCGCGCGAAAAATTCGGTGGAAAAGTTTTATGTAGTATTTGAGTACGACACGACGAGTCGCCGCGGCAATAATTTGCCATAACCTAACCTAACTTTGGCCTTGACGACAGCACGCACTGCGCTAATGGTGGTTTAGTGTTGTGACAGCTTCATCATGGCCAGCTGGCGCCGTGTGTGATGCCAAATAACGTTTATCTTGTGTCATATTTAAAGCCGGTAATGGCTGTGCGCGCCCGGGGCCGAAATTGAAGTTTCACTCGCTTGCAGACTTCCAAAGTGCGGCAAAGCGAAATGGCGTGCGGTGGCAGCGTTCCGAAAGCATGTTTTCAATTTTGCGCCACATGTGATAAATGCCCAAAATTCATACGTTCGAAATTTTGATGTCTCTCTGTGCTGTGCTTGTGTGTTCAGCCAGTGTCGGGCCAGCTGGCCGACTGACTGACTGGACTGATGGACAGCGTAAAAAGCGCTCACCCATGTGTTTCTTGTACAAATAAATATTTAGTCAAATATTTGCCTTCATAATTAACAAATCGTACTTTTTGTGTGAGGTGTGTGTCGTTTTGGGCATCTCCAGTTTTTTCGACGAATTCAATTTTTCATCTTTGTTGTATTTGAATGAGTTGCGATTTTGAGTTTGGGATTTTTGGTGCTGAATTTGGCGCACATGCCTTAAAAATTTGATTTTATGCAAAAGTTGTCAAACAATGTTTTTTTTTGTTTTTGCTTTTGTTGTCTGGTAAATTTTGTGTAAATTGTCAAAAAATATGCGCGCAGCAAAAACCAAAATAATTGACATTGGCACTCAAAATGCGAAATATTACAAAACATTAAATTGCTTCTCTCTCTCTCTTTCTCATTGCAGGTATGTGCGTGCAGTCTCATTGTACTTGATAACATATGAATTGAACGAAAGTTTCGTAAGTGACGGACAATTTTTTGTATGCGTAGTTATGATTTCATGCATCGTTGGTAGTGTTGCCACATTTTTGTTTCAACAATAATATGTAAACTACTCGAATGCAATATCCTTGTAATTGTGAAGCATCTGGCAGCGTTAAGACCGCCAACATGTGCACGTAGAGTAGATTATGAACAGTGACCTGATGTGAAAAATTGTGCAATTGTGATATTCTATATGGCCCATTTTGAAACCACAAATTCCACCCATTTGCAATTGTTTTCACATTTCAAATGAATGCAAGAAGGGGAGTAGAAGGCGACTTACAGTTTTTGTTTTACCTTTGAAGGTTTTGGCATTACCTGCCAAGAGCGCACTTGTGCGTTGCTTATAATTGTCATTTACGTCATGTAGATAGCGTTAGAAGTAGAAAAGTGTTTAACCAGACCGAACAGAGAATCGAACCTAGAGTCTCTGGCATGAAAACCCAGCGCGTTACATGCTGTACTATCGAAGGTCAGCTTAGACACACTAAGTCTAAAGGAATGGGTTCAACTAGGCTTGTTGGAATACCCTATTTATACGATCTTAAGCAGTTATCAACCGTTGTTTAGCTGGATGCAAAGATGCACCACAGGCATCAGGAGTACTTACATTAATAAATGTTCATCGATACGCCGCCACCAAGAAGAGCTACAAATTTATCTGTTGGCTCGATGAAGAACAATCAAATATTTCACATAAATTTTGAACCAGTTGGACTAATGCATACCAAACCTTCTTGAGCTTCTTTGCTTAGCTTAGCCAAACAGCTGTAGAAACTATTATGTAGTCTGTGGACTATGTGTGTATTGCAACCAGAA
Organism: Melieria picta; assembly: GCA_964056695.1. Lineage (NCBI taxonomy): Eukaryota > Metazoa > Arthropoda > Insecta > Diptera > Ulidiidae > Melieria > Melieria picta. Next base: position 45,874,650 of record OZ057399.1, read on the forward strand.
CGATCTAGGAAATGGGCCGTTTGCAACAGATGCCCACAAGATAACAGAATTTTTGTATATTTTATGGGGAACTATCCAACTTGAGTTCGTTCTAGGGTCAAGTTTTGTCAACAAGATGACCATCACGGTGTCAAAACTCCCAGAACTCGAACTTTCATATATGTTTTTTTCCCCCCAAAACAACTCATTCGACTTGAGTGATCGAGATTCTTTCTCTGAAAGACCCAGTAAAGGGTGCGTTAATTAATTACACTGCGCAACACAAAAAAAAATAACAAGGTTTTGACAACGGATTCTGGTAGAGGGGACCAAAAAAAAATATACGTATATCGGCGTTTTGAAAGTTTACATCTGAATTTTTGTTTAGAGGGGGTCAAAGTTTTCCCCCTTTTGCACATTCTTATGGTGAATCGGCATACGAAAACCATGTAACCTTACATTTTAGGTATATGATGGGTTCAGCAATTTGATGTAAAATACTACGAAGAATATTTTTGTGGAGCATTTTAACCCTGTAGCTACTATTTTTATGGGTCAATTTGACCCTTTTTTTCTAAAATGCCAAAAATGTCCTGTAAAACAGGACTTTTTAAGGACAAAATGTACCACGAAAATATTCGCCATAAAATTCTACTTTAGGTCTCTGAATACATCAAAGCTCAGAAATTAACTTGAACGCCAGAATTAGGCCGAAACTGAAAATGTGTTTAAGTGTTTATTTCGTACTTATTCAAAATTGGTACTAAAATGTCCTACAAAACTTGATTTTTGAGGGTTAGTGTGTATGGGAGTTAGGCCTAGGCATTTGCGCTTTGAACACTACACAGGAAATATTAAGTTTCTTTAGTGGTAGCTCAGCAGCCAAAAAACTAGTATCGTGGCCAGCTGTCTTCAACTGTTCATGTAATAATACTTGCGATCACTGTACTCCTCTTTCACTGTATTCCTCATTCATATCCAAGTTTCTATCTTCACAAAGTTATATAATGCTTTGTGGCTTAAGTTTGGCGCCTGGACTTAACTTTGTGTGTGGACTCACACAAGGTTGGGATAGTGAACAGAAAGGGAGTGTGCTTTTGCACTTCCATCCGAAGACCATGTTGGAACCCTTGTGAAGCCCTGCGATTAGACTGTTTTGGGTTTCTTCGATGTTGGAAGGTGAAAACCTTTAAAAGATCTTCCTTTACCCTCTAAATCTGGCTCCCTCTCTTGTACACCTCTCAGCGGAACGGCCGTGAAGCATTTTTTCCAGAGGTAATGGCATAATTCGCCTACTCTTTTCTTCATCTAACTAACCTACTTAACTGGTCATAACGGCGGTCTGCCGCAAAAGGTCTCCCCAGGCGCCTCTGGTTTGCGCACGCCAAGAGATGACTTGCTCTTTCCACCGAATACACGGCTTTCCTCTTCGCCGTCGACCTCCAACTACCGCATCGAACATCTTCTTCGTCGGAGCTTTATCGTCCATATGGCAGACATGGCCAAGCCATAGTAGCCGCTGGATTTCAATTCACTTCTCTTCATCATCATTCTGTATTTAGTTGTGTTCGACTGAATATTCGTTTGCGGCTTCGGTATTCGGCCAATTTTAAATCTTCTGCTTCGGTCTGGGCCAAAATAGCCGAATACTTTAGGCGAAGATTTTCGCCCTGTAATCAATTGCAAGTCCATTTGCTCTGTTTTGAAGTATTTTATCAAATATCAAATTTAATCGATATTTCGGACATGAAGATTGCGATTAATAAAAATTATCTCTAATCAGCTATTTATGTCAATTGAATGTTAAGTTTTTTGTTTTTGTTAGAAACTGAACTCTAAGACTGTTTTTTTGTGGAACAAAGAAATGAATACCTAAAGAAAAAGCGGCTAAATTTGATCAGTTTTATTCCTTAAAAGAATTTTTCCTTCGGCCGCATATTTTAGTTACGTCGAATATTCTGCTTCGACTTCGGCCAAAAATCCACCTTGGGTCGGATACGACTTTTTAGCATTCCGAAAAATGTCGTATTTGCTATAATGAAGCTTAGTCGATTTTATAATTCAACTCGCTCTGCTTTTATCAGATTTTCCAAAAACTTTGGTTTGTTTTTCGGCTGAGCAGTTTTATCGTTTCTGCTTCAACACAGCGCCATAATTATTTTCACGCCATATTCGGCCAAGCAAAATGACGCAAAACCAAAACGACTACGTTTTCTCCCCATTGAAATATATCCAAATATTTGACTAGTTTTTGTCTTCAACTTTGAACTTGAACATAATGAAGAACACAAAAGAGAAGCTCTCTCACCAATGCAAACTTTGCTCATCAACACACGGCACCGCACCCACACCGCACCGACTCTTCCTGCCGTCAATCTGCCATCTGCCATTTCCTACTTGTTTTAGAACTTTTCCATCTTAATCTATTTAACTTTGACAACAATCAGTTGCATCCACACCATGTTGTGCCGCAACAGCGCTCCGCCGTTTCGACGCATTCGCCGCCGTGCACTGTACACCAGTTTTAGCAAACTTGTTGTTGCTGTTGCTGCAAAGTTTTCTTGCCCATATCTGATGTCACTGCTGCTGCTGCTGTTGTTGTTGTTGTTATTGTTGCAACCAACTATCTCTTTGTATGGCGCGTCAGCAACATTTTACTATACATTACAATTGTTGTTACCCGTCCACGACAAGTCGGCAGCATCCAATCGACTTGTCTATCTCTGCTGCAGTCGGCGCGGCCTGCGTCCGCTTAGTGGCCTCGCGTTGCAGCTCCGGTTGCACACAAGACAAACGCATTGCCGGCCGCTTGTTGGCGGCGTTCGTCACCGAGTGCATCTTTTATAAATTAATAAAAATGAAAAATGAAAAAATGTGATATTTAACTACAGAACAACACTTAACAGCGCATAATAGCCGATGAGTTATTTTGCCACATGCGGCAGCGATGTGCTGCTGACTGCACAATATTCGCCGCTGTCACTGTCCGCTGCAGACGCCGCTCGTGGTCGTTGCCAATGTGTGCAATTGTAGTTGATTTTATTAAATAGATACGCCTGTCTCTCACGCTGCTACTTAGCCGTGTATCAGTCCGTATGCGTACGTCTGTGTCGCCTTGTGTGTGTGTGTGCGGTCGCCATGTCTGCATGTGCAACTATTTATTTCTTTTCATCTTGTTGCTTGCAACGATTTTTCCACGCAACCACCTTTCTATATATGAACATTTCAACGCTGTCGGTCTTCAACGCCACCGTTCAACCAAGCGTCTGTCTGCATGTTTGTCCGTCCGTCTAGCTGCTAGCATAGTCTACAAGTTTGGCTTCTTGTTTTAAATTTAGGGCATTCTCTAGTCAGCGTTGTGGCTGTTGTCGTTGCCAATGCTGTTGTCTTGTTGCTTTAGTTGGCAAAAGCAAAAATGCGAATAAAATAAAATAACAAGTAACATGATTTTACAGCAGAAATGCGAATAATTAGATTCTTTTATGTCGTTGCCACTGTAAAATATTCGACTACTACTTTTTATGTCAAAACATATTTTTTCGCAATCTGCTCTTACTTTGCTTTTCGTTTCACTGTACCGTATACGTTAGGTTTTGTTTTTGTAAATTTCATGAGTATCTCTTGCTTTGTTTTGTTGCAAATTTTAATTGCTAAAATTTCAAGTTGCCATTTTCTAAGAGTTGAAACGTTGTTTTTCTTGAATCTTAGCGCAAGACTTACTTTTATGTACAAAAAGCCATGCAACTTCTGTCTATAAAAAAATAGAATTTTCTTTTCAAAGAATGGTTTGAGCCTTAAACATAACCATAAATTTTCTTCAAGCATCATTGCATTGTTTTGAATATCAAAAAGAAATTTGTTTTTCGAAAAGAAGTATTTTTGTAAAATATTCGACTACTACTTTTTATGTCAAAACATATTTTTTCGCAATCTGCTCTTACTTTGCTTTTCGTTTCACCGTACCGTATACGTTAGGTTTTGTTTTTGTAAATTTAATGAGTATCTCTTGCTTTGTTTTGTTGCAAATATTAATTGCTAAAATTTCAAGTTGCCATTTTCTAAGAGTTGAAACGTTGTTTTTCTTGAATCTTAGCGCAAGACTTGCTTTTCTGTGCAAAAAGCCATGCAACTTCTGTCCATAAAAAATATAATTTTCTTTTCAAACAATGGCTTGTTTTGAATGTCAAAAAGAAATTTGTATTTAAACAATAAGTAGTCTGTGTTATTTAACTTTTGTCTTCTTAAATTTATATTTTTATTCATTTATTTAAAAAAAGAAATTACTCCGAAAAATTCCGAAACTTATAAAAGTCACTATTCCAGGTACTAAAATGTGAAAAATCGCCACGAAGCTTCCATACATCTGATCTGGCAGACTTCTGACTTTTTATTAGTTAAATCAAATAAATTAATTTAATTTAATTATATGTAAAATTATATTAAATTTATTTAATTTAATTTGGTGTATGAATAAAAAATCGTACAGACTGTAACCATAGAAGAAGATGACCATATCTACGAGAGCGCTGTAAACTAAGTTCAAAGCTTACTGAGAAAATACTATGTAAGAACGAAGTTGAGTGATTCTAGAAAGACAGGTTTAGAAGTACGCCAAGTTAATGTCAGATGACACAAACAGTATATTGAGCTCAATTTAAGCTCTGGAATGAGAAGCATTTAGCGCGTAATTTGTGCTCACGAAGCCAACATAAAACGGTACAGGTTTCCGAAGGACTTTCAGCGACAAATTAAAGAAGATCCAGCCTGGAAAAGCAGAACAATTGACTGTACCATTAATGACATAAAAACCGAAGAAAAGTGATATACTACTTCTCCTACTTTGAAAAGATTTTAGATTAATAAGCTTAAGCCGCGAGGTATAGGAGGGAATAGGATCCCCGAAACAAAGGGAAAGGAGAGAATTGCGCATGTCTCTCTGTAAATTAGCAAATATAATATTCCGATATCTATGCAACTTGCAATTTAAACTACTTAAAAAGCATGTACAAAATTGACTTAAACCAACGTTCTATTGAACAGTAGTCGTGTGAGCTCATAAATTAAAAAAACAAAAAACGTTAAACCTTACACGAAAAGCGCCAAGAAATTTTCGTCTACTTAAACGTAAGTTTTAAAATTTTCGTGTTTAATTTATGGGCTCACACGATTACTGGCCAATAGAATGAACCAGTTAACGTGTAGCCCCATAAATTAAAAACTTTGAAACTTTCATGAGCCGATATTTCTGTTACTGAGGTGGTGTATGAAACGTGTATCTGCCTCATTTTAAACCCGTTTAATAAGAACTTGTGTTGATTTATAAATTATTAGTAAAACAAAAGTACTCCAAAACCTATTTAAATTATTATGAAATTATATAAGAGCGTCTAAAGCGTGTCTACCTTTTTTTCTCGCTATTCAAAAGGGCAGACCATCTATGTTTTTACTACTAGTCGCATCAATCAATTTTAGATGACTTTGTTCATGGATAACAGCAAAATATAGTTGCTCCGAAAGTCCGAAACTCGTAATACTATACAGTAGTTTTAAATATTAATATGAATGACGTCTGTAATTGCTTTTATCTTCAGAAAGCTCATGAATTTGCAAACTATCTATGTTCTATGTTTTCCGAATAAACTCATGATGATTTGCCTTTTCTGAATTTATTACGCGTACATCAGAATACTCCAAAATTGTTAAAAGCTTACATATTGACTCTATTGTAGTAAAGAATGATGACATAGAAATTCATCATAATTATCACCCAATATCGAATACGCCAATTTCACGTATTCAAACAATACACGGAATCAAAATATAAATGCTTAAAATTAATTTTTTTTGGCCAAAAGACCAAATAAAATGTTTTGTAAAAAGTCTGATTACTTCATCACATTGCAAATGACGCAATTTTAGCCAACACTGTATTTTGATTAAACATTTTTGAGCTCGCATTACAACTGTGAGTCTGGTAGTCTGAAAAATTGCATTTGTGTCTCCACAAAAACTTCGCTTATCCCCTGCAAAGATAAGCGTATTTTTGCTAATGGTTAAAAATAAATATGTCCGAAATTCCGAAATAACAAAGTTCATTGAAACTTTGACGCAGAAACAAACTAAATGGCACCAGTGGGCGATAATTCTGAAAAAGAAAGCAATGAGCAACATTAATGCAGGGCACGGGATGTTGTCACAAGACAGATATAGGCCATAGGTTGTAGGTCCATTGTGATAACACAAAAAGGAAGAAGTGATGTGCTGAGACTGCGAGTCATTCAAATGCCCAATTAAGCAGTGAATGAATAAATTATTGAATGATTAATTCGTAAATGAATCGTAGCTGGTCATTTGTATTGGCCTTTAACAGGTATAAACTTTGTTAAACTACTCGTTAAAGAAGTCATGGAAAGTCGATAGTATTGAGTACCACCTTAATTAAGTACAGAAAAATTACTCAAACTTACTCCGAAACCTATGACAATAGGCCTAACTGTGCCCTGTTTCTAGAGCTGCCACTTCTACTTACTTAGAAACTTGTAAAATTTATCGATCAGAAAAATTTAAGCAACGTAGAACGGTTTCAAAGGCGTCTAAATTATTTCCGAATCCAAAACAGTAATTTTATAACATCATTGAATAAGCTTAAGCTACTAATACAAAATTCTGACAGCGTTGAATAACATTAAAATCCGTTCAATACGTTCTAACATGCATCAATTGGCAACTGACTTCGATGCTTTTTAAAAAACATAGTCCGAAACCTGTAAAAGTTAAAACTAAAAGCGCGCAACGTGTCTAAGTTGTCAAAAATTCTTTTAGAATTTTTAAAGCGATCTTAACAAACTGATTTTTTTTAATCTTTCACTTTCACTTTTTAGGTCTAAAAAGTGACAATTATCCCAGATTCTACTTGTTAAGCGCAGAAAAAATTCTCCAAAATAATCTAACACTTGTAAAAATCAACACTTGAAATAGTATGAAATTGATTTTCAGTTATTAGAAGTAACAAAAATAACCACTGGAAAAGCGGCGACAAAAGTTTTAATTTGAACTTTTTATACCACAAACGTTGTTGTAGTGACCCTTTTATCAATTTTACTTGGAAAAACGAATATATCTCTAGTAGGAACCGTCATACATCAAAATGAGTCAAATTAGAGCAAAAACAGCTACTCCGAATTACTCCGAAATGCCCAAAAATCATCAGCTGCACCAACCACGTACAAATATTGCTTTATTTCCGTAGTGTAAGTTGAATAAGAGCAAAAACCGCTACTCTGAAATTCTCCGAAATTTCGGAAATCGTCAGTTGCACCAAGAAAGTAGCACCTGAAGCTGGCAAACGTTTTTCCCATACAACTTTACACTTATGACCGTTCAAACATGAATGAATAGCCACAAATGTTTTGTTTCTGCAAAAATCAATATTGTAGGAGTCCGCAGACCTAATAATGTCTTTAGTAAAAGCAAACACTACTACTCCGAATTACTCCGAAAATCCAAAAAATCATCATTTGTGCCAACAAAGCAGTACCTGAAGCTCTCAAAAGCATTTTCAAATGTTTTTGTACACAACTTCACCCATGTGGCTACTCAAACTTCAATGAATTCTCAAAATATTGTGGCAAATGCTGTTAGTTTTATGTTGCTCCTGCCCCTTAGTGTGCTGCTAACTTTAACTTTAATTGTGGTTGTTTATTTATTTACTTGCTTGGCTGGCGCAAAAGTGCGAACAGGAAAGCGTCAAGCAACGAGTGCGCTTTGATTTTTCCACTGCCTGCGCGCAGTTTTCTTCGTACTTACATAGTTGCAACTATTTTTGCCTTCTAGCTGTGCTGGTGGTGGCTCCCTTGACAGCTTTTCCCTGCTGCTGTGGCGTTGCGTTTTTCACGCGAATCATCGCCTTCGTCGCGTCGTGTGCATTTCTAATGTGAATAAATTTTCGCGTTTGTTGGCTTCCTATGCGGCGGCCAATAGTCGCTCGTACGCTGAGCTCTGTGCGTGCATGCGTGCAGCTTGCAGCTGTATTGGTATATTTCCAACGACTTGATTTTATTGTATTACAAAAAATAACAAACACAACAACAACAACAACAACAAATGGAAAATGCTACATGCAATTCAATCGAAAGACACAGAATACGCCGCGCTGTCCACTTCATTGCCTCGCGTCGCATCGCATCAAGTCGAGTCGTTTTTCTGTTTGACTTTATTTCTTGTCGGCTGGGCTGTATTTGTATTGCTTCGCTGTTATTGTTGTTGCGTTTGTATTTCTGTTTCTTTTGCTGCACGCGAAGCGTTCATTGCCCGCCCGGCATTTTGCGCGTTTTTGTGTTATCTTTTTCGCTTTTCATTATCATTTTATATTGTTTTTTCTTCGATTTCTTTTTTTTTTCTTGTGCATTTCATGTTTATTTTAAAAAGAAATTTCCCCGCCTTTCTTTGCACAGTTCCTGTACGGGTTGTTGTTGTGTTTATTGGCAGAAGTCGTTCGTCGTTCTTGTTTGCGCTTTGGTGCTCTGTATTTTGTTGTTGCTGGCCATATGATTATGTTTAATTTGTACTGCTTTGATTTTCAGCGTATGCGTTGTGATTGTGTGTTGAGGTTTTTAATCTTTTGCATTTCTTTGCTTCTTGACTTCGTGTGCCTTTTTTGTTGTTTTTTTTTTAATTTTGCCGCTTATCTTTTCGATGTTTATTTGCGTCTGTTGCGATGCGATCGTTTCCCCCTTTACTTTGTTTCACTTCACGTTTTACTCCAATCACCACAACGACCTCAGCGCCGATTTTCTTATAGTCATTTATTTATTTTCCCCATTTCAATTTTTTGCTTTCACATTCATGTTGTTTTCCTTAGTTCGCTCTCCAAAGACTTCAAAGTTCATTCTTGCTCCATTTGGATGTCTCACTTATTTGCATTCTACCTTTGTCTCTCCCTCTCTCTCTCGCTCGCTCACTGTGTATGGCTCATTTTGCTCGGCTTCCGCTTGGCTATGTGTTCAGTTCCATTGGTCTTTGCCTCTATCTCTATTACTTAGTCAGACTTGAGGATATTGCGCCGTCGGCGCGCACAACATTCCCGACCTAACCAGCGGCAATATTTGTTGAGTACAATACACTCGGACGGCTTGTTGCCGTGCTTCTAGTTTTATACGAGTCGTCCGACGCACTGTGGGTCAGAAGCACGTCACACGTTAATCCGTGTTGCCGTCACGATATCAAAAATGCCACAAAACCGTGCGCCGATAGCTTTCTACCGCGTAACAAGTTCGTTGACTTTTTAACTGGAAGCGAAGACCTAAATTTGTTCCAATAAAATGTTTATTTAATGTTTTCTTATTCATTTGATTTTGCCGTTGCTGAACCTTCTCCGAACTTTATTGCTTTTCCCTTAACCAATTAAAATTCCAAAAGGTAAGATTTACTGATTGCTCGATATTCTCCAATATTCTAAGACTGGGTAGATTGAAAGGTTAGATTGTAGAATATTTTTGACATTTGAGGAGTAAACTGTGGTTGAAGACAGTAAAGTCAAGCAGGATGACAGCACATCGAAAACTGTATTTTTACCTTCCATCTTCGTTAGAGTTTAAATTGAGAACTGTATTCTGGTCTTCCATCTTCGCTAGAGTTTGAATGTGATTTTTTCTTCTATCAGGGATATGCGATCTGTTTCGCAGTTAGTTAGTTCGACTGACCAAGTTAAAGACATCATGATCCTAAAAATCGTATTAACTCTAACTAATCTAGTCAGTCCCTTTATCACTAGTTGGGTAGTTGGAGCTGTAAAACAGCATAGATCACTATTAGAAACCGTCAGTAATTGTTATTCATTTCGAATTCGGGACACTTGATCTAGTATGGTTTAGCCAAATCCATATCAAATACCGGACCTAATAAGATGGTTTATTTTTTCTAAGCGCTCCACCTGCGTTTTTGTTTCTTCGACAGTTTGTTTAAGCTGTACTTTCGAGATTGTCTAGTGATTTATTTTAAAACTCTTGTGGACTCAACTGGCATTTGATTAGTAGAGACCCCACTCTACTGCCAAAAGTTTCATTCATGCTGCTTTATCGCAGTCCTTAACAGTAAGATAGATCGTAAGAATTTGGCTCTGGTGTACGTAGACAATGATTACAGTGTACAGAACCTCAAGGTGTATGAACTATACTCAGCTAATAGACGTCAAGTCGAGGGAATTTGGCCATTGAGTAATGCGTCGAACCATAGAGAAAAATAAAGGTACCAAGTCAAATCAAAATTCATTGGCGTTTAGTTAGCCAGATACGAAAAATCTCCAACTTTAGGAGTTGACCTCTTACCAGAGTCGTTGAGAAGTCGCTTATATTGTAGAACGTCTAAGATAAGTCATATGATTTCTAGACCACAAGATGTATGCTCTGTACTTAGCGAATAAACTTCAAGTCGAGGAATTTTGACGATCATTTGGTGAGACGAACAGGAGAATGGCAGCTAGAGATACCTTAGAAGAAAATCCTACAACAAACAACAGCCAGATACAAATAATCTCCAACTTGGAGTATTGACCTTTTCCAAGAGCTGTTGGGAATTCGCTTGTTTCCTGGATGATCTTAAATATGTGACAGGATTTCCAGACCACAGGATATATGAGCTGACTCGGCGAATAGGCGTCTAGTCGAAGAACCTTTGCCATCATTTGGGGTGACGATTTGGAGAAAGGCAAATAGGGGCACCTGGCAAGTAGAGGTACCTTAGGGAGAGTATATAGGAATAGGAAAAACCTCCAACTTGAAGGATTGGCCTCTTATCAGAGTCGTTGGAACTCATTTCTACCGTAGAAGGTCTAACATAAGTTAAAGGATTTCTACACTACAAGATGTATGTGCTGTACTCAGTGAATAGACGTCAAGTCGAAGAACCTTTGCCATCATTTGGTGTGACAATCTAGAGAAAGGCAAATAGGGGCACTTGAGTCAGTCAGATACAAAACCCTCCAACGTTAAGGGTTGGCCCCTTATCAGAGTCGTTTGGAACTCATTTCTATCGTAGACTGAAGGCATCTTGAGAGAAGTTTACGACTAACCGAAATCCCTCGATGTAATGCAGGTTGCTGTAATCAGTTACGCATAACGTCTCGTCTGGCTTTGAAGGGGTTATTCTTGTATAAGTTACAAAATTTCCAGAACTCATAAAGTATGAGCTGTGCTCAACGAATAAGAATAAAGCCAAGCTTTCCCAACGTTTGGGGCATCGAAGGACCACTTGAGATTTCCAAAATCGCTTACCAGTTATAGTCATTCGTTTTGTGTAACTTGAGAAATTTCTTGGGATGTCTTTCCCTGAGTTATGAGTAATGGTTGGGTACTTTTGGAACTATTAGAGAGTTATTTAACAGACAGATTTTCCATATTTCCTTTGGAGCCATCGGACCATTTCAATCCAGAAATCAAATGCCAGCGAAATTCTGTGTTTAGTTAATCATTTGAATAGGTTACCACTAACCTGTTATTCCGTATTGATTAGCATTTGACACTCTGGAAAAAAATGCCAACTTCTCAACAAATCTGGTCCCACTGTCTGAGCTGCAACGCTGAGTACATTTTTCGACACAAACACACACATAAACCAACCCATGCCCGCCCAAGCAAGCAACCGAGGGCCGTAGATAGAACCGCAGCGCCTCTCAAAGGGGGAGGCGGGCAGTAAGGTGTGTGTGCATGTGCTTGCACAGTTTCATTCGCCAGGCTACAACAACTTACAGCTTCGACTATGTACTTTTTACGCTGCGCTGTGCCTATAAATACGCGCTAAGGCGCACCGAGAGTTGTTGGCGCTGCGTCCCTACGCCCGCAACGGCACTCTGACGGCGATATGCAGTTTTGTAGTTGCTGCGCTGAGAGCGCACTTTGTGCATGTGTGTGTGTGTGTGTGTGTGTGTTTGGCGTTGCAATTGTTGGCTGCTGTTATTTGCCGTGTCGTCGACATGCACGTCAATGGCGCTGGTGGTGGAGGCGACGGCGGGCGACAACAGGGTGTGCAGCACATGGCTTCAAAACAGTGCTGGAATGACTGACTGGCTGGTTGGCAGGTTACGCCGATACCATTCGAGACTCGAATGCACGCACGTCATAATCATCAGCTTTATAATCATTGACAGTTGTTGTTATTGTTGTTATTGCTGCTTTCATACTATTGCTGTGCCCAGATTGCATTGGCGCAGGTTGGCCACGAAGTGCGCCAAGTGTAAAGTGCAGCTGTGTTTGCCATTTTGTCTACACACACACACCAACATACATCGTTTGTGTGTGGTGTGTGTCTTATTGTGTGCATGGCTGCTGTCTATGTGTCAGCAACGAAACGAAACGAATGCATATTTTGCACGAGTCTTTAATAGGAAATTTCGCAGCGATAATGACAACGACTGCGCCAAACAGTGGGCCGCATTGTTGAAAGTGAATCAAAAAGTTTACAAAACAAAAAAAAATCTTTTTCAAAAATGATCTGCCGACACTTTTATGCTTTTATAAAAATTATAATTTTATTTTTTAATTAATTAAAAAAAATAATTTCTTGCAAAAACCATTTCTAAACTTGTAGTAAGTAGATACTTTTTTTTATAATTTGAGGAAGTGTATAAACATTCTATTTCATTCATTTTCCTTTTACAAAAACAAGACGAAAACAATAAAACAAAAACAACCACAAACACAGTCAAAAACTTTTTCAAGTTTGGATCTCTTCAAACTTTTTATAAAAAAAATTCAATTTTATTCTATTCATTTTCTCTTAACAAAAATTATCACTAATTTTTAATTAAATTCAAGGTAAAAAATAAATTATATTGGTTTAATTTTTATTGTGTTCGAAAACTAATTCAGGTATTTTTTTATAATATTTAATAACTTTTTTTTGAGTCATTTTTTAAATAATAATTAAGAAATTTAGTTTTAAATAAAAATTAATTTTTAATTAATTAATTTTTTAAATAAAAATAGTATTATAAAAATAGTAGGGTAGGTAGGTCGATGTGACGGCTCTCAGGACGAGAGCGCAAAATAGTAAAAAAAAGTAAAAAAAAAATAAAGAATAATAAAAAAATAATAAAAAAAATAATAAAAAAAATTATAAAAAAAATAATAAAAAAAAATAGTAAAAAAAAGTATTTTGAAGTTTGAAAAATAATAAAGAATAATAAAAAAATAATAAAAAAAATTATAAAAAACATAATAAAAAAATAGTAAAAAATAGTATTTTGAAATTTGATTTTTTTTAAAACAAATATTCATGTCTGATGATCATAAAATTTTTCTAATTCAAATTTGAATTTTTTTTTAACCTTTTTATATTAAAAGAAAAATACAAAAATTCCAATCCATTCACTTTCCTTTAACACAATTTTTTCTAATTCCTTATTAAATTTAAAGTCAAGAAAATTAATTGAATTAGAATTTTTTAGTATATTAGAAAAAATATTGTACAAAAAATATTCTAAAAAACATTGTTTTTTTATATATGAAAAATTGTTTATAATTTTTTAATGAAACATTAAATTTTTTTGCTACATTATTCATAAATATTTTTTTTAATTATTTTTTCTTTGCAACAAACAATTTCTATGTTGCGATAAGTCCTTAAATTTTTCAAACTACAAATTGAAAATGTTTTTCAACTTTTTTATAATCTATGAAAAATATAAAAAAAAGAATATAAAAATGTTATTCCATCCATTTTTTGCTACAAACATTTCTCAATTAATTCTTAAGTAAGTTTAAAGTTATTTAAAGTAATTTTAAAGTTATGGTATTTTAGAAAAAAAATACAAGTAAAAATTTTTTAATATATTTGGGGAATTTTTATAATTTTCTGTTCGATTTACAAAAATGTTTTAAAATAATTTTGTTCCCAACAATTTTTGTCATTGATGAGTCATACGATTTTTCAATTACAAGACAAGTTTTATAATTTTGTGATAAAAAAAATTATTATTAGGTATTATTATAATTTTTTCCCCCAAAAACAAATTTTATTTCTGATGAATCATACAAATTGTATTAATTTAGAAAAAAAATTCTTGCCTCAGATCAACTAATATCGTATGTTCTATTCAATTAAAGAAGTCCTACGACATTCATTTCGCCAGCTGCCTAAATGGAAAATTCCATTTGCCATAAATTTTTTTATACAAATTCTGCTTCTTATTTAAGTAAAATTTTAAACCGAAATTCAAAATTTGTTACATTTTCCGTATAAAAAAATAAAGATAAAAAGATAAAGATAAGATAAATATACAGCAAAGATAAAGGTAAATAAAAATTCTGCTTCTATTTAAAGTAGAATTTGAAAACCAAAATATAACATTTTGTTACATTTTTCATATTTTGTTTCTTATTTTTTATTTGAAATCTTTTTATATTTTTTAAATTTGTTAGTTTGTATTGATTTATATTTGTTTAATTTTTCATTTTTTTAACCAAAAACAGTCACTGAAGTTGTCCGTCAATGTTTAAGAATCCCTGTTGCAACTCATAAATTTTTACCGCCATAACGGAAAATTGCCATTTTGCAAAATTTCTGCAGCACTTCCAAGGTAGACGAGACAACCTGCCAACCGCAACGAGCTCGTTGGTTGGGCCTTTGGCACACGCTCCTTGTTTGAGCAAAATTTAATATGAATGCCACTCTTTCTATTCAAATCAAACCGAGCATTTGATTTTTCCTTTTATTTTCGCTTTTGCGCAAAACGCGCACACAAAGACCAAAGAAAAACACACACCAAAAAAGCTAAGACGAAAGGGTTGAAGGGCACTCGGGCCAATTCGACCGGTGCCACTTTGGAAAATCCGAAGCCGGTAAGATTTTGAAATTACGCTAAAAGCAGCCAACTGAAAGCGAACAAGAAGCAGCACAGCGGTCAGGCTGCATGCCAACACTCGCCGTCGACAGTGCGGCAAAAATGAAAGACCAACAACAAACAACCAGAAAAAATTTGCAGTGGAAAAACGTAAAAAACGTCATTTAGTGAATATTTAGTGCGAGTACACAAAAATGCAACTCGAGCATAAAAGGAAACCGTGGACAGTGCAGCAACAAATACAAACCAAAAAGACAAAAACAGTTTTCGAAAAACAAATCTAAAAAATAACTGAGGAAAAATAACACAGAGAGAGCAAAATATGTGAAATAAGGCAAAAATCAAATGAAATGCCAGCGAAAAAGTGTGCGTGCAACATAACAAATTCTTGGCAACATGGCGAACGGCTGCTGCACGTTGCGGCGAAGCGTCAACATGCAGTCAGTTGCGCCAATGTGAGTCGAGCCGGGCGAGCAAACTTAATGGGAAAAATTGCCAAAAGAAAATGCAAAAGTGCACAGCGGCGGCAGCAACAAACTAATAGAGCCAAACATGAATTGCCACTAAAGCAACACTGCACTGCGCTCCACGTCAGCCAGAAAGCCTCAGAGCGAAAAGCATGTAAAAGTAGCAGAGAGAATCGGCAAATGTCAGCGACAGCAGCAGCAGAGCAGCAAAAAACAAAATCGAATGCGCCACTCTAGCGGCGAAATGCGAGAGCTGCGAGCGGTCGAAGGGGTGCGGGGCACGGGTAGGGGGTTTGAGGCTGAAGGAAGGTGTGCATGCGGCGCTTATGAACGCAACAAAATGCCATAAAAAATGCATTCGCCAGCTTGTGCACAACAAAGCAACGCGCACAACACATTTATGCCGCACATGGAGCTGAAAAAATACAAAATGAAAAAATAGAAAATTGCAAGAAGCAGTGAAAAATTGCAATAACAACAACAAAATTCATGAGGGGCCAGAGGGAGGAAATTGCAAAGAAACACACACACTGCACTGCAAACGAAATGCATCAAAACGAAAATCTCTAAGGTGTACTTGCGTCTGTACGAGTTCATAGGTGTATGCAAGTGTGTGTGTGCAAACACACACGTACACACACTCGCACACACACACTGAAAGCGGCCACCACAAACACAGCGCAGCCAAATTGTGGATGAAGCAGTTAAATAATAGAAATATTGCAGTCTGTGCAATTGCAATTTGGCGGCTGGGCTCTGCGTTGGCACTCGCTCGCTAGTTGACTGCTCTTGTTGTTGTTGTTGTTGTTTTTGTTGTCGGCTATTGCCTTCTGAAAGCGCCACACAGCAGCAACTCTGCCAATAGTCGCGTAAATGGCGCTCGCCAACTAACCAAAGTATGTGTATTCAAGTTTTTTTGGTGTTGCTTTGTTGACGTTTCTCCGTTTTGTATCTCTGCCTGTCATTAAGCTGATGATTAATCAGTTTAATATAGACTGCAATGCAGCGTTGAGAGTATTTATTACTATGGAACGGGACATTAACTTTTGATATCACAAAAGCTGACCATTTTCTGAGAAAAATCTAAGTTGGGACTCATACTCCCAGTTTCAATTAAATCCTATTTAGAAGTCGTCTATAGCGCGCTGGACTCCAAATCGTAGCACAAATTACAAGTTGCATTCAATCATGCGGCTCGTTGAGGAGATGGCCTCAGAAAGTTCGATCATATTTCTCATCTGAGTAATCAACTATTTGACTGTTGTTGTAGATGTAAGGAACTTAATAGCTGCTAGGAATTGAGTCTTTTTATATTCGATACTGAATGAAACAAGTTCAAAATAAATAAATATAGACAAACTTTTCCCTTAAAAAGTCATTCATATTTTTTTGTAGTATTGTTAAATGAGCTGAGGTTTAGGTTATCTGTAAAAAATAAAATTAAAAAAAAAATTTCCCAACTTCTTTTCTTGTAATCTTTTGAAAGTGATGTACAAAGGTATTTGAAATTTAATGAAATACATTAAAAATGAATGAAACATATTTGACATATGTACATTTCCTTCCTTAAATAGTCACTCATATTTTTAAACTGTTAACAGTGTGTTTTGGAAGAAAAAAAGTTAAGCATTATTTACTTAACATGTACTAAATTCTTTTTAAATAAAGTCCTGCTTCATCACATAAAAATTATTTCGCCAAAACTTATGATACTATTCAGTGTTTTTGTACTAATAACCACTTTCACACATAAAGCACGTTTCAACAAAATTCGCACTCAAGTTACGAATTAAGAATTTGTCTGCATTTTATTTCATAACATTTGGCAAGCTTTTGAATTTTTATCACCAAATATTTATCAGTTGAATTGCATTTCAATTTTTGCAACAACATAATTTGCAAATTTCTCTGTATTGAAATTCATTACTTTTGGAATTTTAATCAATTAAGCTTCACAGCTTTCTATTTCTTTCTTTTTCTATTTCAATGAATTTTATTTAATTTCTCTTTTTTAGTTTACTATTTCAAATTTTAGTGTAAGAATTTAATGTTGTGTGATTTTTTATTTAAATATTTTTCAGCATCAAACACTGAGAAGTTTGCAGATATCCAGAATTTTGCGTGTTTTATCAACTGAAATTAATTTTTAAGTTACATCTGCTGTTTAAATAAAATTTTTGTGTGGCTATTAATAGTTTAAAGTTTGTAGCATAATTTACTGAAATCATGTGAAAAAATAGTTTGGAACTTAATTTAAAAATTTCTGTAACTCTCTGCACTCGTACCAGAAGTTTTCCCTGTGCAAACTTTACCTTAAAATTCTGATTTGATTTTTTGTTATTATTAACTTCTATCCATAGACATTTTATACAATTTCTGTTTTTAATATTGGGGTTTCTATTAAAAGGGGCAGTTAAAAAAAGAAAATCTATTATTTATTTTTTAATGAAATTAAAGGTTCTTTTGGTAGAGGTAGAAAAGATCCCATTTAAGTCGAATATTACTGTTTTATTTACTAACTTTTTATCATTTTGAAGGTATTTCCATTGTGTTTCCTTTATAGAAAAGAAATATTTTCACAAGCTTCTCTTGAGGCAAATTTTTCACCATCAAAATCATTTGCCATGAACAGAAACAAGTAGTAATCACTTTGTCATTCGTCATAGAGAGAGAGCAAACAGGCGGTAATCACTTGATGCCTGGTCCGAACTATAAGGTAGATGCATAAGAATCTCCCAACCAAGCTTCCAGAGCTACTGGCGAGTCACTAACGATGTGTGGTGGCCTGGCGTTGTTTTGAAGGAAAACAATTCCTCTCCTATAGGCACAAAGCTGGCCGTTTCTGGGCGATTGCTTTGTTCAGACGGTCCAATTGTGGGCATTGCAGGTTCCAGTTAAGAGTACAATTAGTACTTACATGATTCCCTCTTTATCTCACCAAACACACAGCAAAACTTTCTTGACTGTCAATCATGGCTTGACCACCATTTGCATCGACTCACCGCTATTCGACCACGACTGTACAGGTTCAAATTCAGAGTTTGACCCTAGAAAAGCAGCTCATATTAGCTGATTCTCTGCTAATCCCACCAAACATACAGCAAAACTTTCCTTACCGTCAATCATGGCTTGACCACCATTTGCGTCGACTCACCGCGATTCGGTCACGACTGTACAGGCCCGAATTCAGACTTTGACCTCAGGAGAGCAGCTCATAGCAGATAGTTCCCTGTCAATCGCACCAAACATACAGCAACACCTTCCCGACTATCAATTCTGGTTTGGTCAACGTTCAGACTGGCTAACCGCCATTTGGCGTTGTATGTGATCCAATTTTCAACACCAGTACCCATCCCCTTAAGAAATTAGTAAATTTTATTACGAATTCGGTCTCTAAGGTTTTTTGCTGTAACTCGTGTGGCACCCGTTTCGTTTCTTTTTTCTCTTCTTCTTTCCAACCTTTCTTTTTTTTTTTGATCCAGCCTTTTGTGTCATGTTTAGCTCCTCGGCAATCGAAACAGTGATTACATGACGATGGGACTCGACCGTTTAAATGATTTTATGGACATTTCGACAATTGTCTTTCTTGAATTTTTGACATCTTTGGCATTAAACGGAATTTATGAAATCAAAATTGCTCATGATTGGCTGTTGCAGTGTTAGGATCATAAACACGATTTCGCTTTTATCGAAGTAAAACTATAAAATATAGCATATTTCTTCTTTGCTGGTGCTAACCGAACCTAACCTAAAACTTATACAACGCAAGGTACAGTTTCGTTCTAATACTTCTACGCTCTCAGACTTGCAGTAAGACAGATCACTTTTCCCGGTGGTATCACAATGGGAACATTTTGTGGCCTTAAGCTAAGGTCCCACGATTGCCGCAAATGCGCCGATCATAGCCCGATCTGGTCGGGCATTGACTACGCAGAAATTGTCAATTGAGTAAAACGTTTTTTATTTGGATCACACGCCCCAATTTCGACAAATCTTGTCGGCTCAATTGTCCGAATCGAAAAAAAAATTGAAATAAATTCTCAAAAAATTTCAAAGCACCGATAAAATTGTCGGCCCCTATGGTTGGTGCTCGAGTTGCCGACAAAATTCGGCTCCATTTTTAATTTTTTGTCTGGCTTCAACTGTTCACACGACAGTTCCGATTTCGTTCGGCGGAACAGGAGGCAAATCGAATATTTTTGACATTTGCGCCAAAACCGATTCGAGTTCACACGATTGGTATTTGATTTTTTTTTAACCCATTAAAGCCGGGTACCAGTTCCGCCCATACGATTTTGATAAAATTTCATACACGACCTAGAAGTGACCCAAAATGATCAGAAACAAAATTTCAGCTTTCTATCTCTGCACGTTGCTGAGATATTAATTGGATATTTTTTACCCATTAGGCAGCAATGGTAGCTTTTTTCCATACTTTTTGAAGTGATCAGCTAAACACGTGAACAAAAGTTGTATTGTTTACAGGTGAGTTAGGAGGCAGATTTTTGTGAAGTTCTAAGGCCACTACGTTTCGCCACATTTTCCACCTCCGGAAAATTAGCAATTTTTGGAGTCTGGTAACTCTAGCTAGATGGCGAAATTTTAGGGTGACCTCCACTAGACTAAGGTAGTTCCATCTTTACCCAACTATCCCTATCAACGATTTTGAGATATCTCTACCACGAACTTTTCTGTGATTTTTTTAAAAAGCAAATTTTCATGGGTAAATTTTTACCCATTAGGCAGCAATGGGTTAAATGCGTAAAATTTCTACGCATTGCGGCAATCGTGGGACCTTACCTTTAGTGTGTCTTTCGGCATAGCTTCGTGGCCAAACAGTCACTTTTACCTAACCTAACCTAAAACTTATATAACTCATGATAGAGCTTTCGATATAAAAAATATTGAAATTCTTTTCACTACACTTTAGATTTGTTCTTCTTCGGCCCTTAAGTGTAGCTTGTGACAGTTTTCAACTAGCTTTGACAGTTTGATGCGCACCCAAACTAAAACAACAAAAAATAGCTATAAATATCAAAACATTTTGTAGAATTCGTTTGCACGTTGTCACAGCACATTTGGACAATTAATGGGCCATGCTGTGTACGCATGTATCGAGCAAAAGCCGCTGAGGTGATGGTCTCTGGCGCAACAAAAAAAACAACAACAAAAATATTGGCCTATGTCATTTGCATTTGCATTTCACTGGATATGTTTGCGCTTTGGAATGGCCTAAAGCGCGTAAGTGGCAAATTTGTGCACATGCCATAAAAACCGGCATTTATTTCGCTTCACAGTTTTTCTGGCTGTTTGTTTTGTGTTGGTATCTTTTGACTGCATTAAAAATTGAATTATGAAAAAATTAAAAATTAAACTGAAATGAAATGGAAATGCAAAGGCGCGTCCATACGAATGTAAATGCGACTAAGAATTACTGTGGGCGCAAATGACAACAACAACAAAAACAAAAACAAAAACAGCAGCAGTCAAACCAGTCCAACCACCCCGCTGTCACGTGCAGTGCGAGCGCAGTTGAATAAATAAAGAGCCCAATGGCAGCAAATACCGCGCGACCCGAGCAATCATAATAATGTTGTTGTTACGAGTATTTTTTTGCATATACATTTTGGTATTTTTTCATTTTTATTTTTACTACACAGTAGCTAAATAAATGCATGTTAGGGCAACAGCAACAACAAAAACATTTTATATAAACAAGTGTAAAATTTCAATTCCGCTCTGGCGCCTCGTCAGCGCGAGCTTTCTATGCTTTTCAAGCGACATTTGCGTCACAGCTGACTAACTGCTGGCATCTGTCTGTGTGAGTGTGTTTTGCTGTAGTTTTGTGTGCGTGTGGGAGTGTGAGAGTATCTTTCTAATGCGCTCAGTGATTTTATTGCACGAAAAAGGCCGTTCGGTAGCAATTTTAATATTCATAATTTTTTCGCCTGCTGCTTTTAAGATCAAATACCTGCGTCGACATTTCTCCAGAGTGTCGAGCTTAATTTGAAAATATTTTCTTTATATTTGCGCGAGCTCGCACCCTCGATTGTGTTTGCGCAAACTTCAGCCACCACTTGGACTTTTATTTGCTCTTGAAACGCTCTTGAAATTGTTTATTTATTTCGCTGTCGGCATGACATTTTCTCGAACTCGAACTAAAAAATCCTTTCATTATTCATACTCTACGTTGCAGGCGCCTTCGTTGATTTTACGGCCTACTAAAATTAATACCGAAATTAATTTCGTGCATTTTTAATAAAGCAAATTTCGTTGCTTGTGCGCTGAAATTATGTTTGCTGCGCGTTTCGAAGCAACGCGTCGCATCCAGCTTGTTGTGCTTTACAACCGTCTTTGCCATTAGTACCCATCATTGCCAATAGCGCCGCACAGTTTCAGCGCCCCATCCCCCTCCTCTCCCCAACCACACCGTCAGAGACCAGCTGGCAACTTGCGCGCTCAGTGCTTCGATTTTGATTGATTGCCACCCCAGCCTGCTGCGCTCCTTTTCGTCCTTTATTCTATTATTATTTTTTTCATTTTTTTTTCAACAGTTTGCTGCTCCTTCTCCCTCCTCATACACATAAATGCCCAACATATTTTCGCAATTTGTTTAGTCAAATAAATACATGGCGCGCGTACATTTTTCAGCCAGCCCCACGGCCACAATTTCAACACACTTGCTCTGTAAATTCCTCTTGCACGATGTGTGTTTATTTGGGGCCCCAAGCTTCCATTTATTACGCAACATTTCTCATTTATAATTTTTTTCTTTATTACAATTTATATAAAAATGCGCGCATTTGCCATCATTTCAATGCCTTTTTATTCCGCTGCAAAAATGTCGAAATGTCTTATTCGACAGCTGGCAACTCTGTGCGCACTCGTACAAAGCTCATAATCCGCCTAAATTGAATTAAAGCGTATTAATGTTGACGCAAAAAAGGCATCGCAGCAGCAAAGTTATTAATTTTTGCTCATGACTGACACAACTAATGTAAATATTCGACATCATCACTCATATGCAAATAGACATTCTACGAGTACAAAGCCATGACTGGCCAAGTGTAGCAACTTTGGTTTAACAACTGTCATATCCTTTGCTGTGTTGGCAACTCAGTTTGGGGCAATTGAGTGGTGTGTGTGGAGTTGCGCAGCTGTATTTGATGAAAAATAAAATCTATTTTTATCCGAATGCAAATCACAGTCAACAACAGTTGTAAAAAATTTGTATGAATTTATTTGTATAGAGGATGCTTCATATTTCTGAAATGGGGCAGGAATTTGCTTATTTTTCAACATATTTAACATTGATTTCTCAAACATACAACTGTCACGACAGCGCTAAGAGTTAAAAAGCTGAACTTCTTCCAATTTGTCCTCTTGAAAAATGCGAGAAAGACAAACATGCTTTACAAATATCTTTATCATTTCATTTTAGTTTCCACAGTTCAGTTCAAAATTTAAATTATTTCTATGTCAAAGTTTAAGTGAAATTTTGTAACATTTCCTAAAAATGTCTTATAACTTTTGAAAGTGAATTAAAAAACCGGAAAGAAATACTTCAAAAATCCTTTAAATCAACTCGATAAACATTCTTGTGATTTTTTGGTTCGTTCAATTCGAATGCATAGTCAGAATTCCCAAATGTCAAATGTCAACTCTGCCCTTTTAAATTTTGAAGATTTGCTTGCAGATTCGATTTCAGCGACCTCGAAAGTATGAACGTTTATATTCTTTTGAGAAACTAATTTACTTAACACTGGAAAGACCATTGCGGTCATTTTGAAACGGGTTTTCATTTTTAAATACCTGTATTTTCTTTAATATTTCTATCAACTTTTGCTTTGATGACTTAAATTTTTTTATCGGGTTCTACAATTAGGGCTCCACAATTACAATTAGCCAAATCTTGTGTGTACTTTTCGAGATATCAGCTGATTTAATATGCAGTCTTTGTAGGTATGGAAGGCTTGCGATCTTTCTAGTGTTAACTGGCCATTAGACTCCATTACCGGGTTACGCCATGCAGCAAAAGTTCTTTCCAGGTGCCTCTGGTTTGCGCGTGCCTTCTCCAGTTGATCACACCAAGAGATGATGGGGACGATGATCCTCAACTTGGTCCTTTCACCGGAGACACGGTCTTCCTCTTTGCCTTTGTGTTCCCACTACCTTTTTCGTTGGAGCTTCATTGTCCATACGGAAGACATGACCAGCTTAGCCACTGGATGTTAAAAAAACTTCTTACGAAAAATAGTTCCACACGACTCTAGTCGGGATTTCCAAATATGCAAAAAGGTTTTTCTTAGTCCTGTAGGTGAAAATCTTCATAGAATCCAGTGAACCTCTGTTCACCAACCTGCCGGAATCTTACAAACGAAAAACCATCTCATATACGAAGATTTACCGAATCGGACCAGTTAGTGGATCGTTTTTCATTCTCACGAAGTTCGTGCCCATACATTCAGAGATCTCCCGTATTCATATAGCTCTCTTCTAATCACTTTGTTACACATTATTTCTCTTATTATAAGATAAGAGTTACGCTGTTACCTTATATTCATCTGTTGAGTTTTTGGCACATTCGAGAGCCAGTTTAGATGTTATTGTTGACTGATGAATACATTAAATCACCTCCAGAATGTACAGCAACGCAAGGATGGCATTATTCGACACCTGACTATCAATTAGGTGATCCAATACAGGAGCCAATCTTAGCATCTTTGCTTGATAAACCAATGCATAACCTCCGAATTCTTACGAAAAGATTCTGTCTTTCTGCTCTGCTATTCATGAAAGATTCATCAATAAAAATTCGAATGCCGCTCTCCTCACATTCCTTGTTTGGCAGTTTGTCTGCAATTCGTGTATTGTAGGACTTCTCAGGGAAGTTAATGTCGCTTCTGTGAATATTTTTAAAGGTTATGATGGAGTCTTAGAAGCCCTGTTTCCACTTATCTTTAGGAGCTTTCTTAAAAAATGAAAGACTTGTAAAGTATTAGATTTTAGTGCTCAAGTCTCTTATCTGAATCTGTGTAGTACGTAGAAACCCGATAGAGTTTAAGCTCTTTTGTGGAATAAGATTAGAAGTGAAGCCTTTGGCTAAAACTAAGTTAAAGCCAACAACCTTTTGGATTCTTTCTGAGAGAGAATTCTTGTATTCGAATAAGGCAACTTTGTTCTTTGAGGATCAAAGTCTCTTGTGCAAGTAATTTTCAATCAAATTTTAGTTAATTTTAATTTAGAAAAATTTTATTGAAAGCTATGAGCCGGATTCGTGTGCCAGAGTCTTGAGAGCTCTGTACTCCAGAGCTCGGATATTTCTTATTCTTTAAAGATCTGTACTCAAGAATTTGGGCATTTCTTGCTCAATCGAAAGTTCCTATTTGAATCAGGAAATTTGCATCTTGAAGTGGGTTGTTTTGAGTGACAGAGTGGCTAGAAAGCTGTCGAGTAAAGAAAGTTGATGAAGAACTTGAAGAAGTGAAATACTGCACTAAAGTCAACTTCAGAGATCTGTTAAATTATTGTTACGAAAATTAGTTCTTTAGGCTTATTTCGTCTCTCTGGATTGTGCTTGAAAAATAAAACCACTACAATTACTCAACGCAAAACGTATTCCAAAACCAGCAATCACTTTATTTACAAATTTACACTTTGCTAGTCTTTACAGTTGCTACTACTTATTGGACTATTGCATGTTTCCCCTTTACTTGCCCAATAAGACTGTGCCCCTGCGCTGCACCCGGCTGCCTTTTATACTTGTCTGCCTATCGCGCCGATTGTTCTCGTACATTCCAATTAGACTATCTCTCGATCGTTCTCGCACATCCCATTACCATCGCGAGCCATCCTTGCCATATCGAAATTATAGCAAGCCGGCCGTACTCTAAAGTGCGTGCCTAAAAGTATGCCCGTAAAAGCATTCATGTATAGCACAGCGACAGGGTGCCTCATCGTTACATTATTAAAACTTTGCTTAGTACCAAAGTTAAACATTTAAAACCCAATGCAGTCTTGAAAGTTCTG
Source organism: Melieria picta (assembly GCA_964056695.1). Lineage (NCBI taxonomy): Eukaryota > Metazoa > Arthropoda > Insecta > Diptera > Ulidiidae > Melieria > Melieria picta. The sequence continues at coordinate 45,899,961 of OZ057399.1, forward strand.
TACGCAAGAATTTGAGTATTTATTGCTCACTTGAAAGTTCCTACTTGTATCAGGAAACTTGTATCTTGAAGTAGGTTGTTCTGAGTGGCAGAGTGGCTAGAAAGTTTTAGAGTGAAGAAAGTTGAAGAAGAACTGAAATTCAGAGATTCATTAAATTATTAAAACTTGGCTTACCATTAAAGTTTAGTTCAAAAGTCAGTTAAGTTACCAAGATTGTGAAACGTTTTCAGTTGAAAACTTTACACCAAACAAAGTCTCTCGCACTGGCCCCACTTGGCTCAGTGGTTGGTGTATTAAACCAACAATTTGCGGGTCGTGGATTCCAATCTCAACCGTATCAGGACAACTTTTTAATTTCTTATTTAACTACCTTCTTGTATCCCTACAGTCGTATCTTTGCTGTCATTCTGTTTACCGAGTCTAGATTACTAGGTATGAGTGCTTGAAGAATGGACCTTTCGTAAATCCATTTTCTCGGTGCTCTCTGACATCCATTTAAAGACAACTCTTCATACGTTGGTTTCCCTCTTAGCAGATTATGTCACGCTTCTGATAATAAAAATAATAATCAAACGGTGTGTCGCACACGAATTCGTTAAAAGTTCTCATCACACACTCACACATACATACAAAGGCTGCATTTCCAGTTATTGCCCACATGTCTGCACAATGGCTTCTAAAAAATTATGTCGCCAACAGTTAATTAAAAACTTTATGGTTTTTCTAAAATCGTTGTATTCGTAACAGTTTCAGTGCAAAACGTTGCTAATAGGATTTGCTGTGCTTCGCCGTAGAGTTGCCAGCGCTGCTTTCAAACTAGTGATTTCTCAGTCTCACGTGCATTTGAAATAATGACAAACAAGCAACGACAGCAACAACAACTGAAAGAAAAACACCCACTTGACAAAAAAACCATATAAGAAAGAGATTTGTTCCAAGACAGCATCGAAAGAGCAATGACTTCTTTTACCTTATGCAGCCTATGACAGACAGACACACTCACACACACACACACATACACATATACAGTTGCAAAAAGCACTGTTTTTTTTTTTAATCCCCGTCCTCAATTCACACTTGAAAAATGGCAACAATACACGATTTAAAACAATGACAGCAGCAATACTGTACAAGAATCAGCAACAACAACAACAATGAGAATACTACACACATTTCATTGATCAGTGCAGAAAAACAAAAGCCAACACCGTAGCGAGGAGGAGCAGCAGAGGAGGCAGTAGACGAAGCAAATGGGGAAACAAGAAACAGCAAAAGAATTCCGACTAAGGAAACCTTATACGAGCTTAAAGGTAAACAACAACGACGTATCGGATACACGGATACTGGCTGCAGCGAGCGGCAGGCGGCGTTTGTGCACTCGGCCGTACAGCTGTGCGCATGCAGTTGCAGCTGGGCGGCGGCAGGGGGCAGGGCGCGCCGGGAGCGAGTGAGTTGCCGTGTTAGAAAAGGTTCGCCGCACCGGCGCGGCGCTGTGTGGCTGGGCGAATGGAGCTTAGACGCCGCATGCGAGTGTGCAGCATTTGTATGCATTGCCGACTGCCGCCGCTGCGAGCTTGTGGGCGGTGTGTGGTGGTGCGGTGCGGTGCAGTGTGTAATGGTAGAATTTTGTTTGTGTCGTAAAAAGGTTTCAAGTCTCTTGACTTTATTGCCAGTCTACTTATTGTGTGCGCGTGTGTGTGTGTGTGTTGGTTGCATTTGCGATTTCTTGAGCCAGACGCCAGCAACGGCAATGACGATGACAAAGTAAACGTTATAAACTGCAACACAGCAACAACAATAATGACGACAACGACAACAACAGCAAATCCCGACCAACCGGCAACCGAACCAAAGGCAATGAGCATAACAACAATAAGCGAACAACTTAGAATGCGATACTTGAAAGGTGCACAAACGTTTCGCATTTACGCTGCGTGCACTCACTCGGCGAGATGCAAAAATGTCTGCGCGTCAGCGTCAAAGCGCAAAATCAGCGACAAACGCCACAGCGCGTTATTTGAACCAACCGCTGCGAATGTTGTAAGTGATATGCGTCGGGCAATAAAGTGTAAAAAATCGCCGGTATATAGTACACATTGTACAGTACTATATTTGGCAGCGCTAAAAAGTATCTGATTGAATTAGAGTGAAACGACACGAGCGCAGTGCAAGTCTTAAATACATAGATTCACACCTTGTTGCGGGGATAAGGAACAAATAAATATGAAATGCTGTTGATTTGGCAGAAAATGTTGCGTACCCTATAGTCGAATATGAGGAATCTGTCTTTCATTACGACTTATTAAGATTTTTACTTTTATTTATTGAAGCTAAACATCAGACTTTCAAACTATTTGATATCAGTTCCGAAGTCTTAGGTTGTGTTAAGAAGGATTTTGTGCTTTGAGGGCGCACGCAAACGGGTTGAAACCCCTCCCTAATGTCTGTCTTTCAAAAATTTTAAGTGGAAAATTCGGTTTCAACCGGTATTGGGCTCTAAATTTATGTTCAAAACCTCCTTCCCCAAACTAAAATCATCCGTGCGCCACTGGATAACTATGCAAACTATTAAAATTAGTGAAATCTAAGGACTCAGTCGTCAAGTCACTGTAGTCCAGGTAGTCCTATTGTACCAGAATCGACCCTTATCTCTGACTAGAGAAGTTTGTGAGCATTTTTAGGAACCCGGATTTTATATTTGTAAGCAATTTTTAATATTTAATAGAAGGAGGGGGCGTGTGCTTCGCAGCTACTCCGAGCTCGTACATTCCACGACCTTGACGATCGTTTATGTTTGAGGAAAAGGTTGGGTTATTCTGCATTACAGTAGCAACTAAGGGAGAAGCTCATATAGGCCCAAATAGGCTTCTTGTCTTGCCACAGTTTCAGGCCAAACGACACATCAATCTCTCTGGGGAAATTAACTAATTGGACTACTATAACCTTTGAAGTTCCAAAATGCCATACGGTCGTGAGATTTTTCGGTTCCAATATTCGCTCGTCTTTAATTAAAAAATCAGACCGAAACATTCTAATTGATATATTTTAAAATTTGCTCTTTTATACTTAGCCTCCTTTCTGGTGGACTTGAAAAGCCTTTTAATCATCAACATTATCGATACAGCCAGTTTGATGAGAAAGCCACCCTGGAAGACGGATTACAGTCTAGGGTTCCCTGCCCTTTTTCTGCATTAAAACAACGCGTTGAGTCTACCCTATTTGAGCTCCCTAAGCTTCCAACCTAATCTAACCTTATTTGCAGTATAGTTTATATTATTTTCTGCAGTCTTCTTAGCGATAACTCTTTAGTTTTCATAACGATTAACGTCCACCCGATTAACGATTTCGTAACAGAAAAATTTTGCGAATTTTTGCTACTAACTTTGAGATAACAAAAGTCCAAGCGAATCAATGCAAACCTTTAAGCTCGGAGAGTCTATTCTTATGTTCAGTTGGAATACATTTTGAGAAAATCTGTCATTTCTTATTTTCGAATATCGAAATGGAGTGTTGGTAAACCGACTTTGGAGTTCGTTTATTTGAAATCTGTGAGAACCCAATATTTGGCTGTAAGAGTTGAAAGTTTCGCAATTGTTTACCCAGCCCAGCCTGTGCCATGAAGACAAAGTTCTGATTGATCAGGGCTAATGCTTTTCATTTCCCTAAAAGGATGCAGTGCTTGCCTCATAAGCTGAAAGTTTCTCAATTGGTTACAGTGTTCAGCCTGCACTGTTCAGAAGTTCTTATTGATCAGGGCTAATGGTGGGAGAGTACAGTTTATAGATCCTATAATCTGCATCGGGAAGTCGAAATGGTTTAAAATTTGGGAAATTCAATTGAGTGGCTCAAATAGTTTTCAAAGATTAAAAGAAGAAGATTTGTATGTAATGTAATGATAATGGGTAGGGACAATGCCCTTGCGCACTGCAACCAAGTAGGTTTATTGTGCCCCTAGGAAGAAGATTTAAAATAGACTGAAATTCCCTACAAGAGTCAATGAAACTTCACCAACTGCATAGAAAAGGACACACGTTTAATGATCTCCAATAATCAGACTATAGCTGTGTCTACTCCGTGACAGAACTCATGAATGGTATCTGGATGCAAGGTCGCCCGCACTTCTCTAAATCTAACGTTTTCCATTCATTGCTTACATTTGACTCGAGGACATCTGTTCAAAATTATATTCTCAGTTGAATTTAATAACTTTTATTTGCAGAAGAATACAATCCCATTCAGAATAAGTTTCCCAATGTCTAATAAAATCTCCCAATGCAGAATAAGATTACCAATGTCTAATAAGACTTCCCCTTACAGAATAAGATTCCCAATGTCTAAAATCTCCCCATGCGGAATAAGATTTCCAATGTCTAACAAGACCTCCGCATGCAGAATAAGATTCCCAATGTCTACTAAGATCTCCCCATGCAGAATAAGATTCCCAATGTCTAATAAAATCTCCCCACGCAGAATAAGATCCCCAATATCTAATAAGAACTCCCCATGCAGAGTAAGATTCCTAATGTCTAATAAGATCGTCCCATGCCGAATAAGATTCCCAATGTCTAATAAAATCTCCCCATGCAAAATATGATTCCCAATATGTAATAAGAGCTCTCCATGCAGAGTAAGGTTCCCAATGTCTGATAAGAACTGCCCATGCAGAGTAAGATTCCCAATGTCAAATAAGATCTCCCCATACAGAATAAGATTCCCAATGTCTAAAATATCCCCATGCACAATAAGATTCTGAATGTCTAATAAGATCTTCCCATGCAGAATAAGATTCCCAATATCTAATAAGACCACTCCACGCAGAATAAGAATATCTATGTCTAATAAGATCTCCCATGCAGAGTAACATTCCCAGTGTCTAATAAAATCTCCAATTTAATTTGTTGTAGTAATATGTCCCTTTCCTCAGCTAATTACTTGTACTTTTATTTAGTCCAAGAAAGATGAGATCCCCAGTCGAATTGGGGAACCCGTAGTAGTAAGATCTCTAACCCTATTTGAGGGACTTGTAGTAGTAGTAAGATCTCCCTTCCCCAAACATGATAAAGTCAACGATAAACGATGATGTCCACTACGGATATGGAAGTATATATCGTCCAGTCCATCTTTACTTCACTAACTCTAAATCAAAGTCCCAAGAATTCCACTGGTTCCGATTGAAGGTACCGAAGTTCATCAGAAACTGCTAGTAGATGCTTCATTGCCTCATGAACGCAGTGTTATTTTTCACTTTTTCCTATAAACTTTTCTCGATACCCATTAAATTGGCCCCCGACAAGACTGTAGGGTATACAACTATCATGTTGTGACAGTGGACATCGAAGTCAAATAGCTAAAGTTGCAACTGCCGAGGCAAAGAGGCAGCACTTGAGATTCTAAAAAATGTAAAAAAGAGCAAAGGAAAAATGCAAAAATTGGTATTAAATTGCAACGTTGGCAAAGTACAAGGCAACAGTTTACTTGCTGTATGACTGGCTGGGTTGGTACGTTGGTACGTGGTGCAATTCGCATGAGCGCACGCGTTCGTATTTAAATTGTAAAATTTATCTACAGTGTGTATCTACATGATCGTAATTGTCTATGGGGAACGTAAGCGCATTCTGGGTGTCTGTTTGGCTGGCTGGCTAATGTGAAAACGTGTTCTGGAATCAGATTTCTTTTTAAACGATTTCACTAAGAATTTCAAAGTGCCAGAAGCGTGTTGCGAGCGCGAGCGTGAGCGTGGAAAATAGCTGTACGCTTGGAATATTTATTTATTTATTTACTTTTTCAACCAACCAACACAACAAGAAAACTAACCAAACACTGAAGCGATGCAATTCGCATAAGTTATGCGCTTATTTCAGTAATCACATTACATTATTTTACACATACTTTGCTTCTGCTGGATGTCTCACATAAGTGGGGCAGCTACTTAAAGTTAGAGACAGCAAGAAAGAAAACTTCCTCTAACTTTGATGTGGCGAAACATTAAAAGTTCACCTGCCCAAGTCTCTACTAACTAGAAATCAGTTATGGCAGCTCCAGCAACTTGATTACAACACCGCAGACCCAGACTGAACTTGTAGGCCATCCAGGCCGTTGTAGGCAGTTCATAGGCTCTTCACATTCGACCACAGACATCTAACTAATTGACAGCAAATTATTTGGTGGCTTCCGCCATCGCTGCCGCTACTGATGACTGTCTGGAGTTGGTTTATTATTGGAAAAGTTTTGCTTCACTGTCGAATGTGAAAAGTTGTTTTCCCCATCTTTGACTGCACGTTCTATTTACTGCTGCGTTGCTTGAAATTAATTAAATTACCAACACCACAACATAGTTTAAACCGAGTTGGCATTCCAATGCATACGTTTCGAGTTTGTGTTAGTTTGCACAAATGAAAATGAGAAAGTGTCAATTGGATATAAGAAAACGGCAATTGGAATTTCGAAAGCGTCCGTTTAGGGTTGAGAAATAATTAATTTTGTGCTTAATAACACTTGACGCTTTTGTATTTGTTGATTTCTACATTTCAATCAATGTTTTCATGGTATACAAAATATTGAGAAATGTATTGAAATGTGTTATGCCAAATTTAGTTAAGCCGAGGTGGTTCATTATAAGATGAAAGGCAGTCATTCAATTAAAATTCTGCTTTTGATTTTCACTAGTTTGCGAATTATCTGCATTTTCGTATTTTTTAAATGGTTCTTTTCGATATGAAGAAGTCTAAAATATTATTTAAAAAGCAAAAGTTATTCTGAGATCAGGCGGCCGAGCGTAAGGAATAAATTAAATCGTTTTATTTCCAGCCCAAAAAAAGTCGTATTAAAGAATGTTTTTAACACTAGATTGCCCTACCAATCCAACCTTCCTTAACATTTAAAGAAGGTTTTCGATTCAAATCCTCTCCCAAATTTCTGTTTGGTTACAAAGATTCTGGGTTGCAAATATGATTTCAAATGGTTTCAAAATGACTCAAAAGTTGTGCACGGAACCCCTCAAAATAAAATGCTGCGTGCGTCCCTGACAAATATTGTTAAAGCGATCTTCCAGTAGTTAAGGGAACTGGTCTCTTTTGATGTCACTTTAATTTTGGAAATTTCCTTACCTTCTTTTCTGATTTTTGTATCAAATTTCAAAACAAATTGAATCTGCAGTCAGGCAGACTTACAAACAAATCTCATTGTAAGTGTGAAAATGAATGTGTGAACGTGTATATTTCGCTGTCAACTAAACTGTCATTGTATGCATGTGTGTTTGTGTGTGTGTATGTCGTCGCGTAATAATCTTGTAATGATTTAAAAATGAATGATGACAAGGTTGGCAGGAATAATGGAAGGAAGGAGCGTCGCCTACGCACAAGAAGATGAAGAAGCAGCAGCAGCAAAAGTCGGAATAGACAAAGAGGCTGTCGGTAAAGGAAAAATGCTGTAAATTGTAATTGCTAAATGCTGTTGTAAGCGTTGTTGCTTTTTTTTTTGCTCTGGTGTCATCAATGTTACTCGAGCGCAAAAAACGCTAAACAGTTTTCCTTGTTTTTCAGTTTGTTCTTTTTTGCTATTTCTTATTTGTCGACTGTCTATTTTGTCGTTGCTGTTGTTGTTGTGTGCACAGAATTGGCTTCAACGTGAACGGCCCCACACATTAGTCCACACCATGTATGGAATACGAATACTGTGCAAGCCGTCTGTCTACTCGTCTGTCTGTGTTAGTTACCCACATAAGCCTATTTGTAACTGAAAGCTGGAAATTTTGCTTCCTTCTTGCCATGCATTGTTGTTGTGGTCATTTTCTCATGTAATGGTTTCGCGCATTTTCACAACTTTTTTCTGGTATTTTTTTTCCTCCTTCTCCTCTGTCGACCGAACCCATATTACTGGCCACATTTGCCGCAACTTGGCCGACAGCTCGCGCCACCATACCGCATGGTAACCTAATCGCCAAACCATAATCTCGCACACACACAACAACAACAACAACAACACAACTTTCGCCGCACAGGTTTTTTGTTGGTGAATGCCCCCAACCTCTCAATTTTTGTATTCGTTTAGACCTGTTTAGAAGGAGAACATTAAAGCGCAAAGAGAAAATCAAATAAAATATGTAAAAAATGTTAAAATGTAAATAAACTAAATGAAGAAAAAGAAGAAAACGACTTCTAAATGCGTACAATAAAATAAAGTGCAACAACAATAACAACAACACCAAACACTGTGTCCAGGTGTGCGGTGTTTCAGCTCAACCTGTCTGTGTGTCTATTTGCGTGTATTCGTGTTGGTGTTGGTGTGTTTGTGTTGATGTGTTTGTTGCGTTCAATGCTTGTCACAAGTGCTTGTCAGCTTTCTGCAACGCTGCTCACGCATTCATATTTACTCGGTGTCGGCCCTTCATTTTTATTTTGTACCTTTTATCGCACACGCACACACACACACACACAAAGGCAACTAAACTTGTCCCGTCGCGCGTTTCCTTTTGCCATACGCCGACTGTTGACTGTTTCCCGCTGTGTCCCCGTTGCTTGCACGCTCCACAAAAACCTCATTCTACGCGCCTCGGCAACGTTAAAGCGTTGTCGCCCACATATTTGCCACCCTGTAAGCTTTCAATATTTGTGCGTACAAAGCTCTGCCCTCACCTGGCCCACCATTTGTGCCCCTTCCCAGCCACCTTTTGGGCCCCTGTCTCCCGGCGGTGTTCCCCTCCCTCCCTTCTTTTAGTGCCTCCCTCCCTTCTCTACTTCCTCCCCAGCCTCCTTTGCTCCCTATCCACCCTCTTTTCGCTCCCTCTCCCTCCCTTATAATACATTTTTAATAGATTCATCTCCGCCGGCTTCGTTTGTCGTTGTTCATGACTGCGTTCAACACCGGCCTGCCCACTTTTCCATTCTGTTGGCTCTCATTCCCTCGCTCACTCGCTCGCTCGCCTCGTTTGTTATGTATGCTTCTGTATATGTGCACATGTGTACGTATGTGTGTGTGACATGACGTTCTTGTTCGACACGTTGCACTTCACTTGCCCGCTTTTTAAGCTTTGTGTCTCTCTTCATTTTCATTTCAGCTCAGCTCTTGTCATACGCGCTCTGCTACAACGCCTCGTGTCCTCCTTCGTCCTGTCCCAGCTTCATTTGCCCCTCCCCCCCCACTCGCCCCACTGTCGCTGTCTGCCTTTAATTTTCCACTCTTCTCGTACATACATTTTAAATGTTTCCTTTTGCCTCACATTCGCATTACGTTTTTATTTTACATGTTTTTAATGACAGTGCCAACAGCTCCTACAGGCTGAATGTTGTTGTCGCTGTTTTCTGTATGAGCTGAAAACAACTCTGTGTTTTAATTATTCCCATATTTACAGTGTTATTGTACTCGCGCTCGTATCTATTGGATTTATTTCCCTGTCATATGTATATACTTTCACACATTCAATGATTTTTTTTCTCTTACTTGACAATTAAATTTGCATAATTGCACATCGACAGGGTCAATTTTCCCACTGTGTTGATTTGGAAGTTTTGATGACCTGCTCCTGGAGCAAGCGAACATGATTTACTAAAGCAAAACTTAAACTAAACATACATACGTGCCGCTATGTGCGACTTGCATACAGATTTTTTATTGTTTGTCCTCTTACTAGAATGAAGAGTATACAAAAAGTTTTCAGTATAAATTTTACCATTTCTACTTTTTTAGGATTCAATGGAAAAAGTCTCTGTTTTCAACATTCAACCAGCAATAGTTCACAATGATGTATATTTTAAATGTTGATATGTTCAAGTCAGAGGATTGCAGATTCAAATCCGCAACAAGTAAACCCTTCAATCGTTGTCCTCTTAACAGTCTAAAACTCTAAACCATTTCATAGTTCAGATTCAACATAATACTACAGGTTCTCGATAGATGACTGTGAGAAACTAGAACTTAGACCATTTAAGCAGATTATTAAAAATTGAACGAGAAATTCTCAAAGAACTGAATAATATTGGAATTCAAAAATTCCATATGGATGATTATGAAAAGCTCGACCGAAGTCCTTTATGGACGAGTGATTTATAATATAAATTTAAAATTTGTAATAACCTTATTTTAAACCGATTTTTGGTTTTCGGCCCTAAATACTTATTTTTAGACCCTAATTAGTTTGATATAAAAACAGCTCTTAGAATATAACAATGATCCTTGATGCTTAATTTTGAACCTTAGTTATTTAGACCTAACACCCATTTCCGATACACAGTTTTTTTGCATAACTCTACTCTAGTTTCAATGGTAGCTCTTTTTCGTTGGATTTCCATACGAATACATCAGTTCTTCAATGCGAAAACATCTGAGAATTTTTAAAAATTTAATATAATACTTCCAATGTCAAAGGTTCAATTAAGAGTGAAATCTCTTTGTAAAGTAAAGACTTCTTTGCCAAAGCCAACAGAGGCTGTAATAATTTTTTAGACAACGTACAACAAGAACAACTGCAGAAATCTTAATTGAAGGCCGGTGGGATGTGGCAAGACTAACTTCGTTTATCGAAGGTCATATAGATCTATTGAGAAGTATGCAGCTAAAGTAGGCATCCTATTTAATATCAGCTGTGAAAATCCAAACGAGAAGAAAACCATCTATCACTTGCTCTGTCCGGTCTTATCAAAGAGGAAAAGGAAGACGTTAGGCAAATCAGTACATCAAAATTTCGAGGAGATTCCCTTCATAGAGGTAAAGAGATCACTCCAGAAGATAATACACTAGTCTTTCTTTTGATTGGACTTTGATCCATTGGAACGAACAATTTGAAACTCCATTCATATCCAAACACATTTAAGCAAATTCGGAGACAAAACTCGGGATTCTTCAATTCAAAACTGCTCATCTTCGTTATTCGACATTCTCGGACTTTGATGTCTGTTGGTGTCATTTCAGTTGGACTCTGAACCCTTGAACCGAACAATTTGAAACTCCATTCATATCCAAACACATTAAAATACATTTGAAAACAACAACAACCCTAAACCCATCAATTCAAACCTCATACAATCCAACATAGCCTAAACAGTTTTAACTTTACAAATTAAGATTTTTGAATCTCCCAAGCATCTTCTTTCAATTCTCCAGAGATTTTTGAATCTCCTAAGCATCTTCTTTCAATTCTCCAGAGATTTTTGAATCTAAACTACACCATCCAAAAATTAGAATCTGTTGTCAATATCCTTCAAAGCGCATCCTCTCATTATCCCTAAAAGAAGAGAAATCTGTTTAATGTTTAACGAACTGCTATCGCACCAACAAGTCACCAATGACACGAAAATTATTATTATTTTTAAATCCATGTAATCTCTGACCGTAATCGAATCACTGCTCCCCTGTGTAATTAAAGCATCAGCAGAGCGCCTCTTCTTCGTCCTGGTTTTATTTTTCTCACTTTCTGTCACATTATTACAAACAAAACAAGAAGCAGAAGTGACCCAAATCGCAAAGTGAAAAACAAAAGAAAAAATAAAAAATAGCGAAAAGCCAACTAGAAGCATCCAACAACAAAGTGTACGGCTCAGCACTAAAAGTGCAAATCTTTGCTATGTAAATACGCGCGTATACGAATTGCGTAAGTGCAAAATTTGCAAATGCAATGCCGAAAATCTATACAACATGCAATGCCCCTCTCACCCCTCCCCAGTCTCCAAAATAAAGCAAATGCTATCGCTGGCAAACATGCTCGCATTCGCAGCCGTAACACAGATTCAGTTATTCCGAAAGGATATGCAAAACACTACAGTCCAAACTGAACAACAACAACAAAATGGAATGAATAACTAACAAATTGAAAAGTAGTGCAGCTAACATACACCAAAAATGTACGTACAATAGTTTAGCTTAATCCCAATGGCACACAGAGACACACACAAACACACATACACGGCCGTACAAATGTGTAAGGATATAACATTTTCAGAGGTCGGCAGGTCAACCGGTTAGTGAGCGTGAATTGCAAGCAAACGCTCAAACAATGAACCAATAAGCCATGAGAATGGTCAATGATGTGAGAAACTTATTTCCATTTAATCCTGCACACACTCGTCTCCATCCCAGTCATTGTTTTGTGTGTGTGTGTGTGTAGTAGTTTGTGGCATCCTGCTGCGGTGTGTCTGTTTACACTCCGGTACTAAAATAAACCAAAAATTCCTAAAAACAACGAATGCGTTGTGATAACAAATTGTGTGAGCCACACATAAACGCATCCTGTCGACAAAACAAATGATCCCAAAAGCGCCGAACGCTTACACCGAAACGCCGATAAATGCGAACACATTGGCAAATTGCAGCGCTAATGGAATTCGTAAACAAAGCCATTTCTTGTTGAAATAGTGCAATCTCATTGTTTGAAGTTTTAGATGGAAGTAATAAATTTTGACGTAAGAAGTGATTTTAAAAGGATATAAGGTTGTGAAGTTTATTTAAATAGTTAGGGGGAGCAGTATTGGCGAATTTGATTAATTACTTTCTTGTAGTAAATTAAGTAATAAAGTAGTAAATTTGAATGTAGGAAGTGTTTTCAAAAGGATTTTTCAAGATTTTTTTGTAGAAATTGAGGGACAGCAATAACAGACAATTCTTTAAATTAATGTCTTGAAGTCATGGATTTTAAACATTAAACTAGCAAACCTCTGCAGATTCTTGGGCTTGAAATCTTAATGAAAAATCACACTGGAACTTGCAATAAAAAGACAAAAGAAAAGAAGAAAGAGACCCGATTTTACGCTTCAAATCTAAACACTCAAGTTACTAATTTTGGCATCAAACTTATGGAATTTTGAATGGCATAAACTATAGATTACGTTTTTGTTTAGTCAGACCTCGAAGGGGCAATGTTTGTTTTCCAAGACCTTGAATTGAGTCTCTGATGTTTATAGGTATGTGACTTTCAAGATCCAAGGCCAAGATTGTTGATCAGATATTGATAACCTTACGAGTATTAATTTCTTAGTCATAGAGTCAGCTCATGACTCGAACCAAGATGGTTGATCAAGCATTGATAGTCAAGTTTGCCTTTTATAACTGAAGCATGAACATAGTTTTATGATCATATTTTAAATTGGATTTTGTTGGTTAGGATCACTTAATTCAAAGTCGTGAAGTCACCTGATGACTCGTGCCGAGCCAAGTTGGTTCATCATTGATAGTCAAACTTTTAGAGCTAAAATGTGAACATAGTCTTATGATCATTAAATTCATAGTCATAAAGTCACAAGTGTTTTTACCTTGCAGACTTATATTCGTATTTTAAGGCGACTTAAACAACCATTACTTTCGCTCTTTAAGGTAGATCATGACGCAAAGCATTTGCCACTTCAGAAGAAAAATATTCAGGAGTGAACATGATTAAGAGTCCAACCTCCAGATGGAAAGTGTTCCGAAACTAAGTGCTTAATGATCTATCTTTAAAATAGATTAGGTATTTCAGGATTTGATTTAGGCATCTAACTTTTAGATAGAAAGTAATTAAGGTTTTCAGAATTCGATTCATACATCTAACAATTAGAATGAACGTAATTAGAAATCGAATCTTCAGGCCAAAAGTATTCCGAAACTAAGTGATTAGTGATACCACTTTCAGAAAGAAAGTGATTAGGGATTTCAGGATTCAATTCAGGCATCTAACCTTTAGATAAAAAAAGATTAGGGTCAAACCTCCAGATGGAAAGTGTTCCGAAACTAAGTGATTAGTGATCTAACTTGCAAATAGAAAGGCATCTAGCTTTCTGAATGAACGTGATTAGGAGTCTAACCTTCAGATGGAAAATATTCCGAAATTAAGTGATTAGTGATCTATCTTTCAGATAGAAAGTGATTAGGAATTTCAGGATTCAATTCAGGCATCTAACCTTTAGATAAAAAGTGATTAGGAGTCAAACCTCCAGATGGAAAATACTCCGAAAATAAGGGATTAGTGATATAACCTTCAGATAGAATAATAATTAGAGGTTTCAGGCATCTAACTTTTGGAATGAACGTGTTTGGGAGTCTAACCTTCAGAAGAGAAGTGTTCCGAAACTAAGTGATTAGTTATCTAACTTTCAAATAGAAAGGCATCTAGCTTTCCGAATGAACGTGATTAGGAGTCTAACCTTCAGATGGAAAGTATTCCGAAAATAAGCGATTAGTGATGGTCTATCTTTCAGAGAGAATTAAAAGAATGATTCGAAATTTTTGAGTACGATTCAGGCATCATACTTTTAGATAGAAAGTGATTAGAAGTCAAACCTCCAGATGGAAAGTGTTCCGAAACCAACTTTTAGATAGAAAGATATTAGGGATTTAATATTTAATGGTTTCATTATTAGATCTGAATACAAAAACGAAATGAATTTAAGTATCCAACTTCCAGAGAGATTGTAAAGACTGAAGCTGTAGAAGTTTCAATTAAATTCAGTTAAATGAATTGCCAAAGGCCAGAAGTTTCAGTTAAAAGTTTTCCATCTTAAGTCAAGTACTGAGTTTAGCAAAACTTAACACTGCATACAACATATACAACACAATCTCAGTATATCTTAAAGCTATAATTATGATTTGTAATTGTTTATGAAATTCATTTTGCATTAATTCTGTGTCAGAGCAGCTTATTAAATTTTGCTCTACACAATGACTACCAATTAGTGGGTGGCCGTCTATTCTGGCTGTTGAGTGCGGCTGACGATTTTGGCCATACAAATTTGCTTAAAGCTGCATGCTTTCAGTTATTAGCAAACAGCTTCTCCATTTGTCTCGGCGTCTAATTATAGCAAAGCAAATTATTAGCAAAGTCTTCATAATTATATCAAAGAAAATCTCAGCCGCTCCATGCAGGCGCAGTCACTTTTATGAACACAACCCACCCACCCACACACACACATTCCTCGCATTTGTGTTCGACCACAGAAATGTGCCCACATACGAGTTTCCAGGTATGCGTCGCTGACTCAGCAATTAATTTCTCCTTTCCCGGAGCTACGAATACATCGCCTTGTGGCTAATGCTCGGAACTTTCCAAAGTGGAGTTTAATTTAAAGTTTGTGTTATGTTTAAGCTAATTTTACGCTTACCGAGGCAAACAGCAAAGTTGTCTTAGCGTCAGCACCACCGCAATGATAAACCCATAAATAATATATTCACACACACACACATAGAGGCGAACAAGATAAGACAACACACGGTCAGGACACACTCCAACGAATATATTCAAAATTAATTTGATAATCCTATTCAAATATGCTCCAGTTGTCACTGGCCGTAACCTAACTGCAAACTGGCACCACCCCCTCGCCCGCACAACGCAGATAGCCCTGCACGCAAACTTGACAGTCACAATATTTAGAATGTGCTTTGTACTTGTGCACTTGTCCGTACCGCACAGCCTCGTCCGCTCCGCGCAGCGCGTCCATCGTTCGGCTCGCTGGGAACTGACGGCACTTTTGTCTAGGCAACCGGACAGTTGTATATATCCTGGTTTCTGTATGCAAGTCGCCTGTCTCATGCATTCGAAATGGCGCACAAGTGGCAGCTCTGCAAGGTGAGCGCGTGTCCGTAAATCTGAGTGTGTGTGTGTGTGCCTGCGTTTGAGTACATTGGCGAGTTTTAATTAAATGCCACTTCATATTTCTGACATTTAAGTTTCAAACATTTCAATGCAGCAGCAGGACACTTATTGGGGACATTTCGCAGTAATGCCAGGGGACGCACGGCATATGCTCTAACATCCTCTATATGTATGTATGTATGTATGTGCAGCATGTGTTTCAGTGCCCAACTGGGAAATTTAGAACGATTGCACAAATTTGGATCTTTATAGCCCAATGCTGAGAGTGTCAGTTGTCCAAAGATATTTGCAGTAGGTGCATTAAATATGGGGCAAAGAGATGAGGAAAAGTTGTTAGTGGTCCATATTAGTAGAAGACTGATTTTAGTTGGAAAGTTGGAAAACTCTTTTAAATATACAAAATGTGTGACAATTGTTTACTTACAGATTTTCAATACCAATTTAAGAGTAACTTACAGAACTGCGCTTAAGGATCTGACTGATTGACTTACCGAAAAAGGATGTGGAAATGAAGAAAAATGTTGTAGAAGTCTGTGTCTGGAGATTTAACTATTAGAAAGAAAACGATTAGAGATCTAACTTTCAGAAGCGAAGTTCGGAAACTCTTATAAATATACGAAATGCTGAAAATTGTGTACTTGCGGATTTTCAATACCAATTTAAGAGTAACTTACAGAACTGCATTTAGGAATCTGACTGACTGACTTACCGAAAAAGGATGAGGAAATGAAGAAAAATGTTGTAGAAGTCTGTGTCTGGAGATTTAACTATTAGAAAGAACACGATTAGAGATCTAACTTTCAGGAGTTGGAATAATTATAAATATACCAAATGTAGAAAATTTTGAAACTGCGGATTTTCAATACCAATCTAAAAGTACCTTACAGAACTGCATTTAGGAATCTGACTGACTGACTTACCGGAAAAGGATGTGGAAATGAAGAAAAGTGTTGTAGAAATCTGTGTCTAGAGTTTTAATTGTTAGAAAATGATTAGAGACCTAACTTCCAGAAGGGAAGTTGAGGTTTGGACAATTAATAGATAGATAGAAAATTTGGTTTAATCCAATTTTTATCTTGATTTCGATATTGATCTAACTTCTAAAAAAAAACTACATTTAGGGATCTAACTATTGAAATGAAAATGTTTAGAAATCAAAGAGAGAAGTTGACGAAAGAAACAAAGAAAAGAAATGGTTAACCCTTTCGGTTATTCTATGCCATATGGCATAGTCTCTTTTCAGTGCCCGTTTTAGGTCAAAAAACTTGTGGATACTATATTTTTGTTGTTCCTTAGAATAGTTTGAAGTTTTAGGAAAAATACGAAATTAATAAACTGAATAATTAAGTTGAGAGAAGAGAAGTATACACGTTTTTTTAATGGTATATCTTGAAATAGTAAAGGAAGAAGAAGCAGAAAAAATTAGATAACTTTTTTAATTTGACGTTTTCTTTCAATTTAGATACTTTTTTTTTTAATTTTGGCTGAAGTAAATGAAGAAATATTCAAATTTTTGTTATGCATAAAAAGTTTTATGTTTAAGTAATTATTACAGCCACAACGATGTGGTTGCTCTCATAGAAAAACACTCTAAAATACAGGGTCCGAGTATAAAAATTAGAAAATTTCTTATGGAATGTTGCTAATATAACCACATAGAAGCCTACGACGTAAAATTTAAAATTTTAACTTTCCCCAGTAAAAAGCTGTAGCGAAAGGGTTAAAGATCTAACATCCAGAAAGATAAACTATCTTTGCACAATAGAAAAGTTGACAATAAACATGACATGAAAAACTTTGGAACAAGCCGAATTGTTTTGGGCTTTAGTACTAAAATAACATGCAAAAGTTTTCAAGTTTTATAAAGGAACTGATTAGAGATCCAAGTAAATTTCAAAATGGTAACTTGGCTATGGGCGAAATTTAAGATAATTTGGTATCTGTTACTTTAATATACTCGTAAATTTTAAAAGGATTCAAGTTTAAGAAAAGAAGAGGTTATGACGACTAACTTCTAGAAGGGTTGGTATCAGCCAATTTTTTCCTGGACTTCAGTACAGATATAGCTTCCAGAAGGCTGTAAGTTTTAGAGAGGGAGTGGTTAGAGGTATAAGTTACTTTTGAATTTGTCTATTGGCGAAAATGAAAAACAAAATGGTATGTCTTTTAATTTGTCCTTGATTTGAGTTGTAATGTAACTTCCAAAAGGATTCAAGTTTTGAAAAGGAAGAGGTAAGAGATCTAACTTCCAGAAGATGGTACCGGCCAATTTGTTCTGAATTTCAGTATTTGATGCAATTTTCAGAAGAATCCAAGTCTTATAAGCAAACTGGTGGAAGTTTTGACTTTCAGAAAGAATTAATTATTTTAAGTATCTTAAAATTCCGTCCCTTTGAGATTCTTTGATCATTGAATTAATAAAAATTGTTATCTTTCAAAAGACTTTTGCAAAATGACAGAAGGTCTTTGACAAAGAATTGTCTCAGCTTTTGAACCATTAATGTCATTGAAAGTCATCTTATAATTTTATATTTTATCTTAACTTTCATGAATGATTTGTGATGAGAGAAAAACAAGTCCTTATGAATTTTTGAAAATATTGTTTTTTAATGATAATTAATCTGGCAACTGCAAAGATGTCAGCTTGGGCTTCCATAGTGCTGTCGTTTCAGTTTTCTATGTAGAAACATCTTTAAGCTTTGCTACGGTACGAGGTAGCTGTGAGCTTATGGCCACACAACAAATCACATTCCTTCAGATAAAGTCATACTTATAAGTTTTTGGACATGTGGGTATGCTTCCTTACGATTATACATATGTGTGTGTATGTGTTCGTTAAGTCATAATCCATTCATCTTTTTTTCCTTGTGGCCCATAATTGCTGAATGTTAAAGTGTATTTTAGTAGTTTTATTGTTGCTGCACATGCATACTTATGTTGCTATGAGCCAGTAGTGATGCTTATGTCCTTAATCAAGTGAATTTCAAAGCTTATGTGCCAAAATCTTACTATATAATATAGTAGGAGTGCCTGGGCTCAACATATCGTGAGGCATTGTTGCGGAATTTCAATAGAAGATTTTTCCAAGCGAAATAAGGTAATACATAACACATATGTTGGCGGCTGTATGTGTATGTATCTGGATGTGGCTGTAATTTTACAAAATAATCTATTTGTTTTTGCACCACTTCATCTAATGTGATTGTGGATGTATGGAAGGCATTCACACACACACACGCAAACGCTAACTTTGCGCTTTATATAATAATGGCAACAAGCCCCACAATGGCGCATCATAATAGGCAATTTCAGCAAATTCGGAGATTTTCATTAGACATTCGCCGCACCAACACAACGGCGCGTCAATATTTGTGGGGCGTGTGCAGGAAATCATTTTAATAGGTCATCATCGTTTCGCTGCGCCGGTAGTTGTGCCCAAATATCTGCCGCACAAGCAAAGTCGTGCTTATCTCCAAGCACACACACACACACGCAAACTTATTTGCAGCCATATGTGTACACACACACACACGTGCACACGCTGGCAGCCATTTTCGTTTTGGTTTGTTGGTGAATTGGAATGAATGACGACATGTGTGAATAATTACGTTTTGCTTACTCGGCGCAAAATTAAGATTAAATGCATCGGGCATGAACACACACACACACATACTTTTACTCACACATTCACCTTTCCAGCGAGCCAGGCAATTATTTCAGACAAGCATTTTCGCTTAAATGATCGTAGTTGCCATAATTAAACAACAATTGTGAACTTTCTTCATAGTCGGACACTCGTTGTGTCAGGATATTTAATAAGTATGTTGCATGTGTGCCTACATATATAATTTAATATGTATGTCAATGTATGCTTATGCTGTGATAGTACTGGGTTGTCGAAAAAGCCTTTGTGTTTTAAAAAGTGTCTACTATAATTCAATCTATTAATGTAACCAACACAATGTCTAAATAATAATAATTAATACCATAATAATTGACTGGCACGACAGCCCGCTTACGCGAGACTAAGGCCTAGCTTCCCGCAACCACCCGTGTTGTGCGTGTGAATTTGTACGCGGGTGGAAGGGACCTACAGTTTTATGCCGGTTCCGAACGGCAGGTTGGGAGCTTTTTCATAAGCAATTTTTACTCTCAGGGGTTTGCCATTTCCAGCTGAGAGGACAGCCACCGAAAGAGAAAACGAGTTTTCCCGTTATTTTTTTTTAGGTGTTATTACAGGCAGTTTTTGAACCTGGGTCGCTGCCTTCGACTCGCGGTCCAACGCACTAACCAACTGAGCCACGGCGGCTGCCAATGCCAACACAATGTCTACTATAGTTTAATCTATTAATGTAACCAAAACAAGGCCAGTGGCGTACCCAGGATTTCATTTGGGGAGGTTTTGCGTACAACTTGTGCGCCGAATACCATTCGAAACCATATTTTGTAATTAATGTAGAAGAAAAATCAACATTCGAGTTCTTACAGTAGTAATGATAAATATTGGACAAAATTCGCCCAATTTTGCAAATTTCACTGCGCTAAGACATGATGTTTCTCACAGGGTTAACTCTCGTAGAACACACTGGGTCATGTATACCCATACTTCTATTTTAAGCAACAATATCTGCTCGGAAAAATCTGTTTTTCCTTACCAGAATCGTACAAGTGCGCTCTTGCTGCAATTTTGATAATTTGCAAATTGACTGAAGGTCCAAAGTGGGAAGAATAGTTGAAAAAGATCCTGAAAGAAGGGAGCAATGGCAAAACCTCCAAGTGTGAAAGATAAACTGCTAATTGACGTTCGGATTCGGCGTTAAACTGTAGGTCCCGTCCCCCTCTTCACCCATCCGCTTGAAATGTGTGTTGTAATTAGGCTTCCCAACCATGCTCCTTTGAGAAGGACAGTCCTCCTTGAGCAGATAATGTCCTCCATCCTCAAAAGCCATAAAGTCCTCTTCAAGCTCAAATTAAATTTCAATTTTTTTATTTTTGTATTCAAGAACTAGCAACTTAATCAATTGATGAGGAACATTTTTCCAATTTGTGTCCAATATTTCGATGTTGCTGTGGGCATTCAAAATAAAATTATAGAAATCGTTGAAAATCCGGATGAGTCAGCTGCTGGAATGTTCAACATGATTAACGCCGTATTGGACTTAGACTTAAAAATAAAAAATGTTGTGTGCCTAAGTGCTGATAATACGAATGCAAACTTTGGTAAAAATTATTCCCTTTTCGTAAATATTAAGAATTCAAACCAAAACAAATTAAAAGGCAATTGTGACGCGCTCACAATATAGAATGCATTAAAAAAAAAAGCATTGTGTGATCTCGATGTTGATATTGAAAATATTGTTTGATATTGTTGATTGCAGTCGCACAAATATGCGTTTGCTTAATTTTTTAAAGTGGTTAAAAAGTTAAAATTTACATGTGCTTTTAGGTTTTCTCTTTTTACACTTGTTTTTTCTAAAAACATGGTGAAATATTGAAGGAATGTGCTGTCCTCCTGAAACAAAGTAGTTCCTATATACAGCCCTCCTCAAGCCAAATTTTGTCCCCCCTAAACCGTTTTAATAGTTGGGAAGCCTAGTTGTAATACATGTGCAAAAAAACAGTGTAACAAACACATTTCAAAAACGGGATATGTGGTATCACAATAGGCCTCCGAGTGTCTTTCTTTCAAAGGTAACCTAACCTCATCAATAGAAAGTTCTTCCATACTGTTTTGCAGTAAGACAGATCACTTTTTCCCCATGTAGTATCTTTCGGTAAAGTTCCGTGCTTGGATATCCACTTTAACCTAACCTAACCTTCCGTACTGTGAGACCTTAGAGTTATTATGACTATTGTTGATTTAACACCACTGGACTCAAGGGAACTGCATGCATCCTATGCCCGGCATAGGAAAAAGAAAGAGGAGAGTAGGAAGGAAAATTAAAGCAATAAAGTGGTACATGTTGATCAACAGAAAGGACACTTTCCTGCATCTGGAGACCGTGTTGCCTCAAATTAAAAGGGTTTACTTACGGACAGCCGCCGTGGCTCAGTTGGTTAGTGCGTTGGACCGCGAGTTGAAGGCAGCAACCGCAGGTTCAAATACTGCCTGTAATAACACCTAAAAAAAATAACGGGAAAACTCGTTTTCTCTTTCAGTGGCTGTCCTCTCAGCTGGAAATGGCAAACCCCTGAGAGTAAAAATTGCTTATGAAAAAGCTCCCAACCTGCCGTTCGGAACCGGCATAAAACTGTAGGTCCCTTCCACCCGCGTACAAATTCACACGCACAACACGGGTGGTTGCGGGAAGCTAGGCCTTAGTCTCGCGTAAGCGGGCTGTCGTGCCAGTCAATTAAATTAATTATTAATTACTTACGAACTTTCAATGTATTCTCCACATGACCCGAAACTCTGACCACTCCATCTACTGTTATTTGCCGAGGTCACTTCAGAACCCTTAATTGTGTTCACTTGCCTACAAGTAAAGTCTGTGAAAATCACTTGTCCGAGTTCATGACCCAGAAACCCTACAAATTCTATGAGGATGTAAATTGTGATTTGCCTAAAAAAACCAACAAAAGATGCTCGAACAAAATGCCCTCAACCTCATTGAATGAGCTTTGTTGCCAATATAAAAAATTATTTAACCAGACAAAATCAACTAGCAGACTTTTCTGACAACCCACTTGTGTTCCCATGTACACTGTGCCGTCACTGTCTGTGTGTGCGTGCGTGTGTTCGTGCGCGCATTATTGCCGGTAATTAATATTTATTGTAAATTATTTAATGCCAAAATTATGTATAAAATTTTATGAGCTTTTGCGCAGGTGGCGCTTTCTCGCCCCCTCGTTTTGCTCCTCACCTCCGTGCCACCCTATCGTCCATCACGCCCCCACTCTCGTGCAGGCTACCACCTCGTGTAGTGCTACGGCAAAGCACACACTTGTGAATAATTAATTTCATGAATTAAACAAGCGCATTTGTTGTTGTGCTTGCATAAAGGTGTTGTACTTACGTGTGCCACTGCTTGTGTGTGTGTTTGTGTGTATTTTTGTATGCCGTTTTAAGAACCGCACGCAGCCAAGTGGACGCAACCTCACAAGCGCACCGCGCTTAATTTTGAATTTATTAAAAATGTCGATTGTTGTTTTTCTCTTTTCCGTTGGTATCTCGCTTTATTTTTGTGCTTGTTTCCGCTATGTTTGCTGGTCAAGAAAAAAATATCGTCCACAAATTTCGCCTGCTATGAAGTACTCGCACTTTAAGGATGCGCTTAATTAGTGTATGAATTGTTTATATAAATACCTCGCTGCATTTAAGGTGTTCACTTCATATTGTACATTAATCTCATGGATTATGGCCAGAAGGTTTTGTAGTAAATTGTGTGCGATAGTGCCGGGTGTCTGCTTTAATTGCAAGAGATTTATTGCTATTATTTTCTGAAAGTAAGCGCATATTTTACTGGATTCAAGCATTTCAGGAATGTATTTTAAATTTATATGAGCATTTGTTTTTGCATTTAACTTCACTTTGAGTTAGGTAGGAAGGTAGGTAGGTGAGCCGGCCTCGATAGTCTAGCGGGTAGCACGCTGGCTTCTCATACCAGAGGCCCTAGGTTCGATTCCTAGCTTGGGCTGGTGAAACACTCGTCTACTTCTATCGCTATCCACATGAAGCAGATGAGAATTACAAGAATCGCACCAGTGGGCACTTGGCAGACAATGGCAAACTTTAGGTCCTCCCCCATCCTTTTTAAATAAGTGTTATAATACATGTTGAAAAAACAGTGTTGCATACACATCTCAAACAGGTGGAATTTGTGGTATAACAACGGGCCCATGTAGAGGCCTAAGTGTGTCCCATACAGAGGCAGCCACAACCACCTACCTACCTAGGTATGTTTTGTTCCGCTTCCTCGAAGAAATCTTCCCTGCATGAAAGAGAACACAATGCATTAGCTATGACAGACACCATCTTTAAAGAAAACATCATCTTCCGCAACAGTCAAGCAGACCTTTAGGGCTAGGCTTACCGATCATTATCTCCAAACTTGTCTGGAATTGCAGGGTGGCCCTCCCGGCCTCTTACTTACTTAAGTGCCCATAACAACCCGTTACCGAGTTACGGCCTGCCGCAAAAGTTCTCCAGGTCCCTTTGCTTTGTGCGCGCCTTCTCCAGTTGGTCACACCAAGAGATGATAGGACCTCCTCAAAGGAAAGATCTTCGTGTCCCCAGTGGTCTTTCCACCGGAGACACGGCCTTTCTCTTCGTCGTCGACATTGTTGGACTACCGCATCGAACACCTTTTTCGCCGGAGCTTCATCGTCTAAGTATACGGTAGGCATGGCCAAGCCAGCGTAGTCGATCGACAATTACCCTCATTTAGGATTGTGGGCATAGGAATTTTGAGGGAAACAAAAGAGAGATCAAGCTTGCCTGAAGAGGTTTCGCTCTCGCTCAGGTAGATGCGGTTAAGGTACGCACTCCAATAGACCTCATCCAGAGCGAAATCCCTAAGGACGTCCCAGATAGCAGAAGCTGTACACAAGCAGGGTTAGATCAATTTGTTCGGGATACGACAAGCCGGTGAAACTGATTGGCAAAAAGCGAGGTGATTTGGCCCCAAACCCACAGCGATTATCACATACCATTTGCCTTCAGTAGAACATGCAGCCAGGATGGGCATCACTCACATCACCAGCTACCGTAGCTGTCCCGATACAGCTGAGAAAAAACTATCGAGCACTTGCTCTGTACATGCTCGGCCTTAGGAAGAAGGAGTATGAAACTGGGGAAACCTTACCTCGAGGATATTAAAGAAATCTCTAGCTTTAAAACAGCCAGGGTTCGAGACATGAACGCTGAGACAGAAGACAGTATCAAAACGCTGTATTACGCGCTAATTGGATATGGGAGACATGGCCACACCAACCAACAATCGGCCCTACTTCGTTATCGATCACTATGGCGCTCGTCATTCCAATACATCATACATGATTTTTCAACTCGTTTCTTCCAGCAATGATCTGGTCTCCCGCTTCATTGGCGTTTTTGTTATCAATTTATATTTTATATTAGTAATGACTCAGAAATATATTTCTGTTTCGCGTGATAAAATTATTGCAAAAAATTCAAATTTGTTATTGACTACAAATTAAAGGCACAAAAGTGTAGAAAGTGTGATCTTTGTTAACTTTTCTTACACGTTTCTTACATATTTGTTCATCAAAATTTGGCTCAGGTGTATGAAAATGTCAAAAGCTGTGCCCCGAAGCAGGCATTTTTTTTTTTTCTTTATCGGAACAGCCTAGCAAACGCAGCACTCGGACAAAATATATCTTCTGATCAAAAAAGACTCGGAATTTTTCAGTATTTATTTCCTTCACAGTGATCTCTTTTGCAAGCTATACAGATATTCCAAGGCTTCTTCTTCCAAGTCTGATTCTCGAATCGCCTTTTGCGAACTCTCTTTTTTTACCTCAATCGTCTCAATATGCTTTTCACGAAGTAGTAACTTGAGTCGCGGTAATAGAAAAAAGTCACAAGGAATCATGTATGAAGGTCCATTGTACTACTTGAGGTGCCTTTGCTTTGAGTTTACCCGACCTCCAGATAAATTTGAGTAGGACACATTAGTGTCCTATGTCTTAAACCAGATACGGACATACGCGGGGTAGACACAGGGAAAGTGGTTCGTCGACTCTTCATCCTGTGAGTAGGATGAATACAGGACATGCCTACCTTTTCCATTTCATTTACCCATAGAAAATGACCCATCATAAGGCCGACTAACAGCCTGAGGTTCCACTTGATAGAGACAGAATAAATCGGTCTCAGATGATGAGTTTTGTCCACCGCTCTCAGCCTGACATGCTTGCTCATGGTTTGAAATTACCCATTTTTAGCAGTAACTTTGATGGTTGCAGATGGGAGTGGCAGTACAGGTTGAAGGCCAATAAATGCTGTCTGAGAACTGATTTCAGTCAGGGAGTTTGAGGTCTCAGTACCCGCAAATTCTACGTATCCAGGGACTCAAATGAGCATCATAGTCTTAAATAAATTTGCCAACACAATTTAGCCTGCAGCAGATTTGCAGTACTTGACTATCGTGGAGGTGGTTGGAAAGCTGTCCAAATCCATGAGCGCAACTTGGCTCTTACTACAAACACACACAACAAGGTTCATTGCCTCAGGTATCGCGTGCACCTCTGCCTGAACACGGATGCATGTGAGTCTGGAACAAAGAATCGTCTTGCCCCACTTGATTCGACATGGACACCAGAGCCGGAACCTGGTTCTGTTCTGGAGACAGCCGTGAGTATTCGGGAGCAGCGCTTGTCGGGCTCATATCAAGGATGCTTGTTGTCTTGGTTTTGCCTTTCCTGAAGTGCTAAATACAGGGGCACACAAAAGGAATGTTTTGGGGGTTCAAATCCCTCTCAAGTATCTGTCTCTCTTGCAATCCTTTTGAGTGGAAAATATGGTTTCAACGGGTATGGGTAACCATGCCATCTATCCTTTTTTCGCGGGATACTCCTTTTTTCAGCTTCTAAAAACCAATCCCGCGAAAATTTTCCAAATCCTTTTTTTCTATATAAATCCTTTTCTCATACAAAATTCCCAACGTATATTGTTGAAAAACAAATGACAAGGAGATGGCGCTTCACAGCTGTTGAGTGTTGCCACCATCTTAGCGCCGACTGTCAACCACTTTTATATGCTGACAGAGATACAGAGGGCGCCTTTGGCTTTACAAAACAGATGGGATGGGATGGACGGCGTGGCAACACTGTTTTTTGAAATGGCTGCGCATCGGTTTTTGAAAATTTTTTCGCATCAGTTTGTCGTACATTAAAAAAAAACCAAAAAAGAAATGCCAAAAGGAAAAGGAAAATGCATCTTTAACGCAAAACTTTGCGAGAAGTATCCGTTTTTGGAAAAGACGAAGTCAAAAAGTGATGTTTTGTGCAAAAAATGGCAGTCATTTCTCCATTGCCGGCTGCGGTAATTCAGACTTCGTTCGACGTTTGAATGCGGCTTCTTCGAGCAAAAATATTACCACGCATTTTTCATTAGCATTGGATACCCAAAAAACGGCAATGGAAGTCTGGGCGTACCACACCATCAACGCTAACCACAGTTTTAAGTCATCGGATTGTGCGACCCGGAAATATTCCACCATATGTGATGCCAATGGGTGTGCGATTGACTTTGAAGACGATGATGACGACGACGACAACGATGAAGTTGTAGCAATGCTAGTTGATATGGATAAATAAAATATGTATTGTTTTTGCAGAAAATTTTTAAATTTTGTATTTCCTTTTTTTATCCTTTTTTTCCAATTCGATATCCCGCGAAATTGTCAAACCTAGTGGATTTATCCTTCTTTTCAGCCAAAAAGAGATGGCATGGTTAGGTATGGGGCTCAAAAGTTGTACACAAATCCCCCCAAAATGAAATCCTATTTGTGCCACTGGCTGTATATATTTACTTTTATATGATCAGATGTTGGCTGCGCCTGGTTTCAAACTCAGACTCGAAACACTTTAAAATCATCTTTGAGCCCATTTTCGTATAGTGAGATTCTATTGGATTCGAAACTTCTTAGCTGCTTCGAAATATATTTAACTTGACAATGCAGAATATACATTTTCTGGATAATTTGCGCGTTAAATCGTTCGTAGTTTTATGTGCCGCAATTATTGTACTCAGCTTAAAAATTAAATCAACTTTAAATCAACTAAATAAAGTGTCGATTGTAGGCATTAGTCGAAAAGCTGCTTTCATTCGAAGCTAACATTTGCTTCAATTATTTTGCACACATATTTGTTCACACAACAAAAGACCAACCATGGAATCAAATTGATTCGATTATATTTGCAAACCGATATGGAACACAAGCTGGCAAAATGGACCAAACAACACTGATTTGTACGTTGACATGAAGCATCAGCGTACATGATTTGTGTACGTGTAGGTTGATACTATCGCTGTTGTTTTTGATTTTAAACTTTGTTTGTTTATTCAAGCCGACTGCATATGCACAACAGTCAGTCAGTGTTTCCCCCCGAGCTACATTTAGCTTTGCGTCGATATCGATGCGGCATCGAAATGGCGCAAAGCAGTCGAGGAAACGTTTGAGTGGCAGTTGTCGGGTGACGCTTAGACGCGGCTCGTTCGCATTGAAATTAATGTCACGTCTTTGATTTACTTACTGGATTTCAGTTCTCATCTCAAGAGCAACAACTGCAGCCGAACGGGCGTGCAATTTGTCAACAATAGCAACAAACTCAACGAAAAATTCTTCCCTCCCCAACCCTCCCCCTCTGCCAACATGCACTTTGCAGTCAGCGCACAAGTGTTGTTGCGCTGAGAAAAAGCGGATGCATTTTTTTATGCGCTTCGCTGCAAAATTTTGTTTGATTTCTTTTTATGTGCATTTTTTCATTTTTTGTTGTTGTTGTTGTTGTTGTCTTTTTGCCTCCCCATATCGCATATTGCTGTTGAGATTTTCTCTTTTTATTCGAACAACTTTTACAATAACGCTGCCGTTTTTGTTGTGGCTTTCTGTTTGCTGTTCACTTCTCAATATCTGGTCGCGTTGTTGTTGATGTTCATAAATTTGATGAAATTGCATTAACCTACTGATGTGTGACTGCCTAACCAGCCGACCGGCGAATTGACTGGCTGCCGATGCGGACGTACAGGCTGAACGAATGGATGGATGGACGCCTGTTTGACGGACTGGTTGGCAGGTTGATTGCACTGGCTGGCAGTGTTGGCTGAGCGCGCAGCCGGACTTGGTGCAATGTCTAACGTTGTGCCAGTTTCACCAAAGAGGTCAACAAGTAAAAAACAGCCGAAGAAGAAGAAGAAATGAAAAACTGCATCATTGCCCAAACATTTTGTGGCGCAAAAGATTTGCCGCAAATTTTTAAGTGATTAAAGCAATGCCGTGTTGCTGTGGTGGTTTATATGTCAGCTCCTCATTTTGGTTGCATTTCGTTTGTTTTTTGCCTCTTGGATTTATATGTTTTTTTTTATTGAGTTAGCCGCACAAAGTGAACGGCGCTTGCTTTTCTGTTGAAATGGGATGAAGCGTCATGTAAAGCTTCCATCAATTGAAGTTTGAGAAAAGAGAAAATCACAGCTGACTGCAAGCTAATTCAATTTGAGCAAAGAATATTTCGAGAAAATTCAATTTCCACAACAGTTGAAGGTTATGTAGTCAGCATTGAGGCGCAGCATTCAATTTTCGTTGCGTGTGTTTAGTTATAAAAGCGTAGATTATAATAAATTGTACGATATATTAGTAATGTCCTTTTATTTTACTCTGAAAGAAAAGTTTAACCGCAGTAGGAATTCTGTTTAGGTGTGGTTGAAGTGGAGTTCTGTTAGAAACAGAACTAAGGAGTTTGAGGTTAGATTAGGTTGTACTGGCTGCCAGTAGGACCACGCATGGAGCCTATGGGGTCTTTAGCGATGTCAGTGGGAGTTCCGTTTGGGTGTGGTTGAAGTCGATTTCTTTTAGAGAAAAACTTAAAATGTTTGAGGTTATGTTAGGTTATACTTGCTGCCAGTAGGACCACGCCTAGACTCTATGGGGTCCTTTTCGATGCCAGTGGGAGTTCCGTTTAGGTGTGGTTGAAGTAGAATTATGTTAAAAGAAGATTTTTATATGTTTGAGGTTATGTTAGGTTATACTTGCTGCCAGTACGACCACGCCTAGACTCTATGGGGTCCTTTTCGATGCCAGTGGGAGTTCCGTTTAAGTGTAGTTGAAGTAGAATTCTGTTAGAAGAAAGATTTTGCATGTTTGAGGTTATGTTAGGTTATACTAGCTGCCAGTAGGACCACGCCTAGACTCTATGGGATCCTTAGCTATGCCACTAGGGGTTTCGTTTAGGTGTGGTTGAAGTAGAATTGTGTTGGAAGAAGAACTTAGCATGTTTGAGGTTATGTTATGTTGTACTGGCTGCCAGTAAGGCCACGCATAGACTCTATGGGATCCTCAATGGGAGTTTCGTTTAGTTGTGGTTGAAGTAGAGTTCTATTAGAAGAAGGATTTTACATGTTTGGGGTTAGGTTAACTTATACTGGCTGCCAGTAAGACCACGCATAGACCCTATTGGGTCCTTTGCTATGCCAGTTTGGGCTTTGTTTATGGGATCCTTAGCTATGCCAATCTGGGCTTTGTTTAGTTCTGGTTGAAGTAGAGTTCTGTTAGAAAAAGAATTTTCTTTGTTTGAGGTTATGTTAGGTTATTCCAGCTGCCAGTAAGACCACGCAGAGACCCTTTTGAGTCCTTAGTGATGCCAGGATGCGCTTTGTTTAGGTGTGATTGAAGCAGAGTTCTGTTAGAAGAAGAATTGTACATGTTTGAGGTTAGGTTAGGTTATACTGACTGCCAGTGGGAGTTCGGTATAGTAGTTAGGATGTTATTATACTTTATAAATAATATGTATTTAGATTCTTTAATTTTGAATTTACAAATTTTCAAAATATTACAAAATGTTCACCCTATTTTGGAGAAAAATAAGTACGGATGTATATTTCTCCAAGTGTAGCCGCACATCTACAGCTTCTGGTCTCTAATGGCATCTCGCTCTCCAACAGCGCCTAGTAAGTGCGTATTTTCATTTCAAGCGAGTCGATTACATATTTACATTTTTTATTTATGTATATACAAACATATACAAAAGTGCGCATAGGTATGTGTGACTGCTATAGAAATGGCCAGCTTCGTACGCCTTTGACGCCCCACTTGCATATGAAACCATATACTCGTCGGTATCTGCATATCTCATGGCTGCATTCATTGCTAAGCCAGCAAATGTGTGTGTGTGTGTGTGTGTGAGTGCAGTCGTCGCGTGAAATCGCAATTCGCGCAAACGATGGGAAGCGCGCACTGTGTGGCAGCGACGGTAGCAGCAAATTTACTTAGCGCGCTTAAATGCATTGAATTTGGCTCCCGCTGTTGGCTTTGTGGCATCTCTGTTGGTGCACGGCTACAGCAGCTGCAACCTGCAACGGCAACCTGCACCCATGACGCCATGTACCGTTATCACACTTTGCCAGCCTTTGCCATTTTCTCCCTATTTAATGTCTGCGTTGCATATTCTTGCGCACAATTTTCTCTTTCGCTCTTTGTGTGTGTGTGGACTTTTTAAAAAGAAAAGCTGTAATTGTTTTTTTTCTTGCCGCTTCTCCATGACCAATGCTATAAAATAAAAGATAAATTCATTACTTTGCTGCTGAAAAAGGCGAAAGCAGCAAACCCAGTTGCAGCGCAGCAGAAAGCAAGAAATCAGCGCAGCAACGCAGATAGAAATCCACAACTGAATTGAATTTTCTTTTATCAGGCTTTTGTATCTTTAAGTTTCATCGTTGGTACGTTTTGTTTTTTTTTTTTTCAATGACGTCAACATGGCATAGTTTGTGATGCGGCGGGCCGTGGTGTCATGGCGGCTTAATGAGCGCAATTTTAAAGCCTTAATGGCAAAATTACTCTGTAAAATAAGCTCACATTGCAGTTGGCCAGTTAAGTGAAAATATTGGGTCATCTCCCAAGTAATTTGATTGTTTTCTATTATTGAATTTAATGAGAAACCGAAGCAATTCTATGGCAATAAAATTGATGTAAATAATGGAGATAATATTTGGAGAGAACCTACGAGAGCAGTTTGATAAGTCAATCAGTTTTTGAATTACTCTCCCTAATAACTTTAAATGCTACACTGCTCCTGTCAACTACAATCAGTTAGATAGACTACTGTCAAATTTTAAGACAGCTTTCGTAATTTATTTTGACAGTTATTGAAAGCAGATAACCTTGAAAATTTATGAAAGTTAATTTCGTGTGCTCATCAAGCATAATTTTTTGCATAAAAAAACCACCATCGAACCCAAGCAAAAGCTTCGTAAATACTATGAAGGCTCTGCACCATCAATTTCAATGGTGAAGAAGTGTTTTACTGAATTCTGTTGTAGTTGCACCAGCACAAGTGAGCGACACGCCAGAAATCTTCAATAAAATCCATGAAATTATATTCAACAACCGAAGATAAAAGTGCATAAGGTGCCCGGTACTATAGGCATCTCAACTGAGCGGTTACATTACAATTAACATGAATAGTTAAACATGAAAAGGCTATCGTCGCGATGGCTGACACTCGACCATAGACATAACTGTGTGACCACTTGAAAGATTTATTTGGCAATATTCAACTACAATCTAAATCAGTTTTAAACATGGATCCGTCACAACACACCAGAGCCTAAGAAACTGTCAAAGCAGTGGTCTTCTTCGCGTTAAATTGCACCAAAAAAAAATATCAATAATCTGGGTCAATAAGCCAATGACGATAGTTGTTTGGTTGTCTTTCTCATTGATTTCCTTGAAAAGATTAAAGCAATCGTAAACGAAATCCATACATTGTCCAGCACATTCTACAGATTAAGATCCCCATGACTATTTGCTGTTTCCAAACCTAAAGAAAGGGTTCGGCAGTAAGAGATGGTGCGACCATAAATAGGCGACCCAACTATTTTGAAGATATTGAGAAAGCCAATTATTTGGAAGACATGAAAAGAATTGGAAACTATCGAAAATAAATGTATCGAGCTGTATGAAGACTTTATGGGGAAATAAAACACATTTTGTCGAAGAAATACCTCTTCAAAATGTCAAAAAGTCACTGACTAAACAAAGTTAGTGACGATTCTTCGTATGTAGGTTAGGTTAGGTTGAAGTGGCTGTCTGGACATGTAACCTTACCACAACACACTGGTTAATTTTATCTTATTAGATTCTATATTTTTCTAGAAATCTTTTTAATTTTACTTTAAACCAAGATAGAAGAATACAATTTTGAGGTATTACACCGTGCGACAAAAACCAACAAATTTCAAAACACACGAAAAAATCTATATACCTGCGAAACTAGGGACCAAATGTAGTAAAACTGCTATTAACTATTACATTTTTTATATCTTAACCTAATAAAGTTAGAAGGACGAAATTCAAGAATGTAGTAGCGTACATATTAGTCCTTAAGATATATTTTTTCAAAAAAAAATTATTGGAAATTTGCAAGGATATTCAAGGATAAGGTTTTAAAAGGACATTTTCAATACCTCTTCGTCCTTTTGCACCAAAACATTACATTTTCTAAGATTCTAAGAATTTTTCTCTTTCATTTGATACCCATTGTTATTCTACAATAATAATAAACATTTCAAAGTCCAAGTACAAATTTCAAAGTCCTTTAAAAAAAAATCCTGACGTCAGAGAGAAAAACTAAAAACGCAGTTTTACTACATTTGGCCCCTAGTTACGCGAGTATATAGATTTTTTTCGTGTGTAAAATTTGTTGTCGCACGGGGTTATACGTACCACAGACCGAGATCCATTACATATATTTTTTTTTAAAGGATTAGTTAAATAACTTCAAGGATAGTATTACGTGAGATAGGAGGAGAGACCGAGATCCAAAACACAAAAGTTTTTCTAAAAACTTCCATAAATATCTTCAAAGATATGGAAGGAAAGTATTATAGGAGGTTAACACCTCCTACTACAGACCGATATCTAAAACATATATATTTTTTCAAAAGGATTCGTTAAAAACTCCAAGGATATCGAATAATAGTATTATTACTACAGACCGAGATCTAAAACATATATTTTTTTCAAAAGGATTTGTTAAAAGCTTCAAGGATATCGAAGGATAGCATTATAGGAGGTGCTATATTGCAGATTGAGATCCAAAAGTAACATATTTTTTCAAAAGGATTCGTTAAAAACTTCAAGGATATCGAAGGATAGTATTATAGGAGGTATTATATATTACTACAGACCGATATCCAAAACACATTTTTTTTCAAAAGGATTCTTTAAAAAACTTTAAGGATACTGAAGCATACACATTTGAAAGGACCTTACTGACTGATTTTGGTCCTGAAAACTAAATATGGAAAATTTAGTCAAAAGGCGACACGTTTCCTCTTTCATTTGAGGCCCATATCATCATTATTGCACAACCGCCAATATTAAAAAAAAATCTTTGAAATGTGAATGTCCTTTTAAAAGGACTGAAGATGAAAAACTGAGTATGTCAGGTTACTAAGAATGATCTCCAAAAGTATTGTTGTACAGTGTTATGAAAAAATCGAGCACATTTTTAGTACAAAATAATACTAATTTGTCCCACTGTACTTACTGCAGACTTGCATTACTGCATTTTCCTTTAACAAATACGCACACATACACAAATACAAACATGCAATGTATGGCTGCTGTTTATAAAACATATATATATCGGCATCTGTCTGCCTGCCTGCCTATACCAACCTGCTAGTCATTCAGACAGACAAACACCCAAACCGACACGACGACTGTGTGCGTATGAGTAACTTTATTCCGCGACTGTCGATGAGTCTGTCTCATTATATTGTGCCCTGTTGGTCGTATGTCTATATACATATCGGCCATACATAAATAGCGTCGTCTGAGATTGAGAAATTGCAATGTCTGCGGCGGCAAATGCAATAAACCAGCAGTGAGTGGCGGCGGCGGCGGCAGCGCGAAAAAAGGCGCAAACACGCCACAGAAAAATGCGTTATTGCCATTTCAATTTACGGTACTTTTTTTGCTGTCGCTCATTTTGTTGTTGTTGTTCGCTTGCTTGTGCATATTTGCTGCACTCTTAAAGCGAGTTGAGGTGCACCACAAAACGCTGCAACGCGTCAGAAATTCAGCTTCAATATAGCTTGGAGGGGAAAATGTTTTGTTTGAAAAACAATTTGCGCGAATATTTGAATGTTTGTTGTGCACCAACTCACAATGCGACAAAATCACAAATACACCAAAACTACGCAGTTTAGATGAAAATGCGCCAAAGTTTGAATTTTGCTGCAAATGCAATTGGTTGACATTTTCGCTGCCCTACAATGGTTGCCAACATTTGGCAACATTTCAAAAACGCTCACATTTACTCCCGGCTGTGTGTGTGTGTGTGTGTGTGTTTGTGTTTGTGCCGGAAGCGCACAACCTCGCTGCTGCTCCCGGCCAAAATGGCAGCGCCCGGGGCGCGTCATTTGGCTGTTTGTCGCAGCGTCTGGCTGCCGCTTGGCGTCAATTAATTATGCAGCTCGAGCGTGCGTGCGTAGCCAAGTAGCAGCGACACGTACTTGCGACGCGTCGCCGCCATATTTGCTTAGAATTTCGATTAATCGCCGCGTTGACATTCGACAAATAATTTCGCTTAAGCAACGCCATCAATTATCGGCCATAATACATTGTTTTGCATTTCTTTGTTTGCAGGATTTCACAAATCGGTTCACTCAAGGACCACGGCAAGACGACAGTTGCAGCTGCAAATCAACCGCGCCAGGCAGTCAGCGGCAACTAATAAATAAACAAAAACAAACAGAACAACTACAACAACAAAACAGTATTTTGCTCAACATTTGCTAATTTGACGGCAACCCGCTTACCGCAGCCCGATACGCGCTGCACACGAGGCATTTTTAGACGCAACGCAGCGTAGCGACAAAACGACAACAACCAGGCAAGAGACGCCTTCAGTTCAGCTATCAACCACAACTTTAAGAAACGCAAATATTGCAAAACAACAAAAGCCAAGCCGAAAAGAAACAAAAAAAGTGATTTATGTGCATTTTTTGGTTTTTTTTTCTAAACAAAGAGAAAAGAACGTAAATGAAAGTAAATAAAATAAATTCTACGTAAATACTGCATAATTACACTGTAAGAGCTTAAGTAAACGATAAAAGACACCACCAATTAATTAATTCATTAACTAATTAACTTATTTTTATTGATAAAAAGCTATCAATATATTTACAACAACAACAACAACCAGAAACAAACAAACAACCAACCAACCAACCAATAAGCAAGCAAAAAACACAGTCAAAAAGAGACAAACACACATACACACTGACACATAGGCTGCAATTCGACAGCCAATAGTTTCATTGGTTGTTCACAACAAAAACAAAGAAAAGAGCAACAACAAAAATCCATACGAAACCAGATTCTTTGAGTAAACGTGCCGCAAGCACCCGCATACAGACAGGCGCCATCGCCGCAAATCTGAGGAACGAGTGGCCCCACGACTGGTCAGTTAAGTGTATAGCAAACAGCAACAGCAGCAGCAACAACAACAACAACAACAGCAACAATGGAAGACAATAATACAAGTACGCCAATGAAGCACGAAGATCCATCAGTGACACTAACAATAAGGCTGATTATGCAAGGAAAGGTGAGTCGCTCGCATCATTCATAATTCATTACAATTAATGCAAAAGATTGCCTACCATTACATACCAATTGCCTGTTTAAATATGCATGCAAACATCCATATTTATGTATGTATGTCTAGGTTGAGCACTTTGTGTAGACCTGAACATTGCATTAGCCTAGCCAGCCATGTGAAGGTCAGGGAAAATGTTCATATTTTGTCTCGAGAATTCGCACAAATAACTGAAAGTGTGTCCATAGCTAATAATAAATAAATATATTTCGCATATAAATGCCAAACCAATCTGTGAAAAATGTACACAATATTCTGCTATTTCGACTTGTTTAAGCGAGCGTTTACTAATATGTAAAGCTGGCAGGGAACTGCGGGCTTGCACGCAAGTTTGAAGACAATGGGTTCAAGAACTCAATTTTTTCTTAATCCTTATTTGATCTCGTTAGGTTTTTGTAAAGTAATACTTGTCTAATTATTTCTGATTTGAAGTGCTTTCACCATATTTGAAGTCAGTAGACCTCTTAAATCATGTTTCCCCATACAAACTCTTAACCCATAGTTGACCCCATCAGATTTCAATTTTCGAAATGAAAAACACGTCGAATTATTTTTGGTTTGGAGCACTTTTACCAGATTTTAATTCAATACGCCCAGTTATTCATGGGTTTCACAGTTTCTTCATACAAACTCTTAACCCGTCGTTGACCGTCAGATTTTTATTTTTGAAAAAACGAGAAACACATCGAATTATTTCACATGTGGTGTACTTTTATCAAGTTTGATTTCAAAAGGCTCAAAATAATCTTGTTTCTCCGTACAAACTTTTAACCCATTGTTGACCCGTTAGATTTTGATTTTCGAAAAAATGAAAAACGTGTCGAATTATTTCTCACTAAGAGTACTTTCACCAAGTTTGAAGTCAAAAAGCGTAAAAAATCATGTTTCTTCATACAAACTTTTAACCCTTGGTAGAGAAAATAAATTAAGTTTATTTATTAAAAAAAATGAGAAACACGTGTTAAATTATTTTTAATTTCACTAACATTGAGGTGAATAGGTGAATCGGTTCATTTATTTTTCATAGTCTTCCCCTATACTCACCTTAACCCATTGTTGACCCCGTTAAATTTTGATTTTCGAAAAAATTAAACAACACTTTTCGAATTATTTCTCGTTTAAAGTGCTTTTACTAAGTTTGAAGTCAATAATTCATGTGCTTTCACAAACTCTTAACCCATTGTTGACTCCATCAGATTTCAATTTTCGAAAAAATTCAAAACACGTGTCGGTTTATTTATCATTTGAAGCACTTCCACCAAGTTTGAAGTCAAAAAACCCATTAAATCATGTTTCTCCATACAAACTTTTAATCCATTGTTGAACCGTTAGATTTTGATTAAAAAAAAATTAGAAACGCGTGTCTAATTATTTTTGATTTCAACTGTTTGAAGTCAATGGACCCATTAATTCATATGTTTTCACAGTTACTCTCAACAAACAAACCCATGGTTGACTCCGTCAGATTTTGATTTTCGAAAAAAGTGTCGAATTATTTCTCGTTTGAAGTGCTTTCATCAACTTCGAAGACCAAAGGTCCAAAAAATCGTGTTTTTCATACAAACTTTTAACCATTTCTTTGCCCCTTTGTGTTTTTTTTTAAATTTTTTTTTTACAAAAACCAACATGTTTAGTTATTTTTTATTTTAAGTGTTTGCACCAATTCTGAAAACAATTGGCCCCTCGGTTCATATTTTTTTCGTAGTCTTTCCGTATACGAACCTTAACCCACTGTTGACCCATAAACTTTTTATTTCGAAAAATTGAAAAATATGTGCCGCATTATTTTTGATTTAGGCCCGATTTCTCAATAATTTGTTAACCATTAACCGATGGTTAACTACACTTTTTCGATTGCAAAGTCTCTGGTTAACCAATTGTTAGCCTGCCAATGTTGCATATTCAACCATGGGTTAGCCCGAATGTTCCGGAATTATTTTTCTCTCGAATTTTGCGAAAACATATTTTGATCGATGTAATATGAAACATTATTGAAAAAATACATTTTTTGAGTGCATCAAATCAGCTGATTCGACTTTCGATACGAAATTTGTCTACATTTGAAATTAAGAAATTTAAAAATTACTGCCAGTTTTGTTTTGCACCATTTAAAGGAAGTTTGGCAATTTTTTAGGTTGAAGAATTTGGGACTCTTATTTTTCACAAAAATTTAAACGAAAAATGTGTTTTTTTTAATGAGTTTTGTTTTGATTTTAACAACGTCAAAACAATGCTGCCAATAATATGCAAGAAGTGTTGCCAATTTTAAGCAGTGCTGCCATACATAACTTGTAAATCAGCTGTTCAGTTAACCAGACACTGTGAAAGCCGAAACTATTTAATCAATGATTAACCCTGGGTTAATGATTAAAGTTGGTTCACTAACCACTGTGAAATCGGGTTTTAATATTTTACTTGCTTAAAAAAGAAAGCCATGCTCTAGATAATTCATGTTTGTGTTCTCTTCTCTCGTCGATATGAATAATTTTGTTCCCGATTCTTATGCAATTTTTAATCTTCACTTTGCTGAATAAAAAACACACAACTGTGGCATTGAGTCAAATGTTTTTTTTTCTGTCTTTGGAGCTTTTTGTTTTTATTCGATAAATCGTATCCTTAAATTTTTTTCCTTACATGATGACATCAGTTAATCCATATTGAAGTCTTTGGAAAATTGATTTCTGAAAGCATCAAAGCAGAATAACATGGCTGTTTTTCGCCTAAACGCCACTCAAATCACAGCACTCAAATTTTTGTTGTCTCCCTTTTCGGCAATTAGCGAATTTCCGAAAGCTATTTCGACATGTCAGTTCCGAATTGAATCAATTGTACTCGTATCGACGACACTTTGGATTTCGCTCCCTTGCCAGCGCCGGTTGTGCTTTCTCCCACCGCTGCTGCGTCGGGCTTCGTGTTGTGCGCGTATTTTTGTCCTCGCTCGCAAATCTTGACTGGGTGCCAAAAGCACACTTATTCTTAGGCCCTCGCTGCTGTAACTGACGCCGTCGCCGTAGCGTTGTCGCTGCAGGCGCGCTGCCGTTGGCGGCGTCTCTTGTAAGATGGCTGCGTATTTGTCTACAACATGTCGGTACATATTTTACAAATAATTTTGTTGCTGCTACTTTTTGCCAACATTTTCCACTTGATGTAAAATTATTTTTGAATTAACGCAGTGCCGTAGGGAGATCGGGGATAGCAAGCTAACCCAGCGATTATGCACACGCACACACACACACACACAAACACCGAGTCGATGTCAACGTTCCACCTGTCGAGGTGTTTCACATTAAACGAAATTAGCATTTGCATAAATCGCTTGTGCCCAAAATTTTTTCATTTATTTTTTTCATAAATGTTTTTTTTTAACTAAAATGCAATTGAAATAGAAATTTGTAGCCTGGGCCATAAATCAATGCAATAACGCAAGTCCGTTTGCCTTAGAAAAGTGAGCAAAATCTAGAAATGTTTTTTTTTTGTCAAGCAGCACAAATTTGAAATTTTGTCATTACAGCGAGAAATTCCGATTTGGACGTTGTTCTTTTTAGTATTTATCGTGTTAGCCAATTCGTAGGCCTGCCAGGGCCAGGCAGCAGAGTTCGTTCATTTCCAAAAAGCAAAAACAAATATACATGCAACTAATTGGAACGTCACAAATCGATTATGCATGCAAAGACTCTAACGGGAAAAATAAAAAACACAGAATTATATATAATTTTTTTTAATAGTATGACTTGGCCTACCTGCACATGTCGCTTAGTTAATTCATTGATAATCTCCATTTGATATTTTACGATATTTATTGCCGCTCATATCGAAACTGGTTTTTGCGCCATTGTTCGCGCAAACCTTTGGTCGTCGTAGCTGCTGTGTCAGCCGTTTTTGCGTTGTAAATAATCGCATCATAATAATAGTCAATATTTTTTCTCGCTCAAGTCGCACTTAACACTTTTTTTAATCTGCGAATATATACAAACTTAATGAGTGACTAATTGTGCGCTTAAATATACGCAAATTATTTGAGTATTTACGGGATTTTGCAAAATGATTTCGACTTAATGCGAATTTATTATACGAGGCGTTGATATGTGTGAATTGTTTTGAAGAATTATGAAAATGATTAATTAACTAAAAGCAGATCGTTGATTCCATAAGGAAATGGAAATGCTTTTATATGTTCTGGGAAGTTCTTTCGCAAAACAGTGGGACACTCTTGAAAACTGTTTGATTTGATTTTGTTTTCCTTTTCTCCTCATGTATTATGCAAAAACCTTGAAGGGGCCTGCCAAGCTCTTCAGCTGGAATGCGCTGTATGGGCCTTACAAGGATATTGGGCACCTTTTAGCTCGTAATCAGTCTAAATGATAGTTGGCTACCGGACATGACAGATTTTCATTTATTTCTATTGCAGTGATCTCAATTGGGCAGCTCAAGCTCTTCAACAAAAATGCTCCTTTAGGACCGTAGAAAGCTCTTGATCTCTATTTTGTTCGTATTCGATTAAAGCGACTTGAAGCTGCAGCTACCAGACATGCCAGACCAACATTGTTCTTTTGAAGTACATAAAAATCGCATAGCAGTTGGTGTTTTTGTTTTGTTTCCCTTTCCTCCTCATACCACTTGCTATAATCTCAATGAAGCAGCTCAAGCTTTTCAACTGGAATGTCCTTAAGACCGTAGAACACTCTTGGTATCTCTTCCGCTCGCAATTGACATTAGCGATTTTAAGATCCAACTACCAGACAAATCAGATTATCATTGATTTGTTGGCTACCGGTGTCTTTGTTTTGAAGCATATTAATGTTTTTTTTCCTTGTTCACTCCTCTCTGGAGCATAGGGCCTCCACAAGACTATGCCTTGTGTTGGTTACGTTAATCGGTTGTGTTGTTCTGCCAGGGTAGGTGATTGGCCTGACGCATATTCATATTTGAGGTGTTAAATTGTTTCATACAGTAATCCCGATTGGGCAGCCCAAGTTTTTCAGCTGGAATGTCCTATTGAGACCGTAGAAAGTTCTTGGTATTCTGTTGGCTAGTAATCGAACTTAGCCATTTGACGGTCACAAGACATGAAGAACTATCATTGGTTTGTTATATTCCGGTGATGGAACGGATTCCGGTGTTTTGAAGATGTTGCACTGATTCTATCTCTCTTCCCTGCTATCATCCCGTGAAAGCGCATTTCGTCGTTTTATTGAACTGCGGAATGCTTTGCCAGTATTTTTGATTCATAATCGACTATGGCAATCGTTGAATTTTTAAGTCTCTTATTGGGCCAACTATCTTACCATAAAACTTCCACAGGGTCTTGCATATACTTAACGTGCCATCTTCGGTATCATCTATAAACTCTAATCCGCTATTTGTATCTTCTCTGACCCAGTACCCTCTATCATCTTTGATTCAGAATCCTCTATCTACTCTGATCCAGTACCCTCTATCATCTTTGATCCAGTACCCTCTATCATCTCTGATTCAGTATTCTCTACCATCTTTCATCCAGTACCCTCTATCATCTCTGATCCAGTATCGTCTATCAACTCTGATCCGGTATCCTCTATTATCCTTGATCCAGTACGGTCCATCATCTTTGATCTGATATCCTTTATCAACTGGGATCCGGTATCGCCTATCATCTCTGATCCTTTCCTAACTGGTTTGTTACCCTCGATGCCTCGATGGTCTGACTTCAATAAAAGCTCCATGTTTTGATGACAACTCCAGTACAAGGCGTCCTGTGAAAAAGAACTTTCTGCCTGACTGTCAACGCATATTTGACTGAGAGTGGAAGTTTTAACCACATCATACAGGCTGGGTTGCTTGAATGTATTGTTCAGTAGCTACTTAATTTTTCCATTCTTCAACAAACAATGGAATTTCACCGATTTACCGCGGCGAATAGTAGAAGTTTCGACTAAATAAGTATATTTCTGACACTATTCAGTCACATTGAACACTGATATATAGCAGTTCTATCTTATGTAGCGTTGCTTTTCAGTAGCCCTCATCTTTCTAGACGCTATCGGAAACCCCTTTGTCGATCCGAATGGCTTTGAATCAATCAACATTTAAGGCTTATGGTGGTTTATATAGAAATGTAAATGACTAGTAAATAGCCTTGCAGAAAGTAGAGAAGAGAGAGGTATGTTAGAAGGTCAGATTGCCGATCGCTTGACCAGTACATTCGGAGGCCTCTGAGGCTTATTATGGGGATAAAAAAGTAAAGAGATCCTTACGGATCTCATAGCAAGTAGAACTCTTCGCCTTCTTTCCGGTTAGAATCTCAACTGATCCTACTGATGTTAGTTTACCAGTATTTGTGTTTCGATCGATGATGATGATGTGAGGGTGTGCAGGAAGGCTACAAGCCATCCATAGCACTCAGTCCATTCGGACTATTGTACAATACCCATGGGGAGGGGCAGGAGAAGGAAAAGGATAGGGAAATAGAGTTGTGGAGGGCATTAAGGGGCCTCACTCCCCCCGAACTTCCTGGTTTCTTTGAGAAGATCGGTGCTCAATACATCGCTGCCGCCTCCTGCTTCTCGAGAACGCTGGACAGTGGCAGATAGTTACGCGATAGCTGCTTCACTACAACCCGCACCCCTTATATCATTAACTATCTGAAGCATTATAGTATTGCTGCGATTTCTCTCCCTCTAACAACAATAGTTGATCTTTCGAAATGTTGCCATAATTGTCTTCAAGAGCAATTTTCACACATTCGCAAATTTAATTACAATTGTTCTAATTTCTCAGGGCAATTTATTTTCGCAGCTACTTACGCCACTAGTCCACGGAAATTGTATACATTGTATTTGTCGGTTTCGCATGTAGCAAATAAATGCCAAAACTAGCAAAAACTTGTTGCAATCTTTGACAGTTGCAGGCCAACATATGAAGAACGAAGCCCCAATTATCGGAAAGAGAAACCCAAAACAACAAATACCATGTCGAAAATTATAATTTTAATTAGTGTGCGCGCGTGTGTGCCAGTGTGAAGACAAAGAAAAATAGACTCATGCATTTTTAATTAGACAAATGCCGCCAACAGCGACACCTTAGCGCAACATTTTGTATACCACACACAGTCACACACACACACTCGCCCAACAATGTTGGAATCAACAGCGGCCACAACGCCAAAAAGCGCACAACAATGACAATGCAAGAGCCAACTGCACAAAACGTCAGCGCGCAAAGTATGAAAACGAAACTGCAGCCATGATATGCACTTGACTGAAACTAATTAACCAAAGTATACGAATAAATTCAATTAACAACTGAGTGACTGGCTGGCTGTGGCGTGCAATGGAGGATCGAAGAAAACAACGGCAACAGCGCCGCCGTTCGTCGTTCGCAGGCAAATAGGAACGCGCGCGCAACAACGAAGAAAATTCGCCTGCTGAATGCAAATGCCGCGCCGACTGGCCCGCGACAATGTCGCCCAACCCATCGCGCCGAACTGCCGTACCTTTGGTTGTCGCACAAAGGCACATTGTTGGCCGCCCCGAAACAACACCGAAACCAACAAAATATGTATCGGCCAACTAACAACGAAGAGCAAAAGCCAAAATCATTATTTTCATTTGGGAGAACAGAAGAAGCTGCAATTCTTAACTTGTGGCGTGCAAAATAAATCAAATGAAACATTTACGAAAATTGAAATTGCCATTCATTAACCCTTTGAGTGGGGCACGGAAATTAAGTTTGAGAAACTTTTTCCACAATTTCGTTTCGAAATGTAATTGTGGGCAACATCAAGAAAAAAGAGTTTTCGCTATGAAAGGACTTTTTGAATTTAAACAAAGTTGAAGCAAACCACATTTAAACTGAGTTTAGAATGGCACTGAA
Source organism: Melieria picta (assembly GCA_964056695.1). Classification (NCBI taxonomy): domain Eukaryota; kingdom Metazoa; phylum Arthropoda; class Insecta; order Diptera; family Ulidiidae; genus Melieria; species Melieria picta. The sequence continues at coordinate 45,943,708 of OZ057399.1, forward strand.
AAATTAGCCCTTAGTGGCATGTGCCAAAGTTAAGCCAAGAGAACGCAGAACTTTGAAAAGAATTATACGGAATAATGTGTAACGAAGACCAAATATCGGGGCAATGAGGAGAATTGTGACTTGCTATTGACTAGAATCTCCCTATCCAGATTTCCCCGAGGCAACAGAACGAACAAGTTTAAGCTTTTTTCATTTTTGGCAACTAAACTTAAAAACAGCCGAATATTTCAGAGTCTGAGCTCAAAGTCTCTAAATGTTTTTTTCTGTATCTCATAAATTCAATCTGTGGAACAAACACCTTACAGAATCAGCAAACAATCAATAAGATGACATAAAATTAAGTGACAATTGATGTCGCCTAATGTAATTCAAGTACATTTTTTAACTTTTGTTTCGAAATTAAAATATCAAAGATAATAGAAACTGAGATCCTGTTGAATTCCTTTCATCTAGTGGTGTTTGGGGAAGCTGTGGAAATTAAGAGGTAGAGACGATACAACACTTCCTGTGCCACTGTTGACTGCAGGAACGCCGACTCCGTACTCAGAGGTCAAGGTTCCTAATGGACCTGGCTAGCGCGGCGATAGGCGAAATCTCAAATTTGCTCTCCTTCATTAAGATTTGCCCCGGATAGTCAGTCAGAACAAAAGTCTCAAAAGGGGGAATTTCTCTCTCCAAGTAGATGTTCCCCTACCTTACCTAACCTATCATGAACATGCAACAGAGACTGGGTAATTCTTAGGCATTTATGTTATTTGAGGTTTTTTATGAGAAAACAACCCGACATATTTGGTAAATTGGAACCAGAAGTTAAGGATAAAGGAAGGAAATACTCTGTAACAGAAGCTCCCTCTGTATCACATGAATATATGTATTCTATTTTTAATACAAAAAGTCTTTCTAATAGAGAAACCCACTATGCCATTGTCTGGTCTTTTCCAGAAGCAGTTAGAAAACACTTGGTTGACCCTTTTTTGTGGGTTCGAATGACCTCAGATCGATCAAAATAAAAAAACTGCTAAAATTTGTTCAGTCTTTGGACTGGCTTGAGAATAATTCCTAATATTATGCATAGATGCCACTGTTGTAACAGAGAAGGTCCCTCTGTCTCAATTGAATCCATCATTGTCTGGCCCTCTCCAGAAGCAGTTAGAAAACAGTTGAGTTTCTTGGGTTCGAATATTCAGCTATCGGATTGGCTTGAGAATAAATCCCAGTCTTAGGCATAGAAGGCACTGTTGCAACAGAGAAGGTCCATCTGTCTCAAATGAATAAACTCCCTCTTTGTAACAAAGAGAGTCCATCTTTCCCAAGAACATAGATCCGCCTTGTAACATAGAAAGTCCTTTTGTCTCAGCTGCCTCAATGAGAAGGAGACGAAAAACCGTAGGTAACCCACCATTGTCTGGCCCTCTCCAGTTTGAGAACATTTGGGTGCCCATTTCTCTTGGATTCGAATGACCTCAGATCGATCAATATAAAAAACCTGCTAAAATTTGTTCAGCTATCTGACTGACTCGAAGTTAAACGCCAACACCAGACATTGGAGAACAGGCCCTCTCTTTCTTATAGTATCACAACGCAGATTTTTTCCTGGTCTAAGTGTATTCTCAGCTATTCTGAGCCTCAGACAGACACCTTATCCAACGTTCTTTAACAGAACAAACACTCAAGAATAATTCCCAATACCAGACATTGAAAAAAAGGATTCCTTTTCCTATCGGTACCAAAGGAGACAATTTTTCCTGGCTTAAGTGTATTTGCAACTATTCTACGCCTTATCCAACGTCCGCTAACCGAACCAATACTCACATTTTTCTACCAAAGTTTTTTTCTCCTATATAACACAACTTTCAAAGTTCTTACTTTCCATTCATCCGGTGGGCCTACGCAACCCACTAGCGGACTTATGCACTTAAAATCGCATTCACAGCCGCCATTGTTCAACAAGCGAGCAACGTAAGGGAGCAACTTGTGGTCGCAGACGCGACAAAGACACTCGCGGTGCTGCGGTGCCTGTGGCGGCTGTTGCTGTCTGTCTTGTTGTTGTTATCGTTGCTGCACTTGTCAAATCAGATAAAATGTACTTTCGTATTGTATTGTGATTATTGTTGTTATTGTTGTCGCTTTAAAGTAATTTCAACAAAATTGCAAATAAATTACAAGCAAGACCGAGTTTTTGTTAGTTTGTTTTTGGTCTTGTTTTCGTATTGCAAATATTTCTCTGGCTTGGCATTTTGTGCTCTTGCGATTTTTCTCGCTGCGCGGGAAAATTGTATTTGAATTTTTTTTGTCACAACAGCAACACATGTGTTGCCAAAGCAACATCGACATCGGCAACAGCCTCACCATTAACATTACCCAGCGCCGCATCATTGCCGTCGTCATGTGTCATTGTCATTTATAAAAGTATTGGTTTTTTTTTTTGGTTTCATTTGCAATATGCAATTTTTTCCTTTTGTGTTTTAATTTTTCCTTTTTTTGCTAAATAATTTAATTCGCACATAAATTTGCCTGTGCCGTCGCTGTGGCGGCATGTTGCTTCCACTTGTCTTTTCGTGCCCTTATTTTTCCATGCCGTTCATTAGTGACCCCCTGCCAACACAGGCGCCGACTATTGTCTTGAGAAGCTGTTGTTGCATTTCTGATTATCTCGCTATGTTGTTTGGAAAATTCCGTTGGCTTAATTTTGTTATTATTAGAACTCTTGATATAAAATAGAAAGGGCTTCTATACATGGATCATATTTTTTACGTATCTAATGAAACAATCAACTGGTTGAGCTTTCTAAAGCGGTGCAAAATAGCCTTCGTTTCGTCAGATCTTTGCATAATTTACATCAACTACCTCTGACCCAAAGTGGCAGCTAACTTCCACCTATGGATTAATGTCTCAAAAACTCTTTTAGAGGTCCTGGATCATATTCAAATCGTGCACCATACCTCACTGGGAACAGTAGATTATCCAACTGTCTGTCTCTCTCTCTCTCGACTTGTTGAAACAACTTTGAACTATCTTTGGGTGACTTTATAGATATTTATTTTGTATCCATGTAATCAGGCTTGGGAGACATTGGAACTAATTCCTTCCACGTAGACGCGATGTTCCAACGCGCTATGCCTTACAGGAAAAAAGGAAATTTGTATCCTATGGCGCAGAGATATGGAACAGTTGAGCAGTTTTCCCCTCATGTACTTATGACCTCGATGGTTTTAAGTTGTATCCACAAAATCGTATTCAAAAACGTGTCTCCTTACTTTTATATCGAAGTGGCATCACAGCCCCTTCTGGGATTAGAACCTAGCGTTCCTTAACGGAATGACTTCTACGGTCGGAGGGAATTTGCAGTTGTATATGGCTTCCGAACCGAGAGTTGGAAGCTTCTTCGTAATGTACAGAGTAGCTAGCCGCCGAACAGACAGACAACAACAGTAAATCAAATGCAAACGTCAATTTTAGAACTTATGTACCTAGAATTCATCTTGAATAATGGCTGAAAATCTTTAAGAAAATACTAGCAATTCTTGAGGTTTGCCGGATTTTTTTTCTTGTTCACTCCTGTCGGGAGCACAGGGCCTCCACAAGACATCGCCTTGTGTTAAACGGTTGTGTTTTTCTGCCAGGGTTTCTGCGGTTTCTGTGATGGGGTTGCCATCTACCGCCGCTTAGGAAACGACGCCTCCGATGTCGTGAGCTACCGCTCATGACGCCATCTGTTGTGTAAGGGAGGTGAAAGCGGGATGGTTGGAGACTTCGCTAAGATCGGTTTGGTGCGCTGTTTTCGTAATGCCCGCTTACCCTTACAGGCGTCGCTGGTGCACTGTGTAGCTGTATATTTCTTTTTCTTTTTACAGCGTATAGCGCAAGAATGCGCTGAGTGCGGGACCATGCACAAGGTAGGAGTCGAACCCACGACCTTTGGGATGATAAGCTAGTTCATCACGCTAGGCTATCGAAGCTGCTCCCCACTGAGACTGCCGGATTACTGCTGACTGAAAACACATCCGGTTGAGAATTCCCCAGAACAATCCAAGTCGAGTACTTTTTCGTCTCCAAGAAGAACTAGTCCAAGAGGACTAGTCGCAAAAAGGTCTATCGTAGTAAAAGCTTTCCCTCCTGATGACCATGTGACCAATAGTCCGCTGGCAATCCCAAATTCCCGCCCACTTTGGTTCATAAATATAACACAAGCCATAAAGCAAGTTGCCTCTTCAATAGGTCCTGTCCTTCTAAAGTCCTGTTGTGAACGATTTCCCATCAAATTCAAGGTGTACCCTGATCTTCAGACTCAAGAAGTATGAACTTATCTAACAAGAAGATCGTCTGGTGTTAGAAAGGCATTTTCTATGAATTGAACGGTTCTGTAATCAATTAGTATCATCTATATTGAAAGGATTAATTTATTTGCAACTGTCTTCAATAGTTCCGTAACCATTGATTACCAATAACGACCAGCCTTGCTTCATAGAAATGACTCTCGGACAGGCACTCAGTTCGCTGTATTTGTGCGTCCATTCCCAGGGACTGTACACACTACTTATAGTGCATGATTGTTTGCCTTTTTGTGCCACTTATCTACCGCAGGCGCACACCTACACACGCACAATCAAACCAACATGCAGACATACAGCGTTTTATTTCCACCGCCGCCCACTTTTCTCAACATTCGCTGAATGGCATTTTGCCAATTATCGAAAATAATTGGCTTGTTGTACACATTAGTACTCGGACTCAGAGTGCGACTGCGGCTGCACAGCTCGGCCGTCCGCCCACCCAGCTCCCTTTGGCCCCGTGCAAATTTCAAGAAGGCACCCAGAAAAAAGGAAGGAGCGTGTGATTTAAATGTATTAAATATTTAAGTGTCTGTTCAAATGCATTTATTGCGCATGCAGTCGTTCGGCGTTCGCTTGCAATTGCAGCGCAGACATTGTCGAGAACTCATTGCCGTATTGCTGTGTTTGTCAACATTTACTTGTACACAGACGCCGGACGTCGGACGCGCCGTGTACGAGTAGTTTATGTGTCTGGACCTGGACGTTTGTTCGCATGTTTAATATTTGTTGTGACGTTTTCTTTGCTATATTTACTTCTTTTTTTTCGTTTTTATTGTGTTTGTGCAAAATGGTAAAAGTGTATGTTTAGTTTCTGGTGAGCTACTTTAAGTTCATATTTATTTTGACATTTTAGGTAAATTTTATGATTGCATGTAAATTTTCGAATGTGCGGCTTGTAATTACTGTGGAATGTTGTGGTGCACACTTGCGTTGGAAACACAACGGGGTGGTGTGCCATGCAATGGTTGACTGGTTATTGTTGAGTGAGACGTTTTCATTAAGCGTGCTTGAGGTTAAGTTTGATGGACAGTTTGCCCATCATCATCAGGCTGAACAAAAAGATTGTGATGCTCGAAACAGTCATAAATTTGTCACCGACTTAATAGGTAGGTAGATGCTCAATCTCCAACTATGGATGGTTGGAGTATACAAAAGATTCATCATGGATCTATCATGTCCTGGTTGGTTCTCCCCAAAATACCGGAGGGTAGGGTATGTATCTCAACGATCCATCATAGGATATCTTATGGAACCACCATATCGTGGTGGGGTTTTCTTAAAATACCGAAGCGTAGAGTATGAAGCACAAGGATCCAACATAGTATAGTATATGGATCCATCATGTCCTGGTTGGATCTCCCCAAAATACCGAAGGGTAGAGTATGTAGCTCAAAGATCCATCATAGTATAGCTTATGGATTCATCATGTCCTGGGGATAAAATACCGGAGGGTAGAGTATGTAGCTCAAAGATCTATCATAGTATAGCTCAGGGATCCATCATGTCCTGGTTGGTTCTCCCCAAAATACCGGAGGGTAGGGTATGTAGCTCAACGATCCATCATAGAATATCTTATGGAACCACCATATCGTGGTGGGGTTTTCCTAAAATACCGAAGTGTAGAGTATGAAGCGCAAGGATCCATCATGGTATAGTTCATGGATCTATCATGTGCTGGTTAGTTCTCCCCAAACTACCAGAAGACAGAGAATGTAGCTCAAGAATCCATCATAGTATAGTATATGGATCCATCATGTCCTGGTTGGATCTCCCCAAAATACCGAGGGGTAGGGTATGTAGTTCAACGATCCATCATAGAATATCTTATGGAACCACCATATCGTGGTGGGGTTTTCCTAAAATACCGAAGCGTAGAGTATGAAGCGCAAGGATCCATCATAGTATAGTATATGGATCCATCATGTCCTGGTTGGTTCTCCCCAAAATACCGAGGGGTAGAGTATGTAGCTCAAAGATCCATCATAGTATAGCTCATGGATCCATCATGTCCTGGTGATAAAATACCGGAGGGTAGAGTATGAAGCTCAAAGATCCATCATAGTATAGCTCATGGATCCATCATGTCCTGGTGATAAAATACCGAGGGGTAGAGTATGTAGCTCAAAGATCTATCATAGTATAGCTCATGGACCCATCATGTCCTTGTTGGTTCTCCCAAAAATACCGAAGGGTTGAAAATGTAGCTCAAGGATCCATCATGGTATAACTCATGAATCCATCATATCGTGGTAGGGTTTTCCTAAAATACCGAAGGGTAGAGTATGTGGTTCAAGGATCCATCATGGTATAGTTCATGGATCTATCATGTGCTGGTTAGTTCTCCACAAACTACCAGAGGACAGAGAATGTAGCTCAAGAATCCATCATAGTATAGTATATGGATCCATCATGTCCTGGTTGGATCTCCCCAAAATACCGAAGGGTAGAGAATGTAGCTCAAGGATCCATCATAGTATAGTACATGAATCCATCATGTCCTGGTTGGTTCTCTCAAGCAATTGGTTAGTTTTACCAACTAATTTCAAATAATATTGGAATTGCATTGAGATAAACCCTCAAACTTTGGTCGTAGCTTTCAGAAAACAAAACGCATGTTTATTTTTGTATCTCACTACTTACTCGCTGTAATGGTTGGCGCTAGTTGCATTTAATCAAACATTCGAAATTCATCACCAAATCTCAAAGTGCTTCCGTTCTTTTTGTGCTCAAATGCATTTTAAGCCTTTCGCTTGAATCCCCTTAAAAAAAATTAAAAGTTAATCAAAAGTTCAAAAAAGTCTTAAGCATCCCAAGTGTCGAAAGGATTGTCGAAAAATCAAAAAATGCGCAGCGCCTAAACACGCCCAGAACTCCACCCAACCAACGCTTCGCAGCGCCAGCAAACCGGCAAAAGCGAGCTGCATTAAACTTGGGCTCGTTGGTTGCCCAAATTAAATTAAAATCGCCTTAAGTCGACTTTACTCGGCTTACAGTTGGCTTCAGTTGGTTGGCCTACTGTACTCGCTGGGCTTTTTAATTCATTCAAAGCGCAATTAATTCAATGAGTTTAAGTTAACGTGGCCGCGGCCGTTGCCATTTCCATCTCCAAAGGACACCACACAAACGACGCGCGCCGCGACAACAAAACCATCCATGTTGACCAGACTTCTTTCTGTTTGCGCGACCACTACAACAATCCGCGCTCGATTATTCCCGGTCACAGGGGACGCGCGGGGCGGAAGGTGAACCTCTGCACTGCGAGGCCAGTGCGAGTGCTTTTCCCGTTACATGAGCGCAAAATTGAATAATTAGCAACAGCAATACGCCTTTGGAACCCTCATGCTTTACATTCATTTATTTGAATGGCTGCTGTCTGTGTCGGCTGTCGTCTTTGCCGCCGCCGCACACGGCCCGAATTGCGTAAACTTTGTGCGCTTCCCATGGACGCTACAGCTGCTTCGCCCCCTTAGGTGCCTTTGTGCAGGAAATCTGTGGCACACTTGTCCACCTCCGCACCGCGCCGCTCACCACACCTTGCCACGAGCACCGCAACCAACCGAGCCGCCAGTCAACGAGTCGGTCCAAGCGCTTTTATGCAAATGTTACCAGCCACAAGAGAATTTCGCTCTTACAACTCTTTGGTGACACTTTTTCGGAAAAATCGATTCGTAGAAATGGTTTTGTGGCGATGCTCAAAACTCTTCAAGGATTTGTTTTCTGGCGTTTGCTTTGTTTGCTTCGTGTCGTGCAACAAAAGCAGACAAAATAAATTGCCAAAAGTGTGACAACACAGACGTGTGACTGACAGTATGAAATTACAAATTGCGGTTAAATGTTATAAATTACACTCGGCAGCAAAGGTCTAATGAAATTTCGCACTTTCCCGAATGCTAATGAAGAATGACAAAAGTTTGGAAAATTTGATGAGTTGTTGGTCGAATTGTTGTTACAAAATCGTGTATTGTCGCTGGAATTATTTTACATTTATCAAAATTTTGCTGCTTTTCAAACTTTTTCTCATGTCAACAGTTAGCACAGTAATAATTTTCTACACTGGAAAAAAATATTTTGAAAATTCAATTGTCGAAACTTATCAAATGGCGCCTCTCTTCCGGTGATGTCTGCAGAAACTGCGGAGATGAAGAAGAAGTAAAAACGATTCAACACTTCCTGTGCTATTGCCCGGCTCTGCAGGAACGCCGACTCCGTACCCTGGGGTCAAGATTCCTAGCAGACCGGGCTTGCGCGGCAAAAGCTGAAATCTCGGATCTGCGCTTCATTATTAAGAGGTCGAATTGGTTTGCCTCGGATTGAGACTGATTGGTTAGCTCTTGACCCAGTTAGAAATGGATTATCAATGGGTAAATTTGGCCTCCGAATGGAAGTGCGGTCTCTGTGCCGCACACACCCTTCCCTGCCTAACCCAACCTAACTGTCGAAACAAATCAGCGTTCACATGGTTAGAGCCAAAAAAAAAGTATCTTGTTTAGACTTTAGTGAAATGACACATAATTATTTTTAAAGAGAACAAATGAATAGAATTACAAGATTTTTCCATGCGATACCGTTTTTGGACTTAGTTTGAGGATTTGAATATTTTAAAGTTCTCAATTAAATTTAGACTGATTTGAGTGGCTGTGAAAAGATTTCCGTGCCATTGTACAGTGTCCATTTCAATGCCCTGAAGAAAACCAGCTAACATAGATTGTCCAAGTCAGTCAAACATGCAGCAAACAACTTCACGTGAAACCGCACTAATGACCAACGAGCGTTGACTAATAAAAATGTTGTGATTCTTATCGACCTCAATAAATTGGTGTTGAAAGGTTGATGAGGATTTATAATCGCTTATGACGCGTTACAATCAACTCAAGTTTAGGTGATATGAAGTTCACCGGGGTCTCAAATCTAAAATATAGATTGTATCTATCTTTTTTCTGTTCCAAAAAATACTGTTTCGGAGACACTACGAACTGGGGGTCTCGAACAACATAGCTAGGTCTTTTAAGCTGCTGAACTTTTAAGCTCCGAGAATCCAATGCAATTTACCATTTGATCGAACCGATGGAATGAAAGTATTTCTTAGAACTTTTTATAAGCATTTTTATTTCACTCTCAGAGGTTTGCAGAGTTTCCAAAAAAAATACTCCAAAACTAAAACAATCAAAGCACTTCCGAGTAGATTTTAATCTTAAAAGGTCAAAGAAGTCCTTGAAAGTAAATTATTAGACTTAATTATCAGATGTTCAACATAAATCTAGCTTAGGCAGCGTCTAAGAGGTTCCGTGCAGAATGTGTTGAAACCTTACTTCGCCTGAAGCAGCTCTTACTGGTTGTTCCCATGGATCTAACTTTAGGCAGCATTTGAAAGGTTCAAATCGGTTCAAAGAACGACGGCAAAGCTTCAATGCACAAAAGGTTCAAATATTTAATTTATGCTTACTGACTAATATGTAAATAAAATACTCAAAAGTAAATAACAAAACAGTTATCAATAACTTAACCATAGAGTTCAAAAAATTCAAAAATATTGTTTTTGAAGCAGTACAGTCCACTAATGCGTTCTTCAAGATTTTATCAATTTCAAGTAGAGCTCGCATAAGAGGTACATTTAAAGCGTAAAATCAACATTAAACAAATCAAAGCGCCGAAGAGATGTAGAAAGGACGTTAAAGTGAATCCGCTCTAAAAGAGAAGGACAATACACCAACCCGTCAGTGGAACTTCTATCCTGCAAAGATTTTAAATTTAGAGCTTACAGCGTGAAATATACGAGGGACTTGTGTCCTGAAAATTTAGAGAAATCTTTCTGTATACACTCCAAGCGATTCATCACGTGGCTCTGCTCTATTCTAACTTTGAACGGACTAGACAGGTGTAAAGCAATTTGATAGTATAAGAAGAGAACTCAGAATCATTGAGTCTCATAAAAGCTAACATCGCATAAGACTTGATTGAAGACATTAATATGACTAGAGAAGGAAACCTTTGCGTAGAAGATTATCCCTTTATACCTCGGAGAGCATGCCTTGCGCCAGAGCCAACTCTCTCTCTATCTCTTTCTCTCTCTCCCCACGACATCTTTAAATTTCCGGCAGACATAGAGAAAGCCTGGTGCATGCAAAGGGCGGCCAAACCCCCCAAATATCGATTTGTTAAATATATTGGTAAATATATTTTAAAGTGGTATTGGGCTCAAAGGCGAGAGCATATGGGACGCAATTTGACTCTCTCTATCGATCCCCCCAGTATTCACAAAGCTCTAAGCGGCATTGGTCCAACACAGGTTCCATAGAGGTCCCCAATAGATTGAATAGGTCGCATAAATGTTGATGAATTGGTTTGGATATCGTTTCTCTAATAAATCAATTGTTTTCACAATTTTCTCTCTCTGTGTGCTCCTCCATTTTTTATAATCAGAACAATCGTAGACGACAGCTGTTAAATTTCCGAATCAAATTTGAATGTTACTGACATAAAGCACCGTTCGACAGCAATGCTAACTACTGTCAATTTAAATTTGCTTTATTCTAAATATTTGTATGCGGTTTTAAATGTTGTTGTAGTTGGTCGACTTGTGTTTACTAGGGCGCAATAAACTTTATGGCTTTCATGTTGTTACATTCATAAAACTGACCTTCTGTTCCCAATACACTAAGTGGGCTCATATTTATGGGGCTATGAATGTTAAGTGTTGAGATTAGCAACAAGAAGACATTTAAATTTCTGGTTTTTTTATTATTCATATAAACAGTTTTATGGGGTGAGACATTGTTATGATGGAAGTAAAAGTGATGAAAAGTGTAAGTATAACAAACTCAAACTCAAATGTTTTCTTCTTGTCCATTCCGCTTGGAAGCATAAAGCCTCAACCAAAGACGCACACTGGATTTAATTTTGGGCAATTTTGTGTACAACTTTTGAGCCTATTTGTCAGCCTAATTTTTTGAAATGAACAGATATTTGGGAAGGGTTTGAACCCCTCAAATGTGCTCCCTGCGTGCGTCACTGGACTCAACAAGGCTGGAGGTAGGAGGTGTTGTTCAACAACGCAGAGGTTTATGTCTTTGATGAGCTTGTTTTGAATGATGTATTCGGTGGTTTTGTTATTCCGCTAGTATGGCTACAGGATATGAAAATCTGCTGCGAGCTGCTCATCACAACTGATTGGATTGGGCAGGATAGAAGCTTCTATTTTCAAAGCCCTGTCTCTCTTAAAACAGCGCAACCTCCTTAGGGGTACGGTTTGCATTTTCACGCTAAGTCAAGCAGCGATTAAGGTTTCCACCACATTGAAAGTGGTTGCTCTTTGCATCTCCCTACTCCACGAGTTAGGGCTTGTGTACAATATTTCTCTTACTCTTCCCGAGCCGCAGAGACATCAGTGGCAACTGCGCAGCCAATGAACTCGCCAGATGTGGTACCATCCTTCCGAACTATAACACCACAACTACAGCAGGCATACCTGTAAAAAAAACGATATGCTCCTCCTTCCTCGGCATAGCCAACAAGTACTGGCAAGAGGAGGAGTAGAAGAGGCAACAACTCTGGTCCGCTTTCAATCTTAGCTCAGCAGACAACTCATCAACATGGTCGTCGTTTACACAGGAAATTGTCTATTCGGATGACATGCCAACAGATTAGGTACTGACAGTTGGGACTATTGCCGCATTTCCATAAATGAAGAGGAGGAAGAGACTACAAGTCCCTTTCTATGCCACTGCCTTGCCCTCTCTAGACGAAGATGGAAATCCTTAGGATCTCGCTTTGACAACTTGAATGACCTCAGTTCAGTCAAATCAAGGACTTGTTAGAGTTCATACACAATTCAAATTGGATTGTTTAAGTAAGTGTGTCTTTCAGCAAATATTCGTGTCCAGACAGCCACCTTAACCTAACCTAATACTTACTATATACAACGCGAGATACAGATTCGTTCTAATACTTATACACTCTCAGACTTACAGTAAGATAGATCACTTTTCCTGGTGGTATCACAATGTTCTCTTTATTGTGGCCTAAATGTGTCTTTCGGCAAAGATTCGTGTCCAGACACTTTAACCTAACCTAACCTAATACTTATACAACGCGAGGTACAGATTCGTTCTAATACTTATACACTCTCAGACTTGCAGTAAGAAAGATCACTTTTCCGGATGGTATCACAATGTTCCCTTTTTTGTGCCCTAAATGTGTCTTTCAGCAAGTCCCATGCCCAGTCAGCCAACATAACCTAACATATAGGAGCTTGTCCAACGGATTTCACTGTATTATGCCAAAGGAATGGGAAACAATTAGAAAGAAGGAAAGGTTTAAAAAAATACTGCACCAAGACAGATGGGAATCGAACCCACTACCTCTGGGATGGGAGCTCACTGCACTGAATGCTGAGCTAGAAAGACTGATTGAAGGTTAGGTTAGGTTAGGTTGCGGTGGCTGCCTCTGTGTGAGACACACTTAGGCCTCAAGACTGATTGAAAGAAAATAAAAATTCTATTTAAATTTATTTTGCAATATTTTTACATTAACTACTTACGTAAGGAAATATTACATAAGGGGGAACATTTTCGAATGCCTTTTTAAACTAGGAAACAAAACTATTGTAAGACCAAAAAACTGATTAAGACTGCGCTGAAAATTTTCCTCTGAATTGAAAATATCTTTGCAAAAGTCGAAAAGTTTCCTATTATTTTTTGATAGTACACGAACCAAAAAAAAAAAAATATTAAAAAAAAAACACTCGTCCTATTTGCACGCTCGACGTACGCACGTACATATATATGTCAGAGTTACTTTTAGCAAACATCAATGCAAACAAAAATTTGATTTTCCTGCAGCCGGCAAAGTTCATAGCGAAAATTCAATTTAATTATGCTCATAAAAAAGTTAATAAAGTAAGCCACCACCACACCCCCTCTCCGAGTAAACCCAAAAGTCCTAAGCTATGCGTCGTTGCCACTTGTACCGAGCGATCCTGCAGCAATTGGGGCGCGGTGAGTGTGTGTGGGTGGAAGTGCGGCAAATGCGCTGTCAGCATTTTGAAGCGCAAGAAATTGGCGCTCAGTCGAGCAAGTCGGCATTGCGCGAATTGGAAGCACGCACGCACAGCCGGTTTGCGGGGGGCGGGGCTGCAAATGGGGTGTAAATTCGCGCGCGTAGTATAGAAAATTATGAAAATGTTGTGATTTGATATTTGGCCAATTTGCATATGACGCAGCCAAAAGTTAATGCAAGTTCAACACAGACGCTGACACAGCTGCTGGCTGACTGCTGTACGGGGGATGGGAGGGGTAGCAAAATGTTGGGCTCTAAGCTCCAGAATGTAATTTGAGCGTGAAAGTGGAATCGAATGATGCTGCAATCGAGTTGATTTGAAGAATGTAAACGCACAATTTCGACACTTTAAAGTATGGACAATTAAATTGCAATTGAATATTAATGACAATAAATGTCTAATTTGTAAATTCAATGATTATGTATTTTAAAAAAATCTAATTATGTTAAATAAAAATGCCATACATATACATATCTGTCTGTAATAACTCGCAAAATCGGCTAAAAAACAATAGGCAACAAATCATTCAGCAATCAGCAGCTTTGTAATATTCAATTGTGGTTTTTTTCGATTTTTTCGTTAATCGCCTTTTGACTTTTGCATTGAATATTTGAATACTTGAAAATTAATCAGTCGAAAAGTATTTATTAATTGAGGTTGACAGTGTCAGGCTGCATAGAATTTGTATAGCTGTGTGGTTGTGACAAGGCAACAATGCATAATTACTCATTTAAACACAACAATGCAACGTTGAATGTGTATTTGTGTGTGTCGGCATTGTGTAAATTATGTAAATGATTATTTATTTAAATTTAATTAGCACAATTTTTGTCACTTGCACAATTGATTGTTTCGATTTCATTACGCATCGTTTACAAGTGCAGCACTTGAAAAGTGGCCCCTTTCAAGTGTTTGATTAATCGTCTGGCGGCAATGTGAGACTGGCACTGGGTCAGTGATTGTCGCTAAACGCAGTTAGCTGGTGTGCAGTGCTTATGTGGTTACTGTCTGGAAATGAGACCTTTTCGTTTATTTTATTACAGCAGCCATAGTTGCAATTAAATATATATACTGACAATTAAAATATTAAACTGCAAGAAGTGTTAATTAAACTTTATAAATTTGGGGTATTTCTCCACTAATTAAAAGTGAATACATTGATCGTGCTATTGACTGGCACGATTTGACTTTTCACTGAAATATTATGCAATAAGAGATACGATCTCTGATTTTTTCATGTTTATGTTTTTAAAAAATTAATAAATTTTTTTTATTAATAAGTATTTTTTTATTTATGTTATGTTTGTTGGTTTGTTCTTTATTTACTTAGGGGGGTAGTCAGGTAGAATCGACCATGTTTTAAGTCATTTTTTGTTCATACAAATTTTTATTCCACATTAAATTTTTTTTTATATGTTATTGTACATAGTTTTGAGTACTGAACAAAACTTTTTTAAAAATTTTCTTTTATATCCGGGGGAGATATGGGCGACCGGAAGACGCCATTTTGAAATCTGGCTGACACGATTTCTCCATTTTGGATGATCTGAAACATACCAAACAAATTTCATTTTGAAGTACAAATTAATGGCTCTCGTTTGAACTATAACTGTAAAAAATATTAATAAATAAACATTTAGTGCAATTGTAAAGTTTTTTCCTCTTTTTTTGCTTGTTTTTTGTTAATAATTGTGTCATAACGTTGTTACGTAGAAATGGACAATAATGATCGTAGTTCACGCGATAGCCAAACCTTTTCTGAAAATGTAAAAAAAAAGTTTAAGCAAATCGGTGCAGTAGATCGGCCGTAATCGTGTCAGCCAGCTCAAAAAATACTGTTTTGAGAAAAACGTGTTAAAGATCTTGCTAAAATTATCAATATCATTTCCAATCTCATTTTCAATCGCTTTCGGATACTATCCGAGGTAAAGGAAGGTTTCTACATGATTCCTAAGGGTTTAAATAGACCAAAACTGCAAAGAAAAAATTTTAGATTTTTTGAAAAAAATCTACCTGACTACCCCCTTAATGTCAAATTCGTTTGTTGAAAAGAAATGCTTGATATTGTGATTTTTATTTCAACTAAAATGTCTCGGTTTCGGCCGAATATTAAAAAAAAAATTAAAGTCGGTTTCGGCCCAAAAAAGATGTTTCGGTCGAACACTAGTCAACATGAAATGATTAACTCAAAAAGTCAAGATATGTTTGTAGTGGCAATTCTGGGAACCCGGACAATTTGTACCCCGAAAAATTCCGGGATTCATAAAACCCGATCACGTAAACATAAAAATAGCTAGTTTACTTTTGTCAGCTTAATTTCGAAAAAGGCAAACCTTATTTAATACAAACAATAAATTGCATACTGCCTGTGACGTTTGAATAAGTTTCAATACAAAATTGGCTTGTGTGCGGATACTTTGTGCAAAATAGCTCTGTTTGGGTAATTTGCGAGTAAAAATTTGCTAGTAGCTAAAATCAGGAGAGTAAGCAAGCAAGCTAAACAAAAATTTGTAAAAACTTGCAAGTTTAACTCTTGTTTACACCAGTGTGACTTGTCACATTCCACAATTCACAGGAAAAATGGTGTAAATAAGAGGGTTAAAGAAAGAAACAGCTCATATAAAAGTTTAATTTGAGATTTGAAGCTATATGGGAAAGTTGAATTATTGATATTACTCACACCTACTTTGACCTATTTTGAAATGGCGGAAACCATGGCAAAACTTCCAAAGAGGATATGAAGATTTACATACGATTTCACCTGAAATATTGAATCAGAAAGATACTTTTTTCAGCAGTTTTGCCAGGTAGTTTGGCAATTAAATGTATTTTTTTTTTTATTAGTTTTTTGTTATTTGTCATAAATATTTTGTTCTTAGTTTTAAAGTAAGAATACAGAAGAGTATTTACTACAAAAATTATAAATATTTGATTGAAAAAGGTGTCTACCTTAGTTCCTTAAAATAATAGATATATTCCTGAAAAAAATCCCGGAATCCTGGCAAAGCGATTTGCAGTCACGAAAATCTCGGAATTGCAGTCACTAGTTTGTAGATATGACCAGTTGAGCAATCGAAAGTATAATTGAACACTTGACAAGCACATAGATTACTTCGAAATGTAATAATTTGATTAGATGTTTGAGGATAAAATTAACTAATCAATAAATTATCAAAAAGAAATGAACGAAGCACAAAAGTTAAGAGCTCTTTTACACTTCCGGACATAATAAGTGAGCATTTCTTTTTCTGTGCAAATGCCTTTTGTTGGTTACGTTAATCGATTGAAGTTCTGCCAGGGTGGGTGGTTAGCCTATTGCCAGTAGTTCAAGGTTCTAAGAAAAACTACTCTCTACTTATGTCAATGTTTATTACTGGATTGTGTAGAGCTGCCTCTGTGCAACCGTTGCTGCTAGGTAGGAGCTGTTGTTGGGTAATGCAAAGGTTGGTGTGTTTGATGAGCTTATTTTGGGTTGATGTATGGACTACGACATATTACCGTCAGTCGCAACTAGTATTGCTAGTTAGTGTTGTTGTATGGCTACAGGATATGAAAATCCGCTGCGAGATGCTCATCACAACTGATTGGAATAGAAAGGATAGGAGCTTATCCAAAGGTAAAGTATTTGATTGGGTAATGCTAAAGGGATGGGAAACTATTGGAAGGAAGGAAAAGTTGCAAATTTACGAAAATGCAGAACCAATACAAATGGGAATCGAACCCACGAGTTCTGAGATGGGAGTTTAGTGCACTTCACGCTGCTATACCGAGGTGGCACATATATTGTTTTTATTTATTTTTGTTATCCTTCGCTTTGCAAAGTAACACATATAAATATCTGTTAGTAATCAACAAGATACCTATGACTATTTTTTTAAAGGGTGACCAGATAGCACTGATAGTTTTTCCAATAGCGATGGCTTCGCCAAAATATTTAGTGTAGTTTAAAAAAATCTATTTTTATCCTAACTATGAAATGTTTATGTATCTTAATTCATTCACTCATCTTATTCACTTTTCTCAATACATATTTCAAAAAACAACTCTAATTTGACCTTCTTTTCTGCTTATTTTCAGGAGGTTGGCAGTATTATTGGCAAAAAGGGCGAAATTGTTAATCGATTTCGTGAAGAGGTATGTAAACTAAACACCTAAACGCTTATTTTCCGCTCTCATTCCATACGATTGCAATGTTTTTCTAATAACGTTTTCAATGTAATTGAATTTGTTTAGTCTGGCGCCAAAATTAACATCTCGGACGGTTCATGCCCGGAGCGCATTGTGACCGTTTCCGGTACGACCAGTGCGATCTTTTCGGCTTTTACGCTAATCACAAAGAAATTCGAAGAGGTATAGTGCTGGCAGCAATGCTAAGCAAACAATTTTTACATTAACAATTTTCAAATTAACTCATACTCTTCAACATTGCAGTGGTGCTCACAGTTCAATGATGTTGGCAAAGTTGGCAAAACCCAAATACCAATTCGTTTAATTGTGCCCGCCAGCCAATGTGGATCCCTAATTGGTAAGTGGTCGGACAGTGGGCGCTTTTGTGCTGGCACCCAGTAGTCGCTATTCACTCACTAATGCCATCCATCCAATTTTGGTCCATTTTCCATGTGTGTGTGTTTTTGTCTTTGTGTGTGTGTGTGTGTGCAGGCAAGAGCGGCTCAAAAATCAAGGAGATACGCCAGACAACGGGCTGTTCCATTCAGGTTGCCAGCGAAATGTTGCCAAACTCAACAGAGCGTGCAGTTACCTTAAGCGGCACTGCCGAGCAAATAACCCAGTGCATCTATCAGATTTGTCTTGTTATGCTGGAGGTAAGTGCTGCATTAATTTTGCTCACCATACGACACCACGGCACGTTGTCGGCTCGTTCGCCATTACACAGCGACAATGACGACGTGGGCGTTTGTGTGTGTTTGCGTGTGTATTTTAATTAAGTTTCTCTGTTTTTCTGCTCTGTTTTATGCCACTACGCCCATGCTGTGTGCTGCAGTCACCACCAAGAGGCGCCACCATACCGTACCGACCAAAACCGCAAGTATCTGGACCAGTCATTTTGGCAAACGGACAAGCCTACACCATACAGGGCAACTACGCTGTACCCGCACAAGAGGTAAACTAAACTGCAAACGTAGCCACAGCACGCTCGCTCACACTGCTGCTGCGCGTGTACATTTCAAGTATTTGAATATTGAAACTTGTCCCACCACCACCACTATCACTTCCCCAACCACACCTCACCACTCAGCCAACGCCCCACCACCACCGCCACTACTCGCGTGCACTAGCTGCGAGTGCCTAAACAGCGAAATTAATGTTTGTGTTTCGTCGACTATATACTTTCCTGCAAATTCTTTTCTCTTCTACTGCTAATTTGTATACATTTATTTTTTTTATAAATGATTTTTTTTTTAACATCACTTTGCCTACCATGCACCTGCTCTCTCTGTCCATGTCCATGTCCACGTCCATGTGCAAAATAAAAAGAAAATAATACTTACAAATAAAGGAATCTCTCCTGTGAACCGTTTCTACTTTTTCTACGTTTCGTTTTGCTGCCATCTGTCCTACCTGCTGCTGCCCGTCTCCTACTAATTTAGCTTTAGTGCCTACAACTAATTTGCTTTTACTTTAAGTGCCCAGTATTTATTCTATTTTGTGTGTAAAAGCGCCCCCTTTGAATTGAATTCAAAAAAACTTGAAAAACACCAGTTTTGGTGGCCATTTGACTGCTAAATGCTGCTGTGTCGGCGTTAACACTCAAATGATGCCCGCTAGAAATGCATAAATGCAGTGAAACAGTGCTGGCAATGCAGGAGAATTTAGTTGGCCGATAATGAGTGTGGCACATGTGCATACAAGTACATTAGTTCTTGTTGTTATTAACAATAATGAGCTTTGCATATGCACTCCAAGCCATCATACTTTGCATTTCATACTTTCGTAGCGATTGTAATTTGCAAAATTATTGTAATTATTATCAAATGCTAATTACGAAATTATTACATTACGATGAGCAGCCTTGGGCTACTTGAATGCTGTTTAGCGAAGCTCAATATTTAGGTTTTGAATCGAAGTAATAACTGCAGTTGATGCTCACATATTTGAAGTTTAATATCATGTGACATAATTTTATATATTATTTTTATGTTGATTATGTGAGTAACATATATATGATAATATTACATTGTTTGTAGAAACCAAAAGTTAATAGCGATGTGAAACTACAGATTACACTGTGCAACAGCTTTTTCTTTTTTCTGACCTCTTACTCTATACCAGTACTACCTAAAAGTCAGATTTCATGACCCCAAAATTGTCGCACAGTGTTGTTCATAGTAACCTGGCATAGCCAGTTTTTAATTTTCTCATGCGATGTCCTCTTTGAAGTAGGGAAAATAAATTTTCAAGACAAATTCATTAAAAAACTGTTTTAAAATACCAAATGAAAAAGAAAGAAGTAGCCATTTGAATATATAAGGTGTAGTAAAAATGAATCCTTTATATTTGCATGAAATTGAAGGTTTTGTTTAGCATAGTTAGAAAAATCCGATTTAGGTCGAATATTACCGTTTTGTTCAATAATTTCTTATCAGTTTGAAGGTAATTCCATTATGTCACTCTCATAGAAAGTCTCATTCCTATTAGCAAACAACTGGGACAGTCGATTTTCATAAGTTTGAGGCAATTTTTTCACCAGCAAAATCATTCGACAGAAACAAGTGACATCACTTGGTCAATCGTCTTAGACAAGCACAGGTGGCAATCACTTGGTGCCAGATACGAACTATAAGGTAGAAGCATAAGCCTAGGCGTATACGGAGACGCAGGCCGCACACGCAGCACAACTCAACGCAGTTTAGTTTTTTGTAAATAACGCAGTACCGTACGATATACTGCGTATACTCGTATAACGGCGTATACAGCGACATAGCCGCGTGCGGCGGAGAGACGTGCCTGCGCACAACTGCGTCGCGTTGTAGTTGAAATACAGTTTCCTACGCGCAACCGACACGTTAGCTTGCAAAAATTGAAGAACTAATTGAAAAAGTGCGTGAACAGCCGATATTACACCCATATTATATTGTATAGGTTCTATTTTAAAGTCTAATTCAGACAAATAACTCGTATTGCTGGGTTTATGGAATGAATACGGAACACGTGTGCTGGTTTTACGAGATTCGTATACGCAGTTCACATATTTTCTGCCTCACAAAGTTTAATTTTCGCTGCGCTGCCTTGTGCTGTGTTGCGCGGCCTGCGTCTCCGTATACGCCTAGGCTAACAGTCTTGCAACCAAGTTTTCGGAGCTTTTGGCGAGTCACTATCGATGTGTGTGGCCTGAGTTTGCCCTGCTGGAACACAATTGGTCTCCTCGTGGTCAAAGCTGGCCGCTTCTGGGCGATTGCTTTTTTCAGACGGTTCAATTGTTGACAATACAGATCCGAGTTAAGAGTTTAGCCGTAGGAGAGCATCTCATAGAAGATAATTTCATGTTAATTCCACCAACTACACAGCATAACCATTCTGACCGTCAATCATGGCTTGGCTACCATTTGTGCTAGCTCGTCATAGTTCGACCACGACCGTTTTCGCTTGACGTTGTCATTAGGGATCTACATGGTTCACCAGCAGTCACCATTTGCTCTAGAAGTGGTTCGATTTTGTTGCATTTAAACAACGATCTGTCCATAATGTGCTTTTTTTTTGTGTTAACTCGTATGACACCCATACACATAGAGTTTCTTGTTGTATCCAGCCTTGTTCAAGTGGTTCCTAATTGTTTTTTTGTGTAATATTCAGCTTCTGGGTAAAAGAAATAGTACTTACACCATCATCGCACTCGACGATTTTCATGATTTTATAGCCAATTGACCTTTCAGAGTTTAGTTAATTTTTTATATCAAAATTACTGGAACGGAATCGACAAAACAAAAATTGCGCATGATTTACTGTTACAGTATTAGGACCATGAATACTATTCACATTTTTAGTCGCCCGGATTGCATTTTGGTTTTTTTTGAAGAAAAACTCAACTATGATGTATTCTTTTCTTTGCTGGTGTTCTTTTTTGGGGCACGCTTCATCAAAACTCAGTCAAGCATAAAAAAAACTGTCTGAAAAGTTTGTTTAGTACGAAATATTATCTTTCTAAAGGCATCTAGTGTGATCCAATTGCACTTACGCAACGCGAGCTATAGATTACTAAAGCCACTTATTGTAAAAACAATGGATTTATTTTTACAAAACCTTATATTATTAAATTTTAGTCAGTAGTTTCAATTTGGCTCGCATAAGGCTTTCTGCCGATTGGTTTTCTTAGAGTTATGTGCTTAAAAAATGAAAGCAAACCCACAAAATGTATGTATTTTTGTGTCAATATCTGGTAATCCATAACAAATTGGCATCGATGATTAAAAACTAACATTAATATAAAATATTTAACTCTCGCTACGACTGTTGTAGTGCATCTGCACAAACTTTATTGTAAACTTTTTGGAGAACCTTTTGGTTGATTATAGAAATTACGAATTTCAGGATCAACTGAACATGCCGTGGTACACCAGTGTCTGTGCAGTAGCAAGAAAATTTCAAAATGTTATTAAATTAAATTTTAGTTAAATTAAATCTTAGTTCTAACATATAGTTATGTATTTTAATGGTTTAATATTCTATTGAAACCAAATGAAAGAACCTCTATTTGCTCTAAATAATTTGTGTCAGGCTTTTTTTGTGTAGATTTAGAGATTCAGAGTTTCATTCTTCTATTTTTAAAGATTAAACAGAAACTATATAAAATTCCTCATTCGGGACTAATCTTCCAGCAATTCTTTTCAGATGTTTTCTATCCATTTTTCTCACTGTGTAGCTTACGACAGTAAACTTGCAAATTATCGAAAGTATATTTTATAAAGATCGAAGACTGACAGCTTTCTTCTTCTTACATTTGAATATATTAAACAAATTTATATAAAGCAATAAATCAATTGTCAGCACTGTTTCATGTCAAACCTCCCATTCCTTTCTCTCTTTTTTGCTCCCCACTCCATAGCGCTAATCTTTAACCCATAAATCCAAACAAAAAATATATGATTCAATTTGAAAAAAGGTTTTCAATCAAAGAAAAACTATTACTCTTTTTTTACTTAAATTTTTTTTCATTCTATGCATTTGTTTTTTGAATTTTGGTTAATTTTTCTGCACTCTTTCTTAGGTTAAGTACAGCGTCGTTACACTTTGTCGCTTGTTCGCTCGCTCCTTCGTTGGTTGGCTCGTTGAATCGCTGTAGTGTTTAATGCCGTCAACACAGTAAACGAAAGTTGAACGTAGACAAGTTTTGACTGCCACTACCGAATGTGAGTGCGCCTCGTGGATTAACTGATTGATTGATTGACCTGAAATCGAGAGTTCTCTGTTAATTTTGGCCATCGGTGCCTAAGCAGCAGGCAGACTAAAAGCTAAACGGCACTGAATGAACGCAATTTTATCACTTTCACACAATTATGTACCAAAACAAAAAATGGCCAATGGTTTGACTTCATTTGCTTCACTCTACCAACACCACCACCACCACTACAACTACTACTACTCTTGCCTCTTGGCAACTGGGGAATTGATAACGCTCGCTTTGCCGATTTGTCAGTCGGTGCAACCGAGGGCGAGGGCTCGCGTGCAGTTGGAAAGTATGTCTACTTTGTATTCTACAGCATTCTTTCTTTTTTTTTTAATAAAAATTTAAACCAACCAAATTACCACCCAAAAATGTTAAACATCAAACACAGATACAACATATTTTCTATATATATCATGGTCCTAATCCTCCTACAAAGTATGGTATTAAGTTTACTAGTGAATTGTTAATAATCTGAAGAAGCAATTAAATAATCGAAACCCACAAGATGCAACGCCTTAAAACAACACAAATTAATTCGTTTCAGCGTAAATTGTTGTCGCTGTAATCGAACGCAGCATCCACACCTAACTATACTACAAACATACATAAGTGCCAAACAGCAAATATTGATTGTGTAAAATCGTTTTGTTAAATGTCGATTACTTAGACTCCCGCCATTTTGACCATTATGTACCATACCAAGCAATACATCCACATTTGATGCAAGCAGCAACCGTAAAATTAAAATACTTAACTCGTATAAAAACAAAAAAAAACAGAACAGTTACCAACCACCCAGCCCGAGCCCTCACATCTTTCTCTTTCTCTCTCGTTTTATATTTTATTATACTTATGCCCCACAAAAAAATAAATCAATAAAACTACTTAAATAATCAAGTCGAATATCGTAAATCAACTCATATCGTTGCCATTTAGTTGTTATTGAACTCCCACTCTACCAGATGAAACTAAACAAGTGCCATCAAATGATTGTGTCTCTCTCTACAAAACCACCATCCGCACCATCCACATTTCCACATGCGGCCAAACATGCGTCAAATTCTCGCTTGCAATCTGCAACTGAATGCAACAATTTCAAACGGGTGCTTGGTAAGTTTTGTGGAATAGTGTGTGTGTGTGTGGGGGTATGAGTGTGTCGTTGTTACATGCCGCTCCCAATTAGCTGCCAATGCAAATCGTAGACGCATTCTCTGTATTGCATACATCACCTGCTCACGATCCTCACTTCCAAACTGCCAAAAAAAAACAACTACTGTACGTTTTTGAACGCGCCCGAAACGTTATGACGCTACGTTGTCAATAAGTCCCATGGTACTCGTACTCCCGAACTGTATGGCCCTCAAACACACGCAACCGTCACTCTGTATGCGTTTAGTAACAAGCGATAGAGTTGTGCCCGTTTCCATTCCCGTAGTACGTTGAGGCTCCACTCTGGCCCGTTCACTTGTAGTTCGTCGTCCCGCAACTCCACACCGAAGCCACGCTGCCTCAACCAGACATGACCGACCGTAGCTCCAAATGTGCTGTTGTCATTGCAGCTCCAGCTCCAAATGCATTCTCCATGTCCCATCACTTGCGTCAATTTCCAGTCTCATTGACCGATCTTCAGCGCGTCGCTTATCTCATTCGAAGCCTCATTTGAAGCCCATTCCTGCTCCTCCTCACTATTGCTTTGTAATGCAATAATCCTTATTTTGTAGCCACCGTAGTTAGCTTCTGTATTATTTTCCACACTCTATGTGGTTGCCATTTGTCCCACAGGCCGGTCGTATCGCGTACATCGCCTGCTCGGTCTCGAGCCATCTGCCATTTTTGTTTTTTCAATCCGCCCACCTCATGCACATTGCGCATTTTTGTGTATTCCCCCACACTTCCAGACCGTCCATCCATCAACCTTCTAAACTAGCAAACAACTTTTATAAAATACCAAAAAACTAAGTAAATCAATTTGTGTTTTCTACTACAACACAACTTTTATATTATTCTTCTTCTATTTTTTTTGTTATTGTCATTTATGCAATGAAAAAACTGAAACAACAAACAACACTTGTTACGACCACTGTTGCCACTGCCTTGTCTGCGGTGCCGCCTGTTCACGCGCCACTCCTACCCAACAAACAAATCCATAACTACCGCATTAAAATGCAAACCATATCGAAACGTTTGCCCCCCAAAAAAAAAACAAATCAAATCACAATCACTAAAACGTACACACAATTGTAGACCTGCCCAGTATTTCCGCTGGCCCTGGCTGCCGGTGGCCTACATGCTGGCATCTCAGGTTTGACGGATCCTTTATTAAAGGGGGCACATTTGCAAGGAGCGGTACCGGCAGCACACCATCACCTACAGCATATACCCGATGTGAGTTTTGCTTATGTTACAAAAACATAAAACAAAAAATATTAAAAAAAAAAAACAAAAGCAAAAAAGAAAAGTTTTAAACCGTAAAACCAGACTGAAATGTATTGTTCATTGCTAATTTCCAAAAGTACTACTCGCACCACCCACCCGAAACCAAAAGCCTACTACCCCCCTGCAACCCCCTTTACATCAGCGCCCCCCAACTTTCTGCTGCATAGTTCTATTACCCGCTCCAACTCGACCCGACCCGACCCAGCAGCCCTACTATTGTACTCGTATATGTAAAGCTGTGTATGTATGTTTGTTCGTCATATCTCGTACGCTTTTTCATGCCATTTAACTACCTACTCGTATATACGTGCGTAGTTAGAACTTGTTGTATGTAAACCCTTTGCAATGTCCCAGGTACAGGTGTTAGTTGTTTTTGTTTTTTGGAACTTATAAATGAGTTAATGCAAACTTCCTTCGAGATTGTGTGCACTTATGAAATGTGTACAAGTTACGGAAATTTATTGAAACTGTTTTGGTTAAAGTGTCTTGAAATTTTTAAAAAAATGCAGTAAAATCTGGTACCTCAACTATAAATGCAATCGTTTTGAGGTACTTAAGCGGATGGTGTTGTTAACCCTTTCGCTATTTTGTTGCCATATGGCAACATGCTACTTTGTGGGCGTCTGCATCCTCTATGGTTGCAGGAATACATTTTTTTGTTGGTCTAGAATAGTTGGTTTAGAATAGTTTGAAGTTTTAGGAAAAATACGAAATTAATAAACTGAATATTTAAGTTTAAAGAAGAGAAGTATACACGTTTTTGTAATGGTATATCTTGACATAATAAAGGAAGAAGAAGCAGAAAAAATTAGAGAACTTTTTAATTTGACGTTTTCTTTCAATTAAGATACTTCTTTTTTTAATTTTGGCTGAAGTTAATGAAGAAATATTCAAATTTTCGTTATGCGTAAAAAGTTTTATGTTTAAGTAATTATTACAGCCACAACGATGTGGTTGCTCATAGAAAAACACTCTAAAATACAGGGTCCGAGTATAAAAATTAAAAAAATTTCTTATGGAATGTTGCTAATGTAACCACATAGAAGCATAAGACGTAAAATTGAAAATTTTAAATTTACCCAGTAAAAACCTGTAGCGAAAGGGTTAAGCGGGTGGAGTACTTCAGCGGGTTGAGTACTTAGCGAACACAGCGCATCGTATCCACAAATGTTGGTTACTTAAACAGGGTAGATACTTAAGAGGGGAGGCGAGCGACACTTAAGCGGGTATCACTGTATATGTTTTAATCTATATAATATACATAATTATTTGTCTTGACCGATTGACTAATTCCAGCCCAAACCGCTGAAGATACGAGTTTGTACTATAGGTCCACTTTAAAAAATTAACCTCCACTCAGACGGAATTTTTTCGAAATTCGGAATCTGAAGAGGCTAAACTTAGGTTAAGGTGTTGTAAGAAAAAAGATGATTTAATGGTCCTATTAATTTTAAACTTGGTAAAATTACTCCAAATCAATAATAATGCAACACGTATTTTTTTGTTTTTCGAAAGTCAAAATTTAACGGGGTCAGCAATGGGTTAAGATTTGTATACGGGAAGACTATGAGCCGATACAGCCGATGCCTATTGGCGTATTGAATTTAAAATTGATGAAAACTCTTGAAAAAGAAAATAGTAAGACACTTGTTTTGCATTTTTTTTTTTATCAAAATCTGGTAAGTTTGTATAGGGAAATATGATTTAATGGGGTTTGTTGGCTTCAAATATGGTGAAATCACTCGAAATGAAAAATAGTTTGGCATGTTTTTATTTTTTTTATAATCAAAATCTAACATCTAAATCAACAATGGGTTAAAAGTTTGTCTGGAGAAACTGAAAAAACCTAAAAAATGTCCCTATTGACTTCAAACCTGGTGAAAATACTCTTAGTAAGAAAAAATTTGGCACGTGTTTTTATTTTTTGGAAATCAAATTCTTACGAGGTTAACGATGAGTTAAACGTTTGTATGACGAAACATGATTTAATGGGTTTTTCGACTTCAAATATGGTGAAAGCATTTCAAATGAGAAATAATTCGACACATGTTTTCACTTCTTTGAAAATCAAAATCTATCATATTCAACAATGGGTTAAAAATTTGTATTGGGAAATATGATTTCATGGGGTTTTGAAAAATGATTCGACGCGTATTTTTCATTTTTTTCGAAAATCAAAATCTGACGGGGTCAACGATGGGCTAAGAGTTTCTGTGGAGAAGCATGATTTAATAGGTTTTTTTACTTCAAATATGGTGAAAGCATTTGAAATGAGAAATAATTAGACAAGTATTTCTCTTCAAAATCTGAAATCATATTAAAAATCAGAAATAATTCAACACATGTTTTTCAGTGTTCGAGAATCAACATCAGACGAGGTAAAGGGTTGCTAGAAGTTTATGCGAATAAACATAACTTAACGTTAGATAAAATCATAAAATTGAAATCGAATACTTCAACACTTCATGTTCATGTGTGGCAAGACTTGACAATGTTTGTCTAATAAGACGTTACGTTGATTAGATTTTATAAAGAAAAGAAGCAAAGAAATAAAGAATGAAAGTCGAAAAGGGAAGAAAAACAAAAAATGGGCGAAGAAATAAGAAAGAAAAAAAATATTCGTGCGTGCAAAGATGCGAGCAAATGCTCAACGAATAAACGTGACTTGCGAAAAAATTAAACGATACTGATACTGATGGCCCGAAAACATTGAAGGCTGTAGCGACAAGATGCCGTCGGCTTCAACCATCGCTATGTAGTCAACTATATGATTACAATGAAAACGGCAGAAACATGATAGCAATCATATTTATTGTGTGCCACACAATTTTGTAGGTGCTTCCGCATTACCTCTAAGCATTCATCTCTACCCATTTTATTGTTCTACAATCAATAGAAAATAAAAGACAAATTTGTAATTGTTGTTCAAACCACATAGAAAAAGTGAGAAAAACGCCATTAAAAATATCTGTTTTTAAGCGCTAATGTCAATTGCTTTGGTTTTGACGCCTACGAAATAGGGAATAGTTCTATGTTTGGCGACAGTGACAACTGCGGTAAGTGGTCGTGCAGTCGTCAAAATAATAGCCTCAATAGAAACGTTCCGATTCTATACTTTGACAGATGTATTCATGTCGCTGCTCTTCGTCTATGTGTTCGGAGCATAGGGAGTTGTTCGGAGTTATCGCAAATTGCGCTGGCTTCTCTGTCACTCGTGAGTATTAGAATGGCCATTCTCTACGAATTTCATTTTGCCATGTTTTTGCTGTCAATAATGACAACAATCAATTGGTCTATTGGTGCATATAAATCTGCTCCAATTAAACTTTCTATACATTTAAGTTTTATTTTTCGAGCAATTATGGGAAAATTGCACCCAAAATATTAAAGCAAAATTAAATCAATTAACTGTGCGGCACGAAATTCTTTGCATTTCTTCGGAAGAATGTTTCAAATATGTAATTCAATTAAATTTTTGAAAAATTCATATAATTCATAGTTTTAGTTTGCTAAAAGTATTCTGAGAATAATATGTACAGTCAAATTGTTTGCGCCTAGAACCAGAAAATCACTTTTTATGTAGAGAATTTGTTATGCAGAAGTGTTTTTTTTTTTTTAGAGCAAAGCTTTCGCCTTAGGAATCGTATTTGGGTGCTTGGAGCTCTCGGTTCGAATGCTTAGAATTTATAAAACTGCTTTTTCAAAGTCAGCCAAGAAAATGTTTGATTTCGATGAGAAAAATTGGCTCTTGCAAGAGGACAACGAGCTGCTTCTGCTACCTCTGGAAAGTTACAATTTATTTATTTATTTCAATCTTTGAATATATAATTTTTACAGACTAGTTAAGAATGATTTAGACTTAAACTTAAACAGGCAACTTGTAATTGAGAAATAAATTGAACACGGGTTTAGGGACAGACAGGTCAAACATGAAGAGGGCCAACTTAGGCTCGAGCTCAGCTTAGCTCGTTCTAGAGAATTCAACAAAGAGCGGGAAAACGTGTCTGAGGAAACGATGGGCACTTGCAAACTTGAGAAAGTCTCTTTGAATACTTTCTAAACAACTTGAATGAGAAGCGCGGTTTATGATGGATTGGTCCGCCCAATCTCTCATCGCAGTTTGTCTGTTCACAATTTCAAATATTCAATTGAAATAAATATCCGTAACTTGTATGCAACTTTCAACCTTATGATCAAAATGTATTTTCCTCAAATATGGTGCATTGTCTTTCTTCAACACTACCAACCCCCCACATGCCCGCCCTTTTGTACCACCTTAACCCCCAAACCCGATGCCTTAACCCCTAACTCAGTGAATCCACTGATTAGTAATGCACGTTTGCATATGGGAATGTATTGTTTATGATTTGTTTTATGTTATGCATTCAACTTTAATTGTGAATTTGCCCCCTCGGTCTCCCCAATGCCCTCAATAACTTCAAATTGAAAGTTTTATATTGTAAAATGTTTGCTCATTTTTCCTTTCCATTGCAAAGCTCAAATTGTTTCTATGTACTTTTTACAGTTTTGACATGTGCATTCAGTTCGATTTCATATTCTACGTGTAACGCATGACCCCGCCCCACTCGAACTCTTTCTCTCTCTCTCTCTCTCCGTTTTTGTTTTTTCCATCCTGCCAAAAGTAAAGACCAAAAAACAAAAACATTGTACCATATCGAATACGTAGCTATGTTTGGTAAACTTTTAGTTTGTATGTGTTCACACTGCAACAACAGTTTGCCATATAACCACACATGCTTCACCGCAACCGTATATGCCGTGCATATGCCAACCTACGTTCAACAAATTCACCAGAATATGTTTTTTAGATTTTTATACCAATTTTGGTTTTTTCACAAATTTTGTATTTATTTACATTGAACTAGTTCTTATAATTTTTGTGTTTCTATTAAATTGTACGTATTTATTTTTTAAAATGTTAATTTTTAAAAGCATTTTTAATTTTTAATTTAAAAACTGCCAAAGCCAAAAATTTGCTGCTGTAGGTCATTGGTGCAATTGTTTTGTGTATACTATCCTCTTCCAAGATCGGGGCGCCCCCCCTTCCCCGCCAGTCCAACATTGCAAACCGTTGACGTTTCGATCTTCTTCAAAAAAATGCAAAAAAAAACCAATAATGCTGTCCCGTAATTTTGTCGTTTTCTCTCTTGTTAAAACATTTCATGCCACACTATTCCGACTTCTATGACATCGACGCGTTTTTTTTTTCATTGTACTCAGCACATGTCCGATTGCCATCGTGGTGGCAGTTGATGTTCGTGTGTTTTGCATTGTACTTTTTGTTTTCCTGCTCCTGCTCCCGTTCGACAACACTCAACTGCGCGGCAATTTCGTAGTCCTGCCAAGGATGCGTACTTGTATCGATGTATAAATGCTGAATGCACTTCGGTTTTGCAACTTCCATTTCGTTCATACTATATAAACAGCAACAACAAAAACACACACACAAGAAACTATATTCTTCAATTCCGTTTAACATTTGTTGTTTCCTTGACAAATATATATTCCAATAAATATGCATATATTTTCTTCCATTATATAATGTAATTAATTTTAATTGATTTTCTGTAAATGTTAATATTTCGTATTTTCCATAATTGTTTATAATTTCCACTTAACTGCATTCAAATAATTTCTCGTTCTGTTGCTATTGTTGTGTTTGTTTGTTCTTTTCTGTAAATACTCGTAGTTGGCTTTTGATATAAATATTCAATTATGTTTGGCATTGATCACTGAATAATTGCTTATGTGTGTTTATGATTTGTTTGTATTTCTAACTTTAGGTGGCTAAGAATCCACTGGCTAGCTTGGCGGCTCTGGGTTTGGCTGGCATGACACCAACCAACACCGGCGGTCTCAATCCAACAGGTGAGTTACAAAAAATCAAATATAATGCAAAAGAAAACAAAGTCTTAGAACTGGAAAAGTTCGCATACTAAAAGTCAGTCCATTACACAGATCAATGAGTGAGTGATGATAGGGTGTCCGAAAAAATGCACAATCAAGTTAAATTTTCTGTTAAAAAAATACCCAGAATTGTTCAATAATTCTACTCTGCCGCTGCCCGGCTCTCTCTAGACGAAGATGGAAATCCTTATGTTCTCCCTTTTTCGACAACTTGAATGACCTCAGTTCAGTAAAATCAAGGACTTGTTAGAGTTTATCCACAATTAGCTTCTTTAGGCTCTCCGACTTGCAGCAAGACAGATCACTTTTTCCTTATAGTATCACAACGGGCCCATTTCGTGACTTAAGGGGGTATTCTGGTCGAGGCGGTCCGAAATATCGATGTTTTCAAATCGTTGTGGATGAAAAGCTTTTCAATATTTTTATTCAAGGTTTTTCGCAAGTTTTTCTACAGGTTTTGAACAATAATTTTCATTAATGATGTTAAGAATATCTTCTTTAATAACGGTTCATTCGATGCCTCGAACTTGAGCATGCCGAAAATAGTTGTTCCATGGTGGACATGATATCTTCAGTTCAAATATTCTGAAACACAAAATGTGACCCATTTTGTAATCGCAAGACTTCCTGCTATCGCCTTATCTAGGATATAAGCAAACAAAAAATGTCTTCAATTAAAATCAGGTGTTTAAAAAAAAAAGACGATTTTTTGCCCTGTTTTTGTTGATATTTTGCATTAAAAACATTAGTTAAACAAATGCTTTTGCCATAATCCTAGATAAGGCGATACCCACACATTTGCTTAGTATCCTTGTAAAATTTCAAGTAAATTGGACCAGTAGTTTTTTGTGAATCGTGTCTACCGTCCCGAAAAAAATGGTTTCGAGAAAAACAAGTTTAAAGATTTACGAACATGGAATTCACAGATGGTGGGAGCGAAGCGTCGCCCATTGTATAGCCTTGAAACTCGAAAAGTATTCGTCATTGAGAAAAATGGTCTTGCACACACATTCCTCTTATTGTCTACATCAAAAATATTAAATGAAAAAAAAATCGATTTTTCGGACCATCTCGACCAGAATATCCCCTTAAGTGTGTCTTTCGTCAAATCCCATGTTCACTCAACCACCTTAACCTAACCTACAATCTTGAAAACACT
This sequence comes from Melieria picta, assembly GCA_964056695.1. NCBI lineage: Eukaryota > Metazoa > Arthropoda > Insecta > Diptera > Ulidiidae > Melieria > Melieria picta. The sequence continues at coordinate 45,976,023 of OZ057399.1, forward strand.
TTTCATGATATTTTTCAATAAATATTTTTAGGCAAATCAACTGCTTAATTATGTAATTAATTTAAATTAGATTTTCTTAGATATGTCAATGATTATCTTTAGGCCAGCCGAAGGCCTCTGCTGCCAGTGCTGCTAGGTACTGATTTGTAGAATATTAATTATTGTACAAATATTATTATAAAATAAAAATAAATAAAAAAAAATTATCTTTAGGCAAATTACTTGTTTAATCTTTGATTTTCCAATGAATATCTTTTGGTCAATCACTTGAATAATTGTGTAGTTCATTTCTATTAATTAGGAAATTAATTTCAATTAAATTTTCTTAAAATTTCCGATGAATATCTTTAGACAAACCACTTGAATAATTATGTAATGAATATCTTTAGGCAAATCACTTGAATAACTATGTAATTAATTTCAATTAAATTTTCTTAGATTTGTCAATGGATATCTTAAGGCAAATAACTTGATAATTCATGTAACTAATCTCGATTACATTTCCTTACATTTGTCAATGAATATCTTTAGGCAAATCATTTGAATAATTATGTAATTAATTTCGACTAGTTTTCTTTAGATTTGTCAATGAATATCTTTAGGTAAATCACTTTAATAATCATGCAATTAATTCATTTCAATTAGATAAATAATAATTAATAAATAATTTTGATTAAATTTTGAATAAATATTTCAAGGCAAATCATTTAATAAATCAATTTTCATTCAAAATTTCAAAGCCCTCACTTTGTCATTCGAAGCTAACTCTTCTCTCTTCTCTCGATCAGCTTTGGCCGCTTTGGCCGGTTCTCAACTACGTACAGCTAATACGAATCGTGCGCAGCAGCAACAACACGAGATGACCGTCTCCAACGATTTGATCGGCTGCATTATCGGCAAAGGCGGCACCAAGATTGCCGAAATTCGCCAAATATCCGGCGCAATGATACGCATTTCCAATTGCGAAGAGCGCGAAGGCGGCAACACCGATCGCACCATCACCATTAGCGGCAATCCGGACTCGGTTGCATTGGCTCAATACTTAATCAACATGAGGTGAGTGCCCGATCATTGTTGCTCTTACAACGACGAACCACACACTCGATTGTGCCTACTAAATAAATATGATACGAAAATGTTGAGGCAACGTTCAAATTAACATTTTGTCGAATTGAATTGCAATTGACCACACACAGCAAATACGAAAATTGCGTGACACTGTACATTGTACGCTGTTGTAATAATACTATTAATAATAATAACGATAATCACACGCACACACTGCTAAACAATTAATCAATGAATCAATCAATCGGTCAATCATTTGCTAATCAAACGAAATTAACATTATGCGGTATAAGGAGGTTCTTCGATGTTCTACATAAATACTCTCAATAATAACAACGACCATCAACCACTACAAAAGCGCAATGGAATGGTGTTGAAGCGTTCAAAAGCACAAAATATATAGTCGAACAAAAGCCCATGGAGTACTCGTTTACATCTGTTTTATAACGTACTGTTCTCCAAAATTTTTTACTACCATATGTCAACTAAAACCGAGCCACATACGAGTTAAGTTGTGAGTTGTTTTACTATGTTTATCACTAAGTCAATTTGCAGAGCAAACGAAACCAAACCGAAACCGAAACGTACCACCCAACCACCCACGCAACTCTAGTCGAATGTAACTTGTTAAGCATTACTGTTTTTATTCTCGTACTAATTGCTATATGTTGTTGATATTAATCACATTCGGCCAATAGGCAGCAGACAGTGCGGCACGAGCAAACAGGCGAGCAACCGAACTGAGCATGTAAGCAAGTCGAACTAGCCACCGCCAACACTACCACAACTACCACTGTTACCGATTCGCACTGCAAACTGCTCCAAAGGGTTTTTAACAAAGGCACCTGAAATTGATCTTTGTTTTTGCAATGAAAATTCATTCAAATGAACTCGAATTTATTACATTTCCTATGCCATCCAACGATTCTTGGCCTAATTTTGCTTATGTTTCGAAATTCCTTTGATTTGTAATATTTGTCAAAAATGAAAAAAAAAATATGAAAACATACAGAGTTGTATGCTGTTTAGTTTTGTTGATTTGAAACTCGTTAAAAACCTTTTCATTTACACTGCCACCACCACTACCAACAACAACAACAACCCCGTACTTGACATTCATGCCAATGATACCAAACTTCCTGCCGTACTCATTTCAGCACATTTTCTTTCAGTTTAGCAAGCAAACAAAATGTTAACCAAAGTCCCACGAAATTCCTCTGAACAAAACTTCCTCCTCAGAAACTGGCAAATGCAATCAATGCAAGCAATGACAACAACCACTTATGAATCCCAACTCACAATTCCCCCCCAGAAAAAAGAACAATCCATGAAATGTTGTTTCACCACTAACCACTTCACTTGGTACATGGCCATGAACTAGAAGATCAGCTTCAAAGCCAAGTTCCCCGAACCGGGACAACTATGCCCGTATGAACCAAAGTTGTTTGATTTGAAAAGCGACCAGGCGCACAGTCGCGACCTACTCGTTGAGCCTGGAAATTGGAGCAGAGAACGCAAAGCTATTATTTTGTGCCCCCCACATTCCTGCCCGCAAACCAATACCAATCAATTCCCACAACTCCACTCGCCGAACACAATGCAGCCACAGCTCTTTGAATGCAACAGAAATCCCTACCAAACCAAACTGTCATTAATCGAATGCATCACATTAACAAAACAAACATTGACTAGCAAGAAATCTGTCTCCGGCACGGGTATGTATTGTATGTGAACTTAATTGTAGTTGTAATGATTCAGTAGTTGACCCTATTCGTCGGGCCACAACATTTAAAAAACTACCCATAAACAAAAAAAAAAACACTCGAATTGGTTTCAACACTTTGATTTTGAAATTTTAACTGAGTAAATGTTATGGAAATTATTGAAAGATAAGGAAAGTTGAGATGTTTACAAGTGTTTTCTACATTAAACAGCAAACAACTTTATAGATATGTAGGTTTAACAAACATTTTAGTGAACTAATGAAAATATTTGCCAATAGATTTTGATTTCATTGAACAACATAATGAATCTAGTAGTTGAATTGAAATTATAAGAATCTCTTAAATTAGAGAACTAATGAAAATCGAATGTTTACAAGTTTTCTCTACATTAAACAGCCAAAAACTTTACAGATATGAAGGTTTAACAAACATTTTAGTGAACTAATGAAAAATAGATTTTAATTTGATTGAGTTCAATAATGACTAATAATTGAATTGAAATAATGACAATGTTTTCAAAAAAGATTTTTAATCTTTTGAGTGAAATATTGAAATTGTGAATTTAAATTAAGAGAAACTATCCAAATAGACTTTTATTCTGCTGAATAAAATAAGTTAAATATAATTAAAATAAACCAACGACATTTTTTTCCATAAAATTCCGATTGTATCGAATCATATAGTTGAATTGAACTAATGAAAATCTTTCCAAATGGATATTGATTCTATTGAAATTAATAGTTGAGTTGAACTAATAAAAATCGTTTCAAATAGACTTTGATTCTGTTGAACTAATGAAAATCATTCCAATTAGATTTTGATTATATTGAATCTAGTAGTTCAATTGAACTAATCCAAAACACCTTTCCAAATGGACTTTAATTCTATTGAATACATTAAATTAAGAGAACCAACGAAATTCTTTCCAATTGCATTTGATTCTATTGAATCTAATAGTTGAATTGAACAAATGAAATTCTTTGAAAATAGATCTGATTCTATTGAATCAAATAGTTGAATTGAGCCAATAAAAGTCTCCAATTAGATTTGGATACTATTGAATTTAATAGTTGAATTGAAACAACGAAATTCTTTCAAATTAGATTTTAATTATATTGAAATTAATAGTTGAATTGAACTAATAAAAACCCTTAAAATAGACTTTGACCAATAAAATTATTTTCAAATAGATTTTCCATCCATTGAATCTAATAGTTGAGATGGACTAATGAATGATCCTTGAAATTGACTTCGATTCTGTGAATAATGTTAGTGAACTAATAGAAAACGAAATAAAAATCTTTTCGAATAGATTTTCATTGTATTGAATCCAGTAATCCAAGTAAATATTGATTCTGTTAAATAAATACATTTAGTGAACTAATGAAATTCTTTTCAAATAGATTTTCATTCTGTTGTCGAATAAAGCCAATTAAAGTTGTTCCAATTAGATTTTGATTCTTCAAGTAGATTCAATTCTCCAAGTAGATTATAATTTTTATTGAATCTAATAGCTAAATTGAATTAATAAAAAATCTTTCAAATAAATTCTGATTCTATTGAATCGCATAGCTGAATTGAACTAATGAAAATCCTTCGAAATAGATTTTGATACGGTTGAATAAAATAAATTTAGAGAACTAATGAAAATCCCTTCAAACAGATTTTCATTCTATTGAATCAAATAGTTGAATTGAACTAATGAAAAGCCTTCCAAATAGACTTTAATTCTATTGAATTAAAAATCATTTCAGATAGGTTTGATTCTACTGTCTCTAATAGTTTAGTGAGATTATTGCTTTACAGTTTTCTATTTAAAATTCGTAACTGAGATCAAACCTGAGCGTACTTCAAACATTTATTCGGTAGAAAACATTCAGTGTTTCATAGAAATATATTTTGGTTGGTTTGCCTTCCAATGACTTCTGCCAAAGTTGTATGGATGAGGTAGTATAGTTTATTCCATACTTAATCGGTCTACTTAACTGGCTCAATAAATATGCTTTTTATGTTTAAATGAAATCGTTCACTTGTATTGGGTCACCTGTACTATAATTTTAATGAGAAGATTATTTGTACGTAGTCCTTTCACACAACACCAAATTACTGAATAGTAGGACATCCAAATGGTCAAACTGTCACATTATTTGGCCAGTGCGAGATTAGATAAACGAAGGCTCCCACTCACATATGACCTCTGAACGCCTGTAATGTTTCATAGCCAATTTATATAGATTTGTCTCATCTTCCTAACTGTTTTATCCATTCAGCCGCAGCGCAGCCAAATTGTTTATGTTATCTAAAATATTTTCCAGTCGTTGAAAACGTGACTAATCATCACATGTGAACCACTGAACATCAACTGGAAGACCGCACCGATCCCCTCGCATTGCATTTCACCTCCACCATCAGCATTTTTCATTTCTTGTTGCATTCAAACGGACTGACGCCACTGCACCATTTCTCGCTGCACCCCTTCCCGCCACCGCACCCTCCAACCGCCATCACAATTGAACGCCACTCCGCAAAAACCGTCCTCCTTGAATATCCTGCAGAATCCCTCCTTAACCCACCAAGAACGATATATATATCTATATATATATATATATATATATCGGAAAAAGTGCATTAAAAAAGTTTGAAAACATGCAAAATATAATGAAAAAAGCAAAAATATGCAAAACCAACTCAATTCCACAAAATCACCACCAAATTCAAAACCAAAAAAAGAAAGAAAAGAAATGAAATGAAGAACAAAATGCAAACAGTCATCACCGATCAAAACGACTAAAACCTTATCATCACCACATACAAACAATATCCTATTGTCCTTTTTTCTCTTTCTCTCTCTCTTTATCCCTTTTACAGCGTTGAACTGCAGAAGGCCAATCTACAAGAGGCGAGCAATGGCGCGAATGGCGTTGCAGCCCCGGGCCAAAATAACAGCGCCGCCGGCAACAATGGCACCGGCACCAACAGCAACAACAACAACATGAACAACCTAACCGCAACGAGCGCATTAGGCGGCAATAATAGCAACAGCAACAATACCATAAATAACTCCAATCCAAACTCCAATTCCAACAACAGCAACACCAACGGCACCAGCTCCTCATCCACCACCACCACCAACAACACCACCTCCACCACCAACACTAGCAACAATTCCCTAAATTCGAGTTCGAACAATTTGGTAGCGAATCCGCTGGCCGCCGCTGCCACCTCGCTGGCGTCGGCCATACCGCTGGCCCAGCTGCTCGCCAAGCCGGGCGCACTCAACGCTCTGTCGAGCCTGAGCGCGCTCGGCGGCCTAACCGATCTGCTCGGCGGCCTGGCCACGCTGGGCGGCCCGCCCATACAGACGACCGGCGTGCATCGTTCCAAAAATTACGCCTCGTCGCGTTTCCGCAGTCACAGTCACGCCGACGGCAATGCCGACAGCGAGAAGACGCGCAACAAATTCAATCCCTATTAGAGTGGGAGCAACGTGCCACGCCCACGGCCCACACCAACACACATACCAACACACACACACACACACACACACACACACACAGATACATACAGTATACCACACAGATTTAGCAGTGTGCGAGCGTAGTATTAGGTAGTAGGAGAAGTGCGGCGACAGCAGCTAGAACGAACTGATTAGAGTGTGAAGGGCTTTATGAGTTATTGAAGCGCAAGCGAGAAGATTCACTGGGACAACGGACGTGCGGGAATTTTCTGCCTTTTCTCCTGTGACCCGGCCTCCTGGCTCCTCCTACATACTTGTATACCCAACCGTATTAGTCTTGCCTTTCCAAATTGTCGTTCGATTCGAACGTGCATTAATGCGCCTCTTATTTTATTTCATTGGATTGAATGTTGAATTTTTAGGAACACATTTTCGAGTTTGACCCAGCAGCTGGCTTGATGCTGCAACCCCATTATTGTGCGAACCCCCCCAAGACATTCTACTTCTCATATTTGATCATGCATACAAATGAGAGAATCCTTCTTTTTTTTCTAATTTTAAGTGCAAAATTAAAATAGTTCTAGCTTGTAGAGTTGATAAAAGTAGGAAAGACTAGTTGTTTTGTTTTTGGTTCAAAACTGCATAGGTAGATATGGAAATCGCATGTAGAAAAGTGCACATTCACTACATAATGTTGACATAATGTTTACCACAGAATTGAGGTTGAAATTTCAAAATTGAGGTGTATGAAATCCTTCAATCAATTCACACATACAAACGTACTCGTATATTGAACAGGCCGCCACAATGTCTGAAACTACAAAGTGCGGTACTGTCGCAACTCAGCTCTGGGGCGTAGCCGGTACATTTGACAGTCGACAGCCTGAAAGTATGCTGCCGTTGTGGCGCTTACGACTGCAGTTCGTTGCCTTTGGCCAATCTCATGCAATTTATGTGGCATACTTTTAGGCTGCGGCTTTCAACTGTATGACTTCCCAACTAATAGGCATCGAAAGTAAAGCGCTATTTGTTTTTCTTTTTTATGGTATGTTTTTATAAACATACATACATTTTTTATATACATACAAGTACATAGCTCCGATGCATAGTTGACAGTGTGCATTCGACTATGTCGAGTACAATATTTCGAATATCAGTGGCAACAAAATGGTAAAGAAAATTAAATAAACCAAACTAAACAAAAATCATGAAAAATCACCAAAACGAATTGGCACACAACGGTTGCCGTTTCAAACGAAATCGCTTTTGATAATGAAGGGAATAAAATGCAAATTGACTGACTGTGTGTAATGTGTAATGTGGTCGAGAATGTAAGCCACTTGTTGTAAACGAGAGAGAAGAATCATTGTTGAAGCATACGATTCGTTTTATAAATTTGCAATTTTTCTCTGCCATATTGTTTAAGTGTAGTGCAGCTGTTTTTTGAGTTTTCTTGCAATCTCCATAAAGCATAAAATGGTTCAAAATGTATCAATTGTAGCAGCAGCAGAAAACGCCAAAATCCTTCTTACCATGACCACAAACTTTCCTTCTATTACTTTCTTATACATTTGTAGCACATCTATTTTACATACTTCATACCATACAAACATACAAACATCATTGAATTGTTCCATCTTTCGTTTAAGCGCTTTTGAAATCATATTCTGTTGTACATTTTGCTATAACTTACATTGAAAACTTTATATATATATATATATGTATATGTATTATTGAAATATAATTGAAAAAACTGCGCCAACATCATTGGCTCGCAAAAATTTTGTTTAAGCTTTGATTATGGTTTATGATTATTTTTTCTTCGACTTCATTTGAATATGAAAATTGTGCATGGTGATCTTTAGAATAGAAAAAAAATTAAATCGAATTTGCTTGTTTTTCGCCTACCCAATTCATACTAAAAACATTCACTTACATTAGCATCTAAAAACAACTGCGCATAGGTATTGTTGTAAGTTATGCTACCGCAAAGTGTAAACACTTGTGTACTGAACACTTAATAATATTTGCGGTAATCTATATGTATGTAGATCAACAATGTATGCCACAAACGCGCAGCAGACCGTCGCTAGTATTACGAAAAATAAGCAACAGGAATTATTGGCAGTTAAAGTGTTTGCATCAAGCAGTAGAAATGTTGTGGCTTGAAAGCAGTGATAGTCATTCGGCTACTCGCGAGTAGCTGCAACATCGACGGACGTCTATGAATATAAGACAGCGTCAGCCTTGCTGCTAGTTGCGAGTAGCTGAATAGCCATCACTGACTTGAACCAAAAACACTGCTACTGCTTGCCGAGAACACTGATGACCCGTAATGACCACTCTGTTACTCACGAATAGCAGCAACAACATCGACATACCTCTACGAACATAAGAGAGCGTTGGCGTCACTGCTAGTCGCGATAGTAGAATGGTCAACACTGTTCTAAACACTAAAGTGCAGCAAAAGCCACTCTCGGTCGCATCATTCTTTTATCAACCTAAGACGAAGAGTAACGCGACCTTTGCAGCTTTTTGTGCACCTGCCACATTAATTAATAAAGTTTTTACGCCACTCTCGCGAGAGTGCAAACCCGCAAAGCATACATTGACAACATTACAATCTATATATACTCGTATATATATATATGAAACACTTATATATCCATTCGTACATCCACTAGCGATCGCAGCATACGCATAATCTCTATGAACTTTAACCAAATCCCCTAATTATTCATCTATACCCATACACTTATCTACGAATATAGCAATTAGAATTAGTCCCATTATCCACTAAAATGAAATTGAATTGTGTGCGAATATTGTAGGACTTCTCAAAGAAGTTTTCAAATTCCAGTTATTAAGATTCTTAAGGACCAACTCGCTCATTGAACAAATCGAAAGCATATGAAGAAGTAAATTTTACAAATACATTACATACGATCTTATATAGAAATATATAAATGAATGACTACGTAGACATTTTTTGCATTGGTAAACGTTGCAAACATTTTATGGCAACTCAATTTAATATTAAATCTAAAAAACAAAACGATAATTGAAAATACATTACCACATAGTAGATTGGCAAAGGCTTTAAGTCACAATTCGCTAAATATTTTTTTAAAACACAAGTCGAATAAGCCGATTTTTTCATTGAATATGATTTTGTTTATGAATTTTCTAGATAGTCAGTCGAACGTCATTTGTATAATTTAACTTGCTTCGCTGTCTTTAAAAATTAACAGAGTTGTGTGAAAATATTAATTCGACTTAAAACTTGAACATTATAATTGAATGAAGTTTCATTATTTGCTGACATAAGTAGAACTGAAACAAACATTTTTTGTTAGTTTGATTGTAAACGAGCATTAGAACTATTAATTGAACTTGAACTAAAAACCATTGAACTATAATTAAAAAGATTTGTATAAAACACCGACATAAGTAGGATTGAAGCAAAAAGTTTTGATAGTTTGATTGTAATCGGGCATGAGAAAGAAGTATTCATTAAAATTGGACTAAAAACTTGCAAGTTATAATGGAATAAATTTGTATTAACATTTTAACTATTAATTTGATGAATATTATGTTAATTGGCATTGAATTCACTCGATGTAAATTTTCTTTTCTTAAAAAAATAAAACTTCTATTGCTTGAATAAATTCCATTCAATTGACTAATCTAATACGCTTTAGATTAGCAGCAAATTGATTCAAAAGAATAAATTAAAAACCACCTAAATATTGTAATTAACTGATATTCAATTGAAGACATGGAAAGAATTAATGAATGCACATGAATTGATTTATTTATTATTGACTGCCGAATTTGATTGAGTTGTATAAATGTAGTTGAATTTAACTAATCTAATGCGTATTAACTTTACATTAAATCAGTTTAAAATCAATTGAGTTAATTTAAAACCAGTTGAATATAGTAAATAACTTATATTCAACTAAAGACTTTATATGAACAATAGATTAAATTCACATTAATTAACTGATATTTTATTGGCTGCAAAGTTTGATTGAGTAGCATAAATTTAATTTAAATAACTAATTCAAAGCACAATAAATTGATGTGAAACCATTTGAATATAATTACTGTTATTCCGCTCAAGAAATTAAATGGACTATAGATTAAATCTACATTAATTGATTGATTTATTATTGGCTACAGAATATGATTGCAATGAAAAAAATTGTATCTATTTCAATCAATGTGCATTAAATTTGCAATGTATAACCAATTGAATTGATTTGAAAGCAATTAAATATAATAATTTACTGTTATTCAACTCAAGAAATTAAAACAAAATTGTAAGCTAAATCAACATTAATTGATTGATTTGTTTTTAATCAGTTAGATATTTTAATTCGCCCAAAATTACAACAACAAATATTAACTAAATTGAAAAAGGACTGGCTAATGGTTTTGAAATTTTCAATTTTTCGTTTGGCATTAAATTAAATACTTTCAGTTAACATTAAAGTAGGCGATTGGATTTAAATTTCATTTACCTCGGCTAAATTCGAAAATTAGGATCAGGATCTTTCTTTTGACATTAAATTACACAACTAAAACTAGAATTAAAATAGTTGATTGGATTAAAATTTAAACTAACTCAATTGAATTCGTCTGCGGTCAATAAATATTAATCAATTAATTGCATTCTTTTTATTCTAAATGTAAATGTAATCAAAACTGCAAAGTTAGAAAGGAAAAAGTACCAAATCAATCATTCAATCAAATAATTTCCCTGCTATTACAGATTTTCTATTTTCAATTTTTCGATTTTTCAATTTATGCAGCATTGAATGATGTTATCAGTTTCCATTTTGTCTCATGCTCGGTTAAAATTAATTCAGAATTAAGTAATTTTCAGCTGTGACTATACAAAAACAACTATTACTTTTTAAAATTTCAATTGATTTTTCATTTTTTCAGCATTAAATGAAGTAATGGGTGTCCAGTTTATTTTTATGTGCCGTTATAATTAAATAATAATTAAGAATGATTATGTAAAAATCAGAAATAGTAGCAATGACCAACTGTTTCTCTACTAATACAAAATTTCAATTGATTTATTCAGCATTGAATTGAGTAATTGGTATCCACGATCTCATGCCCGGTTAAAATTAATTCATAATTAAGTCATTTACAGCTGTGACTATGTCAAGATCAGAAATTGTTCTTCACTAATGTTGTTTAATTATAATTTTAATTGTTAGTATAATTACTAAAATTTAAACTAAACTTGTAATTGTTCCTGAAAAAATTGAAAATTATGTTTCACTAATTAGTTATAACTATTAAAATTCAGCTTTAGTGATACTAAACTGATTACAGTGAATCTAGAGAGCTCTCCAGACTGAAGTACGCCAAATATAAACAATGTCGTCACACTGATATCGTTTATGCCAGCTGCATTACACTTTTAAAAGAAATCTGTGCTCAACTGACCGAACTATAAATTTATTAGTTGCACTTCATTTTTTTTTTACTACTGTAACTACAAATTTATTGGCATTAGTGAAATTTGTATTTGTAACTACTTAGTATCGGTTTAGTTTCACTGAAGCTAGTAGTCATAATTAATATTAAAGTTCATATTTGTAAAACCCATAGATAGCATCAATTACCATTAGTAGTAACTTTATTAAGAAATGTTTTCCCTCCCTGCTTTATGGCCCGAACACATTGAAGACAGCAGCAACAGTGTCACATCACTACAAGTTGGCGTCGACTTCAATCGTGGCCGTGTAGTCAACTGAAATATTATAGCAACAATTTGTAATTTAATTTGTAAATTTGTTGTCCAAAACACACAAAAGAAGTAAGAAGAATACGATCAAAACATATGTTTTAAAGCTGTGAAGCATTTGTTGTCAACGAAATAGAAATAGTTCTAAGGTTGGCGATAGCCACAAATGTGATCGGTGATCATGTAGCCGTTAAAATAATCATCTCCATAAGAACGTTCCGATTCTATATTATGACAGATGCGATCGTATTGCTGTCAGTGTCAGTGTGTTTGGGTCATTATCAGAAATTGTATATGTAATATTTTTTTTATAATAAACAGAAAAATTTCAACAATAGCAATGAAAACTGTCCGACTAGTATCAATTGTAATTATTGTTATAATAAACAACATTAGTCAAGTTCAACTATCACAATTTTAACTAATACAAAAAACAATGTTTACTAAGCAATTAGCTTCGTAATTACTTCTAATAACCATTATTGTGAAATTTTGTCCTGAAATTTGATTCTCGCTTCGTCGCTTCATCGTATGGTCTCACGTTCATTATCAGTTATTAGTCTAATTAAAATTGTTGCTCAACTCTGTTTCTCCCCCAAACTCTAATTCGCTATTTTCATTTCTCACTCGTATTGTTTGCCACAATCATTGCAGCATTAGTTTTACGTTAATTTTAGTAGTTTAAGTTTTCTTTTGTGCAAACACAATTCGAGCATCAGTATGGTTTAAATAAATTCATCAATTGATTAACTTGAAAATTTAATAAGTCTAATTATAGTAATTAGAATTGTAATGTTTTAAGCTGAAAGTAAATTGCAGCAAAACTGGAAAGTATTTTGAAATTAAATTTTACGATACGAATATTTAGTAGCAGAGTTGTCGAAATGTCTAATGGAAAACACTAAAAATTTTCATAATTTGCGTTGAATTTTTTAGTGCAGCCGAGACGCAAACATGTTAGCAGAGACGCAAAATGAAACGGCGATACAATACCAATTTGTAATCAATATACAAACTAATACAAAACGTTTAATATTTATGAATAGCTTTAGCTCTAATATTTACTACTACCAATTTGTAATGAAGCAACAGCAAAAACAAAAAACAACCAACCACAACCAGAACATACAATATATTATATATATTTAAGCGTATCAGTAAAAATACATTGGAAAATATTATTGAAAATAACACAAATGGTTTTATTTCCTTTATTAATTTGATTTATGCCAATGTGTCATTGCCACAACTTTTTTTTTAAGTTTAAAAGACACTAAATTAGTTAACTCTTATGAAAAATGTGTTGCTTGACAATTCTATGAAACTTGCAAAACAAAGCTCACCTTATCAAACAACAAAACAGCCAACCAGCATCAACTCATCATCACCACTGCCGCCAAAGTGTCATTATGAAATATGTACAATAAATCAAATAACCCTGAACTATCCTTCCATCCCACAGCCCACAGTTCTCGACAGCGCTCAGTCCACATTCCCCAAATGCAAACCAAAACCATACTTAAAACTGTGTGTGTGTATATAGTTGCGATTCGGTAAGAATTGTACATAACTCATATGTCTACCTATGAATATTTTATTTGCATTTTTCATCATGTTATCTCTTTTTGTTGTTGCTATTTTGTTTCTGTTAAATTTCAACCCCTACTTTCACTAAAAACAACATTAACTAACCAGTGTTGAGTGTAAATGTTTTATTTGTTTTTTTTTTTTGATTATTTTATCGAAGGAAGAGTACGCAGTTGTGTTGTGTGTTGTTGTCTGCTCATTAGTAATGCTTCATTAAAAATGTTTTAAAGGTCAATTATGCACAAAATCAACAGCGAATAATTGATAGTAAAATATTTACAGAAAATGTTAATTGTTTTCATTCAGAAATATTTTTTGCAAACACTGCATTGGTTTCTGGCGAGCATTACAAATTCTACAAATAATAGTAAATAAAAATTGTTCATTAAGTGTTTGCCACTTCTGGGGAAATCAGATCTCTGTTACGACTGTGGTGTAAAAATAGTTAAAATATGAATTGCTATGAAAATTATTACAATCTCACTGCTTCGAATCGGCGCAACACTTAATTTGCACTTAGTGAGTCAATAATGTTCAGGCTGTGGCGCTAAATACAACAACTAAAGTGGCTATTCTACGTCATTTTGTAACCTAATTATGTTTATTAGGTTCGAGTCAACTTCTATCGAAGCTGTAAGCACAAAACGCACTTCACCTTCTATGCACATGTCCTGCATTATCTAGAAGAAGGATACAATTTTGCTTCCAACAGAATTCTACTTCGGCCACACCTAAACAAAGCCCAGACTGGCATCGCTAAGGACCTCATAGAGTCTAGGCGTGGTCCTACTGGCAGCAAGTATAGCCTAACCTAATCTTTCATTCAACGCACTGATTTTTGTAATTCAAAACTGCGTCTAGTTAGTTGTTACTTGTTCTTTAATCAAATTAATAAGTAGAACAAATGACTATGACAAATGTTGCCAGCCGAACTGACTATGATTTAACACACTAGTCACTGACATTGTTGACCGTAAAACTGTAAACTGCATACAATTTTAAATATCTTGTCAACGTTCACACGCAGTGCGATCCGTGGGATATCTTAGCAAATTGTCGGAAAATGTGAAAAGAAAACTTTTACGACTCAGCACTGTTTGCTTCATAGTCGTGTTTTCTTCTTATTTCATTGCAACTGCTACTCTTCCTAAGATATAATAACAACAACAACTTTTTCTTGTGTGCATTTCCTTTGCTTTTTTCGTTCATCCAACTGTCATTTCTGAACGTTTACTTTGTCTGTTTTATGTACTTTGGCATTGTTTGTTTAACCCTTTCGCTACAGGTTTTTACTGGGGAAAGTTAAAATTTTCAATTTTACGTCTTAGACTTCTATGTGGTTACATTAGCAACATTCCATAAGAAATGTTTTAATTTTTATACTCGAACCCTGTATTTTAAAGTGTTTTTCTATGAGAGAAACCACATCGTTGTGGCTGTAATAATTACTTAAATATAAAACTTTTTATGCATAACGAAAATTTTAATATTTCTTCATTTACTTCAGCCAAAATTTAAAAACAAAAAAGTATCTAAATTGAAAGAAAACGTCAAATTAAAAAGTTCTCTAATTTTGTCTGCTTCTTCTTCCTTTGCTATGTCAAGATATACCATTAAAAAAACGTGTATACTTCTCTTCTTTAAACTTAAATATTCAGTTTATTAATTTCGTATTTTTCCTAAAACTTCAAACTATTCTAAAGACCAACAAAAAAATGTATTCTTGCAACCATAGAGGATGCAGACGTCCACAAAGTAGCATGTTGCCATATGGCAACAAAATAGCGAAAGGGTTAACTGTATTTGGCGCAGCGAACATAAAAACCATTCTTGCTTATGATTTTGTGCCATTTTCGATAGTACTTTCAAATCGTTTACAACTCTACATAAATTAGTAGTGAGTGCTTGTATAAATTATATAGTAACAACAACAATAAAAACAGCTATAAAAAATATTAAACAAAAACGTACGCATAAACTGGAGACAGGAAAGCAAATTTGCTCTGCTTGCCCGACCGACCAACAACTGTTGTGCAGCAAAAGCCATAAACTCAACGCAACTCAACTCAACTCGGGAGTTGTCAGTGCAACATTGAAACGTTTAGTAGAGTGCAAACATATGAAATCTTTTTACACCGACACTACTCTCTTCGCCCTGATTTTCTTACAACCAATACTTTGCTATATATAAATACAACCAACAACAACCTGCATAAAGAAAAACACTATTCATGCTTTTGTGTGTTTTGTTCTGTTCTTGTGTGCTCTTTGCAGAATATCGATGGAGACAGCTGGACTGCCCATACCCGGTTACCACTACATTGCACCGAATGCAATTGTCAAAACGCCAATACACTAAATGGCCGGCAACGACCAGTTGACGGGGCGACACACGGCTGACACGGGCTGCCAACCAGCAGCATCATCAAAAATTAACAACAACAACAACAACATTATCCAAATAGTGAGAAACACAGTTGTAGAGCAGCGGTGCGTTAGACGGACGAACGTAGAGCAACTGGCTGGCCAAAGCACGAAGAAGAAGCAGCAGCGGCAAACGAAAAGGCAACAACGGCAAACCCGATAAGCATTAATAACAACAACAGCAATAACAACAACAACAACTAAATGAACATCCACATTAGTTAAACGCCTAAAAGCACATGATTGATTTTTGTTTTCCAAAAAGAAATTAGACGAAGAAGAAGAAAAACAAACAATTAACATAAACATTAACGTAAAGGAGCAGAGCAAATAAGCAAATTTCTTGCTTAACGAAAGCAAAAACAATACAAAACAAACAAAAAAAAAACAAACGGAAAATATTTTATTTGAATAATTTTTAAGTACTGCTACTTTTTAATTGAACACACATATACATATATATATATATATATACATATATATATATATATATATATACATATATATATATATATATACATATATATATATATATATATAGTAAGCTTCAAATGTTGGGATAACATTTACTTGGCTCTTATGTTTGGCAATTTTTAATTTCGTTTTGCAATTGAATGATGATTCAAGCGAATTTGTTTACATTTTTTTTTTTGTTTTCTGATTTATGTATTAAGCCCAACAACACGTAAGTAAAACAGCAATTAATTGTAAGTTTAGTCAACATGCGGCGCCAGACCGCCGACAAAGCAAACACACACACATACACACACACATGCACACACATAATTATATACATACATGCATACAATAATTATATGAAGAAAAGCAACACAACCAACAGACCAAACATTTGTTGGCAATAATCAAGATTGAAAATGTATAACAAGCCCATAACAAATCAAGTCAAAAATGTACTAAAACAAAACAATTTATGATAAAATTTGTATGGCAAATCATTAGAAAAGCAGACAGAAAACAAATACCAAAATACCAATAAACAAATATTAAACGGTTGAGCGCAAAATTGTGAGTGGAAACAGAAAATAGATATCGAAATTCATATCGCATACATAGGACATTATATATTGCTATATATTTGAAGGTAAAGCAATAGTAAAATATTGAAAAAAAATAGAACCCATAAACACACTAACAACTATACACACCCAAACAAACTGCAAATCATATCCATAACAGCAAACCATATCCATACAAACACACTTTGAAAGCATTAAATTCAGCACATTTGGAATACAGACGCCTAATACACCAAAACACTGCACTATGCAGCGCCTCAATAAACACAATAACCACAAAAACTATGAGAAATAAAACGATTTTTCAATTTTGCCTATAATTGAAAAGTTTTTACAGTCCACTTTAAGTTGATACAAAAATATTTTAGAGACTATTAAAACCAAATTATTTACTAAAATGGAGAACACACAAATTAATGTGATTAGCCTTAAAAAGCGCCAGCGTGTGCCAAAAAAAAATTCAAAACATTTCATCTCAAGCACCTCATACAAAATATAATCACCCCACACCACATTTTTGCAATTGTTATATTACAAAAAATTTTAATGGGCCACTAATCACAAAACATTAATGCAATTGTTATATTGTTTCGTTGAACCACAACAAAAATCATATACATACCTATTAATTTATTTTGTAAAAAAATTTCTTGTTTAGTACAAAAATTGTCCGCTTTTCATTTCGCCCCACCGCCCACTGTGTGTTGTTCTCCGTTTTAATTCCTGCGCTTTGTGTTCATGCAAATTCAATGTCAAACTTTTAAAACGAGAAATACTTCAAGTAGTACAATTTGTCCTCACCGCTCCCTCGCCCTTTCCCTAAGCCCACCCTCCCTCTCCAAACTTCCCCACTCTCCTCTTCTATGCGTGAAAACTTTAAATTCAATTTCTAGAAAAAATCACTGTTTTAGTTTAAAAGACAACATAAATTTCTTTTCTTTGAACTATCAAAAAATTTTGAAAGCCATTTCATTTAAAAAAAATAATAAAATTTTCTTTAATATAAAAGAAATATATTTCGTCATTTATTTTAAAAAAAATTATCTTCTACTAAAAATTAGCCAAACCCCTGCCAAAATTTGCAAAACATGTTTCTAAAAAAAAGCAAAACAATTTTTTTTATGTTTTCTTTTCACTCATTATTTAACTAACTAAATTAATCTCAATGAAAATGAAGCGAAAAATGCATATTTAAAAACAAACAATTTAATAATTATGAGCATATGGGCACCACAGCTGTATGCAAACACAAAAGACTTTTTTAATATTTTTACTATTATACGAATATATACAAATTTTGACTTTTATTTTTAACGGAAGTTTATATCTTTTGTTCTAGTTTTAGTGTGTATTTGTTTTATTTTTTTCGTTTTTGAAAAAAGCAAAAATTGTATGTGAAATAAATAAAATTTATTGGTTTAAATAAAATTAATTCAAAAAAACAAAATTAAATTAAAAGGAAAGGAAAAGGAAAAGAAATAGGACGCATAAAAATGAAAGAAAAAGGACGCATAGAAATAAAATAAAAACACAAAGGACGCAAAAAGGTAAAACAAAAACAAAAAGAATGCGTAAAATAAAAAGAACAAGAAACGAAAATAAAAGAAAGTGAAATTTGACGCATTTGCGCCGTTTACAAAATAAAAATTTCGTATGTTTTAGATTAAATGAAATTTTTTGCAAAAAATAATTTACTAAATTTACACTACTTATGGCATATATATTATATATTATAAGAGGCGTTTGTTTAGTTTTCGTTTCGTTTCGTTTTTGTTTGTATATTTTTTAATTTTAACTATTTAAAAGCGATGCTTAGGCTTTAAGTTAGTAAAGAACGGCAAACAACAGCAGAAGAAACACTAAAAACAAAAACAAACAAAATATAGAATTAAATATTGAATTGACATGCTGATAATATGAAATTTTACATTTAGTTAAACATTTACTTAGTTGAAGAATTGCATTAAACAAATAAACAATAAACAAATATTAAACAAGAAAAACCGAATTATTATATTAAATTAATAATATTTGTTAATAAAGGCTGTCAACAATTTTTTGACACACACATACAGACACATGCATACAAATATTCATAAATACATACATACGAACATATCGATCACCAGCATCAACAAAGCTACATAACACACACACACATAATGCCTAAATATTGCGTCAGTGCACGGAAATTCATTGCAATTATCCAATTATCCTTTTTTGTCAAAGTGCAAAAGTTGTAGTGTTTTGCTGCCCAGTTAAATTGTTGGGGCAATTTAAAAGCGACTTAAATTTCTTTAACATAGACATCTGCATTGGCAAATACATTTAAATGTGTAACAAGAGCCCAAATTAGCACGTGACGCTGTGTCACAAAAGCAATACAATACCT
Source organism: Melieria picta (assembly GCA_964056695.1). Taxonomy (NCBI): domain Eukaryota; kingdom Metazoa; phylum Arthropoda; class Insecta; order Diptera; family Ulidiidae; genus Melieria; species Melieria picta. The sequence goes on from OZ057399.1 coordinate 45,995,482, forward strand.
GCATGACGTTTTAAATTAACATGTGACACTGTGACACAGCCAAACAGTACTTTTGTTCAAATTTATATGTGACAATGTGCCACAAAAGCCAGAAAATGCTTAATTATCTTTTCAAATTGACATTTGACAGTGTGTCACATATGCCAGACCAAGCTTGTTTTTCATATAATTTAAAAACTTCCTCAATTTAATTGAAATAGACATTTGCATTGACAAAAACCTTTCAAGTTTAATTTTACATGTGACATTGTGTCACAAAAGCCAGAAAATGTTTACTTATGTTAAATTCATATGTGGCAACCTGTCACCAAAGCTAGACAACAATTACTTAAATTTTTAAACTAACATGTGACAATGTGTTGCAAAATCAAACAATAGTTGCTTGTTTTTTTTAAATTACACGTGACAATGTTTTGCAAAAGCTTAACAAAGCTGTTCCCACAAAAATTCAAATAGCAAATAAAAGTTGCTGCACTGTGCCAAAAGTGGTTAAAAATGTTGTCAGTTTTAAAATTATCATGTGACAACATGTCACAAAAGCCAGACAACATTTATTTGTCATTGTGGCATCAGCACGGTTCACATGAATGCAGTTATCATTGACCACTTTGTTGACATTAAAAAAAAAACATGCCCTAACATTGTCACAAAGACGTGAATAATCCGTTTTAATATTTTAAAACTTTAACCGTTTGTCACAAAGTAAGGAACGGCTAAAAGTTGTAGCACCAGCCAAAAGTTGTGACACCTGTAAGAAGTCAACACAGACGTCAGTTTTCCATTTCCAAAACACTGTTCACACTACAGCCAACAATTACTGCGTTTGTGACAAGTTGTCACAATGGTTTGCATGACAATTTATGAAATTTTTACTTATCGAAAGTAATGTCAAATGTTAACCAAGAAATTACAGCGCCTACAATTTTCGTGTCAAAACTACGTAATTTTGATTGCTAGGCTCTTCAGACCAACAAAAATTTGAGCTCTAAAGTACAGAAGTGCTGTTGAAAAGTCAATCAAAAGTTGTAGCATTGTTCAAACTCCAATCCATAGTTGTTGTGCATGCAAGAAGTCAGTGTTCGAAGCATTGTTGGAACTATATGTAGTTGTTTTTAGTTTTCGTGTTCGAAATTTTGCTGAAACTAATGTCAAAAATGTTGAAAAGGTAACATAGTGTTTTGTATGCCAATTAATGGAATTTGTGTTTAACGAAAGCAATGTTCAAACTTCAATCAAAAGTCACAGCAACAACTCAGACAAGCTGTCACATATAAAAGTGTGAGTTGTTTCAACTTTCATCCCATCAGTAATTAGAACATTGCAGCTTTTCAGAATGGCTGTGGTCTCTGTACTACAAAAAGTGTGCAGCATTTTGTTGATTATTTGTCAAAGTCACACTTTGTGTACATCAAAAACGCTTTTATCAACAAAAAAGTTACCACAAGTTGACTGCTTCTCATGTTTGGTTCTAATTGGAACGACCCCAGCTAAACACTTCAGCATGCCGTGTATGCCGCAATCATTTAGGCCAAAAACTCAATAAGTGTTCTACTTCTAACTTACACACACACACACATACATTGACATTTATATACACCACACATGCTCACATCTAAACAGACAAAAAGTGTTAATGCAAAAAACAAAAAACAAATACAACTTATATCGACATATCCACAAACATATTATACATACAAGCATATTATACAAATACAAAATACAATAACAAAATGCATATTGATTAACAAACAACAAAAACATATCTCTGTCAAATGTAAAGAAATTAAATAAATTTTTTTCATTTATGTAAAACTTGAAACAAAACCAACCCAATATTTCACTTAAAATCGTCAAGCGATGGTGTGAAGACCAAATATTTATGAAAACAATACTTAGCAAATGTACAATAAACACAACAACAACAATTACAACAGCAACAAATAAAAGTACTGGGACGCGTGCTACAACCAAGTTTTGTTTGGGGAATTGTTTAAGCGATTTGTACAACAACATGCAATACAAATAATGAATTAATGAGACAAACACACACTCACACACACACAAACAGACAGACAGATCCAACACAGTTGCAAGATGTCAAAATTCTTTTCAGTAATTTGTGACACAACACAGCGAAATGTGTGGACCACTTGATTGGTGCAAGTGGTCGCCCCAATCCCACAGCCAGACATATCCAACTCGAATGCGTCAAGGCCGCAATATGATAACAACAACAACACAAAAACTTTTGCCGAATTTCCAGTAAGTCACAATTTTTGAGTTTAATAACCACACTCAATGCTGGCAAAACAGAACGACGCGCTTTGCTGCTGCCGCCAAAAGTCAATGTGGCCAAAAGGGCACAACAATGTAAGCGTTCAACAACAACAACAACACAGAATTTTATCAAAAACGTTGCAATAAATTGCAAAGTGAAAAAAAAAATCATTGGAAATTCCAACAAAAGTAAGAACAATCGTAATGAAAAGAAATTGATTAAAAATAAAAACAACGTAGACCCAAAAAAATAAAACTAATTGAAAGAAATGCATTAAAACAAAAAAAAAAACAAATATATAAAAAATAAAAAAACTAAAGCATACACAAGCAAAAGACGTACATACAAAATAGTAAATATTGGCAAAAAGGAATTGAGTATACAAGAAATAAAATAAAACAATTTAGCAAAGCAAAACATTAAACAAGAAATTAAATTTAAAAATGCAAATCTTTTTTCTAAATGTAAAACAAACAAAATAAACAACACGATGAAGAACATTTTTTTAGCGCTTAAGCTTTACTAGTTTAAGTCACTGTTATTACAAAAACAAATAATTATATATATATATACATACATATATATATATATATTAATGGAAAAAAGGATTGAAAATAAATTCCATGAAATAATTGAAATAAACAACACACATACACACAGTTTACATAAACACAAAATGGCGCAGCGTTCCAGTCATGTTCAATGCCGCAACAACAACAACAACAATCAAAGTTGTACCTTTTCGCTGCTGAAATTTTCAGTACAGTGAATATTGTGGTTTCAAAGTTTCAAAGCGATTTAGTTTTCCAACTTTTGTGCGATATTTTTGAAGTCGCTGATTACAAATGTGCAGCAGTTTTTTTCCGCTTACATTCAGTTAGGTTTTTGCAGATAGTTAAAATTTGTAGAAAGTGCAAAGCTCAAAAAAAAATCATATGAGAATATTAAATCCTTTTTTAAAGGGCACATTGAAAGAGAGAGATCCAGAGATACTTTCAGAGGGTCTTAGTGACCCGTTGAGGTGCCCATACACGGTACATTGAGATTTTTGCCAAACCAATTTGTATGTATTCGCCTGACCAACATTCTGCGGTGAAATTTTGAATTCGAATTGATTTAAGTCGAACACACAACATCTGCCTTCTCAATCGACGACATGGAAAGTGCCAATTTCAGGACAAATTTATTACTTTTTGCTGGCAGCCAACGAAAGCAAATGTCGTATGTTCCATGGATTTAAGTTGAACATACAACATCTGCCTTCTCAATGGACAATATCATATCGAAAGTGGCAATTTTAGAACAAATTTGTTACTTTCTGCTGGCCACCGACGCGTCTACATGAAAATTATAATAAACAATGTCAGAAAAGAAATGGCTAAGTGAAGTAAACTAAAGTAAGGTGTGTGGAATAGTGTAGATCAACACGTACACGCTGTGATCATAAATCATGGTGTACCCTGTATGGTCAGCTTAAGGCTCAAAGATGCATGGGAGGGGCCAACCAAGTATGGAAAAAGGAAAATCTACCGAAAAATGCGAGCAAAGAGCGCAACAGATTCTAAAATTTCATATTTCAACGATAATTTTAATACAAATTTTTGTCTAGAAGTACTTACTTATTTACTAAGTAAGGTCTGGTCTAGAATTTTATTGCATTACTCTCTCTCATCTTTTTTGAAATGTGTTCATAAAAATCGGTATTCATAATCAGTGACTTTAAAAATCAACACCAATCGAAACAGTTGGGAAAAATTCAATGCAGGTTTCTTATTTTTCATAAAAATGTGTAAGAAAGCAAAAATTTCTTTAAGAGTGCATGATTTAATTTTAAAATGGAACGACGATCTGCTGATTTGAAGTCCAGAGCGAAAGATTGAACCTTGTACGGTTAAAGTTGGAGGTCTTTCGTTCAAATTCGCTGAGTGCTGCTTTGCGAAATTTAAAGTTGTTGTAATGAATTGATGTTACTGGAGTTTTGACAACACTTATTTTACAGTAGCAATGTTTTCGAGAGACCAACCGGTACGTCAATGCACAAGAAACTTATGGTCCATAATCGACCTAGTTTCTTCAAATTTGTTCATCACTCTTCGAATTTTTAATACATTCGATACAATTTACCAACTCTAAATAGTTTTCGAAAAGATTCAGCGTAACTTTCCCCGAATTTTGTAATGGGCAAATTTTTAATAATCCCAGCACAAAATGTAAATCGTGTACTTTTTTTGGGAAACCCTGTATTTTATAGGTTAGATTGAAGCCAATTAAATTGTGGTTTTGCACCACTGAGGCACATTGCCATAGTTAACCGAAGCCCAGGTTGGTTTCAACTATCGCCGAACACTGATTAAGAGAAGCTTGTCACACTCGCTTCCGGCTAATACGATGGGCCTCAGAGCACTTCGAGTGTACTAGTCAAACGATCCACCAGCTGTTTGTCTATCCTAAACTGTGCAAAATGTTTGTACAAGTGGCGTTCTAAAGTAAACAGAATTTTTTTTTTAAATATGTAAAAGGTATTTTTTTGACAAAACCAATTTATTTTATTGAAAGTAGTCCCCTTCGGACTCAGTACAGGAAATTGTAAAATTTAAAAATCAAATGAGTGTTTCAAGTAGTTCGTCATCGTCCTGAATGTCCTTCAGTATGTCAGTATAAGCCTTTTCGAAGGCCTTTGCGTTCTTAAAATGCTTTTCTTTCATAAGCAAAAGCATTTTTTCGTAAAGGTAAAACTTGCATAGTGCCAATTCAGGCGAATACGAGGAGTGGTTGATGGTTAAACTTTTACTTACTTAACTGGCCATAACAATCCGTGACCGAGTCACAGCCTGCTTCAAAGGTTCTAAAATTATAGGTAGTCCTCAACTTGATGCTTTCACCGTAAACATGGTCTCCCTCTATGCCATCGAACTTCAATTACCGCATCAAATACCACTCATAAACTTTGCCATGGAATAAACAATCAGCACCATAATCTTGGTTCATTAATTAGAATATTTCGGTAAAAGTTGTATCATGATTAAAATACAAACTTAATATTGCTGATTTTTGACATGACACCAACATACTTTTACATCCCATGCAATAACTCCGTTTCCAGTGAACCGAATGTCATGAAATTTTGACTATAAACTGAGAAAGAATCTACCTTTCTAAATCTTTAAGTCAAATAAAGGTGGCTTAACTAGAAAATGTCCTATTTCAAAAGTTCTGTTTACCTTAGAACGCACCTTGTAGCTATGTTTTCAAGTCTTTCACGAAGACTGAAACTACCGAAGACTGCACAGAGCTATCGATTCTGCCTGATCTATGTTTCAACTGCTACTGTAAGAGTTATTTGTGAGCAGTGCAATGATCAGTAAAAACTTCTGTCAATGAAAATTTTTTGTTCCTCAGATGTGAGACTCTTTGTCACCGGTGTCTTTTGTGCATGTTGGCCCTGGTGTGGCTGAGAGATAGTAACGATTTTAGAAACCTCTTCAAAAAAACTCGTTTTTTATTCTTTCAAACCTTAAGTGAGCTATTATTTGTACGAAACTTACTAAACTGAGAAACTCTAAGTAGGTCCAGTACAGTCAAAACCGCTTAACTGCAAGTCGCTTAACTGAAATAAAAGTTCAGATCCATTTTTATTTGGTATTTTTTCTGAAAATTAGTTTTTTAACTGAAACTTTGCATAACTGAAAAATTCTGTTAAGTAAAAGATTTTAAGTAAAATATTTTTGAATGCAAAACATAAATTTTCACTATGTCAACTCCGCCTACGTGGACAAATTTTGTGCCACATTTTATTTGTCATTTGTTATTTTTTTTTATTAATTTTTTAATCTATTATTTGCCCATATTTTTACATTCCTGATAAGTGGATCAGCTGATTTCGTTAGTAGCCGCGGTTGACTTTTGAAATTGCAACGACATTCGAAAATTTCAAATTTAGAATGTCTTCTCTTTTCACTCATCCGAAGTATTGAAAGGAATTTTACTCAACCGGAGTTCGCTTAGTTGAAAACACCATTTAACTGGAACTAATAGGTCGGAAAAATTGACTCGCAGTTAAGCGGACTCGAGTGTACTAACTGAGAAACCTCGATTTGAGTATCTTTTTGAACTTTTAACTTACATAAAATAAAATTCTTTGCATACTTTCAAAAAATGTTACTGCTGTCTTAACCACAGCAAAGTTCTAATTGACTCTCAGTTCCTGAAGTTTGGCTCTTCATATCTGAGTAAAGTTGAAAAATTTGTCTACAAAATTTAGCTCATGATTTCCATAAGCTGTGCTATGCTTGAATTTTGCTGCTGTCCACATAAGCAAACGCAACTTTGCCGCAGTGGCTCGATTAGTGTGAAGTGACTTGGCACAATTGCTGCCAACAGCTGGCAATGAATTTTACAAAATTCCAAGAAAATTGCGCCACATCATGCTCGATGATTACTTGAAGCATTTCAATTAAAGCATTTCGCCACTTATCCCCTAACACATATTGCGTGACATGACTCCAACTACAACAACACAATGTATGCAACAATTTCAACTGCAACAACAAAATGAACTCTAACTTTGTGCTGCGAGTCGAAGCAAAGTAAAACTTATGAACATAACAACTTGATTACAGGAAATTGTTTAAATATTTAAATAATTAAATAACTAATAAATAACTGTAGATGTGCGAGAGCGTAGTGGGCGTGTTGGCATCCAAGCAAATATTGCCAAAAAAAATGTATTTTTAAAATTTGGAACGGAACAATGCAAACATGGATGCGTTTATGAAGAATTTTGTTCGAGTGAAAGGCATGCAACAAGGGTTAATAACAACACAACAACAACAACAACAGCAACCACAAACACACTTACACAAATATATACAAATATATATACAGATATTAGAAATATAGAAAGAACAAAAACAAAACCAATGGGAGGCGAAACTATTTCGTGATTTCAATGACAAATATTTCGCTTTCGACGACAAACCACTTCAAAGCAATCATTTTTTGAAGCAAAACAATACAAGTGAAAAATAAATGAAAAAAAAACAAAACAACAAATTCAAAGCAAATGCAAATACAAAATAATAAAAATTTATAATAATAATAAAATAATAATAAAAAAAATATTGCAACAATTATAATTAAATATTTAGTGAATTTTTTGAGGATTGTATAAGCCAATGACAGCCGATGTTGTATGTAATATGAAAAGTTGTAGACAAACTGAAAAAATAAATAAATAAATTTAAAAATAAAAAATACAAAAACAAAGACAACACAAAAGAAATCGACAGCAGCTAAGCAAAAACGACACCTAATGACTGCAATAAAAATGGCTGAAAATGCCTAAATCTGCATTGTTGTTGACAACAGGCACTGTTGGTAGCATAACAATAACAACAACAACAATAACAAGACAAAACAATTGAGCAACGCTTCGTCAGTGGCGCCAAGACTGCTTATGTGCGCGCGGATTTGTTGTCTAACAGCAACAACAACAACATACGTTCATGTATGTTCAACTCCAATCAACAACCACACAACAAAACCACAGCAACAAATAATTCCAGACATCCAGACAACAACAACAAATTACAAACAGCGACAAAACGGGTTCAATCAAACCAAAACAAAAGCAAGGAGCATTAGTTATTTTAGCAAATGAATGCAATTATTATAAACAACAACAACAGCAACAATTAGCTCAATAAGTACGTCTTGAGATTATTTTTGAAAAAATTACCATTTCAGACGTTGACAAAAACGAAGCACATTTTGTTTCGATTACATTTTCATTTGTACTCAAAACAAAATTTTTAAAAAAAATTTAATAGAAGTTTGAAAAACAAATTATTGTTAATGGTAATGTTGCGCGTTGGCATTTTTGTTAAATATTTTATTAATTTTTTTTATTAATTATTTATTTTTATTATTAATTTCATATTTTATTGAGCTTTTTTTAGTGCGCAATTTGTTGTGTACATTTGCCAAGGAAATTTAAAAATATTAAGAAAATGACACAAAAAAGAAAACAAAAACCATGAACAACAACCACAACATCAACCACAAACAACAACAACAACAAAGGAAAAATACGTGTAAAGAAAGCAATTGTAATGGTGCCTTAATTACAAAAACAAAGTGTTGATTTCCTTGTAAATTACAACAACAACAACAACATAAATATTTAAATTAAATAAAAACAAAATATAAATAAAAATGCTGCAACCACTTTGGTTCCGCATCGCTTCCACTTTGGCCAAATTTCAGCGCTTTCCATTTTCCTAATTTTCAGCTGGCTGAAAAATCCTAATCGCTAATTGTGTATAACAACAAATACCGCCAAAAAAACTAATTGTTATTTCTACTGCTAGTTGTTTAACCCTTCCAGCGCCATTTGCCTGATTTTTGCCTTCCTGGCCACCACACGCTGCGCATTGCTGCGTTTACAGCGTTTACAAAATGAAATTTCGCTTTATATCACTCCTTATGCTAATAGTTGTTATTTCCCAAACAGCAACAACAACAACAACAACAATAGCAACAAAACAAAAAGAGACAACAGCAAAATACCACATTTTCGAACGTAAATCGCATGCAACAAGCAAAACTTGAACCAGTTTACCAAAACTCAAACACTACTTACCAACAACAACAAACAAACAACAAATCCAACAAGCGACAACAACAACAAATCCTGCAACGATATCCAAAAGTGCTTACGGTGCAATTTGTGGGGCAGCGATCTGTGGCACAAAAAAGATGTCAGTGACTGGCATTTCTCATTCGAGCGAAGAGGGCGAGAACAAAGTTTTCAAGTTCATTTTAGTTAAAGAATTGGAAGCTTTAAGCTGCAGCAAACATGTTTCAAGCCTGTTCAAGTTTTAGAATTTGAATTTTACAATATTAAAGTGGGAAAAGTTTGTGCCCAAAGTGTGATTCCATGCCAAGGAAACTACTATTACTTGACCTAACTAACCTAACCTAACCTAAAACCAAGCACTGTACTTTAAGAATCTTCAATTTTTTTAACATTTCAAATTAAAAGCGTCAAACAGTATTTCCTTTATTATTTAAATAGCCTACGTAAAATTTTCGATACAAAGAACAAAATAATCCAATCATTTCGAAATACTTTTAAGCGTACTCAACAATTTCCAACATTTCAATTAAAAAAAAATGTGTTTTGTTTTTACAAAATGTATACAACAGTAAGTGAAAACCGACAAACAATTATCAAAGATTAGGTTATTTCTAAAAAAATAAAATATATATATGGATTTTTTACAGAAATCAGAGTTTAGTTTCTTCTTCAATCTGTGCCTTTTCGAATTCTTCTTCTTTTTGTGGACATTATTAAGTCGACATCTTTCACACAATATCCATTTGTCTCAAAAATGTTTATTCATTTAACATGGACTTTAGGTTAGGTTTGTTCAGTTGTAGTGGAGACCTCTGAATTAGCTCACATATGCACATAGAAATGGCTCGCAGTGATGCCATATTGGGCATCACTTTTACGGCGCTATTATACACAAGAATTTTAATATAAGCCTTGTTATCTTCCTGAAGTTGAAAGGAATGAACAGCTTAGAATTCTTAATCTTTGCCCGACCAGGGTCACAGATTTACACATCAAGTGTAGAAATGTTTCTTCTGCTTCAAAAAGACCACTACCAGCGGCAACCACAAGGATTCCAATACGAAGCTTGTTATCATTCTGACGTTTAGAGTAGAAAACACAGTAAAGCTCAGTAAAGAATGGACACTCTAGAACTTTTAGTTTTTTCCTGACCAGGGACGAACATAGACACGTCAAAAGTACAACCGTTTCTTTTGCTATTAAATGACTATGTACTACAATAGAACTCATTGGATGGCAACCCTAGTTTAACAGCACATCTACTCATTGGGCAGTGCTAGAGTTCTCGCCTAGTTTGAATAGCAGCTAGAATGTCTCCTGTTAGTGCTAATAAATGAGCAAATAATTTTTTTAATTTTTTAGTTTAAAATTCCAATCCTGGTATTTAGGTTTTACAAAGAATGATTGAACTTTTTAATACAAAATTTAAGAATTCATAGTTTGTATACTTCAGCCTCAATATTTCAGCGGCTAGCGCGTTGGCTGGAGACTGTAGGTTCGATTCCTAGTTCGGGCTGCTTGGACACTGGTCTACTTCTGTCGCTTTTCACAAGAAGTATATGAGAGTTGAAAACATTGCTCAAGGCAAAGCCACCAAATGTTAAAGAAAAACTGTTAACTGCCCACTGCCGAACGAAATTTATGTTAAACTGTAGGTCCCTCTCTCCTACATTTCAAACGGGTGAAATTGTAGTATCACGATGGGCCATACAGGCCTAAGTGTGTCTCATACAGAGGCATCGTAACCTAACCTAATCTATGTCGTATCTGTCTGGCTTTGGTCGAACCCATTCAAAGTGCACAGCGCGCGCCCCACCCCCTCATGTCTGTACCAAACCGTAAGCTCTGATATCCACAGTAGTAGAAGAGAAACCGACCGGCAAATGTTTACCTACTAAAACAACAACTTACCACAAATAAATCACACATAATAATTAAATTAACAAAGTGATGAATGAACCACTGAACAAATGAAACGGTGCGAGTAGTGACGCCCGAAACAACAAAAAATCATATATTGTAGCTGTTCTCTATGCTTGTACACGTAAACAAACACAAACAAAAACATTAAAAACCAAAACATTGAACTTGAAAACATCAATGAGAAAAGAGCAATGAGAAAAGAGCAACAACAACAAACAAGAAAAACATAAAGAAAATATTAAATAAAAGTAATGCGAATGAACGATTCTCAGCAGCGACGCAGAGAGCGAAAGCGACAGTTCGTTGATATAAAATTTAATAGGAAACACGTGTAACTTTAAAGAATTTTTGAATGTTTTTCTCAGCAACAAAATTTTTTTTCTCTCAGTGTAAATCACTTATATACATATTGCAATATATATATATATATATATTATATATATACGTGTATGTATTTGTCACTTACACACATATATACTTACACACACAAATAACTTTTACATGTATTTGTACACCACAAAATTGCAAATGGAAAATAAATGAAATCAAGAAATGCATAGAACTAAAATAAATAAATTTAAAACAAAAAAATGAATACTGTTATTATTAAAAATTATTTACATTTGTGAGAAATTGATGAAAACAAAAACCAACACACATACAAACTGAATAAAAAATAAAATTAAACAACAAGAACAACAAATTAAAGAAAAAATGTATCTACATATTAAGGTATTTTAGATATTCTTATTTAATATCCAAAAAAAATAAAATCTAAAATTGACAAAAACATAGAAGAAAGCAATTGAATGGAGAAAATGAATAAAATTTTAAAGTAAAACACAATAACATAAACAATTTAATAAAAACCGCATTGATAAATATGTATAGGTAAAGTAATAGTAAAGTATGGTGTTGCGCTAATTACACGAGAAAGCAACAACAACAAAAAGGTTGAAAGGTTGACAAAAAAAGTATGGTTTGGCGCCGCAGATTGGCAGCGAATTGGCTGAAAGTTGTTGAAAGTTGTGGCAACGAAGTCACATGCGAACATGGACACTGAAAGATGACAAAAATAAAGGTGACAAATTACAAATGACAGATCACAAGTTAAAGTTGACAAGTAAGAGGTGTTGTTGGTGTTGGTGCAAGGAGCGTTTTTTTCTTAGTGAAGTTTTCTAACTTAAATTTACTCTTCTTCTTTCAATTACTATCTTCCACATATTATTTATCACTTAACCTGATGGATTAAATCTTAGTGGAATTTGTATAACTTTTTCTTAGGAAGATAATTCTTAACCTAACTTTTTCTATCACTTTCTTCTTTCATTTACTTCTTTCTTCCTCACATAATATGATAACTTGATTGATAAAATTGTATTCGAATTTGTATTGCAATTTTTTGTATAATTATTTCCTAATTTTTTTAACCTAACTTTAAATGTAACCTTAAACCTCTCTTGTTTCAATTATTATCTTCCTCACATAATTTTATTTCTTCACTTAATTGAAAAAATTGTATTCGAATTTGTATTGAAACTTTATCTTATGTATAATATCTTTCTTATGTTTTTAACCTAACTCTTTTTATCACTTTCTTCTTTTACTATCTTCCATTACCATTTACTATCTTCCTCACATAATTTTATCACTTGATTTGATTGATAAAATTTTATTCGCATTTGTATTGGAACTTTTTTGTATAATTTATTTTTTTCTTTTTTCTTTCAGGTACTAAGTTTTTCACACAAATCTTGTCATTTCACTTGATTGATTGAAATTTATTGCAATTTGTATTAAAATTGTTTTCCTTATATAATTTTTTCGTTTGGATAATGTTTTACTTAATACAATTTGTTTCCAATTTTTTTTAAGCCAACTTTTTTATGACTTTCTTTTTTTCAGTTACCATCTTAACATAATTTTATCACTCTACTTGAATTAAATTTCAACACTGAATTAAATTTTATTGGAATTATTATAATTTTTTGCAAGGGTGACCATTTTTAACCTAACTTTTCCTATAGTTTCTCTATCAGGTACTAAGTTTTCCACATAACTCTTAATCATTTCACTTGATTGATTGCATTTTATTGCAATTTGTATTGGAATTGTTTCCTTTATATAATGTTTTCGTTTGTATAATGTTTTACTTTATATAATTTTTTTCAAATTTTCCCAACCCAACTTTTTCTATGGCTTTCTTCTTTCACCTCATAATTTTGACACCAAAGTTTTCCTATACTTTTCTACTCTTTTCTTCTCTCTATTACCATCTGTTCCATGTACATTTGCCTTCACTTTCCATCAACAACAACCATCACACAATGAGCAATCAACCAACCAACTGGCAGCCAACAATAAATTAAAGAAACTCAGCAACCAATAACGCAAACATTATATACGACATTCGAAATAGATATGGTTTCTTAAAACAAAAAATATTGAAATGAAATAAACATCAATAAGCGAAAAACACTTAATGCATAAAAGGTAAACTTAAAGAATTACATACATACATACATACATACATACATACATAGAAGGCATATTTAGCGCATGAAAGAATTTCACACACAAACAAACCAATACATATGGACACAAAAATAAAATACAACAACAAAAACAAATACATATTTTAAAGTAAAAACATATTTACAACAACAAAAGATGGTTATGAAGACAATATTGTTTGTAAATAAAACAAAAACAAAAATGCGAAAAAAACAAAAACAATAAAAACAAAACATAGGGCAACACATAGTAATAATAAAAATAGTAATAAACACAAAATCATGTAAAGCAACAAAAGTGCGTGTAAATTAATTAAAGGAAACGTTTTAAGTCCGAAAAATAAAAACAAAGAAAATCGAAATCAGTTAATAGGCACTGTTTGCTTAAGCTACAGTTGGAAGTGAGGCGATTACACACACACACACACACACACATAGGTCATACATATGTGACATTGTAGACGATTGCATTTTCGATGGCACATTATTAAATTGGATTATACTGTCTGACATTGTGTAGTTGTATTGTGAAGGCGACGAAGAAATTATAAAACTGAAAAATTGGGATCAACTTGTATTTTAAATATAAGAATAAATAGAAAATCTAAACAAAACAAACAAAAAAAAAAAATTTAATTAAAGTAAATTAAATTTGAAGAAAATACCAGAAATTCGTGGAGCTTTAAAAATAATAAATAATTAAAAAGCAACTGCTCAAAATTCTTTCTTGTACAAACGAGCCATTCTACTTGTTTTGTGAGCAAAGTGAGACGATGAGCAATGAGATGAATTGCAGCAATGAGAAGTGAAGTCTTAAAAAGTTAAATGAGGCATTTGAAACTTTTTACTTCAAGACTCAAAGGTATTTAAAAAGTTTGCATGGGTAAATTTTTGGAATTAAGAAGTTGGAACTTTTTACTTCGAGGCTCAAAGACATTTGATAAGATTGCATGAGTAAGTTTTTTGAATTAAAAAGCCAAAGGCCCGGTTGAAAGTTTTAACTTCAAGGCTTAAAGACATTTAACAAGATTGCATGGATGGATTAAAGGCTTTTCCAATTTTTCAATTTAAAATTTTTTAATTTTCTTTAGACTTGTGTCCAGATATCGTTGACCACGGAAATGCGCCCAAAAATAAATTTTATAAAATTTTTGTAATGATTTCAGATGAATGATCCCACTGTACTTTTACTTTATTATTATTGTCTTGATCATAATTTACTTTATTTGCCACAAGATTTTGACTCAAAGAGATATTTTATAAAAAAAATTTCATATGAATTTAAATGAATTGAAATGAGGTGATATAAGTTGAAGTAGTGAAGTGAAGGACTGTTGGCCCTTTGTGTGAGTTGAAGTTGATTTGAATTGAAATGAATTGAGTTGAGTTAAGGTGATCTCAGTTGATTTGAAGTAGGTTAGGTTGCAGAAGAGGTGTGCACGACATGCACTTCCACTCGAAGACCCTGTTGGGTTCATTGGGTGCTAAGGCCGGTTTATGCCCTGTATATGAATATTGATAGGTTGGCCAAAAAAATATTGATTCGTACCAGCATAGCAGGAGCGATTGTGGCACTTGCCTGGCACTATGGTGCTCCCTGTTCTTAGAGAAAACATGATGTATACTGTTCCTGAGACAAACCTTCTTTCGACAGCTCGTTGAAGTCATCAGCGGACACTGCCTATGCACATCAAATAGTGTCCAGTGATGTCTGTAGAAGCTATGGAAATGAAAAAGAGGAAGAAGAAGGCTATGCAGGAACTCCGATTCCATACCCTGGGGTCAATAAACCTAAACTAGCCTTCTCGTAGACTCGTCACTGTGAAAATGTTTTTGAAAATTATTCAAAAATGCCATTCAGGAATCATTATGCAATATTTAAGAATTTCGTTGTAATTCATTTGGGTTATTAGTGAAATTCCAACTACACTACGGATCTTAGTAGATTCTAGCGGTGGTCTATGTTATGGTAACCGGTGCATCTTTCAAGCTAAGCTTACTTTTTTCTTTCATTTACCATCTTCCCCACATAATTGTAGCACCTAAATTGATTGATTGAATATTCCTTAATTTTGCATTTTTATAAATTTTTTAACCTCACTTTTTCTTAAACTAATTGTCTAATTTTGTAATTTAATTTTAAAATTTTATTAATTATTCCATTAATTATTATTATATAATTACTTTTCTAATTTTATTATCTCGAAAGTATAACTGACAACTGAAAAAAATGTATACAGCTCATGCAAACTTTATGATAAATTCAAATAATAAACTGTGAACAGTTCAAGAAGTTCGTAAAGTTCTAATCCATTCAGTAAATGCTTTTTTCATTTTTGTGAAGAAACACAATGCAAAATCGATCATTTTGCTTTGATTCACCTTCACTGCTGCAATCTTTTCAATATGCCAACGTGTCAGCACATCTCACAAAGGATTTTAGACATATATGGATTCTATTTTTTTATTTCTCAAACTCGTTTTCTGTTCTCAAACAAAACAAAACTGTATACAGATTTTCAAAGTATTAAATTGTGCCAAAATTTTTCGAATGACAGCAACAATGGCTGCCAGGCTGCAACTGATCGCCGTCATTAGTTCGTGTTCGAGCAGCCAATCGAAATGGCTTGATAGATGTTTGGAGAACTGTGCAAGCAATATTTATAGGATACATATGTAGTTGTGTGTGTATGGTTAAGTCAATATGTAAGTTCAAAGTGCTTTAGGATAGAAGCAAAATGGCGACACACACACAGATTCTGGTCCACTTTGCGTTGATGAGACGTGGCCAAATGTGCAAGAATTTGAATTGAAGCAAACGATTTCGCACACTTGTACAATTTAATTGTGTTGTACATTTGTATTGTGACGTCAAATCAATTGAGATTCGAATAAGAAAAATGCTAAATAAACTAAGAAAATGTGAATATGAAAAAAAAACCACACAAGTAAAACTGAAGCAAGCAAGAAGACAGAATAGTTAAAATTCACTTTGGGATCAACACGAAGGAATTTCACGAATTTCATTAAACTGCAATTAAGCAATTAAGCAAGAATTAGTAAAACTAGCGAGATGTATGGATGAAGCGTGACTCGACAACGCGTTATCGAATCGAATAATGGGGTTTTTCGGGCAAATGGACGCAATGCTGAGAGCGTTGGGCGTTTGTTGTTTACATTGGTTCGCTTGCGTTCGTTTTATGATTTCGTTGTGATTTCGCAAGTAGACAATGGTTCGAGAACGAGGTAGAACATGCATCAATATGTATTATTCACTACCAACAACACAAATTGTAACTGCTGCAATGAGCTTAAATTATAAACTAACTAAAACAAAAAACAACAAATATAAAAGTAAACAAAATTTTACCAAAAACTGACAACAAAATGCGACTAGAAAAGCAAATGGAAATACAAGCAAGAAGCAATCGTATTACGTATACAATACCATTATATACACACAAACAAATTAAGTAACTAAATTTATTGAAATTCGTTAGCATTATTTGAATTCGATGGTTTGTCAGAAGACTGCGAAAGACTTTTTTCATTTTGCATTAAATTCGATGTAAGTTAATGAAAAACAAAACAAAAACAAATCAAATTCATTTCAACAAGTAACTAATATTAAAAACAAAAATATATTAAAAAACAGTTTTATTAAACTAAATTTTATAAAACAAAAGCAAGACACAATAACAAACACAAAATGAAAAGCGAAAAAGTGCATAATAAATAATGAAAAAGTCATGTAGTTGATACGTTTTGTGCCAAAGTAATTTTTTTAAATTTACTTATTTTTAGCAAAATTTTTTCCCACGACTAAAGCAACAAAATTAAGCAAAATCAACAAGAAAAAGTGCACAAGTGCTGTTCAATGTGGTCGAAATAATTTAAAGAGCGACCACAAATTGTGACAAATGACAGAAAATTACCACAAAAGCGAAACACATAGCAACAAATTATGAGTTGAAAAGTTGAAAACAAAAAGAAACAAAAAGTTTAAATTGATGAACGAAATGAAAGCAATTCCACTTGACTGCTTAATGGAGCGTCGAAATTTGAGTGAAATTAAAAAACTTTTATGTTGATTTTAATTCTGACAAGTTAAAGCAAATTTATAAATATATATTCAAATTTTTTATGTAAATTTTATGGGCATTTTTCGTTGCGATTTTTGGTCTAAAAAAAAGATATATATATTTAATTGAGTTTAATGCGGGCGGTGCATTATAAATTTGAAGCTTTTATGACTTTATAAATATTTCTATTTTTTTAATTTTGAAATTTGTAGAAATTTCCAAATTAATTTTTACAATCTCACTTTCAATTCAGAGCTGGATCAACTTATAGTCACATTAACTAAGCAATAAAATTTTTATAAAATGAGAATAATTTTGAAAGACTTGGATCTGCTTTACAGTAGAAATTACTTCATTAGTTCAAACTATTTTTTGACTGCTCAAGCGTTTTTATAGTCGGCTCAAACTTATGGCCAAGTCAACCATGCAGTCGCATCAACTAAGCAGTAAAATCTTTTAAAAATGAGAATAGTTTTGGGAGACTTGGATCGGCTTAGAAGTTGAATCGACTTCGAGACAAGTTGACGAGTTGAGACAATTTTACAGTCAGTTGAAACTTATGGACGAGCCGACTTTACATTAACTGTTTGATTTTACAGTTTGGTTGACTTTCAATTGCGGTTAACTTTATTAACTGGACTCTATTTCATAGTTGGGTCGAACTTACAATAGGGTTGTAGGTTGACCTTAAGGTCGGGTGGACTTGCAGTCATATCGACTATAGAGCAAACTCGATTATAGAGTCGATAGAAGAGAAAAATGTAGACTTAACAGTCTGGTCGACATCATAGTAAGGTCTATCATATAGTTCGGACCTAGGGCTGACCTTATAGTCGGTTGGACTTACAGTCATATCGACTATAGAGTAAAGTCGACTATGGAATCCATAACAGAGAGAAATGGGGCCTTAACAGTCTAGTCAACACCATAGTGAGGACTCAAGAGTCAAGTCGATTGTACGACTATTGAGTAGAGAATAGAATCGATAAGAGAGTCGGATCAACATCATAGTGAGGTCTATTATATAGTTGGGACGTCGTTCGACTAGAGTTGACCTTGCAGTCAAATCGACTACAGAGTCAAGTCCACTATGCTATAGAGTAAAGTCGACTAAAGAGTCGATAAGAGAGTCGGATCAACACCATAGAGAGTGAGTGTTATATAGTTAGGATGACCTTACACTAGGATTGACCTTAAAGTCGAGTGGACTTGCAGTCAAATCGACTAAAGAAGCAACTTGACTGTAGAGTCAAGTCTACTATAGAGTCGATAAGAGAGAGAAATGGCGCCTTAACAGTCTGGTCAACATTGGTCTATTTTATAGTTGGGACGACCTAAAGCTATGGATGACCTTATAACTAGTAGGGTCAACATTCAATAAGAGATAAGAGAGAGAGTCGATAAAAGAAAGAAATGGAGTGTTAGGATTTTGGTAAACATTAAAGTGGAGTATATTCTATAATCGGGTTGACGTTACAATCGGGCTGTCAAGTCAACTTGCAGTCAAATTGACTATAGAATCAAGTCGACTATGGGTTAAAGTCGACTATGGAGTAAAGTCGACTATAGGGTCGATAGGAAAGGCCAATGGAGCTTACCTACGTGCTGCCATTCAACCTAACCTAATTTATTGAGTCGATACATAAACTTATGTATCTATATATATGGGTTAAACATATCTATATTGCATACTTACATTTGTTTCATGTAATCTACTCACTTTAACTGACAAATTGAATTGTCAAATACTTCATAACGAATTGAATTGCATTTTAGTTGTAGAAATTATAAATTTTAATAACAAAAAATTCAAAAAATTTCAAAACATTTATCAAATTCACCAACAAAAAAAAAGCTAACTAAGCAGAAAGCTGTTTGAATTTGTAATGCATCGCCTGCAGAATTAGAGAAATAAAGACAAGAACGCATCTTAGTTAGGCTGAAGCGTAAAAAGCGCCTAAAAGCCTACGATTATATAAAAAAATTATATTTATTATCATATAGAAAAAAAAACAACAAAATTTTAAATATATTCAATTTGAGACTGATTTCGTATTTCATAATTTTCCAAATTCTAAAATTAAATTAAATCTTTAGACAAATTTAATTGCTCAATTTATTCCTTTTAACAAAAATTTCGTTGATTTTATATGTTTTTATTTTTATGAATTTCAAATGTCAAAGTGTACTATTGAAACTTTTTGTCAAACTTTGCTATAACTTTACATGGACATGTCTGCATACAAACAAAAAAATAAAACAAAACAATATATGAACTCATTTAAACATGTAAATTAGCATTCAGAAAATGCTTTAATGACAAACAAATATTAATTAATAAATTAAACAATACAGCAACAAATCACTACAATACACTTGTCTGTCAGTTTAGTCAACAATATTTGCAAACACTTTAATCTTGAATTCATTTTGCAATAAAAACAAATATGTGTAAACATGAAAACCGCATTTGACAGCAAAAAGCAAACGCTTTTTTGTTTAAGTAATTATGTAAAAAAAAATTTAAAACAAATAGCAAACGTCAACCAGCGTTAATTATGTAGGGAAAACGTTCGTTTGCTGCTTAGTTTGACTGTAGTTTTTAGCGATGCTAAGCTGCAATGCGGCAATAAATTAAATTTTTTCGATTTTTTTGTTTATTTAATAAATATTAAGTTTGATTAGTTTGTCATAAATTTGATTTTAATTGCAATTTACATCGTTTCTAGTTATTAGAATTAGTAAAAATCTCAAACTCTCTTCAACTATCTTCATGACACAAACACAAAAACAAAACTCCAACACAGCCACACACACTTACACACACACACACACACACACACACATGTTTAAATTATAAGCCAATTTATTAAACAATAATAATAACAATTACATACATACAAACATGCATACATAGATACATATACAACTAAAGCAAAGCAAAAACAAATTAAAGCAAGAAAAAACATATACAACATGATGATACAATATATATTAATTTATATATTATATATATATATATGACTATACATACTATATTATTAAATTTAAATATAATTAAATGTAGGAATTTTATGTAAACGTTTAATTTGTTGGATTCAATAAAAATCGTGGTTTTATTATAACAAAGAAACAACAACAAGGACATTTTTTCTACTTCATTTTCGAAATTGCCTTTTTTCAATTTGTTTTTTTTTTGTTTTCGCTCTACAAAAACAAATCGGATTGGTTGCATTTGCTTTCGACTTAACAAATCTACTTTTGGCTCTCTTTTTTCTCTCATACTCGTTTTAAGAAACTTTTAAGCACACTTACATACTTCCATATGTTGTTAACCCTCAATTGCATAGAGATGACATGATTTATTATCTTTCAACGCGGATATCATTCTCTGAAACAGTAACTTAATCCAAAGAATTCTGGGTTGTTTTTGTAAACATTTTTTGAAAGTGGTAATTGAACAAAGGAAATCATTCAGGCATTTGAGGGTTAAAGTAGTTCGACTTTATATTTAAGCCTCAATATTTGGCACTAAAGTTTAAGCACTAAAAATCTGATTTTCTCTTAGATGAATCCAATAGATCAATCAAGATGGACACATTGGACTTGATTGAAGAAGAAAACATTTTGAATAGTGGAATGAATTTGTTTATGGTTTTTTTACAGGTTAGGTTACAGAAGAGGCTTGCGCTACATGCACCTCCAGTCGGAGACCCTCTGGGCCCATTGTGATTCCTTTTATTTTGAATCCGATACCCTTCTTTATCTGTTCGTTTCCCTGTAGATCTTGTTTCAGTTTCAGTTTGGAAAATGCCAGTTGACTCTATGCATCAAATCACACATACAACTTGAATAGTGGCGGAATACTAGAATATATCTCTATGTACATAAGGCTGGAAGTTGAACTCATTTAACGCATAAAGACACATGTACAACTTGAACAATGGCGGAAAACTTTAATAGGTAACAACGTAAAAATGTTGAGACTGTTTTCTAATGGTTTCGGTAAAATTTTCATGGACAAGGATCATAAAGATAATTTACCTACTTCATCTATGCCTCTTGTGCACTTCTAGGCACTTGTCTCTTACTCTTTAGGTGAAGAACAATCCGGGACATATACACAATGGGACTATTTACATTCTACTCACTTTAGTTAAAAGCTTAGAGTAGAGTGAATATGAGTACGAATTATTGTGACTAGCCGTAGGTACTGACTACTTATTAGGTACTCTATATATAAAGATTATTGAAAGCATATTTTCAGCAGTTTAAGAACTCCTTATTTCAAGTCTATCTTTTTTATTATTACAACCTTTGCACAATAAAAAATATGACCGTTGTACAATCTTCCTTTCTGCTAGTGGCAATACTGGAGTGATTGCAACAGTTGCCCGAGACTTTTGGCCATTCTCTTTAATCGTGAGTAGCAAAAAGAAGAATGGCCATCCCTAGTTTTTTTCTGCTCTATGCGAAAAGCTAGATTTCTAATGTCTCTAAGAGAGATACGACTCAATACGATAGCTCTGACAGCCCGGTGTAATTGGGTCTCTCATCCAGGGATATCTGCAACAGCTGCAGGAATGAGAAGAAGATGGAAAAACACAACATTTCCTATGCCAAAGTCTGTGCCTCCAAAAGTCCTGAAAAGGCACTCTGCTTTCAAGGAACTGGACATAATTAATGAACTTATATATCTGAAGCTAATCTACTGAATTGAATTTAATTTATTTAAATTAAATTAAATTGAATTAAATTTAATTATGTTACAACATAAGATTAAATTGTTTCGAAATGGGATTGGTATATTTTTCTTTCTCAGTGATCATAGAATTCCCAATAAGCAATCTAAACTTGATTGTGTTGCATCTGCCTTCAGAGGCGAGTCCACTTAGGCCTATAAGACCAGAATGGGTCGCTTAAAGCGGATAAAGAAATGCGAAATATTGAAAGATACGAATTTAATTTATATACAAATTTTTATATAAAAAATTTAGTTAAATTGAAATTTAAGGAAAAATTAAAATCTTTAATTTGATATTTGAAATCTGTCAACTCTCCATCATCTCAATTCTAAACTCTTATAATTAGTTAGGTTAGGTTATTGGTAGCTGCCTCTGTAAGAAACACACTCAGAGGTCTAAGAAGCCCATTGTGATACCACATATTTACCAACACTTAACTTAACACTTTAACTTAGCACAATTCTCAGTGCAGTTAACTGGTTAGTTTGATGCTTAATAAGTCAAAAGATAGACACTTTAGCCTAACCTAGCTTAACGTCAACTCAATTCTCAACTCAGTTAACCTATTCGTTTGCTACTGAGGAGTTAAATTTAAAATCAATTTAACCTAACCTAATCTAAGCTCAGCTCAACTCTCAGCTCTGTAAACTGGTTACTTTTCTTACTTTTGAAGTCTAAAGACAGACATTTTATCCGAATGTAATCTCAGGTCAACTCTAAGTCCCGTTAACTGGATACTTTTCGTTTTTTATAAGTCTAAAGACAGACACTTTTAACTATCCTAATCTCAGATCAACTCAGCTCTGTAAACTGGTTACTTTTCTTACTTTTGAAGTCTAAAGACAGACATTTTATCCGAATGTAATCATAGGTCAACTCTAAGTCCCGTTAACTGGTTACTTTTCGTTTTTTATAAGTCTAAAGACAGACACTTTTAACTATCCTAATCTCAGATCAACTCAGCTCTGTAAACTGGTTACTTTTCTTACTTTTGAAGTCTAAAGACAGACATTTTATCCGAATGTAATCTTAGGTCAACTCTCAGCTCTGTAAACTGGTTACTTTTCTTACTTTTGAAATCTAAAGACAGACATTTTAACTGTATGAAACCTCCGCTCAACTCTCAGCTCTATAAACTGTTTACTTTTCTTACTTTTGAAATCTAAAGACAGACATTTTAACTGTATGAAACCTCCGCTCAACTCTCAGCTCCGTAAACTGATTACTTTTCTTACTTTTAAAGTCTAAAGACAGACATTTTATCCGAATGTAATCTTAGGTCAACTCTCAGCTCTGTAACCTGGTTACTTTTTTTACTTTTTAAGTTTAAAACCAGACACTTTACCCTAACCTAAGCTCAGCTAAATTCTCAACTCTGTGAACTGGTTACTTTTCTTAGTTTTTAAGTCTAAGGACAGACACCTTCAAATATCCTAATCTCAGCTCTATAAACTGGTTGCTTTTCACCTTCAACTGTCCTAACCGCAAGTCAACTCTTAGCTCCGGTAACTGGTTACTTATCTTAATTTTGAAGTCTAAAGACAGACACCTTCAACTATCCTAACTTTAGCTTAACTCTCAGCTCTGTTAACTGGTTAATTGTTTTTATTAAACTTAGACTAAAGACAGAAACATTAACCTAACCTAATATATTATAACTTAACCTAAGTCCAATGTTTCGGTAAATGTCAAGAAATGAAATATATCTGGCATAGCAACCCTATGGGGGTCTAAGGCTCAGTTTTCCGTCACTATTCATGGCACGTATGCGCCTTAACACTAAAATGCTCAAGGAAGCCAAAGTAATTGCAATGAGGTTGTTTTCTATTTAATTGCATCCTTTTTTAAAAGAAAGTCTGATGTGAATTTTACCATTTTTTAAATTCAAATTAAATAGAAACTTAGAAATATTGTTTAGAAAAATTTGACCCCTATTTCGTAACAATATTTCTTCTTTTTTATTAATTAATTCTTTAATTTTTTATTCATTTATTTAAACATTTAAAGAAAATTGGATTGGCCGTCCATAGTTTTATGTCTTTATTTTTTTTAATATCTTTGAATAATTTTTTTTTATAAATTTATTTATTAATTTTTTTATTTATTTATTTGAGCATTTAAAGAAAATTAGATTGGCCGGGCATTCTATTCTTTCTGGAGTTGTTCTATCCTACAGTCGTATGGGGAACTGAGTCTAGATTTTCCGTCGCTATTCACATGAGAGACCCCATAGTTTTATATCGATTTTAAAAAGCGGTTTAAGTGCTTTTCATAATTTATTTCCCTTACTCAATTTGCAACTGGCTGCTGAGCGAGTAGTTGCCGAAAGATGGTTAGTAATATTTTGTGTTGCTTGAAAGGGATTCGTACCCATGGCGCGCTGACTTATAGTGCAATGCATTAATGACTGAGCCACAACAATTTTGTTTGATATACAACTTTTTAAAAACCAAAAATCACTTGAAAACGAACGACTAAGACATCAACAAGTAAGACAATGTTAACGTATTCTGTGAGAAGGCAAAAAGTTTCTAAGATAAACGTGTTGAATCTTTTTCAATTCCACTTGAGTTGATTGTTATTGAATTGATTTTATTCAACTAACTACTAAATACATTAATCATCTATTTTAAGTAACTTACTTTATACTACTAATATCTTTTCTTTCAAATTAAAAAAAAAAATAAATTTTTTATTTTTTCTTTTCAAACAAACAAACGCAGCCAAATTGTGAGACAATGTAAGCGCAGGACATGAATTTTTGAGATTAAAGTGAATAATTCTTAGCTAAAACATGAAACAAATTATAAAAAAAATAAAATACATAACTGAAGCAAAGCAGCGGAATAACACAAAACTTAGTACTTTGAAGAAATGCAAGGCAATCATAAAACTAGAGCTTCGATAAGGAACTAAACAAAAGCAAATAATAATAATTATAAAATTATTATAGTTATATATATAAAAAAATTAAAAGACACACAACACAACACACATACACACAAAACGCAAATAAGCAAATGAAGTAAGAAATACACAAAGTCTAAACTGAAAAATTACAAATATTTGAACAAAACAAAAAAACAACAAAAACGTTAGAACTTAGAGGCAGCTGAAGTACGAATTTTGTTGGAGCTAAGACAAAGCTGGAATTGTTGATTGTGCCAAATGAGTGCCCACATATATATACACACACACACATATACACATTAAACAAATACATTTTTGTTGGTAGTTTTACGAATAATGAATTTTCATATATTTCTTTGATGGCATTTAACAACAAAAAAGTGACAACAATAACGTATCAACGAATGTGAACGGTTTGACTATTTAGTGGATTCATTGTAAAATTCAGCAATAAATGCATTGGTTTCAAAGCCACCAATTTATTCTGTGCCGAAACAACACGAGCGCATTACAAATCCATAAGTTTCGTATTAAAACAATAAAAATTTGAAAAGCAAAACTTAAAATATTTCAAATAAAAGAACAAAAAACCCCAAACTCGTTTGGCCACCACATCAGTTTTGCAATTCCGCTGTTTGTTGACATTTCACCTAAGCTAAAGCAACAACAAAAACACTCGAATAAAACATAAATAACAACTTTGCGCACCATAAAAATAGAGATTGAAATACGTATGTATGAGAGAAAAAAATTGCATGCGAGAATTTGACATTTTTTGCATTCAATTCGAATTCAACTGCAAATTTATATTTGTGCACCACTCAACCACCATAACCAATTAAAACAATTAATTGCAATTTAATGTTTCACCTAAGCAACAATGTACGTTCTTTAGTTTCCAATGCCAACACAGTACTTATGCAAAATCTTGTAATGCAACAACAGCAAACGCGCAAAGTTTACGATGCACCAGCAAATTTATAGTTCGATAAGTAGCGAGTAATGTTACACAAATGCAATACAACTAAAGCGAATGAGTGCTACGAACAGGGAGAAACATTTTCACATATTTACATACCCATACTTACATATAGTACATACATATATGTACATGTTTAAGACACCTTAAATTGTATGAAACAGCGCCGGAAAGCTGAAAGTGAAGTAAAGTGGACAACTGGTAGGCAAAGACTTTCAAACCACATACACAGATCGAAAGATATATGTAATAGCTACATACATATCTGTGCGCATAGCTTAGACCCATGTACATACATACATACATACATATAATCACATTGCAACAATAATTCATATACATAAAACACAGCATTCATCTTATGGGCCCCACATACTCTATTCAAGCCAGCCACAGTGAGGAGGTGTAATTTTACACGTGCACACAAGTGAAATCCAAGCAAGCAAGATTCATGGCCCCTACTTGTCTGATGCACCTAAAAAGCTGCATATTTAGGAATATTAGTTATCAATCAAAAGAGAAGATGGCCTTGATTTCTTATAAATTTTTAAGCTAAACTTTGAGTTGTTACTGTTTCATCAACTCAACTCAACTAATTTTTGTCAAATTACAGAATTGCCAACTAATTTTATTTAAAAAGTAAACTCATCACAGAGTAAATTCATTTCATTGCAGTAATCATTCAATAATGATTTGAGCATCAACCACGCCTAGACGTCACCTATGAGGGGCGTTCAATGTATTCTCGGTATGGGTATGTTAGAAAAAAGATAAAACCTTGAAAAAAATTTATTTTTCAATATAGTCTCCCATGATTTCAATACATTTGTTTGATCGCGAAATAAGTTTTTCTATTTCCTTAAAAAAATAGTTTTCTTCTTGGCCCGAAAAATTCTCATTTATAGCGGACTTGAGCTCATTATCGTTAGCAAATCGCTTTCCCCTGAGGTCTTTTTTTAAATTTGGGAATAAAAAGTAGTCACTGGGAGCCAGGTCCGGGCTGTAGGGTGGGTGGTTAATTTCCTCGAACCCGCACTCTCGTACAGCAGCCTTGGAGAGCCGCGCAGTGTGAACCGGTGCGTTGTCGTGAAGAAGCAACACATTCTTTGCCAGCTTTTCTCTTCTTTTTTCTTTTATTGCTTCTCTCAAACGGCGTAAAGTGGTTGAGTATTTTTCTGCGTTGATAGTTTCACCTTTTTTTGTGTACTCGATCAATAGTATTCCTTTAGAATCCCAGAAAACTGTGGCCATGATTTTGCCAGCGGATGGAATGACTTTGAACTTCTTTGGAGGGGCTGATCCCTTTTTGTGCCACTGCATAGACTCATGTTTACTCTCGGGGTCATAGTGATGAACCCACGTTTCATCATCTGTAACTATCCTTTCGAAAACACTTGCTGGATCGTCGCCACAAAGCTCTAAAAACTCCTTACAAGTGTCAACCCGCGCCTGCTTTTGAAGCGCAGTGAGCATGCGCGGAACCCATCTTGCACTAACTTTTGTAAGGTTGAGATAATCATGACGTATAGTATGTATAGTACCAACGGATAGCTTAGTTATTTCTGCCAACATCTTGATTTTTACACGTGCATCTTCTAATACAAGTTTTTCGATAATTTTCACATTTTCTTCGGTAGCCGCCGTGATTGGCCCACCTGGGTGGGGATCATCCTCGATACTTTCCCGGCCTCTTTTGAATTCACTTGACCACTTCTGTACGGTCGATAATGAAGGAGAAGAGTCTTGATAAACGGCTACCATTTCTTCATGGATAGTTTTTTGAGATTTTCCTTGTTTAGTGAGGAATTTAATCACCGCACGATGTTCGATTTTCTTCAACATTGTCGCGTCAGTCATTTTCGTCGTCGCTGACTGGAGGTAGCAAACAAACTAATGAAGTTATCAACATGACATTTTATATAAATACCCTCAGATAATGTTGTTAGCTAATGATATATTTTAATTACCCACAATAATATCAAACCACCCCGATACCGAGAATACATTGAATGCCCCTCGTAATTCTGTTTGATTGCAGCGAATTTTGCCTAAAAGTAAATTCATCTCATTGCTTTCTGCAATCCCAAAGACGACATTTAACATCAACAATGTTTGCAACTAATTTTGTCTAAAAGGTTATTCATCATCAAATTTTTTAAAGACATTGATTTGATTTGATTTGATTGATTGATTGATTGATGAGCATCAAGCATGCCTACGCGCCAACTAGTTTGATTTTTAGCCACTGTTTTTAACACCTTTCAGCTTAACACGAATTGATTAGCCTCACACTAAACAGGACTCGCTTCTACAGGACTCGCAAGTTCACCAGACGACTTTCTCTCCGTCTGCAGTCCCGTCAAAACAAAACAACATTTGCCTAATGTTCTAGTAAAATTCATATAATATTTATTAGAATGAAAAGTATTTCACCTTAAACGTTACTTAGTGACTAAAACAGATTGACTAATTTTGAAAATGGATTTACGTGTAATACGTTTGTCATTTGTTGAGAATCGATTTTTCTAGTGTTTAAAGGTTTCCCCATTGAATTTCAATTGTTGTTAATACGTTGGAATAATATTTAAACTTTTCATTAGCAACTTGAAACAATATGTTTGATTTAACTAATTTAAGTTAATATTCAATGGAAAAATTTGTGTTTTACAATTAAACTCGTACGAGTAAAAACACAAAAAAAAATACTAGTAAAAGATAAAAAAAGAGCTAAACCCAGCAGCTACTGTTCCGCCATCCCTGGAGCTCGTCTTACCTACTTAAGAGCGCTGAACTTTTTAGGGATCGAAAATGTTTCCAAGCAAGGCATCAGTGTAACTTAGATAGATTGATTTAATAGAGGCAAGTTGCACTGATACCAAAGTTTAACCCATTGCTGCCTAATGGGTAAAATTTTACCCATGAAAATTAACTTTTTAAAAAAATCACAAAATAGTTAGGGTAAAGATGGAACTACCTTAACCTAGTGAAGATCACCCTAAAATTTCGCCATCTAGCTAGAGTTACCAGACTCCAAAAATCGTGAATTTTCCGGAGGTGGAAAATGTGGCAAAACGTAGTGGCCTTAGAACTTCACAATAATCTGCCTCCTAACTCACCTGTAAAAAATACAACTTTTGTTCACGTGTTTAGCTGATCACTTCAAAAAGTATGGAAAAAAGCTACCATTGCTGCCTAATGAGTAAAAAATACCCAATGAATATCTCAGCAACGTGCAGAAATATAAAGCTGAAATTTTGTTTCTGATCATTTTGGGTCACTTCTAGGTCGTGTATGAAATTTTATCAAAATCGTATGGGCGGAAGTGGTACCCGGCAGCAATGGGTTAAGAGAACATACCCTAATCCCACAGACCCAATGAAATTTAGTAACTCACGGGGTTTTGGGTGTTTGATGTTCTCTTCTGCAAGCTATGTACTGGCTTATATTTATTTGTTCTAAATCGATTGTATGCATATGTCTTCTCAGTCTACAGTGCCCAGTAACCGGTCTAAGCTGGTTTTTACCCAGTTTGAGGTATTCTTCACTCCATTTGGAATTATAACTTTTAATAAAGATTTTGTATTGCCCAAGATCCGAGGCATAAGACCAGTGCTCTGAATACCTGTTTCTTGCCTCAAGTCTTAGTGACTCTGCTAAAGTGTTCCTGCCCAGTCCAACGAAGGGTTCTAGCAAGGCAATGCCCCTTCGCATTTCCGTCAATTCTTCTGTATCCTGGGACCCTGAGGATTTTGACCTGGTTGTGTATGCCCAGTTTGTTCAATGCCGCGATGCATTCCAGCACTAACCCTGAGGGTATCTCATATGAGATTAGGACTTTGATGGCGGCTTGACTATCTGAACAAATAACTATGTCCTGAAAAGAGCCTGATAGCAAATAGTTCTGCTTGAAAATGCTGGGTGTTTTCCCTATAGGTCGTAGTGCTTAAAATGAGGTCCAAATACCGCCGCTCCTATCCCCTCGTGCGTTTTGGAGCTGTCTGTAAACCTCCTCATAGTATGTGGTTTGAAATGGGCCTGGTGTTCTTCTCAGCCTCAATCTATGTACTTTATTGCTCATAGAAATTAAAAAGTTTTTCGTAGGGGTTGCTGACAGATAATGCATCTCTATGCCTTAAGATGTGGTCTTCCCCTTTACTGGTTCTGGCCAAACCAAGATTAGTCCGCTTGGTCGCCATATCAATTGATATGTGCAATGGCAATCGATTATCACCTCCAGTTCCTACATGGGGCAGGTCCTCATAGCAACTGTAATGCACGTACACGCGAGTCGCTGGACCTTGTCTGACCTAAAATCTGAATTCCGGGGTTAAGCAATAAAACAAAAGGCCAGTTCTAGCCTCACAAAGGCAACCGGCCTCGATATTCCAGCGGGTAGCGCGCTGGCTTCTCATACCAGAAGCCCTAGGTTCGATTCCTAGTTTGGGATGGTGGAATACTCGTCTACTTCTATCGCTATCAACATGAAGCAGATGAGAGCTACAAGAATGGCACAAGTGCCCTCTTGGCAGACTATGGAAAATATCCAAGTGTGAAAGAAAAAACTGCTAGTCGCTGTTCGGATTCGGCGTTAAGATGTAGGTTCCCTCCCCTTTCCCCATTCGCTTGAAATGTGTGCTGTAACATATGTTGGAAAAAACAGTGAAATATGTGGTATCACAAGGGCTCACAATAGGCCTCCGAGTGTGTCTCTTACAGAGGCAGCTACCATAACCTAACTTAACCTCAAAAAGGCTAAACTAGTCACACTGATTGCAATTATTAAAGGAAGAGAGAGAGAGTGAGAGATGGATTGCGCTTGTCAACGCTTATCACTACCCAATTTTTAGTTAGCTTAGTTTACTTCATCAGACAAACAAAGAACTTTAGAAGTACAGAAAGGATGTAATTTCTTTACACATTGAACATTAGGAATAGGAAACTATTCCTTTATAATTTTATAGTCCCAATTAATCACAGTATCACAGTATATCCTCAGTATACCTGAGAACATAAACAAGTATGCAGCTTCAGTGGCATAGATTTTCCATAGATTCCGATTATCATCAATCATACATACATAGCTCCATAAATACCCACATATATACATACAAGTAGGTACTATAACCCACACCATGTGCAGACAAAACTTACACAAATCACACATACAACTATATTTACAAGTTTTTTGCAATTAAGTGCATTATTACACAAATAAAATTTCAATATTATATTCGAATTATTTACCAACAGATAATACAAATATTCGTGCTACATATAAACAAAGCGTAAGTATTTTAAATACATACATATATACCATATTTTTTTGGAGTTGATTACATACATACATACCATGTATTATACAAACAATATGTTGCGCTGCAGCGTTTACACATTTATATATATGTTTGCTTAAGTTTTTTCACTACACACATACGTAGAGTACATATGTATGTAGATCGTAAACATTATGAAACACTATGAAATTTTGTATTGTGTTCAAATCGAAGCGTGTAGTGCAATAAATATGTAGTATGACATTTTTCACAATACTCGAACAGCAAACAGTTGTAGTAAATTTACCATGAACGTTATTTGTTAGCAACACACACACCCATACATACATTCAATTGGAGATCGTGTTGAATTTTGCAAGTGAATTGGCATTATTCGTTTGGATTTGAGGCGTTTTCTGTTACACATTACACACTCACTCACACACTCACTCACACACTCGTCGCGACATGTGTGAGACAAGTGCGAAGGGTGGACAAGTCGCGCAGCAGTATTGACTCATATTGGAGCAAATGAAAGTAATACAAACAAAAAAAATGAAACAAAAATTATTGTAAACCAAAAATGCAACAACACGAACATGCAACTGTATTGTACACTTTAAGAAAATTACAAAATGTATTAGAATTTAAAAGACGGAAAATAAGAACAAAAAATTATTGTATAAAAAGGCAATTTTTGAAACAAGTTAATAAACGTATGTGTTTAGATATATTAAACAAAAGACATATGGTGGCGTTTTTTCTTGTATTATTCTATCGTTTTTTTTAACTTCGATGGAAGGATCAAATTTTTGGCAGCTAATTGGTTCGGCTTTCTAAAGCTGAGCAAAACATATTTCACTCCGTCAGATGTCCGCAGCCGGTCTCGATAGTCCAGAAGGGTAGCGCGCTGGTTTCTCATACCACAGGCCCAAGGTTCGATTCCTAGCTCGGGCTGGTGAAACACTCGTCTACTTCTATCGCTATCCACATGAAACAGATGAGCAGAGCTACAACAATGGCACAAGTGCACCCTTGTCAGGCAATGGCAAACCTCCAAGTTTGAAAGAAAAACTGCCAAACCCCGTCATTCGCATTCGGATTCACCATCCGTTTGAAATTTGTGTTGTAACACATGTTGAAAAGCAGTGTTGCATACACATTTCAAAAGGGCTGAATTTGTCGTATCACAATGGGCCCATATAGAGGCCTAAGTGTGTCTCATACAGAGGTAGCCACTACAACCTACCAACCAGATCTCCGCATAATTTACACCACCTATAACCGATCCTTGACTGCGTCCCAAACCGTGCGATTAGGCCTATTAGGAACAGTGGGACATCCAGCTTAATTGACACCTTGGAGCAACGTCAAAACGTGACATACGCGGCCTTATTCGACAGATACTGTTTAGGTAACTCTTCATACCATCACTCCGAATATTCTCCCAAGAAACCCATTCAAAGACTGCTGCTCATGAATTCCACATTGACCCGATGTTCATTAAAAAGAGAGCTTGTTTCTGGTGCGCACTTCGTGATTGCGGAATGGCCTCTCTGCGGAGATTTTTCCCAGCACCTATGACCTTGTTCAAGTCAAGTGTCCATAACTTCTTCGCTCAAAACCCTGTCTTCTAACTTCTAGATCCATCCAGAAACAATGCAATGCCACGCATTAATTAATTAAAAAAAGCGCAAGAAAATAATGCCCAGTTTTGAGGTTAAAGTATGAAACTTCATAAAAATCGAATGCGAAAAAAATAATATCAATATTAAAACAAAACTAAAGAATTTTTCAACAGTATTCCTGTTCTGTTTGCCAAAGTTTTCGTAAGCTAAATACGACATATTTACAGCCAAAATTAAAGTTAAACACTTTTGGTTAAATGATTTCGTGAGGAAGCAAGATTGCCCCATTCGGGAAGTTAATATGAGAAGCTTAACTCATAGTTTCCAGTGAATCCGTAGAAACTTACTTTTTGGTGTGAATTTTAGTAGGTCCATACATCTTCCGAAACGAGGATGGCAATATCGATATCGAACCATGATAACTGATTTCTTTTGGACTCAATTGGGTGACATGAACCTGGACAACGAAGAAGACCAAGCAACATGTCACACAATGGGCGTCGTAATTAAAGTTCCTAGATCGCATTATTTTCAGAAAAAGCTATAAAGAATGACTGTCAAAATCATGCGATTCAACGTCCTTAAACTTTTTCTCTGGAACTTTGTTCAATAAACATACAGTAGTAGTACGAAAGAACAGAAACAGAACCGCCGGGATGTGGCAGATCTATCTGCGGTAATCACAGACCATTGGCCCCTTGCATGGGGAGAACTTAGCTAAAGTCGGCATATCTTTCAATACCAGCTGCCACAGCTATGAGAGCCCGAACGAGAAGGAAACGGTCCAACACTTCATATACGTCTGCCCGGACCTTAGTTAAATTAATACTAAATTAAATAAAATAATACTAAATTAAATTAGTATAAGTATCAAAAATTCGGAGAGACAGCAAAATGCACTGTGAATGTGAGTACCGCCTTCATCACCTCTCTCACCTGTTAGACTGTGATATAGAGGATGCATACGAGTAATCCAGAAGACAACACACTAGCTATGGTACCTCCGGGAATAGTGATGACAAAGTGAATCTTCAGGTAACAATGAATCTTCATGGATAACAATGAATTATTGAATTAATTAACATAACAATTAATCCTTCAACGAATCTATATAGATAACAATTAATCCTTCAATAAATCTTCATAAATAACAATAAATCCTTCAATGAATATTCATTGATAACAATGAATCTTTCATTGAATCTTCATAGATAACAATGAATCCTTCAATAAATCTTCATAGATAACAGGTTAGTATCCGGGCAAAGGCAATCCTGGCTAAAACCACCTATTACTCGTATTAGCCTGCCGAAAACTGACCACAGCATTCCATCTACAAGGAGTCTTTTCTTCCCCCTGATCGTACCTTTCCTCGGAAAATAAACACTATCTATTTATATTTATAGAACCACTTTCTATTACCTATGTTAGGCACTATATCGACTAGATGCTTACGACTAATGATCCATAGAGCAACCTCTTCTACAAAAAGACGCTATTATTCAAGAAATTTAATATTACAAACCCTAATGGCTTCTCCTCAATTGACTTCTTCTAATCACACACTTAACTAGAGTCCGACCGATACCAAAATTTTTGGCCGATGCCGATTAATCGGCCGGAAGGGCGAGTTTGGCCGATGCCGATTAATCGGCCGAAAGGGCGAAAATCGGCCGCTGCCGATTACATAGAAAAAATAACAAAAGGAACTATTATATATTTTGTTTGTAATATTCATCACAAATTAACAAAACAACGAGAAAAGAAATAACACAGAGCAACAAAATCGACATTTTTTTTTTTTTCTAAAATCAAACTATACTTTTCTAAAGGATTTTTGGACGCTGATCACAACTGCGTACTTAGTTTTTTGATTGTTTGAGCGGCTTAGGAAATATTGATGGTTTTCCTTGGAGGGCGTTTTACATGTTTTTTGACCATTACATGCATGCAGCTCCTACAAACCTGAAGTCTAAAATGCCATTTTTTTAACATAGATTAACAATACTCTAATTATGTATTTAAAATTTAAAACATTAAAATCGGTTTAAATTTGCAAGAATTATTCATTTGCAAAGTCAAATTTTCAGTTACTTTGCAAGATTGCGAATACACGAAAGAATTTTTCTTATAAAAAATATATATTCCCATATAGTGAAAGAAGAATGTTGGGACTTTCAATTAAAAAATAAATTTTTGAAATACGATGTTTGTAATAGAGTATGTGTACAAATATGTAAGTTCTCCATGCATAAATTCAGCAACAAAAGCAAGGATTTACTTTTGAGCTATAATATCGGAGCACAATTTTAGGCAGCAGAATGAAAATTCTCACATTCATCAAATGCCCTTAATTCATAAAATTTTCAGCTTTCGTATTTTGATTTGTTTGCGCCCTAAAAATATGTCGCAATGAAATATGGAAAAACAGCAAGTAGTTTGCTAAGTGTGTGTGGTTGAAATTTTTACTTGTGTGATGAAACTCTTTTTAGTATAGCTCCCACGGTAATGAACTTATTCGAATTTTGTTAATGCCCTTGTAAAGACAAATATTGACGCTTGCGAAAATACTTTAGCTACTTTCATCAAAGACGCGAAGAGCATTAGGAGATTTCAATACAAACACGTGTTCAGAAGGTGAAGTCGCATTTACACCCTAATGAGTATAGGCCGAGAATGGCACATGCAACACAAAAAATCTGTTCTATAAGTTTAAGTTACAACCTTACACTATACATTACACACTAACTCCTAGTTGAAAATTGCAACCCCGAATTTAAATAAATTTTTATGAAAAATTCGCGAAAATTGAACTTTGAAGAGCCATAGCCGTGTTAACCCTTGACCAATCGAAATCGACTATGGTCGAAATTATAGCTTGAGGATTGGTTATTGTGTCATAAAAAAATTATCGTGTTTTTCAACATATTATAAATGCAATAACAATTCAAAGATGAAAAAACGTGGAAAACAACTCCTAGCAAAAACCACCAATAACTTACAAACCGCTCTTACAATCCAAAATCTGTACGCAGTTGTGATCAGCGTCCAAAAATCCTTTAGAAAAGGTTTACTAGAACTCGGAAAAATTTTGGCTGTTGCTCAGTGTAATTAAAAACCAAATAAAATATCAAGAGAATTTAGAATTCTACTTAATACCTTAACATGTATTCAAAAACATAATATATCACATTTATCCACTGAGAGAGAAACCAAAATAGTGACGTAAATATTGCATACAAATTCAGTTTTTTATTCCACTTAAAATTACGATTTTTATATTAAAATGTGTACTCTCAAATTGCGACCCGTTGTAAAGATGCAGTGGGAAAAAGTCAGAAAACAAATTTGGAAAAAATAAAAAGTCTGTTGAAATAAATGCTTCCAATTAAAAAAAAAGATAAGATTGAAAAATTAAAAGCCCCTTCTTCTGATATCCACATTAAGAGACGAAATGCATAGACATTTCCAGAAAATCTGTGTTTTTAAGAGTACCTAGTTTTAAAATAAACATTTCTAGGAAAAATTTATATTAAACAGTTTCTAAAAATGCATGACTGAAAAGGGGTATAAGAACCCGTTGGTACAAAAAATTAAAACAAAAAAAATGAAAGCAGAAAAATAGGCCGATGGCATCATCGTCCAAAAAACAGCCGATGTGGCATCGGCCAAAAAAGGCCGATACCGATGCCGATACCTATTTTTTGGCCGATGCCAATACTAGCCGATGCCGATACCAATTTTATTGGCCAATACTAGCCGATGCCGATTAATCGGTCGGACTCTACACTTAACTCTCTAACGCTCACGTGGCTTATGTGATACCACAGTTTGGTGCGAAGTTTGGTGCACAGTATGGTGCGAATTACCTTTTGAGAATCACGAAGATTCCAATATGAACTTGACTTCTTGATACACAGTGAAGGTAGTTGAGACAGGCTCGTAAAGAAAGGTGAGCCAAGAAATTTGAGCCTACCAGAGGCTAGAGGAATGGCATTGACACTTGAGATGGAGGACGGTCTCTTCCTCCTCGGAGCTATATATTAAAAAAGCAAACTTTCCCATCGTATTTCACATAGCTGTCTGAGTCATACCCAGTGATTATTAACACTTCCCACAACAAAAGCAAGTCTACATAAATATTGTACACTGACAAATGTCAGCAATTATCGAAAAACTGTTCAAAGCGTTTACAATATCGTGTCAGACTATAACAAAAAAAGAATACAACAACTTTTTAATTAGAATCGTAAACAAACTTGTAGCTGATAAGTAGCCGTTTTATGCGTACAATAAAGATACCCACAGTGCTAGTTAGTAGAATCTCGCAAACCGATATTTATCGGTTAGTTGAAGGCAAACGTGTTTCGCTAACGC
Organism: Melieria picta; assembly: GCA_964056695.1. NCBI lineage: Eukaryota > Metazoa > Arthropoda > Insecta > Diptera > Ulidiidae > Melieria > Melieria picta. The sequence continues at coordinate 46,032,827 of OZ057399.1, forward strand.
TACACCGGGGCGAGAAGGTAAATGGACTTCGGTGTAGTGTTTTATTGAGAATATTGATCTCCTTCTCTTTCTACTCTAGCAGGTCTCTAATGTGCTGATGACTAATTTCAATTCATTTGGTTCAATATGAGGTGTCCAAAATTATTCCCATCTACATCTAAATGAAGAGTTGAGCAGTAACAGTAGAGGTGAGCTGTACGGGTCGTTCCAGCTGCCAAAATCTATTCTGCTGCCATGACAAACAAAGAGTGTAAGACTCTAGTTTGCAATTAATTAAACAGTTGATGACTATTAAATTAAGTTGAGTATAGTAGATTAGATTAAATTATGTTAGATTAGGTTAAAGTGCCTTATTGTCGTTGTTAATACGTCGTTGTTGTTGTTGTTAATGCAATGCGGTAAGTGTGTATATGAAAATTAATAACAATTAATGATTGTTTAAGGTTTTGATTTTGAAGAAATACCTACATACTCGTTGTGCTAAAAGTATGTACAGGAATTTTTTAATTAGTCAGTTCCGTTCTCAAAGTGTTTTGCAAATAATCGCAGTTTCTTGATACGATATCTCAAGAGCCAATAATTCACTGACCCATTCAAATGGCAGACAGAGAATCTCGATCGAGTAAATGTCATGCGTTGAAGGTATATAATATATGTACGTATTTATATATACAAGTATAAGTAGACAAGCAGATAGGCCGGTAATGACAGTCTCTCAGTCTCTCATCACTGTTGCAACTGTTGCCGCGCTACTCTAATGGCGGCAGTTGACTCGTTTGCACTATAACCATAAAAAGTACCAAGACCAAGTTTTCCACAATATTTGCGTTATGTATCCAACTCAGTGCAACACATGAACGGAAGGAATCTTTAGGCAAAGGTGGCATCAAAATTGAATGAAATCAATCAAAGCACGGCTATTACACTTTTTCATTAACGCAAACAAATATTTACTTCAAAGAGTTAAGATAAGATAAGATAAGGTAAGATAAGGTAAGATTGTCAAGTTGGGTTAGGTTAAGTGGAGTCAAATGTGTGAACAATTTAGTATCACTGAGAAATTCGAATGCCAATCAATCTGGTTTTACTAAGCGAAGAGTACTGGGAGACCAGAGTGTAGCCAAAAGCAACCGAGATTTTGGGTATTAGAACCATTACGAACCCTCTATGACACATTAAACATTTCTTGAATGAGGTTAGGGAGAGAGAAGAGAGAGTTTTACTGAGAAGCCGGAGTGTAGCCAAAAGCGACTGAAATTTTGGGTATAAAAACCATTAGGAACGCTCTACGACATTTTTTTGTATTCTTTTACAGTAAAATGCGCCGTTTTAAAAAAAAATATTCAGCTAAGTACATTGCTTTGCCGAAGCTCTGATTTACTTTGCTACAGGAAGAAGCCGAACAGTTTATTTTTAATATTTATTTAATTTTTTAGCTCCCTGCTACACTTCACGCTTAAATTACCACCAATCGAGTAATCTATATAGATATATGTAATTATTTGTCCCGACTGGCTGACTGACTTCATCATAGCCCAGCCCAAACCGCTTAAACGGTGAAATGTTACCTGTAGGTCCACTTTAGGTCCCGTTAAGACGGGATTCTTTGAAAGTTGGGGCCTAAAGCAACAAAACATGAGTTAAGTTGTTGTTTGAAGAAATGCGATTTATGGCGATGGTGAAAATACTCCAAATCAAAACTAATTCGAAAAGTATTTTTAAGTTTTTCAAAAATCAAAATTTTGCAGTGTCAACAATTATTTTTGGTTGAACCGCACATGAACCGATGGGCCCATTGACTTCAAAATTGGTGAAAATACGAGTACTTCAAATGTGAAATAATTAGACAAGCATTTTTCATTTTTTTTCAATAATCAAAATCTGATGTAGTCAACGATGGATTAAAAGTTTGTATGGGGAAATATGATTTAAGGGGCCCGAACACTGTAAACTGCGATTTTTCATATGTTTTTTATTTTATTTATTAAAAAAAAACGGACGTTCCGATTTACATGAAACTTTACACATATGTTAATAAATGTCTAGATTATCGAAAAAAAAATTTTTTTTTTTTTGTTGGCGGCCATGTTTGTATTCTGTAGCTGATCCAAAATGTCGTCTTTTTAAAATGACCCTTGTCGCGTTGACAGCAAATCAGCATAACGGAGCCTCCTAGAGCAAAAAACAAAAAAGATTCTTGAAATATACATTACTGGCTACTGTTTGACGTAGGGGATTTTAAAAATATTGATTAGGAAAAAAATGGCGGCTGTTTGAAGAAAAAGTTTTTTTTTTCGCGTAAAATTTTGCACTAAATTATTTATAAAAAAAAAAGTTTGGCATATATCGAAAAACGGCTACGTCGAGCAGAAGCGACACTATTCCCGAATAGAATGCAATTTGAATCAGGTCGATCGGATAAAAACTTTTTCAGTTATGCTGTCAACGCGACAAGGGTCATTTTAAAAAGACGACATTTTGGATCAGCTACAGAATACAAACATGGCCGCCAAAAAAAATCTAAAAATCTTCGATAATCTAAACATTTATTAACATATGTGTAAAGTTTCATGTAAATCGGAACGTCCGTTTTTTTTTAATAAATAAAATAAAAAACATATGAAAAATCGCAGTTTACAGTGTTCGGGCCCCTTAATGGGTTTTTTGACTTCAAACTTAGCAAAACCACTTCAAATGAATTATTTATTCGAGATGAGTTTTTAATTTTTTCGAAAATCAAAATATGACGGGATCAAAGATGGGGTAAAAGGAACAAGAAAAGAAAGAAAAATGATTTTTGGGGTTTTTTACTTCAAATATGAGAAATAATTTGACAGGTGTTTCTAGCATTTTTTTAATCAAAATCTGACTAAATCAACGATGGGTTAAAAGTTTGTATGGAGAAACTGTGAAAAAAACATGAATTAATGGGTCTATTGACTTCAAATATGGTGAAAGCATTTCAAATAGGAAATAATTAGAAAAATATTTTTTATTAAAATCTGACGGCGTAAACACTTTGTTTACGGGAAACATGATTTATTGGATCTGTTGACTTCAAATATGGTGAAAGCATTTCAAATGAGAAATTATTACACAAGTACTTGTTATCAAAATCTGACGAGGTCAACAAAGGGTTAAAAGAATCTTGATTTATTGAGTTCATTGACTTCAGGCTTACGAAAACAATTCAAAATCTGAAAAAATTCAAATCATGTTTTTTAATTTTTGAAAATCAACATTAGACGAGGTAAAAAAAAATGTAATAAATGATTTTTTTTAGAAACAAAGTCGAGCAAAATCGCTGGGCTCTGCTAGTATTCAAGATTGCAGAGACATGCTAGACGGCTAAATGTCCGTCCATTAAGTTCATTAACCCTACAAAAGCAAGTTTGATCACAGTGTTCGTTGTGAATTGCACAGAACAGGAACAACACTTGTCGCAGTGAGCCGCCACCAATGCGAACCGATCGCGCTGCCGGACTTTGTAGCACCAGCCATTGCAGCCGCCAAAACTTTTACACTCAAACAAGTATAAACTTTTTGCATTAATATTTTTGTTGTTGGCATTTTATTGTAGTGTCAGGAGAGCGCCAAAAATCGGTGATAACACAATCACAATGCGAATCTATCACCGACCGCCGAGTGTGCATTGTTAAGCGGCGGGTGTGGACTTCCAGTCTGAACACTACTGAGCTCAACAATGGCCCGTTGTGTGCTGCGCTCTCGTCAATGTGCCAAACAACCACTAACAACAAGTATCAACGAACATGCGAAACAATCGTGCAGGCTTTTTAGACACGTTAACCAATCGGCGATCAGTGTGGCGCAGAACGCGATGACAAGCAGATCGCTGCGATTCGGTTGAACGAAGTACGGCCCAGCAATACGCAGAGTGCATGACAGTCGCTAGGCGCAACAGCAGCCGCCGACTTAAAGCGAAACTCAAATTGTATCGCTACAATCGATGGCCAAACTGATGTGATCGCATCCGATCCTGCGATTCTGTTCATAAGTCTGTGATAGCAACACCGAAAGTGTAGGAGCGTAAAAAAAGAACAATGTACGAAACGGGCCATTCAATGCAATGTTTCGAAACGAGCGAAGCCTACGTGGTGGAGAAGGAAGAGTCCACACTGGATGCGATTCTTGTGCGAATTGGACAATTTGGACGATTTCAGTTGCGAATCTTTTTACTGATTTGTGTGCCAATGTTGTTCAATGCAATCTTTTCGGTGACTTATGTCTTTACGGCGAGCAATGTGGTGCACAGGTACAACAACAAACAATACTAAGATATGAATTTAAAAAAAAATTGAATTCATACTCATTGGAAGTTCACGCCCCACAAGCATATAAGACAATTAAATGTTTTAACCCTTTCGGGACGGAGTTTAATGTTGAAATCCCAAATACTCTCAGCAGAAATATTCTCATGCTATGAATGTTGGGGTTAGAAAATTATATTGGATGCTCACAAATTCTGAAATAATCCTTTTATGCGGGAACACCGCAATCGAAAAAATATTTTGCGTGGGTCGTAATATTTGAAAAATTGTTTTGAGGGGCATTAAAAACTTGCTGGGACGTATTATCCCAGTAGTTCCGAAAGGGTTAAGGCACTTTTGAAGCAGCACCATTTCATGGAAACTACAAATGCAGCAATAAAATTAATCAATTAATTGAATCAAGTGAATCTAAGCAGCGCAATTTCGAGGAAACTACAAACGCAGCATTAAACTTAAGTCACTGCGATACATGTTAAGCATGCAACTTGTGAACTTATGCGCACTTCGAACATAATATTTACTCCCTTAAGACAGTTTAGTTGTTTAAAATGCTGCCTGTTTTAAGTTAGATTTTGCTGATAAATTGATGGCCTTTGCTATCATTTGGTTGATATGTTCCACAACTGTACTTAGGTAGATTACTTAGTAGAACTTACATACTTAGTGGGCTCTTAGTGGGGTTCTTTAGCATCGATAAATCGATGGCGTACATAATGAATCACATTTTAAGAATGTGACCACGTGATAAATAAGAGGATTTCAGCTAATTTTCTAAGTTTTCAAAATCATTATGAACACTATAGAACCATCGATTAAGATTTTAAGTTCTAAAAATATGAGAAAATGAATAATCAAATTTTGAATAAATCTTAAAAAGTGATCGATGACAATGTGCGTGTTTGTAGCGAAGTTCAGCAGGGACTCAATGTCATGCTTGGAGCTCTTCTAATCCAGAAAAGAATGAGAAAAAGAAGAACGGCAGAGGAACATCCACATTCTTGCCGATCACTTTTACGTCGATCTGCAACACTAAGAAGCCCTGACTGGTACCGCTAGGCACCCAACAGGGTATATGCGAAGCCGATTTGGTCAATAAGCTTACCTAACCTAACCTAATGTCGTGCTTGGAGACCCCATCTGACCCATCTAACCCAGAGAAGTACGGGGATGCAGTCTTGAGATAGCGAATTTGCTCCAAACATAATTTTCTGCCTTTATCAGTGTCCTTAATCTCATCGCTCATCCTTAAGCAATTCCCCTAAGGAACCTAATGCCTACTATAGCTCTACAGTCCTTTCGCGAGAGAAAGAGAACAAATCTAATAAGAGTTTCATTGAGTTGTAACATTGCGAGTTGCTTAACTGTTCCACCTCGCCTTGGCAGTAATTATATTACAAGTTTTATCTGTGTGAATACTTTTAAACAAATTACTTGAAATTACTTGTAAAGAAATTATAGACTATTTTGTATACCGACCCATTACTAATGAAAATCATTATCAGCATATAGATCATACATATATATAGTATAACTAACTCTGACCATGTAGTCTGAATCATCAGCATTATCAGCATTAAGTCAGAGAGTGAGTGATTCTTACAATGTTTTAGTTTCTTATTTTGTATATTATTTAAGTAGACACGATCTTAGAACATGTTAATTCCACTTTACATAATTAATATTGTATATAGCTCCTATGGAGGGAAAATTTTCAGAAGATAGCTGAAACAGATTACAACTAAGGAAACGCAAAACGTAGTGTAGCAATATAAACTTACATAGTCTTCTATGCACTTGTCTTGTACTCTTCAGGAGATAAGGACCCACTTGGGCTACTTCCTCTTCGACAATCTAGGAAGTCTACCCGTTTGAGCTATTCACAAACTTCTTAGCTTCGTTAAAAACTTAAACTTGGTCTTAGAGTAAGAAAGAGGATCTACATTATTAATTGAAATTTCTGACAAAGTAAATAGTCAATAGCCCAAACGGTTAGACCTCCTAAAAGTATTTTTCGGTATTGAGTTCGAATTGTAATGAGCCAATCAAATAAGCCAATGGCTTACATGAGATCCCTAGAAACCGTCACTTTCACCAAGAAACAAGCTAAGCTGCAGTATAGGAAATATCAGAAAATACAGCACAATGTTCACTTTTCACAACACAGATTCGATGAGATCACATTAGACCGTAATATTTATTTTTAATTCTACACGGAAATAAAAAAGTCCCGTCTAAATTATGCGCAGTTTAAATTCTAAACACTTGAAACGAGCATCAATTGCAAAATTTGCAATTATCATTGGCACAAGTAATTATAGTCAATAGATTCGTTCAACTCAAACTGAATGTATTATCTCCTAGTTGGGGATCTTTTTATACCCTACACTAAATAATTTGGTTTATAATATCGGAGCAAGCTAATTCCAAAAAGGCGTCCAACTCATGGTTCGAAAAACTGCAGATCTCTTTCATGTCTGTAGAAATTTACATGCACAATAGGGCGAATTTCGGGAAACTAGATATTAGTTTCAATATTGGACTGTTGACAGTTATTTACATACATATATATAGTACATATGTAAGCTTATTCAATACGATTAAGACATATTGCTCTAATAAGGTAGAAATTCTCACATAATTGTTATTAGTTTGTATTGGCTATGAATCATTCCATATTTAATTACTTTTTTCGAATATGTTTTAACATTAAAAGCATATAATTTCTTATTAGATGTAATATTACAGAATGTGACACGCCGCAGAGTGAATACAATGAGCCATGGACTGGATTCACCATACCGCCGAAAGGAAGTGACCTGGACCAGTGTAATCGATACAGAGTCAAGTCGGCGCTCAATCAAACAATTCGTATAGTGGCTGAAAATAAAATCGATGATATGTGCTATGCGAATAATTTCGAAACGAATGTGATTGAAAAATGTGATAATTTCGTATTTCGAGATGAAGAGCTGACCATATCAAATGATGTGAGTACTTAAGTTAGACTGTAAAATTTCTTTTTCAAAATAGCACTTATCTTCTGGAAGTAATGTAAAGTACAAAAAAAATTAAATGTAATGTAATGTAATCTAATCTTATCTAATCTAATCTAATCTAATCTAATCTAATCTAATCTAATCTAATCTAATGTAATCTAATGTAATGTAATCTAATCTAATCTTATCTAATCTAATCCAATCTAATCTAATCTAATCCAATCTAATCTAATCTAATCTAATCCAATCTAATCTAATCTAATCTAATCTAATTTAATCTAATCTAATCTAATCTAATCTAATCTAATTTAATCTAATCTAATCTAATCTAATCTAATCTAATCTAATCTAATCTAATCTAATCTAATCTAATCTAATCTAATCTAATCTAATCTAATCTAATCTAATCTAATCTAATCTAATCTAATCTAATCTAATCTAATCTAATCTAATCTAATCTAATCTAATCTAATCTAATCTAATCTAATCTAATCTAATCTAATCTAATCTAATCTAATCTAATCTAATCTAATCTAATCTAATCTAATCTAATCTAATCTAATCTAATCTAATCTAATCTAATCTAATCTAATCTAATCTAATCTAATCTAATCTAATCTAATCTAATCTAATCTAATCTAATCTAATCTAATCTAATCTAATCTAATCTAATCTAATCTAATCTAATCTAATCTAATCTAATCTAATCTAATCTAATCTAATCTAATCTAATCTAATCTAATCTAATCTAATCTAATCTAATCTAATCTAATCTAATCTAATCTAATCTAATCTAATCTAATCTAATCTAATCTAATCTAATCTAATCTAATCTAATCTAATCTAATCTAATCTAATCTAATCTAATCTAATCTAATCTAATCTAATCTAATCTAATCTAATCTAATCTAATCTAATCTAATCTAATCTAATCTAATCTAATCTAATCTAATCTAATCTAATCTAATCTAATCTAATCTAATCTAATCTAATCTAATCTAATCTAATCTAATCTAATCTAATCTAATCTAATCTAATCTAATCTAATCTAATCTAATCTAATCTAATCTAATCTAATCTAATCTAATCTAATCTAATCTAATCTAATCTAATCTAATCTAATCTAATCTAATCTAATCTAATCTAATCTAATCTAATCTAATCTAATCTAATCTAATCTAATCTAATCTAATCTAATCTAATCTAATCTAATCTAATCTAATCTAATCTAATCTAATCTAATCTAATCTAATCTAATCTAATCTAATCTAATGTAATCTAATCTAATCTAGTCTAATCGAATCTAATCTAAAATTTAACTCATTTTTAGTTCGGCATTTACTGCGCCGATGAGTGGAAACTGTCGCTCGTTGGCACCATGAACAATATTGGACAATTTGTGGGCATACCGATTGGCGGCTACATCTCGGATCGGTAAAATGAAATGCATTAATCTCCGATTATTTAATTGCATTACTTCATTCAATCGTCCCAATTCTTATTTTATATAACAGATATGGTCGTCGCACATCGCTGGCACTTGGCGGCTTCGTGAGTGCATTGCTCGGCGTTGTGCGCTCTTTCTCGCCCTCGTACTCCATGTTCTTGGTCTTTGAATTCCTCGACAATGTCGCCAGCAGCACACTGTACTCGACCTGCTTCATTATCGGCATCGAGCTGGTCGGTCCGAATCGGCGCGTAATCGCCTGCAGTGTCATTACGATCTTCTATGCCATTGGCGAGATTGCGCTGGCGCTGGTTGCCAAGTACTTTCAGAATTGGCGCCTCATACTGCGCATTGTGTATGTGCCGGCGCTGGCGCTCATCGCCTACTTCTGGATACTGCCGGAGAGTGTGCGCTGGCTACTGAGCCAAGGCAAGGAGGAGCGCGCCAGGCGCACACTGCAGCACGCCGCTGCCGTCAATAGGCGCAAACTCTCCGACACCGCACTGGACAAGCTGATACTGGCGAATCGCGACAAGTTGGCCGCCGCGACTGGCGGCCGCTTTCCCATCAAGGAGGCATTCACAAAGCTATTCTGGCGCATTGTCAACTGCTCGTTCTGCTGGATCGTCAACGTGCTGGTCTACTATGGACTCAGCTTGAATGCGGTGTTGTTGGCCGGCAACAAATACAACAACTTTGTCTACATTGCACTCGTTGAGATACCGGGCTTTCTGCTGCCCTACGTGATCATGGATCGCATCGGGCGGCGCTACTCGCTCTTCGGTTGCATGCTGATAAGCGGCCTGTGCTGTCTGGTCACCGCATTCCTCGGTTCGGGTGAGTAACGTTCGTCGTATGGACGCAACGTTAGCGGGTCTCTTTGAATAGTGGTTATTTTCGACTTTGTTTTCTTTCTTTTTGCAGATCAATTTTATTGGCAATTGGCGCTTTTCTTGATTGGAAAATTAGCCATAACTGCCAGCTTTCAAGTATTATACTTTTTCACATCGGAAATATTTCCCACAAGTTTGCGCAACAGTTTGCTGTCGTTCTGCTCAATGGTGGGACGCATTGGTTCAATGCTGGCGCCACAAACGCCACTGTTGGTAATATGAAAATTTTGTTAAAATATGAAAAACAAATTCTCAACAATAACAACATTGCCTTTCCGCACTTCTTATAGGCCAAGTACAACGAGAATGCGCCAGCCATATTGTTTGCCAGCTGTGCCATTAGCAGCGGCTGCTTGGCGCTGCTCTTCCCCGAAACCACCAACCTGGTGTTGCCCACAACGATGCACGAGGCCGATAACATTGGCGTCAAGAAGAAACCACTCGACGAACCCGTCAATGGCACCAATAATGAACCATAGTCCTTCGAGTTAAGGAATTTGTTGTTTTACTTTTTTGTTTTCAATTTGTAAACATTACATATTAAAAAAGCAATGAAAAAATTGTTTCTTGTATGCACAATCGACATGATTTAGTGTTGTATGATGGAATCTCAATGCTGAAGAACCTCACATTTTTTGCGGTTTGGTGAAAAAGTACATGAGCCAACATTTTTGGGACTAGAGTGGCGTTAAATGGCGTCGAGGCATCGAGGTCAAAGTTCACAAAAAGCTGGGAAATTCAGCAAATTGCTGCACAGCTGCTCAGAAGTTGGTCTTAGAGGGTTTAAATCTATGGCTGACCCCCACTAGTTTTCCCTACTAAATATTTGTTTCAAACATATTTATACCTTATCTCCAACCCTTAATGGGGCGCCCATACAAACTGATCGTTTTAATAAAATAGGCTCCAACTGCTAACAGGTTGCCCCCAGATGAGTCAAATATAAGACCGACACTCATTTATTTTCCCTTCCGAATGTTTCTTCCAAACATACCTACCCGCTATTTCCAAATCTTAAGGGGGCTGCCATACAATAGTGGCCATTTTCTATGGAATTGTAAATGTAGTAAAGCAAGCGAGGAAACATCGTATCTCGGAAACTACTCAATCGATTTGAATGATTTATTCAACGATTGGCAACATTTTTTAGTACAAAAAATACAAAATTAATTAAAGTTCAGAAATTCACCACCTGACGGCATCTCCCATACAATCGGACTGGTGAGGTTGTCAACTTTTGGGTTTTTACGAAGCAAAAATCAAAAATTCGAATATAAGTGAGTTTAGATGAAAGTTAGGTTAGATTAGGTTCAGAGCGCGTGTACGGAAAACTCGTAAATTTATTCTGAGGTATCATTGCCTATTGTGAGTTCCCTCTATCAGTGCCCCCCTATGACTGCCAGGAGAAGGCACATCGCTCTAACTGGGATTCCTGTAAAAAGTCAAGTTTTGTCTTTAAAGCTTTAAATAATTTGCTGCTGAAATAATTTCTATAATTTAATTTAATTAATTCTATAAAATTAAATTAATTAATTCTATAAAAAATTGGTCCCATGTGCTTCATTGTATTATTGTATAAGTATTGTATAAGTACTGTCCATCGTTAGCTACGACCTTTCCCATCTCTAAGGAGGAATAGTAGTTCCTAAAAAATCCAATTTTTTACATTGCCATAAGAAGTCAAATGCTGTTTAGTCAACGGCCGGAACAAGTGATAGTCGAAAGAAAAAAATGTGTGGAGAATACTGCATGTGGCATAGGACAATCCATTGAAGCGCTTTCAAAGTTTCCTCAACGACTTTTGCAACATGTGGTCGAGCGTTGTTGTGCAGAAAGCTTAGAGTTTCTTGCAATTTGCATTTTATTGGATCAAAGGTTGACATGGTTATAGCACAAGGAAGGTTTGTTGCTTGTATTTCAACAAAAAATTAAAAATTATACCAAAAAAAATTATAATATACATTTTCATTTTTAGAGGGAAATAATGACGCTTTAACATGAATACCGTTGCAAGATGATCCAATGCGATTAAATACAAGTTACGCCAACTTTTACGAAACTCTCAACACTTATTTGTATTCCCCAATACAATGAGCTGCTTAGCCGGAGTGTTTGACAAACTTTCTTTCATAGTGGCTAAACGACTCTGTCGATCACACCTTTAATCCCATCCTTTTCTTCTTCTTCTTAACTATTTATCTCCCTATTTCTGTTTCCCGAGTCTCGGCTGTTCGTCTCGCACAATGTTTACCTTTTTGTAATTATTGTTCTATTTATAAATCAATCATTGCAGAAAAAGCACTACGCATTCCCTGAAACCAAACCCGTACTTCATTTTCCCACTCCGCCGACGATTTCAACAAATAGATTAGTTCGCCGTCTCCAAATCACATCTATCAAATTGATTTATATTTAACACAATTCAATGCTTCGCGTAATAGAAATATTTCTCTTCGCACTAGCTTTTGATTTAAATCCATCATCCATTCATCATTCAATCATTGACATCATTCATCCATAAGTGCCCGCGGATTGTATGCAGAATATTCTGGCAAAAGCTAACAGAAGTGAGATGCCTTGAAAGCACTTTAGCAAATAAAACTAATAAAGTGGAGATGAATAGTTAACACGCAAAGAAAGCCGCAAGAAAACTTTACAAGTATTGCACTTGAATGGAATCCAAAAGGGAGTAAAAGTCGTGGTTGATCAAAAAACACTTGGAGAAGGTCGATTGAGTGCGAATTAGCTGCTGTCTACAACAAATGAGAAGGAAGCATGGAAGGAAGGAAGGAAGCGTGGAAAGAATGGTTCCATGTCAGATTAGGTTATGTTAGTTTAGGTGCAGCAATCAACAGAATACAAAAAGGAAGAAAAACACATCACCGTGAGGTATTGAAAACCCATTGAGACTTCCTTATGAAGCGGGCGATGCCGTCAGTGTTGGTGGTTGATAGGCTTGTCAGGTACACCAGAAAAGGGTTCCCAGGTTGACGCAGTCCAGGTCAGGACACAATGACACATTAGATTTTAAACGTTCCCTTTCTCCCAGTTTTCTTTTGACTTGGCTCATTGAAAGGGAAATTGAGCCGTTGAGTGGTCCAATGAGCAGTTAGGATCACGGTTGCCACTCCACTTAAATATGTTGTACCAAAATGTTGCTAAAAAAGGCCCAAAATAAGAACGAAAGAACTAATTTTTATTTTTTTTGTTTTTTAACACAAAAACAAAACATAACTTTTGTATTGAAATTTTTGCAGACTGCCCTCAAAAAGTTAGTCTTTTGTTTGCTTACACACATAAAAAAAGCCCAAATTACACAACATCGGCCCAGATGAAATAAAAATGTTCAAATTTGGTCAAAATGGACCAAACGAGCAATCGTGGTTGGGGCAGCTCCAGTTGGCATATTAGGTACAAAAGCTGTTAAGTTTTTAAGAATGACTTCAAATTTAGTTAGAGTTAACCAGAATAAAAACCATTAACAGATTACAGAAAGAAATTTCAATTTAAAATACATTAACGGAGTTGTAGACATGAGTTAAGAGTCATAGAGTTAACATGTATAAAAAAAGATGTTCAATGCGGTAGTTGCAGGTTGACGGCGACGAAAGAAATCGTGTCTCCAGTGGAAGGACCAAGTTAAATCCAGAAGCGCCTGGAGGGAACTTTTGCTGGCAGACCGTAACCCAGTAACAGATCTTTATGGTCAGTTCAGTAAGTAACGGAATTATAAAAGTTCAATGAATTTTAATTAAATATACAGCATCAACCTATAGGAAAATATTTCAAAACCTGCACAAATTAGTCCACAGTACAAAGACCTATGCAGGATACATTCTCGCATTTCAATATATAACACTGTGTGCTATATACTTTTAGATCTACGCGCACCCTACACGTACATCTTACGCCCTCAAAATCAGGTCTAAATAGCAATTTTTTTCTTCTACAACTGTTCAGTTTTGTTCAGTTTTATTTCACTATATATTTTTTTACTTACTCCCACTACTTACAAGAGTAACGATTTTTTATGCTGCGTCAAAAACAAAAACAATTCACTTTGAAGTTTAGTACATTTGCATTTTTTTCGCTCAACAGCTGAACACACAAACGCAAAATGCTTGTCTCGAAAACAACAAAATTAATCCAGCTTTGATCGAATTCATACGAAAACATTCAGTTTTGATGAGAAGCGACTGAATGCGTTGTGTGTTTGTGTCGCAACGAGTTGAGTGTTTTTTACAACGAACATCGAAGCAAATTAAAAACAAATTTGGCCAAATCAAAACGCGGCCGACACACAGACAAATCTCAAACAAGACTTGAGCCGATAATATTCGCAACCGCTTTAGCCAATTGCGTGCACAACGCGCTCCCAAACGGTTCGAAACGCACGAAAGCGGATGGCGCGATAGTGTTCAGTGCAATAGATGCAAATACAATAATTTAGCTACTTTAAACTTGAACAATTTGTGTCGCAAAGCAACTAAACATATAGCAAAATTAAAAAATAAGTAAAGTGATCAATTCGCTTGGCCACAAGTATGCATGACTTGGCCAAAGCGACGCAGAGCAGCGACTCTTGTACAGCGCCAAAGGAGGAGGAGACCACTTTGGATGATATTCTGGTACAACTTGGACAATTTGGTCGATTCCAGTCCGTAATTCTGTGGCTGACCTGTCTGCCGGTGCTGTTCAATGCCATCTCCACCGTGACGTACGTTTTCACCGCCAGCAATGTGGTGCACAGGTACTTAAGACATACATACACACATACATATGTACATATCATATCATATCATATCATATCATATCATATCATATCATATCAAATTATATCATATCATATCATATCATATCATATCATATCATATCATATCATATCATATCATATCATATCATATCATATCATATCATATCATATCATATCATATCATATCATATCATATCATATCATATCATTTCATATCATATCATATCATATCATATCAGTATATGTCACACTTTAAGAGTTTGAAAGAGTTAATGCTGGCGCGCATTAAAAAATTTTCCTTCGAAAACCAATTGGCATAAATTAACACCAACAATCATACAATTGGAATGAAATTGCATGAGAGACATACACACATACGAGTACATATATTAAAGAAAAAACTGTATAATTTGATTTAATTTAGGTAAATAGCCAGCAAATTGCTTCCCCTCAACTTTCACATTGAAATGTAAACGCAAATTATTTTGAACCGGTTGCCGCTTGAGTTCACAATTTTATACACTTTAATATGTTTTTATTTTGTTTATTATTAATTTCTCTGAATCTGTGTTTTTCTCCCTGATTTATTTCTCGGAAATCAATGAAAGTGTCTTAAAAAGATTTTAAACAAGATTCCCATTAATTATGAGCTTTAAATAAACAATTAGTGTGCTACTCAACTCCAGGAATTCATAATCAACAAACTGATTCTCTCAATAATTTACTAAAATCTCCGTTGACTTGTAATGTTTGTATGTATTTATGTGTATTAAGGTTGGTATACTGCGATCAATACTGATCTTTTCAACCTCCAAGTTGAGAATTTCATTAGTTATTAATTTCCTTATTTTGTGATTTAGTGTTTTGCCGCAATTGCCAGCCTCCTTCCTAATGCTTAACCACATTTCCGTAAAGTTACCATGACGTCTAATTACTCTAATGAGCCATTTCTTTCCAAACTGAGAACCCTTGTAGTTTTCTGCCTAAAGGCTGAAGACTGAATGCTAAAGGCTGAATGGATTGCAGCTGTCAGATTCCTGTATTTCGCTTTCTGATTCCCCGATTATTCGTATTCCTTATATTTTTTCCTACTATTCAATTCCTGGTTTTTATTTATTATTCGTATTTTTGTCGACTCTTTATTTCATAATTGAAATATCCAATAGCTTGCCGTAGTCCTCTACCACCTTCCAAATGCTTAACTACATTGCCGTGAAATTTCCATGGCCTCTAATTACTCGAGTGAGCCATTTCTTAGGGCTTTCCAAACTGAGAACCCTTTTAGTTTCCTACCTTAATGCTAATTTGAATTAATACTGAATTAATTACAGCTATCTGATTCCTATATTTCACTTCCTTATTTCCTTATAATTCGCATTCTTTTCATCCTTTTTTTTTCATTCACCTTATTTTTGAAATTGAAATATCCAAAAGTTTTCCGCCTACCATATTTCTTAAACTTAACTACATCCCCGTGAAGTTGCCATGACCTCTAACTACTCTAGTCAACCATTACTTAGGGTTTTCCGATCCAAACAGACTCTGATCCTTGCTGGGTCTTCTGTCTAGCCACTGTTTTTACTTAACCCTGGATAGTTTAGTATAGACCTTGTCTTTTATATTTATATACTCCCCACGGCGAAACGGAATTTCGTACATAACTTTTAGAAGTTTTGACCCACCCACCGTATAGCCCTGATATTACACATTTAGATGATCATTTATTCCACTCTCTTCAAAACCCTCTATAGGGAAATAAATTTAATTCAAAAAGTGACTGTGAGACTCAGTCCTTGTCCACTTGTAACAGTTGTTTGCCCACAAACCACAAAAGTTTTATAGGGATGGGATTATGGCTCTACCAGAAAGATGGCAAAAGACCAACCATAATGATGGACAAAATTGTGTTAATTTGAACAAATAAAAAAATACAGTTGAATTTACTCGAATACGAGATCAATTTTTCATCAACCCAATGTATGTAATGATAAGATATTTACGAGATTTGAACCCACTGCTCTTCACGATCTAGTTGATTATCCTAACTATTGCTTGAACTCCTCAAAACTCCTCATTATTCTTTTTGTAGCTGCTCTTATAACAAGTTCTTTCACTTGACAGGTTCTCCAGCTGAGGACTAGATGGCTGTTTCGATTGATCACTGTTTTATAGGCACCCAGACTAGGTAGAAGATTGGGACTATTTTCTATTGATTTTTGTAGAAGCTGCATGGCTGAGCAACAGAATGAAAGTGCGAAAACGGTATTTTAATGGCAAACTTCTACAGTTACAAAGATATGGTCAACACTTTACTTTGAAACGCACTGTATGTACTTGTCCTGTACTCATTGGGAGAAGAAAGACTCACCTGGGTGAGTTCTTCTTTGACAGCCTAAGGGATCTAGCTGATAATAGTCTTATCGCAGTCTACTTTGCTGTCAGAGTCAATTAGTGTTGTCTCACAATGGGTCTCTTTGGCCTATGCGTACTTCCTTCGCACAATTCAAAACTTTTGATTCAACTTCTGAGAAGTTTTTTTGTTTTTATATTTTTACTAAACAACAAAAGAAGACAGTGTCAAGAACTGTATACTGATTACCGCTCGTGTTTATGGTGGAATTGAAATAGGACTGACAATTCTCAAGATAGACAGATGTGGTGTTAATGGTGGAATTAAAATACGACTGACACTTTTCCAGGTAATATATTGTGGTGTTTTTTACTACGGAACCAAAAAAGAAAGCAGTGTCAAGAAGTTTATACTAAGCTGGGCAGATTTGTGAGGATATATAACCTAACCTAAAATATATAAATGGTTCAACAGTATGAGACATTGTATGTGGCGATTTTTATGGCAATTCTGAATGGTGGAAGTTTTTTTGAAACAATTATTTTGCTCTTCGAAGCCTGACATAACTTTATAAGAGAGAACAGAAAACTTAAAACAAAACTTAGTTTTTTGCTATACGAGTATTTAGTGTTGGCTCCACCGTGCGCGAACATCGACCATCGGATTGGCGATCCAACGCTCTAACTACGCCACGGCTTTTCTAACTATTACCCTAAACTTCTGTAGTAGGTGTACAACATGTTATATAATCGGCGTATGTGAGTTAACCCACTCAGGAAGGAGATTCATTTTAGAACAAAAATCACAAAAAGTTGAAGCTAAAAAATTATATTACATACAAATTAATCCTGAAGTCGTCCTTTAATCCGGGAACAAATAATTTAAATAAATATTGTGCGTAGGTCATAGATTGTGAATAATTATTTTGAGAGACATTAAAAATTTAGTGGTACGTATCCCAGTACTCTCGAAAGGCGTAAAGTAGCATGGAAGAAGATAATTTTCATAAGACCCAAAAATTTCAATATTCATAGTTTTTTCATCTGTGAATATTAAAGTGCAATTTGTACAAAATTAACTCTTTGAACTAACCACAAAAAATTTTAATGCATACAGTTTTTTTTAGTTAAATTGGGGAATTTTTACATCAGGAAACATTTCGAAAGGGTTCAATAAAAATTATATTTCAATCCATTTATCACAGATATGCCTTCACTTAACTGTGCTTTAAACTTGCTAACCCTGAAATGTAGGTGTACTGCATAAAGCAGGGTCAGCATATCTGAATTAAGCAAGACAAAACTGCTGTCATATATTCGCCAATTTTTTCCTAACCTACCAACGTACCAGACGAGCATAAAATTTTAAGAACCAACCATAAACTTACCAATACCAGAGTTTCAATTTTGCCGCCAATTTTGGGACTTGAATCTAGTTTGAATTATTGTTTTGTTGAAAATATTTTCCATATATTGTTGCAGCAGACTTATTTCAAAACTTGCGTGATGTATTTTCCTCATCGGGTTGAAAGTGTTTCAACATATTATTGAAGTTGTTGGCTTTTAAATCATCACATTTAATCACAAATAAATTTAATAAATAATGCTATTAGTGCTCAATTTTTAACCAAATCACATTCACTGCCAAATAAACAACTTTAATTCTTAATAGATGCAAAATTTCAGAGTGTGACACCGCGCACAGTCACTACAACGAGTCATGGACTCAATTTACAATACCACCAAAGAGCAGAGACCTGGATCAGTGCCATCGATATGCTACCAAATCATTGATGAATAACACCGCACATCACATGTACAGTATTCAACCGAACAAAGAAGATGGAAGTTTGTGTGAAGCCAGTCATTTCGATGCGACTATGATTGAGAATTGTCCCAACAACGATTTCATATTCCGCGACAAAGAAGTGACAATTTCCAATGATGTAAGAAATCATGAAAAGATAAAAGTTAACAACTTTATTAACAAACTATTTGTAGAATATATCTTAACGAATTTACCTGTGCGACTATTTTGCAGTTTGGCATTTACTGCGCGGATGAGTGGAAATTGTCGCTGGTGGGCACCATCAACAATATTGGACAATTTGTGGGCATACCACTGGGGGGTTTCATCTCTGACAAGTAAGATGCAAATTTTCAACACACTGTAAATCAGTTGCTACTACTTAAATATTTATATAGTTGTTGAAACGATTCCGGCTTTTTAGATATGGTCGACGCATTGCTCTGGTTGGTGGCGGCCTACTCAGCGCGTTCTTTGGCGTTTGGCGTTCGTTCGTGCACAACTATAACTCATTTTTGATTCTTGAATTTCTGGACAATGTGGCCGGTAGTTCATTGTATCCCATTTGCTTTATAATTGGCATTGAATTGGTGGGCCCGAAGAAGCGCGTCTTTGCCTGCAGTGTGATTACGATCTTCTATGCCATTGGCGAGATTCTGCTGGCGCTTGTCTCCAAGTATTATCAGAACTGGCGCGTAATGCTGCGCATTCTCTACGTGCCAGCATTTGCACTCATTGCCTATCTGTGGGTGATGCCGGAAAGTGTGCGCTGGCTGTTGAGTCAGAGCAAAGAGGAGGCAGCCACAGACATACTGAAGAAAGCGGCCAAGGTTAACCGACGCCAACTGTCCAATGCCACGCTGGACAAGCTGATAGTGGCGAATCGCATTAAATTGAGCACCGCCACCGGCGGCAGCTTCCCAATCAAGGCGGCATTCACGAAGCTATTCTGGCGCATTGCCAACTGCTCGTTCTGCTGGATGGTCAACGTGCTGGTCTACTATGGACTCAGCCTGAATGCGGTGCTTTTGGCGGGCAACAAATATCACAACTTCATGCTGATTGCCTTTGTGGAGATACCGGGCTTTTTCATACCGTGCGCAACAATGAATCGATACGGCAGACGCTACTCGCTCTTCGGCTACATGCTGCTGAGCGGGCTGTGCTGCTTGGGCACCGTATTTCTGAATGCCGGCAAGTGATTTTGAAATTTTGAATCCACTCGTAATCTTTTTGTATTATGTGTCTTTGTACATTTTATAGATCAGCACTACTGGCAGTTGGCTTTGTTTTTAGTTGGCAAATTGGCCATAACGGCCGCCTTTCAGGTGCTCTACTTCTTCACATCGGAAATTTTCCCCACCAATCTGCGCAACAGTCTGCTGTCAGTGTGTTCGATGGTTGGCCGTGTTGGTTCCATGATAGCACCGCAAATGCCACTCCTGGTAAGCAGTGTGGGATTCGGTCAGTTACGATTGTGCTCAATCCTCTTACCCCCAACAGGCCAAGTACAATGAGAACATACCTGCCATACTATTCGCCTCGTGTGCAATTCTCAGCGGGTTTCTATCGCTGCTGTTCCCCGAAACGGCTAATGTAATCCTGCCCACCACTGTGAACGAGGCTGACGGCATAGGCGCCAAGAAAATCGACGCGCAAAGTGATCCCAATAGCAGTCATCTGAATTTGGAAGAAGCCATTCGATATTAGACTTAAATTAAATAGTTCTACGGGTATTTTATTCATGAAAAAAATGCATGAAAGAATAGGCCGGGCATTCTGGTGTTAAAATATTATGCAAAAATTAAAAATCGCATATTATTTAAATATTTTATATGAGAAACAAATATTTAAAATGAATGTATTTTAAGTTTAAACTATAAGCAAAATACTATTGGAACAGCTGTAAATGTGTCCATAGAAAAAAGTAAAATTCCTCATTGATTCCATCCAAAGCTCGTCTCTGGGTTCGCTACCTTTCATAACCCTGCGCTTCCTATTTACTATAAATTCTTCAACAAAACAAAATATTGTAAAAAGTGCAGCGTTAAGCTTAAATGAAATCGCCCCTTTGCACAAATAAAAACATCCAGTAATTTCTTTTGAATTGCCAGGCAATTGGTTGCATGTGTGTTTTATTGTTTGGCTGTTCGCCAACCTTATTGACTAAATTGACACTCGATCACAGTGCTTCGTGGTTTACAATCGTTTACAACATTTTTCTAGTTTGCATATCCAAATCGTAGGCCAATTCAATTCGTTGCTTTTGTAGAATGAATTCAAGTTAGCGCTCGACTCCTTACTTGAAGTACTTGGTGTAGTAGTCCTTGAAGAAGGAGTAGTCGAAGTGGCCAAAGTTCTTGTACTCTTCGTGGTATTTCTCGAGGGTGTTGTAGTGGTAGATCTTCACATCCTTGAAGTACATGTTGGGCACGAAGAATTCGAATTCATCGATCTCGCGATCGAATGGATAGCCGAATGGTTTGTTGTCAACGTGGCGTACGCCGGAGCCAATACCGCAATCGTAAGTCCAGTCGTAGGACAAGAACTCTTCAGTAGATTCGTATGGTGTGACCATGAAGAACATTTGCATTGGCATACCCTTGGTCCAGCCCTTGGGAAGGATGAGACGGTCGGGGAAGTTGCAGTGTGGCTCGCTGATGTCCAGTGGGAATTCGTATTTGCCCTCCCAGGCAGCCATGATGTAGTAGTACATTTCAGTGTAGGTGGTGCGATCCTTCATGGTCCAGTAGAAGTCATCGGATTTGCGATGGATCTCATTCTTGCCAGCAGCCAATTCCCAGACGAATTCATCCAATTCCATCCAGTTTTCACGGCTTTCCTTGAGCGAGAAGACGCGTCCATATTCGTTGAATTTGGGTGCAAGGAAGGTGTGCAGGACAACCTTCTGTTTCTTATCGGATTCAATGGTGAAGTCGAAGTCGAATGGTTTGTGGTTGAGGCGCATCTGACGGCCCATCAGAGTCTTGTCCCAAACGAATTTTCCATCGGCGAAGACCATCTTGTCGTTCAATAGGTTGGTTACATCAATGTCGACCAAATCGAAGTAGGTGACAAGGTCGCTGGTCTCAACATCGAGGATTTTCACACCTTCGAGCATCAGATCCTTTTGGGTGTAGGGTTTCCATTGGAACTTGAAGCGGTAGAAGACATCGGCGATCTTCTTGTACAAAGTGTAGAACATTGGGTCACGCATCATGGTCTCGAAGTTCAAGAACACGTTCGGGCTAACATCGTAGTCGTAGTAGTCGACATCGGCGATGTACATGTGGCAGAGCATGTTCCAGTAGTTGAAGAAGACCTTGTCGTAGACATCGATGTTGCCTTGCATGTAGTTGCCAACGACTTCAATGGACTTGGGGTCGCGCAGATCGATCTTTTCGCCGTCGTAGGTCATGTAGTAGCCGGTGTCGATGATGCTGTTGATGCGCTGGAAGGCACCGTGGATGTGGTTGTACATGTCGAAGTTGCCGTAGGTCTGGTAGTTGAAATAGTCTTTGCGGTAGCTGAAGCCAATTCCGTTGTATGCAATCAATTCGGGGTCGTAGCCGTGTTCGATCTCCTCGTGGAAGGAGAACTCTGGGATCTCACCGTATCCATGGGACAGACGCTCCATGTAGTAGCGAGCCAACAATTGCTGGATATTCCACATCCACATTTCACCACGACGATCCTTGTCCAAGCCGAAGGTCTTGCCGTCCAAGAAGAAAGCGTAGTCCATGTTCAAGTAGTACCAGTACGAGTTCCAGCCCAAATCCTCAGTGAAGTACGACAATTTCGATTCGTCGTTGAAGTACTTGACATCGCGAGTGTAGTCAACTGGCATCCACCAGAACTTAACGTCCTTCATGAGTTCCACCCACTTGCCGTCGGATTTGAATTCGTAGATGTTTTCACGCAGTGGGAAGCCGTTCTCGCCAGAGAACCAGTGCTCACCCAGACCCATCAGCTTCCACCATTGCCATGTCTTGAAGTCCTTCACGTAGAAGTAGTCCTTGTTGAAGTACTTGTTGTTCTTGTAGTATACATCGTAGAGCTCCTTCTCGTACATGCTGTACTTGCTCCACGTGCTGTAGTCGAACTTCTCAGCCTCGTAGATGAATTTGCTGTTGAGGAAGTACTGTGGGAAGATTTCGTAGATGGCTGGCAGGATGAGGCCGTGGAAGTCGTCGCGGTGGATGACCGCGAGGGTGAGTGCGTAGACGAACATGCCTTCATTCACATGGATGCGAGCCCAGCAAACGTTGTGGAGGAAAGTCTCCCAGTCCTTGGCATAGTAGAAGAAGTTGAAGAGACCCCAAGCCTGCTTGTGGTGGGTCTTCACGAGAGCGCCGAAGAACTCTCCCTTGGGCAGGAGAGCGCCCATCTTGTAGGACTCGTAGAACTTCTCCATGTGTATGTCCATGTGCTGCAAGTGAAAATTGTTCGTAATGACTTCTACATTCTGGCCAACAGCGCACATGAAATTTAGTGTTGCTCGGATGGAAGCGATAACTTACGGTGTACTGAGACTGGTCATAGATGATTTTCTCGCCATTTTTGATCCATTCCTCGAACATCAGAGGGTCCTCAACGCGGTAGACAATCTCGAAGAGGAACTTCTGTTTCTCCAAGAAAGCCTTGTCGGCGATGGAAACCTTGGGTTTGGTGACGATGCTGGCGGCGGCCGCTAGGCCCACACAGGCCAAAAATACGATAGCTAATTTCATTTTGACAACTGCTCCGGATCAGATGCTGTGCTCCAATGCCTAAAGACTGTTAATTCTTAGCAGGCACGGCGGCCTTTTTATTCAATTGTGTTATCAGCGTTTGTGGACTGAAGATTCGCTTTGACAATAACAGCAACATAAACTCGCACCGATCTGCATGACCTCATTGGCACTTTGTTAGTGCTACGCCGTGATATAATACGGTTACGGCTTGGTACAATTAATCGAAAGTAATATTCTAAATTAATAGGTGAGTTGTGTGATAAGCGAATTATAAATATGAAATTTTCGGCCGGCGATTGTCCAATTACTAGGCAACCAAACGCACCATTTTGTTGTTTATGATCCGCTTCGGATCCGTTCTAGAACACATGCAGACTGAACTTGCATTATGTTTGTTGGGCGTTGGTTCTTATCGGCACACACAGCTTCGATCATCTTTCGAACCAAGCTAGGAAAATTATTCACAGCCATGTGAAATTATCGTTGCTGTAAATGCGTAACGTTTACATATGTAAGTGAACAAATAATATTGAACAATGGAAAATGCCGCACGACACATGTCGCGGGTTGGTTGCATAGAAAACCAGTACAACATTTTAGCGATCGATTTCATTTAACTCTCATACAGACTATGTGTCAAATTAACAACGATCCAGCATTTCAGTTATTTTACTCTGAAATCAATTAAATTGGATTAGTAGCAAAAAATGTGTTTGCATTCAACGCTTCGCTGTCTATGAGAAATGCTAGGTTAGGTTAGGTTTAACTGGTTGGCGCTAAGGACTCGCAAAGACTCCGTTCGAGTCCTTAGCGTTACCAGGTGAACGTTGAAAGCAACTGTACAGATTTTTAAATATACTAGCCCTTTTAGAGAAGCTTAGAAGGGCGCTCTAGACTTTCAGTCAGCGAAATACCTTAGTGAGCCAATCGTAATCTTGAAAATGCGGAGCAGAGGCAGAGAAATGCCAAGAACTTTCAAGTTTAATTTTTTCATTTAACGTAAACTAAAATTAACATCAAAATCAATGTTTGTTGATGCATTTCATTGTTAGTGCAAGAAATGAATTTACAAGCATTGTGTATGTTTCATGCACAAAGTCTGAACTCGATACCAAAGATGAGAATCATGTTAGAGTTAAGTTTTTGCCTTTAAACGACTTTACATACTCGTATGTTTGACTATAGTTTCTGAAACTGTAATTTCTTATCATTTATAATTAGTTTTATTCAATTGAAATATGTTTTTAGTTGCATGATTTCAGCAACGCAGTAAAAATTTAAAGTTTAGCGTAAGCGAATTGATGGGCTGAAACTGAGATAAGACATCAGTCAGTTGGTGAACAAAATTTGTATATTGTCAGTCTTGGGGCTAGTTTCTTTTTCTATAAAAAAAATCAACGTGCAAGGCATAGCTTTATAAGTAAAAGTCTGACGCTCATGTGGCAGCTCCCTGTCCATTACAGAAGAGGTTCGTTTCTGTCTCATCATTCAAAACCCTAACCCTGCTAACCTTTAGATCCTTCCAGAACCAATTCAATGCCGCGCATTAAAAGGAATATAACTTGTGCGTTGCGTTGGTTTTGAAAGGATGTAAATGCTAGAAGATAGACAATTTCCTAGATTTTTCTTAAATCCTAAAATGCTAAAAACTCCAAACTGACCTTTAGTCAATCAATAATAGTTCAACAATTGGTAGGTATCAGCAGGTACTTAAGTATGGCTGTAAGTACAAGTCATTAAATATTTTATGGAAGATAATTACTACTCTAAAATCAAATAAAAAAAAATCAAATCCCTACAAAAGAATCTAAAAAAACTTTTTGAACTTAAATCAATCACACGTTATGATGAGGAAAAGATTTCTTTTAATTCATTGAGAAAATGTGCGATTGCTTTAACTTTCACACTGTCACTATTAACATATGTTAATATTTTTCTTTTCATCCGTTTTATAAAGACAGTTTTCATTTTTTGAGCTAAGTTGGTAAGCAAAAACGTAAAATGGACTGTGCTTAAGAGATTTTAGGTTCAAACGTGGAAGGGGGAAAAGGGATGAATGGGGTTTCAGCCCCCACAATGTGGGCGAATTTGTTGCTTTTTTTAAAGAAATTCCATAAAAAGTGCATTTTCAAAGATATTCTCACAAAATTTTGTATTTAAGATTTTTAGGTAATTCCACATCACATATCCAAATTTGAGCATTGAATTTTGAATATGTTAATTGTAACCAAAATAGGGGTAAACATTTTCATTTGTAAAAAAAATATGGAAAAAATAAAATTTTTAGTTTTCTGATTACATATTTAGAAAGAGCTTGATAAAATGGCCACTGAGCCGAAGCCGCATGAAAATCGGACTTAAAACTAAAAAGTTATAGCAAAATCAAAATTTGAAATATTAACAAATGTTAATGGTGACAGTGTGAAGGTTAAGGGGGTGAATACGTGTAAACGGTATATTTTTGGAATCGCGTATACGCCGGAAAAAATTAATGCAATGTACAATTTTTTTTTTCATTCTTTTATTAAAAGGTAGCAGTGCAAGAAAAAAAATTTTTTTTTGGCGTGCTCAAAATGGCGGCGGTGGTGGGGGTCCAACGTTGGGCCCAAATTGTCTGAAAAAATATTGCTATTAGTTATTATGAGAAAATATATGTACCTTCTAAACGAACTAACAAAAAAAAGATACTTTCTCGAAAATACAAAAATACGCTCCAACCGAAAAAAATTACCTTTTTTTTCTTAATTTCCCGAAAATGGCGCCGCGGATTTCGCCAAAAACAATAAAATTTTTAGTTAGTTTAGAAGTTCTATGTTTCAAAAAGTTGCTCCCCAGATTTTAGATCAGTGGGACTAAAACTTGCCGAGATATTCTACTTCCATAATCAAAAACCAGTGTTTCGAAATAATTCGGTTTAAACTTTGCGTTACCGATAACATGCGGAACGAATTGACCATCAATAAAGCGCTGCTGCAGGGAAACGGGTCATCAGAATTAAAAACCACTTGACGGGGATATTCTTAAGACCCCCGGAGTCTATTTCGCAAAAAAAAAATTTTTGAAAATTTTTTAAATTTACACGTATCTCACGTAACTCAATGTTGGTGCCAATTGATCCATAAACACATTTTGATGTAATACAGAATACTTTAATCACGAAAGATAATAATCTGTTTTTAAAGTTTTACGATTTAGGAAATGATTTTTTTGTTCTGAACAAAACATTTTTTACATAAGTATAGGAAATCGATTCCAGTGGCTGCCTCAAGGCGGAGCCCACTTAGGCCATAAAGGTCCCTGTGATAGCACAATCAATTGAGCTTGAGTCCATTTACGCATTGAAGCAGTGTGAGTTCCCTACGAAACCTAGAATTTAGACTGTACATAAATAGTCCTATTAGCTAGAACATCTAGATTTTCGAAGAAGAAGTTACCCAGGTGAGTCTTTCTTTTTCTAGATAATGCGTAATAAGGCATTGGAAGTGAAGTGAATTTTCTTTATTTTCCTAGTCTTTACAGCTACGACTGAAGTTATTGGAAAGCAAACTCAACCTACTTGCATGGGTGCCAATTACACAGAAATCCTTCAGAACACCAAGGGACCTTTTGGTCTCTTTTTAGTGAGGGAAGTTCTTTATAAAATAATTAATTACTGTGTTGCTTTCAGCCCATTTGAGGTTAGTTTCTTGTATGGAGCTTGTATGAGTACGAAGCTTAAAGGTCAAAAGAGCGATACCCAGCATTGCCATGCCTAAACGTAACTGCTGTACAGTTCCCTGGAAATCCATGTATCAACATTGTGTTGGTTCTAGTGTCCCATCGAATATTTGGTTTCAGTTGCGGTTGGGCCAAAAAATACAGGCTTCGACCAGATTTAAAACCTTGCAGGATAGAAGATCCATCCTATCTTTGTCATTTGTTTTTGATGTTGTTTGCGGGTTGGTTGACTGCCCTTCCCTCCTAGAGAGGATTCACTTCAACGTCCCTTCTAGATCTCTCCGGCACTTTGATTTTTTCAAATGCTTTAAATGCTCCTCTTTTGCGAGCTCTAATAGAATTTAATAAGATCTCAATGAACTTTCCGGTGGATTTCACTACTTCTAAAAAAATATTTATGAACTTGTTGAACTCTGTTTTTAATTAAGTTATCGATTGTTACGTAATATTTACTTTGTTACTTATCCATTATGCTGTTCTTTATTAGTCAGTAAGCAAACAATTGTTTTTTGACCAATTATAAATAAATGAAATGAAATGAAATTTCGGTTTAGGCCGAAAATATAGTCGAATAATTGACCGAAACTGCAACTTTTCACATTGTACAATAAAATGTTATATAATTTTTCTAATAAAAGTATTTTGCAAGCTCCTGGCTTTTAATTTTTCTTCTTTTCATGCAGTTTTTATCAATCATGAACTCAAATTTCAAAAGCAATATTTGAACGTTTCTCTGTCAATGTTAAATATCCGCTTTGCATTAAATAAAAGAAAGGAATAATAGTATTAATAAGAGTTTCATAATAACTATATTAATAAATATGTATACTTAGGTATATATGGATATAATAATAACCGCAACATTAGTTAAACATTTTCGGTTTCAGTTTGACCGAATATTAGAAAAATTATTATTAGTTTCAGTCGGTTCTATCTTTGGTCAAATTATGTGAACAAATGCATTTTTTCAAAATTAATTCAGTCCAAGTCAACGAAAAAAGGAGAATCATCATATAATAAGTTTAGCCGTCGGATTACAGCTTATTTAATGTGAGGGACGGAAACCACCACGAGAGAAGAAGCCGCTGTTTCGGAATCAGACAGTTGTGAGGCGGCACTTTCAAGGAACAAATACAAAACGAATAAAGGTAATACGGAACCTCTCTGGATTTCAACTGTTCGTCGACCATATTCGCTGCCTTAAAACAGACAAACAAAAGACCGAAACGCATTTGTTTCATAAAAGATGGCATTGCGATTTTCTTTCACTATCCAAAGCAATCAAATGATCGTCAAGATTTATCCCTGCAACTGCACGATTCACCATTCATGGATCCATGGAAAAGTTGACACGTTCTTCCAATTTGCCAACTGTACCAACCGGCGCAAATTATAAAGTTTCTAACGTGCAATTCACATTTGCATACATTATCTGCATTCTTGTTCACTTATTGTCGCCCGCAGGCCTCTCACATCAACTTTGAAAATTTAGGTATTCTTCGGCGGTTCTGTGTCCCGACATCGCGTTTGACCCTACGATAAGAATATGTTTACCGTCACGTAATCAAAATTTGTGCCCGCCATGTATGGCATTCATTGGCTATTCGAAAATATGTGCAAGTGAAGGCAGGTAGGTATGCTGGCCAGTATATTTTATAATCTTACATACATAGAAAATATTTGCAATTCAAGGTTGCGGTCTTTTTTGCTCGGCGCTGACGGCTTTAATTTGAAACATGACCCACAGCCGTTATCACTGTTGACAATTCGAATGCAGTTCCACACTGATCCGTGTTGGTGGTATTTTTAGCAGCGGGCACATGGCGTGTCACCAATATGCAATAACTAAAACACTTCGGCTCTGATAGCAACAGAGCTGCGTTTACGTAAGAAGTGCAGAACTATGCTGCCGCCTGGAGTATAAAAGCGCATTTCGGCGACAACATAACCAACAGTCTTTAGGCATTGGAGCACAGCATCTGATCCGGAGCAGTTGTCAAAATGAAATTAGCTATTGTACTTTTGGCCTGTGTGGGCCTAGCGGCCGCCGCCAGCATCGTCAGCAAACCCAAGGTTTCCATCGCCGACAAGGCTTTCTTGGAGAAACAGAAGTTCCTCTTCGAGATTGTCTACCGCGTTGAGGACCCTCTGATGTTCGAGGAATGGATCAAAAATGGCGAGAAAATCATCTATGACCAGTCTCAGTACACCGTAAGTTATCGCTTCCATCCGAGCAACACTAAATTTCATGTGCGCTGTTGGCCAGAATGTAGAAGTCATTACGAACAATTTTCACTTGCAGCACATGGACATACACATGGAGAAGTTCTACGAGTCCTACAAGATGGGCGCTCTCCTGCCCAAGGGAGAGTTCTTCGGCGCTCTCGTGAAGACCCACCACAAGCAGGCTTGGGGTCTCTTCAACTTCTTCTACCATGCCAAGGACTGGGAGACTTTCCTCCACAACGTTTGCTGGGCTCGCATCCATGTGAATGAAGGCATGTTCGTCTACGCACTCACCCTCGCGGTCATCCACCGCGACGACTTCCACGGCCTCATCCTGCCAGCCATCTACGAAATCTTCCCACAGTACTTCCTCAACAGCAAATTCATCTACGAGGCTGAGAAGTTCGACTACAGCACGTGGAGCAAGTACAGCATGTACGAGAAGGAGCTCTACGATGTATACTACAAGAACAACAAGTACTACAACAAGGACTACTTTTACGTGAAGGACTTCAAGACCTGGCAATGGTGGAAGCTGATGGGTCTGGGTGAGCACTGGTTCTCTGGCGAGCACGGCTTCCCACTGCGTGAAAACATCTACGAATTCAAATCCGACGGCAAGTGGGTGGAACTCATGAAGGACGTTAAGTTCTGGTGGATGCCAGTTGACTACACTCGCGATGTCAAGTACTTCAACGACGAATCGAAATTGTCGTACTTCACTGAGGATTTGGGCTGGAACTCGTACTGGTACTACTTGAACATGGACTACGCTTTCTTCTTGGACGGCAAGACCTTCGGCTTGAACAAGGACCGTCGTGGTGAATGGTGGATGTGGAATATCCAGCAATTGTTGGCTCGCTACTACATGGAGCGTCTGTCCCATGGATACGGTGAGATCCCAGAGCTCTCCTTCCACGAGGAGATCGAACACGGCTACGACCCCGAATTGATTGCATACAACGGAATTGGCTTCAGCTACCGCAAAGACTATTTCAACTACCAGACCTACGGCAACTTCGACATGTTCAACCACATCCACGGTGCCTTCCAGCGCATCAACAGCATCATCGACACCGGCTACTACATGACCTACGACGGCGAAAAGATCGATCTGCGCGACCCCAAGTCCATTGAAGTCGTTGGCAACTACATGCAAGGCAACATCGATGTCTACGACAAGGTCTTCTTCAACTACTGGAACATGCTCTGCCACATGTACATCGCCGATGTCGACTACTACGACTACGATGTTAGCCCGAACGTGTTCTTGAACTTCGAGACCATGATGCGTGACCCAATGTTCTACACTTTGTACAAGAAGATCGCCGATGTCTTCTACCGCTTCAAGTTCCAATGGAAACCCTACACCCAAAAGGATCTGATGGTCGAAGGTGTGAAAATCCTCGATGTTGAGACCAGCGACCTTGTCACCTACTTCGATTTGGTCGACGTTGATGTAACCAACCTATTGAACGACAAGATGGTCTTCGCTGATGGAAAATTCGTTTGGGACAAGACTCTGATGGGCCGTCAGATGCGCCTCAACCACAAACCATTCAACTTCGACTTCACCATTGAATCCGATAAGGCGCATAACGTTGTCCTGCGCACCTTCCTTGCACCCAAATTCAACGAATATGGACGCGTCTTCTCGCTCAAGGAAAGCCGTGAAAACTGGATGGAATTGGATGAATTCGTCTGGGAATTGGCTGCTGGCAAGAATGTGATCCATCGCAAATCCGATGACTTCTACTGGACCATGAAAGATCGCACCACCTACACTGAAATGTACTACTACATCATGGCCGCCTGGGAGGGCAAATACGAATTCCCACTGGACATCAGCGAGCCACACTGCAACTTCCCCGACCGTCTCATCCTGCCCAAGGGCTGGACAAAGGGTATGCCAATGCAAATGTTCTTCATGGTCACACCATACGAATCTGATGAGAAGTTCTTGAACTACGACTGGACTTACGATTGCGGTATTGGCTCCGGGGCGCGCCACGTTGACCACAAACCATTCGGCTATCCATTCGATCGCGAGATCGATGAATTCGAATTCTTCGTGCCCAACATGTATTTCAAGGATGTGAAGATCTACCACTACAACACCCTCGAGAAATACTACGAAGAGTACAAGAACTTTGGCCACTTCGACTACTCCTTCTTCAAGGACTACTACACCAAGTACTTCAAGTAAGGAGTCGAGCGCTAACTTGAACTCATTCTGCAAAGAATTGAATTGGCTGACGAACTGGATAAGCGAACAGGAAAATATTGTACATGTTTTTGTTAAACACTAAAGCACTGTGATGAGGTGGTGATACTCTTAATTTGTCATCAAGTGTAAACTTAGGCGATAAGGTTGAAAGCAAGCAAAGATAATAAACCCCCAAAAAAATAAAAGCAACCAATTGCCACGGCAATTCAAAAACCAAACGAAATGTTGCCTTTCATTACTTTTCACTTCGCACTTTCGCTTTTCGCATTGCTATTTGCAATGGAAATGTGTTCAACGGAGACATTTTTCTCTTTAGATAAAACATAAAATTCGCTTCTATTGGAAGTACGAAAAATTCGCAATTTGGTTGAAAATGGTCTGATAATCGTGGAGCAGCAGCATATTTGAAACATGCCACTGTTTAGCACATCATCAGTTAGAATTTAATATAGAATGATAATTGGCACTTACTGAAATCTTTACATTGCAACTTAAAATTAATCCACTTCGTGTAGGTGTCAACATTTCGGCTGTGAAAAAAATTGCGTGATGGGCTTCGGGTTCTTCTGGCTTGTATTGAGCGAGCTGAGCGAACGCTGCAGACGCGAGTTGTTTGCGCCGGCGTTCGACTGCTTTGCCACTGTTACAGTGCGTACTTCGAGTAAATTTAATTTACGCTGCAACTCTTTGGCCACATGGAAGTCTTTATGCTCCGCAAACTCTGCATGTTTTACGCGCAGAGGGCAGTCCGGGCATTGGACGAACTCGGCGCTGAGATTTTCGTCTGTTGCCACATTGGCAACGCTTGTGCCGGTTGCAGCTTCAGGCGGCTTTAAGAACTTTTTAATGTTCAACTTTACCTTCGCGGTTCGATTGATGGGTGGCACCTTTTGCTTCTTATTTGCTCCAATGGGTGGTGATTTGCCAGTCGCCGATTTATTACTCAATTGTGCGCGATATTCGTCTCGTTGTTGTTGGCTCAATTGCAGCGCTATGTGATGGTCACGATGTGTCTGCAGCGAGATCTCATCGGACAGCACATTAGCGCCACAATCGGCACATTTGGTAGATTGCAAATACTCGGGCAGTAATTCGGGAACGGCCAATTCAACATAGCTGCTCTGATAGCTGGAATAAGAGGCATCCGCAATGCCCCGTTTAGTAGGAGTTTGAGCAGGTTGCTCATGAGTAGACGTTGTGATTTCCGAAAATTTGCGCTTCTTTGCTTCGTTTGAAGAAAGTTGCGTTTGAATTGTTGAATTCAAATTTTCTGCTTGTTGTTTGTCGCAGAGACCTTCGGCCTCGATCATTTGTAAGTCCGCTTCTAATTGCTCCACATCAGCGTAATCGGCATCAAAGTCATGTGACCTTTTTACACAGTCCGTATTGTCGACTATGCACTCGCTCAAAGTGTTATCAGTGAGTTTCAGTTGCGTGGAGTTTTTCTCATTTGCAACAACGTTGTCAATGTCTTCTGTCAGCGTCAAAACTTGGGCAAAGAAACTTTTTGATCCGGCATTAGCAACGCTTTCACCGCGTTGCCTGGATTCACATTCATTTGCATCCACAGCAACAGATGAATTGACGTTCTGTTTGACTGTCTTTTTCATGGCATTTAAGAAGAAGCTTTTCTTTGGCGGCTGCTCAGCAGAAACTGTTCTCAGTGCTTCTTGCGTTGCCTGCAGTTGCTCGGCAGCGTCATCCTTAGTGTTAATATCTAAAGCGGCATCTTCTGCTTCAGTCTTATTAATTGTTTGTTCTTTGTGCAGCAAATAATTGTCTAATAGTGTTTTCCGATTCTCAAACGCATTACTTGTCTTGATTTGTTCAAGTCCCGGCTTGCTTTCATTTTCAGTTTTTATATCTAAGTTGTCTTCTTTGTTGACCTTTTTCTTGTCCAACAAATAGTTTTGCAGAAATGTTTTCTTCTTTTCAACAACGCTTGCAGTTTCCCCTGAGGCAGCACTAGTCTTATTTCGCACATTATCTGCGCTTGTTGTGGGCTGCTGATTTTGTTTGTTTTTGGCCGCTTGATTTGCAAACATTTCCTGCAATTTATTTTGGCCGCTGACAATAGTCTCAAATTTACCCACACTGATGCCTAGAAATTTGATGGGATTATGCAGCACCATTGCGCTGCCAGCACGAAAGAATTGCTTTGTGTGACTCTGTATCACTTCAAGACTACTTTTGGCCAACAACTCCTGCTCATAGCCGCTCAGAGGTGCCGAACGCGAGCTGGAAATCTCTTCGCCATCAAACTCTTGCACATAGCTGACAACCATTTGCTTGGCGCGTCGATTATTCTCGACGACATCTTTCTCCAAACGAGCGCATATCTCGCCAGCCAACTCAAAGAGCCAATGTTTCAGCGTATTGAGTCCAGTGATGTTATTGCGACCGGGAAACTTCTTGCAACAACCAATGCTTTTCGAGTAGAAACGCGGCGTCACAACTTCTAGATCAATGCCGCGACATATCAGATATATCCAAGACCTAAGAAAATAAATTTAATAAATGCACATGCGATGAAATGTGAATTCATATAACCCAACGTACCCATTTTTCTCGCCAAACTTTTTCTGTAAATCAGCTTCAGTGAATTGCAACACCTCGCCCAGAAAACGGACAGACAAGCGCTCGCAAATCTCCTCGCCAAATTTGCCACCTAAACCGGTGATTTTTCCCACTGGCCATGTGGCAAACAGATCCGAAATTTGCGCCAATGGCAACACGGTCTGCTTGTTAGGCTTATTCATGCCGCAGGCCAGCTTTGCCAGTATTTTATTGTGCGCTATGCCTGCCGAGCACTCATAGCCCGTTTCTGCTTTGACAGCGGCACGTACCTCGCCAGCAATGGAAGCGCCTATCAGCAGCCGTACATCGCTCTGGCGCACTGCCGCCAAATCGTTGGCATCGTGTGCAAATGCAAACGTCGCCTCGTCATCATCGCCTGCTAGAGGATTGTTCATGCGCGCCGAAATCATATTCACATAGTCGCCAATATTTTGATAACCAACGACATAAGTATTGGTCAAACCATGTGGCTGCAGCACAAATGAGCCCTGCAGTCGATGCAAGTCGATACAAATCTTTAAAATACAATTAACTATAGTAGAATTTTAACGCACCGCATTCATGTCCACCAAACGCTTATTGACCGCCTCTGTAATGTCCAGGTAGGCTTCATCGACCGATGCTCGCTCCAGCAGCGACGAGAAGCGCTGCAACACGTTCGCCACCTCCTTGCCCGCATCGCGATACTTGCTGAGATCGGCCTTCTCGCGTATATTAGGCACCTTTACCAGCTGTATGTCGGGGCACTGCGCTTTGGCTTCGTCGCCGCGCATGTGCCGCGTTACTCCTTTGGCGCGCGCTGCATAGTTGACGGCTATAATGCTGTGTGAATATTCAAATGAAATTCAATTCTCAATTATCTCTTTAGGCTTTATAAAAATTCAATTGGCTATTACCCGCCTCCGCGCCATGCATTGTACTGCACAACGGCTAATGGTTGGCCCTTGAGCGAGGGATCCAGTTTCTCTTCCACCTGACAGTAGAAGCAATCCATGTCCACCAGCAACACTACACGGCTGTATTTGTGCTGCATGGGTACACAACTGCGCGTTGACATTTTGATTAATCAATTGCTGCAGCCACAATGGAGTTGCATAAAATTTAAAAAATTGTTCAAAAACCAAAAACCAAATAAACCAAGCATTTGCCGCGCAATAACTAAACATTAGCGATTTCACAGCAGTTGATAGGGTTGCCAGACTTCATATGGCGAACAGTGCTGCCAGTAATAAAATATTTAACAATTTTCTAGGTTTTAATACCGCTAGGTATGTAAGCAGTTGTGTAAGTACTGGAAAAATTGCAAAAAAAAAGAACTACATTAATTGTACAGAGAACGAATCATATAATATTAATTATAGTACTACTATTAATTTTTCTCTTTAGATGTCAACAAATTTATTTGAGTGACAATATTATTACATTTAGCCCAGTTCACTACCGGAGATTACTATCTTTTCGTTATACACTAATGGGATACACTAAGGTTTTTGTCATTATAGGAACCGCTATTATAGTGTTTAATGTTTCATACTTTACAATCCCGAACGAATTCTAAACTTGGCATCACTAACAGCATAATGCGAAAATGCAGCAAAAGCAAGTCAAAAGAATGAACGAATATGCACACAACAGAAAACAAAAAACAAGAATTTCCGACCCAGCAGAACAGGGCGGACAATCTGCTGCGGATCGAATTGGTGCGGTTAATTGAAATTAATTACATTACTACAAATCTAAAAAGCAAAGTTATAACTGAAGCATAAAGTGCGAGTTAATAATAAAAAGCAATATGTATATAACAGGAGAGGCAGTGAAATTCTAGTAAATACTACAAACAAAAGTGCACCCTTGCAACTGCGGCAAAATTTCGGCATCCCAATTGGAAATAAGTGCAACTTGTGCATCGGTTAGTGCTGCAAAGAAAACCTCTCATTATTTTACACCATAGCAAATCACATCAAAATTAGAAAACCTTATGTAAACTGTTAGTAATAATGCAGTTGATGGAAAGAGACATGTAAAAAAAACCGCACATATTTATTGATTTTTCGCCAACCGAAAAATGTGCCGTTTTGGAAAAACTTCCAAATTTCCGCTATATTGCCACAACATCAGCAACGATTTGTTTTGTAAACTCCTGCAACAATCTATTTTTAGTTTGCCGCGCAGTGCTTCACCTTTAAACGGTTCGCTTTTACAATGTTCAGAAGCTACGCGACCAACTAAATATAGGAGCACGCACGCAACAACCCTTACAGTGGCCTAACCTGGCCCACCCGACCACACCCTACCCAAATGCGATTTGGCTGTTGCCGCTGCTCTATTTGTAGCTGCTGCTGTGCCATGAACTTGAGTGATTGGGAGTTTTATACGCTTGCACTTCCGCTGCCAGCATAAGTCGAGCTATGTTGCTATGTTGAGCTATTTCACATAGTTCGCTTGTGTGCTGCCGACTTTAGGTGGCACTTACGGCAGGAGCGGGCAGGATGATGGTATATTGCCGGCGGTGGCGTGCTGATGTTGGCGACCGTAGTGCATATACAATGAGTTTAGTATTTAATAAAGGCAACTTATTTGGCTGCGCAAGTTAACAATTTTAGGAACAGAAGTTGACGTTTAACCTTCGACAAACGCAGGTCTTAAACTTTGGGCCAGAACACAAAGTAAATAAATGCGGTTTAGTTCAGCCAGTTTGGTTAAGCACTGAAGGCAGTTTCATACCAGATTTTAAATGTTGCCAATATTTGACATTTTTTGTAGAAAACAACAAACGATTTTCTGGTGTCTTAAGATATTTAATTTTTAACTTCATCGACCTATGTAGGCTGTCCCTAACCTTACCTAACCGGATGAGTGACAAACGATTCTTCCTTAAAATATTTACTTTAGAACTTCGTCGAAATGTGTACAAAAAAATGCAAACTTAATGAACTAAAAGCCACTAGATTTCCACTGTCAACATAGCCAGGCCTTTTTTGTCCTATGTGACCTGCACTTAACCTAACTTCGCCAGATAAGCGACAAACCGTTTTTCCTTATTTTGTATTTCTGAAATGTTTTTGGCGAGATTTTAAGTTCTCATATTGTCAGGTTTTTCCTCAGCTCCGTTTTCCCTTAAGATATTTAGAACTGAGTCGAAATGGGTACAAAAAAATGCAAACTTAATGAACTAAAAGCCACTAGATTTCCACTGTCAACATAGCCAGGCTTATTTTGTCCTATGTGAGCTTCTCCCTAAATGAGCTGTTTCTAGTTAACCTAACTTGGCCATATAAGCGACAAACTTTTATTTTTCAGTCCGTGATTCGGGATTGGTGGAATGTAGAATGAGTGTAACGAAGAATAATCTTAGGGTTATTAGAGGTTGTCTAATACTAAACTCGGAATTGGTACAAATGAATCTTGCAGGTTCTGTAAACAGGAAAATGAATCTACAAAACACATACTAGGAGAATGACCTGTACTCATACACAGTCGAAAGAAGCATCAGGGGACTACATAATAACATAATAACAGATGCCAACTGGGAATCCAGAGGCTTAGGAGCTGTACTACATATATACAGAATTTCATTTTGAACAGATTTTGCGTAAAACTTTTGAGCCCAATATTATTTAAAACCATTTTTTCACCTGAATCGTTTGTATTTAGCGGAGTTAGAACTTCCCAAAACACCTCTGTGTGTGCCACTGACTATTTACTGTAAGTTCATCAAGGGGCATAATAGATCTTTTTGGTCGGAGTGCACTTTCCCCATCATTAATTGTTTCCGAAAATAAATCCATAATGTATTAGAAGATAATTAATGTAATTCTTTTTTATATATCAACTCTGCAAAAGCTGATTTTGAAGGCAGTTTCAATAAGTGAATCTATTGACTTTCTTTAAAGAAATATTTGAACATTATGTGTAAAAAGTTGAGAGTGATAAAGATTAAGAATACAAGAATGAGTCTTTTTTTTAGTCTACTAAACAGTGATAGGTTATGTCATAATCTACCCAAATAATTTAAATACCGCACACTAGTAACATTCTCTGTAGCAAGAAAAACGCCAACCATTGCTCGTTTATTACAATTAAGTTTACTCATTTATCAAATGTAAGAGACTTAAAAAAATTAACACTAATTTATAAATATACACAAATTGCTGGCTTGTCACTAAACGCACACAGTGAAACTAATGTCTCTATAAGGGTAGGAGCGTCTTAACACTCTCTGTGTCACTATGACACTTTCCTACACACTCTACCCACTTTGGACACAGTCCATTCAATTCTCGGTAGCTCTTTTCTACTACGTTGACCTTTTTTTGAAGCGTGTTTAGCGGCGATTTTGTGTGCACAAACATTTTCATTCATTCATGCCAGCACGATAGGTTCTTAGGCGCATTTAACCCACTTAATAATTTATGCCTCTAAAAGCGATTTGGGTTAGTGGGTGGTTAGATGTGTGTATGTGAACAGGGCTGAGTTTTTAGTCTATATAAATTATTTTATAATTAATTGTATATATATATATATAATTTGTGACTGCACATAAATTCACAATTTCTTCGCTGTTGTTATTGTTGTTGTCATTGAAATATAATAAATTGATAGTGTGAATTTTTCAAATTTACTGATTAGTTTTCCTCATTTAGTGGCCTATTTTTAACAGTTGTTTATGCATTGGTGTTGTATTACTTTTTATACAGCTCGACTGCCATTGGCGTTAGCTATTGCCGCATGACGCTTACAGGGTGCAAAAACATTGTGTGATGTCATGCAAATAATGTGTCAAACTTCTTTTGCGAATGTATAAACTTATACATATAGAGTACGTCGTATTATTATTATTGTAGATCGATCTTTTGTGCAGCCTTTGTTTCAACCTTCCATGTTTAGGCTTTTCATTAATTCCTGCACTGTCTGAGGTTGTAACTTCCAGAGGGTATATGGTGATATGGTAGCCTGACCAAACAGAAGAAAT
The DNA here is from genome assembly GCA_964056695.1 of Melieria picta. Lineage (NCBI taxonomy): Eukaryota > Metazoa > Arthropoda > Insecta > Diptera > Ulidiidae > Melieria > Melieria picta. Next base: position 46,071,813 of record OZ057399.1, read on the forward strand.
CTATTTCTGATGAGTGCAGCGCATTCACATAGAACATGAAATGTTGTCTTTCTTCCCTGTTCAAGCATCTTGTAAACATGCGAGAAAGATATTCCCATATTTTTAAGATGGTACCCAAGTGGGCCAACAAATGTCTGTGAATCATCTGCAAAATATTCTGGCCTAACACAATTAGCAACGATGCGCTGTGGAGGCTTACTGTTGAGGAACCCATTCTGAGGCAAATGAAGCGCAGGAAATGGCAATGGATAAGTCACACACTAAGAACACAACCCGAAAGCATCACGACAATATCGCTTAATTGCAGCCCGCAAAAGAGTAGAAGTCGCGATTGGTCAAAGAACTGCACGAACTAGCCACGAACTAAAAGAACAGCCCACAATCGTGTAAGATGGAACAGTCTTCTGGAGGCCCTATGCTCTCGAGAGGAGTGAACAAGGAAAAAAACTAACTTAGCAATGCCCTGTTAGGCACCCAGTGAAAATACAAAGATCCTCCCGGTTTGGCATAACAAGTTTGCGGGACAGCCCTTTGTCTGAGGCCAGGAACTGTTTGAACTTACGTAGTCCTCTTGTATTGGACCATTGGTCAGCAAATTCCTGGTCTTACCATTTCCTTAGCCACTCCTGAATGTGTCCTCTTGGTTCTCTCCACGGAATGGTTCCGGGCCTTTCAGGGGGCGTAAAGCACCCTTTTTGCTTGGGGTACGTAGTAATATGTATTCTAATATGTAATATGTACTTATATAATAATATGTATGACCCAATATAATCGATTATCTATAACAATTATAAGTACTTAATGTTACTATTTATAATCGGGAGAGTCCTTACCTGATTACATTTACTATGTAATAGTTAGTTTAATATAGCATCGACCCTGTATGTGACTCAGTTAAGTTCTAGCTCTGAACTCAAAATAGCGTAATTTACAAATTAAAAACGAAAAGCACAACAACAAGAACATTAGCAAAACAAAACGAAAGGCTCGAAACACACAAGACTGCTAAAATATGGGAGAAGAGATAATGAGTGAAAGGTGTGTTTGTTTCTTGTGCTTAAGTCACATTAAGCCGACCGACCAGCCACCCACCACCGCTGCTGCCACTTCGGAACAGTTGTACCGTGAAAAATAGCAAACAGTCAGCCGCACATTGGCCGACAACTGATGACTCGCATATGTCGCTTTAATTTGGGATTTGCCGGCGCCACAAGCAGTTGAGCGCTGCCACTGTTCCCGCTGTCTCAGTCAGTCAACGCACCAACTGAGCTGACAAATTGGGTATGCAGTAGCGCGGCGAACATGACGCCAACAACTGCGTGAAGTCACTTGCAGGGCGTAGCTGCAGAGTCTGGCAGTTAATTGGGCCATCAGAAAATTTCAATTTGAAAATCATTTAAACATACACCAACTTTACTTTAAAGTTTTATATAAATTATTTTTCATATTTAAATGCATTTTTATGTTTTCTCTTGCAGCACACAACTCAGCCGCAAAATGGTAAAAATACTGCAGGCCTACAACTTTTCCAAGCAGCACACCTACTCGCTGAACGGTGAAATTCTAGCTGCCAGTCTGATTGACTCCAGTCGCATTGCGGTCAGCAGCGCCGAGCAGTTTATTGAAATCTATGATATTGGCGGCAAGCAACGACAATCCGATATCGTTTGCACCGATGTAGCCGAGCATATTGCTGTCGCCGAGGCTGTCGCAGTCAGCGCTAATGGCGATGAACGCTTGCCCGCCAAGTACACGCTGGCCACTGTGGGGGAGGTCGTAAATTTGATCTACTGTGAAGCAGGTAATTGCTTTGAATTTGATACAAATTTGCATCTAACTACAAAAGTATGCTATGGCTTTTAGGCAAATATTTGCTGACACTGGAAAAGGAAACCGTTGGGAGTCCCGTACAATCGAATAATACCAGCATTAGCTGCACCAGCAGCAGTAACAACAATACAGTCTGTTCGGACGATGAGACGAAAATGTTTGTGCGCATTTATGCGAATTTCTGGAAATTCCCTGAAGCGAAACTCATTGACTTGCCCATCACTATTCGCATTGCCTCAATGACCACACCAAAGGCGCCACTAGTGGAAAGTATTGATGTCATTGAGTTGCCATTGCGCAGTCCGCCAGACTTGATACAGTGCTGTCAGGTAGGATTACATTGTACAGGCCAAAGAAATTGAACGCTTTTAGTGTGGTTTCAAATCATTTCATTGGCTTAATTTGTTTTGAACATTAGTGATTTATTTTGTACGTTATTAAAGTTGTATGTGCCTCGAATTTTTTTATTTTGCATTAACAAACCCGTATTTCAATATTCGCTCAACTAGACTTCCGGCAACATTATCGTCAGCAGCAAGGAGCGCATCTACCTGTACGAGTACACACAATGCATACACGAGAACACCCAACCGCGGTTCTCCTACATTGATTTTCTTCCATTCAAATTTTTCGTGAATCTCAATTTTATTCCGCTTCGCTTGAATCTCGCCGAGAATGTAATCGCCTGCATGAACAATCGCTACTGTGTCGCCTTCAAGGTGGTCGACGTGGTGGGCAGCAGCGCCGCTGGTGGTGTCTCCTCGCATCCGCTGGACAATGATTATGGAGCGGCTGACGATGGTGGCGATGTGGATGTCGATGAGGCCATCTCCAGCTCGGAGTCTAGCATGTTGAGCAAGGCCAGCGCTGGCCCATCTAGTCACAACAGCTTCGAAACCGACTCATTGGAGACTACTTCCAGTGGACGCCCACTGGGCGTGGCCGGATTTCCGGGCCGCACTCCCATTGATTTCAATGTAGCACGCATGGTGAATTCCGCATGCGGGCGTGAATTTGAAGTAGAACTGAAATCGCAATGGGATCTGGGTGATGCAATGAGCAGCGGCGTTGGTGGTGGAGGGGGAACTGGTGGTGGCGCAGGTTGCGTAGCTGATACACAGGAAATCATAATCACACCCACGCGTGCCAACGACATCAAAATCAAATTGGTTAACGAAGCGAAGGCAATGAATGTGCAGGTGGGTGCTTGAACAGCGCTCTCTACAACCCATTTGTCTAATGAAATGTTTAACGTAAAATGTGTATGTCATTTGTAGCGTGTAGCCAGCCATAATAATATGCTGTCCTCGTACAATGAGGACACCACTGTGCAGTATGACATACGCAAACTGCTGCAGATCTGCATGAAGTCATCGGAGCCGAACGGGCGCATAGTGGACATTTTGCGTTGTATGGATCTGAAGGCGATTTACCAACGCAATTCGAACGCAGATGAGCCTGGCGAGGATCCGGAATACGAAATGGGCAATCAGCAAGTGCCCAGTGCAGTCACCACTACCAAACACGCCAATCGACGCACGCTAAAGTCAGATCGACATCAGCAGTGCGTAGGCTATGCGCTGTTGGTGGCAAGCAGCGTTGATGGATACCTGTACCAGTTTTGTGCGCAAGGTATGCAAGGTTCAAGAAAAACTCAATTGGAGTTCCACTAAATTGTTTACATTTTTTGTGTCCTTCATTCAGGCAAATGGTATAACGAAAACGAAAAGCCCATTGCCACATATTCCTTCACTGCGCCCGTATTGAGGGTGCACATCAACGATTACATCATCTATGCCATCACCACTGAGTCCGTGGAAACGCACACGTCTCGCATTGGCCATAAGCTCTTCAACAATCGCTTCGAATACCCCACAATCGGTGGCCTATTCCCCGAGGAATCCAGTCCTGATGTGAATGCCGCCATTGCGGTCATTGGTCTGTGCTCGTTTATGCACGTTCAATATGTGTGCGTGAATCGCAACAATTTGGTACTGATTAGCAACAGCGCCCTAGCAGCACACACCGGCCATAGCGACAGCACAGCCGCAAATAAGCGACGTAGCGGCGCTGGTGTGGCTGGTGGCGAACAGAAACGCAACATTGCCGCACGCATATTGGCCGAGGCCAAAGCAAAGCATTTGCTGCGCAGCGGCAACTCGACGCAGCAGCCGCTGCCGAACGAATGGACGCTGTACAATTTGGAAGTGCCGCCCGTGGAACATGTTATCGAAGACTTGGAAGCGATTGCCGAATCATATCGCTCTGCTAGTAGCTCAAACTTTTACGATCTCATGGAGGAGGCGCATGTTATGCTGCGTCTGAGTCTGTCGCTGCAATGCGAGCAACTGGATGCGCCGCGTGAGCAGTACCTGCGTGGCAAATTCATGGAAAATTGTCGCAAGTTGGCTGATTTCTCCATAAGGTATTGCTGGCGTTTCAAAATTTTCAATATAAAACTAAATTGAGTCATAGTATAATAATATATATATGTTATACTATGACTTGAGTAACATTTGTTACTCTTTACTCTATTCAAATTAGTTATTGTATACCAAATATAATTTTGTCAACCGTTAATTCCATTTGTCGTTTCAGATCTCGCAAAAAGGAAGTCTACTTGCAGGCTATTGGCTTTTATAAAATGTGCAATTTGCAATTGTCCGAGATCTATGCAAATTATTTAGCGAATAATGTTCAATCGGAACTAAACAACGAACCTGCAGCTGCGCCGCTGCAATTGCACAACTGCAAAGAGTCGGCCAGCACTGAGTCGGCCAATAACGGTGAGCATCTGGTGGGCTTGATTTATACCGTAAAGATGTTCCTGCTGAGCCTGGGTACGGATCGTCTGAATGCAGCGTTTTTGAACCAACTAGTCAAGCCGCACTTCACACCCAATCGCGTGATCGAACAAGGCTATCCGCAGGTGCCGCTGTCGCTGGAATTTCTGAATATGTTCATAAAATATTCGCCCGCTGACATACCACCAATCATGCTAAACTCGCCAGTGGTGGCCGATGCAATCAGTGGCGAGCTAATCAATTATTTAAAGTATCTGAATAAGTTGTAAGTTTAGCTGCAAACTCAATACACATAACAGAGTTTGGTTTAATGTTAAATAATTGTTAACATCTAATTCAGAAATCCCGATGAGAACCTGCTACTCGCTGTCACTGCCAGTCGCATGTCCAACTATTTGCTCTCACAGGAAATCATATCACGCATCAGTCGTCGTGAATTGGCCATTGCTTTGATCAAGCACAAGAACGTACTTTTCGACGATGGCACAGTGCTCTTTCAACGACCACAACGTTTCGATGCCAAGGCCTCTGGCACACGTTATGCCGTTGCCACTGCACACAAATCATTACGCCGACAGCACAAACGCAAGTCGTCCTTAAGTCATAGCAGTGGCGCTGCACCTCAGACAATGCAGTCAATTGTTTCCTATTCGGATTTCACTGAGACCATTTTACTGGCCACAGAGAACGTCGAACTGATTGAGGCCATCAGTGATGCCTTCATACATGCGCTGTGCATTGAGCATAGCGTCACGTTGGACATGATACTGCAGCTGTTCCTCAACTATATTGCCTCGCATATCGGCCACAAGGGCTATCAGACATCGCAAAAGGTGTTTGTGAATATTTTGCAGGTTAGTTTTGGGCATCAAATTGCGCTTGAAATGTAACTAAATCACTATTTCTACTTAGGTTTATTATTACGACTATTTTGATGTGAATCCGCTGTACAATCCAAACGATCTGCGCTCCACTACACCACCACACTTGGACGATGACTACGAAGAGACCTCATCGAAGGCGCCCTCGATCAACAGTGAACGCGACAATGAATCCATTGCCAATTCCATAGCCGAATCGAATTCGGCTGCCAGTTCGTCGATGGACGAGCGCAGCTATCCCAGTCGCCATAATCGCATTGTCTACGATCAACTGCAGGAACAGCACTCGCCGTTCAAACGCAACTCAAATAACTCGCCCAGCCAGCAGCTGGAAGACAATCAATTCCACATTCACTGCGACAGCGAAACAAATCTGAAAGGTCTGAAAATACTCTTTCGCATGTATTTAGGGCGCCTTAAAGCCTTGAGCGATCTCATAACCGACTTGCAATCGGCCGATGTAGAGCAGCAGGCCACCAACGAAGACTTTTCCAACTTTCGCATGGAGTGCATTCGATTTATGATACGTCATCTGCAGGAGATGCGCCTGCAGCAGCAGCAGCAACAGCCATCACAGATGCGCCTCGGCACGCAGTACTATTATCCGAAGAGCAGCGCGGCGTCGAGTGCGCACCCCAACAACGACGAACGCAAATTGGTCTTTGTGCCATACATACCTGACTACAAGTTGACAGGCGAAGAATACCAGCGCCACATAAAGGAGTATTTGCGACCCATTCCGTGTCTATTAGAACGGCCGCAATACTTAAATCGGCTGCCACCATTTCGACGCGGCGACTTCAGCTATCCGAACAAGGACGAAGGCGAATGCGAAGTACGATTCCTGGGCTGGCACAACGAGCTGCTGACGTTGACATTGAAAATTCAGGTAAGTGCAGACAGTGAAGAATATAGGTTTACGGGTTATTCATCAAGTTCATCATTCATCTTTTGATTTTAGTCCTTGCTGGCATCACCGAAAATCGATCGTGAAATCATTGAAGAATTTATTGCGTTCATACAAAAGACACCAAACTTGATAGGCGTCGATAGCTTCTTGGTGGTTGTTTTGCCGAAAAATTTGGCCATCAATTATATGTTGAATTTTTGCCCGGAATACATGTGGCAATATGGAAAGGTAATAAAATTTAGAAAAATAAATTTAAAAATGTAAGAAAGTAGTAGTCAAAAAAATAGATCGACAAAGTCTAAAGTAAAATGAGTTAAATGTAAACTAAACTAAAACTTCAACAGCATTAAATAATTAGGATATTTTAATAAATTTAAAAAATGTTTACAAACTTATTTTAGTCGAATGGTTTTACGCCCAAACACTGGGAATCGTTGCTCAAGAAAATTCTTAGCAAGCAAGATTTGGTGCCTAACTGGAAGGCGCACATTACAGGTTCGCTTAAAGCACAAGAATACATACATATATAAACATTTAATTATTTTCCCAACATACTGTTTTCATTACAGAAATACTCAACAACCTCGTAGCGGAGCTCACATTCGAAGAGCTGCTTCAATGCTTTCCCAGTGAGGTCATACAAAATCACAAAACCGAATCATTTCTCAAGGAATTCGCAGACAATCGCATCACCTACAACAACGAAAAGTTAGTTTTCGAATCAGTCAAACCCAACAGCGGCGATGCCTCAACACACGAAATACCGCGCGATCACTTGCCCATGGACAACATTGATGAGAACAACGTTTTCGAGCTGACACTGCGCAAGGCGGTCTCAAAGCAGCGTAGCATTGCTTTGCGTTCAATGATTGAATCGACCGGCACACAGCTGTTTGACGCCACCAGCAATCCAATGTATAATCTCTGAGGAAAATACGCTTAAATACAAAGCGTAGCTATCAACAAATATAAAAGTTGGAAAAACTGAAAGGCATTCCGAATGTACTGTACATTCTAAATAACTGCAAAGAGCAGCGGAATTCAATTTGTAATTGTATGTTTTGCTTATTACTAGCTGTAGTTTCTAGGCATACAATTTGCAGCGACCTTCTCATATATAAAAACATCAACAAGTTTAAAAAAAAACTCCGCTCTATACATGCGCACATTCATCAAACAGCTTCAGTGCAAATATATACAAAGTAGTAGAAAGTTTAAAGCGCTGCTTAGTATTTAGAAACAAAATATTTATACCTGCGCGTTAGTGACTACAAATATTCAAAAAATTCAAATTTTAAAAAATCAGAGGAAAAAACAAATGTTTAATAAAGGTTGGGTAATTTTGCATTATGCTGTATTAAAATTTTTCACTTGCTTACATAATTTACTATGTATTTATTTATTATGTGACCTTAACATTTTGTAACAATCATATACGAATTTATTTGCAATTCTAATGCTACCAAATTAGCTAACAATTTTTTGGCAAAACATTGTGATGATGCTGTTTTATTGCATTTATGTTTTCCATTGATGCTAGTAGCATAAACGAGGCAGTATTTTATGTTCTGACATACTCATTTTAATTGTGCTTATGCACTCCTAAGTAAAAATTATACTAAAATTTAAATGCATTTGTCTATTTTAAGATCGTATTTAAAGTTTAACAATAATTTAGGCTTTTTTTATATAATAATATGATTAATTTTTTAATGCTTATTTACATGTTTAACTGTAACTTTTATTACTGTAACTTTTAGTACATAGAACGATTGTTAACTTTATATGTAGAGTATACTTATGTATATTCTACAATAATTTGAAAATAATGTGTCTCCAAATAAAGTGATATTTTAATTCCAAGCCTTGTGATGTTTATTGGTTGTAATGTTTCTTTTTTATTTTATTTTTTCTTTGTAGGAGACAATACCAAGTGCTCAGACATAGGATACTTTTCCTTTGTAGGAACAGCGCAACAATTAGACATTAGTTATGTTCATTGAAATGCGACTTGATGTTGCCTGTTAACCCTTTCGCTACAGGTTTTTACTGGGGAAAGTTAAAATTTTAAATTTTTCGTCTTAGGAATATTTGCAATATTACATAAGAAATTTTTCAATTTTTATACTCGGACCCTGTATTTTACAGTGTTTTTCTACGAGAGCAACCACATCGTTGTGGCTGTAATAATTACTTAAATACAAAACTTTTTACGCATAACGCAAATTTGAATATTACTTCATTTACTTCAGCCATAATTAAAAAAAAAGTATCTAAATTGAAAGAAAACGTCAAATTAAAAAGTTCTCTAATTTTTTCTGCTTCTTCTTCCTTTACTATGTCAAGATATACCATTAAAAAAACGTGTATACTTCTCTTCTTTAAACTTAAATATTCAGTTAATTAATTTCGTATTTTTCCTAAAACTTCAAACTATTCTAAAGACCAATAAAAAGATGTATTCTTGCAACCATAGAGGATGCAGACGTCCACAAAGTAGCATGTTGCCATATGGCAACAAAATAGCGAAAGGGTTAATGTGTTTTCAGTACACGCGACCTCCGTAGAAATGTGAGTAGATCTTGCGGTACAGAAAGTGGTCCGCCTTCTTATTGTCCTCCATACAAGGACATGACGCACTGCCAGATCGGGCTACCAATTTTATGTCATTTGCCCTTAACCCTTATTCTCATACCCAAACTTACTAACGTCGTTTGGCACCCGGGGTACCCGGGTACCCATTTCATGAAATTTTTAAGTTTTCAATATTTTGTTAATTAAAAAGTGTTTATAAAATTTTTTTTCTAAAATATACATTGTTGTTGAGTATTTGAGAAAAAATAAAATAATAAAAAAATAAAATAATAAAAAAATAAAAAATAAAAAAAAAATAAAAATAAAAAAAAAAAAAAAAACAAAATTTTTTAAATATATGATTTGTTCGCTTTTCACCTAAATAACGAGGATCCGGAAGGTAAACAAAAAATTTTCATTATTTGTCAGTTTTTTTCACGAAAATACATCGCAGTGGGCACCCGGGTACCCGGGTATGAGAATAAGGGTTAAGCTGACAAAATGCCTACAGTCCCTCCTGCATAGCGATAGACGAAAATTTGAGCACAGTTTGATTCACAGCTAACGGGAAGCATAAGTTTATACATTAACTTTATTTAGCAATGTAACAGTCTAATCAATCTAATTTTGTAAAGTTACTCAATATTGCATTGAACTTTGTGGCAGCATTTTTAGATTAAACACAAATATTAACGCTTGTAAATAATCGGTTTCTGCTTAGCTACATTTCATTAGACTGAAAGCTACATAAACAAAAATGTATCCGCAACATGTTTAGAAACAAATCAACTAGTTAAAGGTCGCAAAAGTTTCATGAACATACTTATATGTTTGTGTATGTGTGTGTATGTGTGTGTGTATGTTCTAAAGTGTAACTTACTGTAGCTTGAGGTAGGTCAGGTATAATTGACAAATCTAGGAGAACTGGAGCTGAGAAATGAAATTACCTTTGAGATTAATTAAAGGCAATGAAAAGTGAGATTACGATGATGTTTTTAGCAGAGAAATGGAATCTTGTTTAAGAATCATGAACATTAGTGAGTGCTCAGCTTTCGAATATTGCAGGCGCATGTGGTTGGACATCATGTACAGTACAATCTCGATAATTCGGATACTCGCTAATACGGACAACGCGGTAATCCGGACTCTACTGACTCTGTAATCCGGACACCACACATTTTATTTACCTCAAAAATCCGGACACTCATTTTTATCTGCTTTTTATAAATTATAAAAGTTTAATCAAACTGTGTAAACTAAATCAAATATTAACAATGGCACTTATAGTTAAGAAAACACGTACAATCTTAACGATGGAAAAAAATTCTAAACAAATTAAATCGAGGAAAGTCACTTCGTCAACTGGCAGTGAAGTACAATGTAGGCACATCTAGAATTTCTAAAAAAAATGAAACAAAACTTCGCCAAATGAAAATGACAAATTTCTTTGAAAATCACCAAAAATGTTCATAACATATTAAAAAGAAAATTTTTAAGCAAACATAATTTTAGTTCAGTAAAAAATACGTTTCATTGGTGTTCAGTAGTATTTTTATCGATTTTTTTTTTGTATTCTTGGTAATCCGGACATTTCGATATTTCGGACAGTGCCTGGTTTTTAATTGTCCGGATTATCGAGATTATACTGTATCTCTAATGGAAGAACTCTACTGAACTGACTTAAAGAGATCCAAAGTCTCTGGGAAGTTTAATGTCAAGGACCAGTTATTGAAAGCCGCCGAATCACCCAACGGTGAGGCTGGCAAAACGTACTTAAGGAGTTGCAAGCCAGGGCACTTGTTAGTCAAGTGCAAGGGAAGACAATAGCTGGGGTACAATGGAGAGAGAGAGAGAGAGAGAGAGGTACAATGGATGAGAATACGATGATTTTTTTTAGAGAACTTTAGCAGAAACTTGCCTATAGTCTTAGAAAATCCACAGCCCAGAAGGTTTTTGGTTGTATTTATACTCGTAACAAGTAAGCCGAAGATGCATCACAGTTTCTTGAACTAGGAGCTAATTAAGCTTCCTGCACATGTCCGCATTTGTTCAGGTAAAGTTAAATGTTATTGCAATCCAGTGTAAAACTTTTATTGCAAAATTGTATTATAGCGCCATAACTTTAACTCTATTTAAAAGCTTTTCAAATATCATTAAACTTTGCATAAGAAATACGCTGCAATTGAAACGTGTCGAGTGTATTCTTTGGCAGCGACAGCACTTAAGCAGTGGCGTATCCAGGGGGGGCCAATTAGGGGGATAGATCCCCCTTGGTCGGACGATTAAAAAAATATGTAGTTCTTTTACATTTTAAAAAATGTACATCATTTTGTCTTCAGCAAAATTCGGCATCGCCGAAAAAGAAAAACGTTTGCAACCCTGAGTCAGCTGTGTAAAATGCTTTCTTTTTCTTATTGGATTTCCAAATGTCATTGTGAGTAGTGAAAGTTCATTTGCGTGTTTTATCAAAACAAAGAAATATAAAGAAAAAAATACAAAAAAAAGGATGGACATTAGAAACTTTTTCAAACGAGGTCATAGCTCTACGGAATCTGCGCTAAAGAGGAGAAAGTCGGTAGAAAAAACAAATGCGGCTGCAGAAATTATTCTGCCTCCTAGTCATTGCGTGAGCGAGCAGTCGTCTGTCTTAACCCTTTCCGGTCAATTTCCGCATTTATTGAGATACAAATTTGTCTTTCAAAATATTGACTCTCATTGAACATTTTAGCAATAAAATACAACAAAATATCAAAAAAATCATTTAGGTTGAGAATTACAGCTCAATCAATTTTGTACGATATATCGTACAATGGTCCGCAAAGGAGTAAAACTCCGTGAAATTTTTGTTTCGTTTTTTTAAGTTTTATGAACAATTCATTGATGTTTTTGATAGAAAACATAAATTATAACAACAAAAAAACAAAACGTGATTTAATTTTGATCGAAACTTACATAAATAAATTAAATTATAAACTTATAAATTATATATGTGAACAATTGAGTCACATTTATTCGGCCTTATGCAACCGTTGTTGTTGTTGCAAAGCCCTTTTCCCCTCAATAAAACACAGAATCAATTAAAATTCGTATTGCTTTACAGAATGATACTGAATATAGCCGATTCTTATTATCGTAGTAGGAGTGGCAAGTACGCATGTCTAACCTTACATAACCCGTGTCTGCCCAGTAAAACACAAAATCGTCTAGTTATTCTTATTTTTAATCGAAAATTGCCGAATAGTCGAATTTTATTAGACACGTGGTTTACAGATGGGCGGGGCAGGCATGCAAGTTATTACCAAACCCATAACTTGCAACCTTTGTCTTCCATTAGTACGATATATCGTACAAAGCTTTGCAACCCTTGTGGTCATTTGGACGATATATCGTACAATTTTTTTAAAGGCTCGAAAAAAATATTAAGGCGCAAAAAATGTTAAATTTAATAAGTTTTATAAATCAACTGAGATTCAAACTTTGAAATTGTTTACCTTTTTGCTACCAAAAAGTTTTACATATTTAAAAATTCTTCCGCAGAAGCTACGTCATTTGCTGGTTTTTCAAATTCTTACAAAAAGCTGCTTACAAAACACACTCATACTGTGTAGCCACGGCTATAATGATTTATATTTTTAAACAGACTGATACAACACAGCCTACTTAATAAGAATTAAAAAGCCGTTCCATAAAAATGCGTTCGTTGTCAAATAAAAAATCTTGGAAAAAATTTTACGATATATCGTACAAATTTCCGGAAAGGGTTAAGCAACGACATTGGGAGCTTTGCGCGGAAGCGTCTTAATCTAACGTCAGAGGACAGACAGCAAATTATGACCAATGTATGGAAACCTGACTGTAGCACAGTATTTCCAATATTGGAAAAATTTGCTGACCGCCGCTTTAAGTTTCAATTTACTTGGCTCAGTCAATTCAATTGGCTAGCATATTCTCAGTTTGACCAGGGAGCTTATTGCAAGCCTTGCGTGGCATTTGCAAGAACTGATGCAGCCCATGTTTTATCAAATTTTAAACTCAATATGCAAAAAGAAACACACCCTTTGACTATTATTTAGTAGATGATTTGCTGCTGTGATATATATATAATTTAATGTATATGATTTTGCTTTGAGCGAAAAGCAATTAAAACAAATAAACGCAAAGCTTAAAACGTAAAAAATTGTTGAAAACAAGAGTAAACCATATTGAAAAAAGTATAAAAATATGTTGAATAATTCTTCCAATATCCGCCCCCCCTTCATGAAATAATGGATACGCCACTGCACTTAAGTTGTTATTTTTATTTGCTGATTAGAGCATTCATTATCTACATTTCAGCAAAATTTCAATACGATAAGCATTGCTGTAACTGTTGATCGCAATTCAAAACGAAAGCTGCGCGGCTAAGAGTAACTGAAATTAGTTGAGAAAAGATACAAATTTGTATTTATTTTTTAAACTTAATTTTTTTCGTTTTCTACTACCTGAGCACAACACGACAAATTTCAAGTGTCAACCGACTGCATGAAAAATCCGAGCTACGAACGACTGGCTGCTCGCTCTCCGCATCGAATCGAATAGAGGTGCGCGCGCATGGCGATCTCCGCGTGGCGATCACGCCGGCCAGCCAACACACGTTACAGTTACAGTGGAGGCAGTTGCGCCGTTAATTCCGTCCGGTGTGGATGAGCTGTGCCGCTCGCTGTGAAACCTCGAAGCGTGCGTACGATCGACGCGTGGGCGAATGAACCAAACATTTTGGTTTATATTTGTATTTCTCACGCAACTTTAAACGACCCAACGTCTGCTGCGATTGCACTAATCGCGTCTGAATTTTCTTGATTTGCTGTTATCGGCACCACACGACCAATCAGCGTCTGACCATGACAAACAGCAACGGGCAGCAGCAGGTTAAGCCACACCAGCAGCAGGACGAGTGCAATGCCCAAGCGAACGACTGCTCACTGGACGACATACTCGTGAGCATTGGCCAGTTTGGTCGCTTTCAGCTGTTCAACTATGCGCTGCTGTGCGTGCCAATGGTGTTCAATGCGCTGTTCTCCATATCGTATGTGTTCACCGCCAGCACAGTGGTGCACAGGTATGCCAATTGGTCTACAACAACAGACTTGTGTGTGAGAGAATTGCTTAATTTGCCAGGTGCAACATCACGCAGTGCGACAGCGCGAGCAGCGGCTACTGGGAGCCATGGCTGAACTTCACCACACCCATGAAGGGTTCCAGCCTGGAGCAGTGCCAACGTTATGTAGCCGTCGATCGCACGCAGCCGTCAAGTGATTTTTGCATTGCAAAGAATTTCGATAAGACTGTTATCGAGCAATGTGGCCAGGATTTCAAGTTTCGCGATAATGAGTACACAATTTCCAATGAGGTATTTCGAATATATCATTTTAATTACAAGTTAACTTATATAATTTTCTATATTAATTTTCAGTTTTCCATCTTTTGCTCCGATGTATGGAAACTGTCAATGGTGGGCACAATCAGCAACATTGGACAGTTTGTGGGCATTCCGCTGGGCGGCTTCATAGCTGATCGGTATGGTTTGTTAAACACTAATGAATAGTTAGTTAGTTTTATATAAGAAAATTTAACAACTTGAACTTAAATGCATGCTTAATGAACTGAAAAAGAGTTCAATGGTCTTGGAACAAAGTAGAGCAACGCAAATCGTACTCAAGCAGGGACTAAAATTAGCATGAACTGAAAATTTGGAAGAAATAGTAATTGTAGCTCAGAAAGATTTATATTTATTTATATTTTTATGTATGCCACATTCTTAGTTTACATTTTTGTTCTTTTAAGGTTTTTACCACATTTGAAGTTAAAAAAAAATTGTTAAATGATCTTAGATCAAATTAAAACCGAAGACTTTGAACTCAAACAAAGACTAAGATTAGCATTCGCTGAAAATTGAGTAGAAATAGTACTAGCAGCTCAGAAAGATTTATATTTTTTTATAATATATATTTATTTATGCTAAATTCTTAGTTTACATATTTGTTTTTATACGTTTTTTCAAGTTAGAAATTTAGAAAAAAAGCGTTAAATTATCTTCGGTCAAAATAAAACCAAACAGTTTGAACTAAAACGAAGGCTAAAATTAATGTCAGCTGAAAATTGAGTAGAAATAGTACTAGCAGCTCAGAAAGATTTATATTTATTTATATTTTTATGTATGCCAGATTCTTAGTAAACAATTTTATTCCTTTAAGGTTTCTACCAAGGTTAAAATTACAAAAAAAAATTGTTAATAAATGAAATGAACTCAAACAAAGACTAAGATTAGCATTAGCCGAAAATTAAGTAGAAATAGTACTTACAGCTCGTGAAGATTTATTATTATTTTTATATTATATATACCAGATTCTTAGTTTACATTTTTGTTCTTTTACGTTTTTTTTTAAGTTGGAAATTTAGAAAAAAAAAGTTAAATGATCTCTGATCAATATAAAACCAAGCAGCATGGACTCAAGCAAAGAAGAAATAATCGTAGCTGCAGCAACACAGCTCACGAAGATTCATACTTATTTATATACTCGATTATTTAATTCTTTAAATTATATAATAATATTTCCCAATTCAAATGTCAACTTCATTCAGTTATGGCCGTCGAACTATGCTCGCAATCGGTGGCTTTCTCAGCGCCATAATGGGCATTGTGCGCTCCCTGTCCACCAACTACTACATGTTTCTCTCGTTTGAATTTCTGGACATGGCCGTTGGCAGCACCCTCTTTCCCACCGCCTTTCTGTTGGCCATCGAGCTGGTCGGTCCCAAGCGGCGCGTTGCTGCCGCCACCATCATCACCATATTCTACTCGCTGGGCGAGGCTTTGCTCGGCGCACTCGCCGAACAATTTCAGAATTGGCGAACTTTGCTGCGCGTCATCTATGTGCCGGCGCTGCTGCAAATACTCTTCCTCTGGATACTGCCGGAGAGCATACGCTGGCTGCTCAGCCAGGGCAAGGAGGAGCAGGCCACGCGCATACTGCAACGTGCGGCGCGCATCAATAAACGCCAAATCGCCAACGACAGTCTGCAGCAATTGGTGCAGACGAATCGGCAAAAGCTCGAATTGGCGCACGAGAGCCCCTATCCCATAATGGCGTCGCTGAAGCTGTTCCATTGGCGCATTCTGAATTGCTGCCTCTGCTGGTTCACGCACACGCTGGTGGCGCTCGGACTCAGCCTGACCTCGGTGACGCTGGGCGGCAACAAGTACACCAACTTTATGCTGAACGGCGTCATACAGGTGCCGGGTCTGTTGTTGCCGCTGGTGCTAATGGATCGCATTGGGCGCCGGTACTCGTTGTGCGGCTCGATGCTGATATGCGCGCTCTGCATGGGCGCAACGGTGCTGTTCGGCCGAGGTAGGAAGCGCTCTTTAAAGCAGAAATTCAAATTGGAAATCACAATTGTTTTGTAATTTTTGCAGATAGTCACGGCGTTGAGTTGACTTTGTTTTTAATTGGCAAACTGGCCATCACGTGCAGCTTTCAGATTCTGTACTTTTTCACATCGGAGATATTTCCCACCAATGTGCGCAACAGTCTGCTCTCGCTGTGCTCCATGGTGGGGCGTGTGGGCTCAATGTTGGCGCCACAAGCGCCACTGCTGGTGAGTGCATTGCTGTGATAACATTGACTGCTTAAATTTATTTATGTTTTTGTATAATTTGCAGGCAAACTACTACGAATACGCGCCGCAACTGCTGTTTGCCTGCTTTGCTTTGGTGAGTGGTGCACTTACGCTCGTTTTTCCCGAGACCACGGACAAAGTGCTGCCCACCACGCTGGCAGAGGCTAATAACTTGGATTCCAAGCCAGCGGACAAAAAGAAGGACGCCGTGGAGCTGACATAGCGTTGGAGGTTCACTTAAAATCTGTATAAATATTTTATAAGTAAGCAAAAGTTGTAGTTCCTAGACTGGGTGTAGACTTTTAAATACAATTAAGTGATTAAATTAAAATACACCAATAAAGCCAAATAAGTTTATAGATTAAGCAAAACTGTCGAAGTTGTTAACAATAAAATAATAAATTCAAGCTTTGATGCGCTCAATGCTGTCTTCAACGAATCGAAACAAACCAAGCAAAGCAACACATTTTTAGTTACTCTGTGCTCCAAATAATAGCTGAAAGTCAAAGGCGTGTTGACTCTTTAAGCGTTTTTTTTTAAATTAAACTAAATTTAAAGAAAGCAATCGTTTTGTTAAAGATAAATATTTGTATCCATAGCCAATGAGTTCTTATGCATTTTTTAATTATTTGTTAAAGCTATTTGTGAAAGTTTCTTATGTATAACAATCACAACAAACTAATCCAAAACATTTTTCATAATATAAAAAATTAAAAAAAAAAATAACTTGAAAGCGCAGTGTTTCATGAAAATTAGACCTCGATTCGAGGATGGAGGATTCGAAGATGACGAGAAGAGATCAGAACAAGGCGTTTGTGGAGCCAGTCTCTGGTCGACAGTTGAGTGACCAGAAGTGAAGGGATGACTGTCTAGGGCAGCTCTTTAAGTGAAGTTGGATGAGATCTTAGTATAGATAGGAGCGCTCTTAGATGACTGACTACATTAATAATAACAGTAACTTCAGAATACACCTGGCATGGCTAAATCTTGTCGAGGGAGTTACCTATAGATTGTGCCTGGAAGATAGCAATACAGCCGCGCTTACTGTGAGCCAACTGACCAGTTCTGACTGGTAAAGGAATGTGCATTCTGAGACAATCGTTTATTAGAGACTTATCAGTCATAGACCATTAGTCATAGAAATCTAATTGGTATATGAAGTGACAACTTACATTGGACAACAAGTGACAGCAGACCTTCGAATGCCTAATAATGATCTTTATGAAGACGAAAGGAGATCCACTGGCAAATCTTCGAAAAGTTAGTTAGTTCGAAAGGTTAGTTTTTAGTTGGCAAAAAAACAGTAGAAGACCAGTTTCCATAAAGATTTTCCTCTTCCTACGTTAAAAAAACTCTCACCTAGATGCTTCGAACTAACTATGTAAATTAAATAAAAGAAACCCAATACCTAATAATGAAATTTCAAGCAATTGTTTTACTGCATTAAATATTTTATTTCATAACGTAATCTTAATGTCTGTGCCCATATTCTTGAACTCCTGCCGATAGAGCTCGGTGGCAGCGGTGACAGCGAACGTAGACGGTCCGTACATGTGTTCATGCAGAGCGACGACGCCGACGAAGGTACGTGAGGGGTTCGAGTGCTATTCAGAATCACCACATTTCTGTCCAGCTGGCATTTCTGCATCGAGTTGAGCGCGCAGCATTTCATTGCCGTTCATACAACTCAGCTGGCCTGAAATGAAAAACGGCCATCATTGTTCATTACAATGTTCCCACGGCCCAAGTCTTTAGTGACCCAGTCGAAAGCGTCATTCACCGAATGCCATAGAAGCGCAACTATGGTTTGGCGGGCAGCTGTTCTTTGTAGATCCTTGACCAATGATCTGACGCCGGTCACAACCGCAACACGATTCTTACAGCGATCCATAGTTTCATAATTGGGTGCGTTCTGAACAATTGGCTTATGGTGAGAGAGAGCGGCGCTCTTTTATGGTAATACCGGCGGTAGCGTCTATCATGGTTGACTTTTTCAATATTGTTGTCAGCAGTACTTTTCAGCTGTTGACAAAACAAAAACAAACAAAAATAATGAAAAACGATTCATTAACTCACACAAAACTTTTACAATTAATAGCTCTCGCTTTGAAAGAGAGCGTTAGAAGCTTTTCTGTCGAGTTTGTTTGTTTCTTGATTTTGAAATAGTTATTTCACAACTTTGTTTAAAAAAATTCACTTCCAAAGTTCTCTATCTCTCAAATTCACTTTCACTAAAGTTCTGACTGATGAAAGCTTGTGCGTAACATTGACGTACATACATATGTTATTAGACATAAATACATATCGCTCCTTCGCTGCAAGAACGTCATAACTCAAAAACAAAATTTTTTCAGTTTATGGCAACCCTGTGTGTATCTGCATATGATCTTTTATCTGTCAAAACCACATTGTAAAATATTCAATACTTTGCTCACAAGACGACATGAAACATTTTTTGATACCTTGAACTGCCTGTAATGGTAAACTTTAAAATTGAATTTTCTCGGAATGATGTAGTTTTGAGTTATGACGTTCTTGCAGCGAAGGAGCGATATGTTCATTAGACTTAAGTTTAGAATGATTCTGCGTACTCTACAGGCCCTCATTTTGTTAAGTTTAATGAAAAACGCAAAGCCCAAATAAGTGTTGGAACTTTTATAAAACTACTTCCCAGGTGCTAAGAAATTGCTCTTAGAGAGTTCAAATGTTGGGCCTACCAAGTGGCAGGATTGCATTTTGGGGCGTTTCATCCACAACTTTTGAGCCCAATACCAGCTGAATCCATATTTTTTTTTAAGATACAAATATTTGGAAGATGTTTGAACCCCAAAAACCCCCCTGGACCTATCACTTATTTCTCTTCCCGAATATTTCTTTCGGACAGGAATCTTAAATGCATTATGCTTTAAGAAATGAACAGCTAAATATATGAACACACCAACATCGATACGACATGTATTTAATTTTTTTCTACTTCTTCTTCTCCTTGACTGGCACGACAGCCCGATTACGAGACTAAGGCCAAGCTACCCGCAACCATCCTACAGTTTTATGCCGATTCCGAACGGCGAGTTGGGAGCTTTTGCATAGGCAATTTTACTCTCAGAGGTTTGCCATTTCCTGCTGAGAGGACAGCCGCCGAAAGAAAAATTGTTTTTTTTCTTTTTTTTCGGTGTTAGCAGCAACGGAGTCTTGAACCTGGGTTCGAGCGTCGCATTTGACTTGCGGCCCAACGCACTAGCCAGCTGAGCTACGGCGGCTTTTTTTTTCTACTAACTCAAGAAAAAGCAAGTTTGACTCATTTTTTTATGAAATATATTCAAAAACACAGAAGTTCAGCCAAAACTTTACTATGTTTTGTTGAAAATTAATACACACATACATAATCATTTGTTGTTTAATTTAATATCAGACTTAATTCAAAATGTTACCTACATTTTATATTAATGCAGTATAGTGCATACATAAAATTGTTGTCCATAAAATTTAGTGTAATTTACAACGGTTTGACGATTATCTCTTGAATCTGAACATGTGGTGGCGTCGAAAGTGAAAACAAGATACACTGCGATATATCTTCTGGCTTCAAAATCGATGTAACGCCGACCTTAAATTGTGCGGGAACAATCTCCGTATCAGTCAAGCCGGGACTAACACTCTGTGAAATGCAAAACACCAAAGTTTACTTTAAATTATTCATATACGAAAAGAAACTCACCGTGATTTTAATGCCCGTATTGAGGCCCTTGAACTCCTGCCGAAAGGTCTCCGTGGCCGCTGTCACCGCATACTTGCTGGGCCCGTAGATATTCATTTGGGGAATGCCGCTGCTGGGCGGCGGCGGCGTGTAGTGACCCAAGATGCTGTTCACAATCACCACATGTCCGTCAAAGTTGCGCTCCTTCATCGACTGGAAGGCGCGCTGCGTGCAATAGACCACGCCCATGATGTTCACCTGCAAAGTGTGCTGCAGCTCCGCCACATTCATGGTGGTCAACTGACCCGCTGTAAAGGTGCCAGCATTATTCACCAACACATCCACACCGCCCAATTCTTTGATTATCCAATCGAAGGCGTCATTCACCGACTGCTCTGACGAGACATCGCACCTGACGCTATGGAAACGTGACTGCTGTTCGACGGGCAGCTCCTGCTTATACTCGTCTATGCATTCCTTGCGCCGAGCCAGCCCAACCACAATCAGCTTGGCTTTGAGCAGATCCTTGACAGTGGCTTCGCCAATGCCAGAACTGGCGCCGGTCACAACAGCAACACGATTCTCCCAACGATCCATTGTTTAACGATCCAACGCTGCCGGTCGACTGACTGCCACTCAAGCGAGAGCTTCGCACTTTAAAAGCTTTCATCAATTATAAACACACTTATACAAGTATATGTACATATATACTTATAGGTGCATACATCGATTTGTGTTTATTGTTGATGATGGTGCGTTTTTGAGACTTATCAGTGGCGCTGACAGCACGCCGAAAATAGTTTAAATCCCTTTCAGTGCCAAATATCAGTGATAATATTTGGCTAAGACATATGGATTAACAATACAAAGACAAACAGATTCTTTTATCAATTTTACGAAAATTCTTCCTTAACCCTTAAAAACTTGCATTCATATAATTATTCAATAAATCAACTGTAATTTTTTTTCTGAAAATAAATGTTTTCTTAGACCATAATCAGGTAAAACCCACTGAACCTATTTAATTGAAATAAGAACCAAACGATTTCGTTTGTGTGTGAATAGTACATGGGTTATATGAGATTGGCCACGCCCACCTCGAACGCCACCTCTATGGTAATAAAACTCAACTATGGTGCACATATGTAAAACGATATACAAATCAAACGATTTAGTGTGTCACTGTTCTAAACATAGGCTCTATAGAATCGGCCACGCCCACTTTTCACGCCTATTGAACTGACAAAACAAAGCGACTGTACATGTCTTTAAATCAATATTGATATCAAATGATTCTGTGCCTCATAAGGGTAAACATAGGCTATATTTCAATGACCACGCCCACCTAATACGCCTTACTGCCACGCCCACTATAACGATTGAAATCAGTTATGATATATTAGAGCATTGATATTACTTGACTCTCTTTTTCAAGGGCTAAACCTAGTCTATATAAGATTGAGCACGCCCCCTGGCGTGCCTCCCTTGCACGCCCACAATAATGACTGATGATGATGAGTTCGATATCAAAATTATGTATTGTGTCAATTCAATTTAATTAAATAGTTAAATTAATAATTAATAATAATTAATAAATTAATAATAATTAATAATTAATTTAATTTCTATATTTGTTTAAAACAAAAGAAAATGGTCCTTTCTCTCTCCTTTTGGGCCGTTTTTAGCAAAATGTTGGTGCATAAAATTTTAGTTGAGTGGCAACTGAGGGCACATTTTCAAGGTTTCGTTTGAGTGAGTTCAGTCCGAGTTCAACTCATTGAGCATTAAAAGCTTTCAACATCAACAAATTAGGCATTTTTTGCTGTAATTCTAATTCATTTCATACAATTCTCATTTAATACACAATTCTTTTTTTCATTTCTTATTAATTAAAAATACTGAAATTATAGTGGAAACACGGACAATTCGTGCACCTGGACATGTGGAGGCGTGGATATGGCAAATAAAATACAATTTGCCACATCCTCCGCCTTGAGTATACTTGCGTTCTTCTTTAATGATTCTGGAACAATTTCCGTATGGGTCAGATCGGGGCTAATACTCTAGAAAATCAAAGAAATTTTGGTAAACAAAGAACAAGAAGAATACAGACTTTAATGATATATTAATGGCCAACAATTGAATCGATTCACTTACGGTGATTTTGATGCGTGTGCCCAGGCCACGAAACTCCTGTCGATACAGTTCGGTGGCAGCGGTCAGGGCGTACTTGGTCGGCCCGTAAATATGGCGGACCTTTGCGCGATTCCGGCACAACGTGACCCAAAGTGCTATACACAATCACCACATGACCGTCAAAATTGCGCTCTTTCATCGATTGGAAGGCGCGCTGCGTGCAATAGACCACGCCCATGACATTCACCTGCAGCGTGTTCTGTATTTCGGCCACGTCCATTGTGCATAGCTGACCCCACGAACAGGTGCCGGCATTATTCACCAAAATATCAACGCCGCCCAACTCTTTAACGATCCAATCGAAGGCTTCTTTCACCGACGGTTGCACGGACACGTCACATTTGACGGCGTGAAAGCGTTGCTGTTGTTCTATCGGCAATTGTTTCAAATACTCGTCCATGCGTTCCTTGCGTCTGGCCAGGCCCAGAGGCAGGCCTTTAAGAGATCCTTGACAGTGGCTGCGGCAATGCCCGAACTGGCGCCAGTTACAACGGCAACGCGATTTCGCCAACGTTCCATAGCGATCGACGAGTGATGAGCAACTGACACACCGCTCGAAAGCAAGGTATAAACAGTAATTTAATTAAGTATCTATGTAAGAGAGTCGACTTTTTTAAGAGAGATGCACTCTGGAAGTGTTAAGTTGTAATGTTCTCAATCATTTGCTCAACAAAATAAAAACTTAATTTAATTTAATAATTGACTGGCACGACAGCCCGCTTACGCGAGACTAAGGTCTAGCTTCCCGCAACCACCCGTGTTGTGCGTGTGAATTTGTACGCGGGTGGAAGGGACCTACAGTTTTATGCCGGTTCCGAACGGCAGGTTGGGAGCTTTTTCATAAGCAATTTTTACTCTCAGAGGTTTGCCATTTCCAGCTGAAAATAAAAACTTAAGAATAGTATTTGTACACAAGAAGGCTGATTTTGTCAATTCTTTTTTAATCAATTTTTTATTACTGCAAAATATTTCGGGCTTTTAAAATTAATTCAAGAGATAATCAACAGACAAGCGCCTACGTCAGCTCTATTAAAGAACTTTTGGGCAAGCAGATATTGTTCTTTTTTTATAAATCTTGGAACCTGTGAATCGGGATTAGCATTTTAGATTCAGTTGTTATTACTGAGATTTGAACAGTTTGGAACTATTAGAGAACAATAGTAGACTCTGAGCTCTTATAAGCTGAGAGGCTCAGATATTTTGAGATTCCATATTCCAATTTGATTTGACTTTGTCATAGTTTATATAAGAATAATCTCAAGATTAGTGCTTTTTAACTCACAATTTTCATCCATTCTACTTCACTTGGAAGAAAAGTGCCTATGCAAGGCATTTCAATATCACTCAATTGCATTAACTTTGGCTCAAGTCTATTTTATGTTGTTGCTTGCGGCTTATTTCTGCATTAAGCACTTTGGGTTGATTTTCTGGCATCCAGGCTTTCTACTGATTTCAGTAAAACCTACTGATTTCAGTAAAACTTTTGCCATACTTTCTTTTAATTTTTTTCAGTTTCTGACCAAAAGGCATCACTTTATTTTCCTTATCTGCATTACAAAGGGATCAATGGGTTTATTAATTTTCACAGCTCTGTTTAACCGTACCTAAAAAAGGTTAGGTTTGGATTGAGGTGGCCACCTGGGGCTCACAAAATCCAATCTTACACAGCTAAACTCCTCCTACAACTCCCTTCCCATCGGATGGAGTAGGAAGGCAAATACGACTCCATTCTGAACCAAGCAATGTCGTTAATGTTTATTGTCTACAGGTTAATTTGATAAACCACAAATAGGGCCTCAAGTTGACGAAATCTCCTCAGAACCAGGGCTGGTTAGTGGCACATAAGGTGCGAAACGTCCTCTTCGTCATTCGCTGAGCTACAGATGTGTTAACCTTGAAATTCTATAATAAGTTGGCTTGACGCATTGGGTTGTTGTGAAACTATTAAAAATTAAGAGAAAGAGTTAATTTTCATTAAAAGAGAAGATCGAGCCTTTAGTTTCAACAAAAATCTATTGCACAGAATACCAGGTCTTTAGAACCTTGAAGCAACGTTGAACTAAAACAACGAAGTAAACGAAGACAGATTCTACTGCAAGTAAGAATTTCTAGACCACATCATCCCCCATTGTGATGCGATGTTTTGGAGCAGACGGCGCCAGCTAGGCCAGTATTGACTAGTTGAGAAGGACGTTACTCACCCAAATCCTGTCAAAACCACCAAAAATTGCAATAAGATAAGTAGTGTCCGATCGAATATTCGGTTTCGGTTCGGCCCAAAAAAGTGGTTTCGGTTTCAGTTTCGGCTTAAAAATGCCCGAACTGCTGAAACCGAAACATTCTAGAATATTTTTTACATTTTATTGTGTAGCGAGTGAACAGGTTAGTGCAGCCGAACAGATATATAGTGAAAGGATGAGAAGGAGAATTTAGATGACACCAATGTAAATAAACTTATTTTTTTAGACCAAAATATTAAATTATTTAATTTTGAGTATTAGCGAGTAAGGTTCGAAAGGGTGATTTTTTTATGTTTATGTTTTTAAAAATTAATTAATTGTTTTTATTAATAAGTATATATTTATTTATGTCATGTTTGTTCTTTATTTACCTAAAGTAAAATTCGTTTGTTGAAAAATGGTGATTTTGTTGCTTGATGTGGTGATTTTTATTTCAACTAGAAAGTTTCGGTTTCGATTTCGGCCGAATATTAAAAAAAAAACCTAAATTCGGTTTCGGCCCAAAAAAGTGGTTTCGGTCGGACACTAAAGATAAGCGACTTCGAGCAGTTTTTTCCTAACTATAGACACAAAGAAGGGAGAAAAATATATCATTCGTAGTATTTATGTCTATGTACATTATATACTATAATATAATCTTGAATTATAATATATGAGCGTTTATCTATTCCAATTCAATCGAAAATCCAATACTTTTTCATGCCCTCACCAAACCATATGCATAACTTACGTACACCTTATACAGATTAAAAAACACTTAACGAAAAACACTTAAAGTTTTTTTCCGAAACTTATCTTAACTGCGCAAACTTTATTTTGTTTTTAATCTGTATATATATATTTATATACATAATGTGTAAATAAATTGAGCATAATTCTTTATAAATATTTGCATTTATGCTTAACATCTCTATATGTTTATGTATATAAATTAAGTAAGGCAGTTCAAGCATCATATAAAACAGCAACAACTTTCATTTAACAATTGAATTATTTACATAGTTAAACGTATGTACACTTTTAGTCTTTGCATAATTATAAAATAAATTCTATATGTTTGTAAATATACTGCAACAATACCCTGAACTTTGCCCATCAGCAAAGTTCCTGTTCTAATACAATAAAAAACCCGCTTAACTATCAAAATAAATATTACTTCTTCGCCACAACAATTTGTATACTATTTGTATTTGGCAATAGTTGTGCCTCGTCCCTCGTTGCCGCCGCGCTCTGTTCGGCCAGCAGGCCATTGATGGCCTCCCCATTATTCGAAGACGCCACATCTGTCTTCGATCGTTCTTGTGCAGTTGCCAACTTTTGCATTTCGACTGGTGATGGCTTCTCATATGTTGGCGATACAAGCCGCTTTCTGCAATTATTTCAAAGGTAATTTTAGTTTTATTTCATTACTAGCAAATTAAAAACTCACTTCGAAAACAGTAGCCAAATCATTGACACAAACATCATAATCGATGTAAAGCCAAAAGTCCAATAAGTGCCCAGACGCGTGTATATGGAGCCCACAAAAACCGGACCCATAACACGCGACAAACAGCCCGAACCGGTCATCAGGCCCATCCACACGCCCTGCGGTCGTGGGCCCAAGACCTTTGAGAAAATCGTCTGTATCAGCGTCACACCAATGGGATAACCCACCGACGTAAAGGCGTAGCCGATTATAAACTGCGACAGCGTCAACGCTGGCGTGGTGGCGCACCACTCCTGTGTCTTGGGGCAGCCCAGGAAAATCTCATTACTCGGATCCAGATCGATGGTTGCATTGCCCGTCAGCGGTATGGTGACGTTGTAGACTTCGGCAATTTTCGGCGGCCCATCACCCCACGGTATGTACAGAATACGGCCCAGCACCATGAGCGAGAAGCCACCCCAGATAAGTACGTATTGCTCCGGAAATATTTTACACAGCGGATTGATGGTGACAAAGGTGATCAATGCTATAATGGCGCCCACTGACATCAGAATGCCCATGTAGTAGAGTGCCTCGTTGTTGTTCCAGGCAAACTGATCCATGGTCAATGAGGTGCCCAGTCTGAAACGACATTCGAACATTCAGTTAATTGAAATTATGAGGCTAAAGTCGCTAAAGCCGCCTGTACTTACGTCTCGAGTAGCACAAAGTTGAAAACCAACACAAAGAATGCTACAATTAACGTCCACGCCGACACGTAATCCGGTTTTATGGCCTTCCATGTTTCGCGCTCTGACGACTTGCCCTGCATTATCATTATCTCGCGTGCAGCTACTTTGCGCTCCTACAACAACAACAAACGGGGTAATTATGCGTTAACCCTTTCGACCCCGAAGTTGCCTGAGAGTAACTTCACCTATTTGTCATCTTATAGCAAAAGCTATGATTGATTTATGGGTTTAATTTAAGTAGGCACCAACAAATTCATATTTTTAGAAGTGAATTCAAAGCAAATTACGAACATTTTACTGTTAGCCCCAAAATAATTTCCAATAATTTGCAGCGATATCAGAGAAAGTTTGTGTTCTAATTGAAGTCTACGAATTGGGTGCGTTTGATCAAAACCCAGTTTCTTTGATAATGGTTAAATAAAATCAAAAAGTGATAATTTTGTATTTTTTCATAAATATGAAATAATTTTCCTGTAATTAAAAAATATTGATACATCATTTATTTAAACCGTTTTAAGCTAAAATTGTTCAAAAGAAAACTAGCTCTAGAACTCTAACAAAGAGGCGTGGCAAGTTCAAATGTCGCGTGCACACTTCTTAGGCAGATGTTTCATGATTTAAATACCAAAAAGTAATATCGAGACACAGGGCAAAATTCGGGGTCGAAAGGGTTAATGTCGAAAGCAAGCCGGGCTGCCACTCACCTGAAATAATGAGGGCAAGAACATGATCAGATTGCCGACGCTCATGAGCACATTGATCCAGCCGCAGGCTGTGTACATGTTGAACACGAACGTGCCCCACAGCAGCGTGTAGCCGGTATCGCCCAGAGGCGTGACCGCCGCCTGCAGCCCGGGCCCCACAATGAAGCCGAGCACTTGCGCCAGCGACACCATGGAGACGGCCTTGGTCCGTTCGCTGAGCCTGGTTGCCGCCGACAGATACGAACGACACACCGCTATGTTGGCCGAACTGACGCCGATCAGAAAGCGCGAGATCAGCATCCAGTATTTGACATTGGCGGGCCGCAGCTCCAGCGACGAGTACACAATGCTGGCAACGGTGAACAGTCCCAACGAACACAGCAGCGGCAGGCGTATCGAGCCCAGCTTGTTGCTCCACCAACCGAAGAGCGGACTGAAAATCATCTGTCCCAGCGGATTGGCGGCAACAATGAGGCCCATGAACTCCTTGCCAGCCGTGGGGTCTAGCTATGAGCAAGCGGCAACCATACACAAGCAAAGTCGAATTAGCGGCAGTTGGCTGGAGGAGCGGCAGCGCAGCGCTTACCTTGTTCAAGTAGGGCCAAATGCCGGTCAGGATAATGCTGAAGCCCAACGACATGAGGAACATGGTAAAGTAGATGATGCGCACCGAGCGCCAACGCTTGCAGTAGTCGTCCAGCGATTCGAGGCCGTCGTCCACATCGTCGGGTATCTTCTTCGTCTTGAAGCGATCGCAAATTTTGCGAATGGTCTCCATTGTCGGAGAGTGGGCGGTGTGCAATGGCAGAATTGCGTGTAGTGAAAGGAAATTAATGGATGTGACCAGTGCAAGTGGAGATCCTCAAAGAAACAGTCGGCGTGAAGAAGCAATTGATGCAGCGAGCGATTTCCTCAGGTGGGTGACATTATCTGCATTTTACGTATTGCTGAACTAGCTGAAAGAAGCACAAGAATAGGTGATGATGCCATAAGTAATTAAATGGTTCGAGGAAAAGTATGCAAACTAACTTTTTATTTAAAGAATTGCAAAATATTTGGCTTGAGCGCAGCACATTTAACTTTTACAATCAACACATAAAAACACTCAACACTTGATGAAAGCAATTTTAAATGAAAATCTTATATTTAGTGACAACATTTTATGGCTCGTTGTCAGATAAGCCGTCCGCTGCTTATGCTGTGAATGTGCACTGACAAGTTGGTCGCTGCACTTCAATGCATGCAATCAGCTGCACTCCAAACGTCAACGAAAAGGATTGAAGCACTTCGAAAGCTTCTTAGGACACGCTGCACATACAGGCAACATTAAAAGCTTTGCTGCGAGCAGAAAGTGCAACTTACTCGATGCGAACCATTACAGGTTTGCTGTGCATGGGTTCACTTCTTTATATTTTAATGGGATGTGAGTGGGCGTACTAGAGACGACAATGTAGAGATTTCGTGATTTTATATTATTTCAATTTTCTTTTTAGTTACAAGGGCACTTTCTGTAGTTACTATAGTTATGGATATCTCAAAGATTTGAATGTTCAAAATTATACCAAATAAAAACAATGCAGTTTGGATTTACCTCTTGTTCGGTTAGAGAGTTAATAAACGTGAAATATTTAAATGTTTTCGCAGTTCCCTCATCGTCACTGTGAACAATACCAAACAACTTTGAAAGTAATCCGGTTTCATTTATAAGCCATCAGTCATAAGCAATTAAGATTTCTGCGGAACTATGATTACAAAAAGCCAAAAGGGCAGTTAGTGTTTTGTTGTGCTGTCATTGCACTATTGAATCAAATCGATTACGTGGCTTGGAAATCACTACACTGCATTAGCAGCTGTTCGATTCTCCATAAAAATTATAAAATAAAAATTAATAATAGTGTGTCATCGAACTTCTATGATGCAGGCATAAGTCAGCGTTTTTTTAAATAAATACATGTGTGCTCATATATTGCGTCTATGTGTAATAAAGGCATTTACTGCATTATCGTAGACAATATTTCCCAAAGCAAAATTTTCCCACAAAGCTTTTGTAATATGTTTTCCAATTAATCTATCCACAACAGCCTAATGCATGTAATAAAAGTAAACTACAGCTGTGAATGAAATAATGCGTTTTTTTTCCTTAATCCTTTAGTAGATTAGAGTGCCAAGCTGAACCCTTCAATCTCCAGCGCGATGCTGTATCTCAGAAGATGATATCTGAGCCAGTACCGGCTAGAAATTAGTGACATCACACACCTGAAACCTAAGTTTTATTAACACTAGAAATACCGCAAGTTTTCCATACCTACAAAAATTACATATTATATCCGCTGATATCTCGAAAAGTACACATCCGATTTGGATAATTGTAATGGTAGAACCCTAATTGTAGAACTAATTGTAGAACCCGATAAAAAAAATAAAAGTCATCAAAGTAAAAGTTTATAGAAATACTAAAGAAAATACAAATATTTAAAAATGAAAAACCATCAAAATGACCGCAATGGTCTTTCTAGTGTTAAGGCAGTGGGCCTAGGGAACCTTCTTTCATCGCAAATTTGGGACACAATATACTTACAATCGTATCAATCGTTCGTCGCAGTGCACAGTGATTCGACTCCATACAACCGCGGGCCGAAATTAGAAGGAGTGGTCCGTTCTTCATAAAATTTTTTATACTACTTAATAGAGTCCGACCAATACCAAATTTTTTGGCCGATGCCGATGCCGATTAATCGGCCGAAGCAGATGCCGATGCCGATTACATAGAAAAAATAACACGAATGAATTCAATCAAAAACACAGTCTATTTTATAAAATAACAAAAGGAACTATTACATATTGTTTGTAATATTCATCACAAAATAACAAAACAACGAGAAAAGAAATAATTAAAAACTAAATAACAACGAGAAAAGATATAATTAAATAACAAGAGAATTCAGAATTCTAATACATTAACATGTATTAAAAAATAATAATATATCACATTTATCCACTGAGAGAGAAACAAAAATAGTGACGTAAATATTGCATACAAATTCAGTTTTTTATTCAACTTAAATTTACGATTTTTATATTTAAATTTGTACTCTCAAATTGCGACCCGTTGTACAGATGCAGTGGGAAGAAGTCAGAAAACAAATTTGGAAAAAATAAAAGGCCTGTTAAAAAATGCTTCCAATTAAAAAAGAAGGATAAGATTGAAAAATTAAATGCCCCTTCTTCTGATATCCTGATAGATGTAAAAACAGAAAATATGTGTTTACATTTTTTTGTGAAAAAAGTTTCAACTTTGAGCCACTTTTGCACAGACACTAATTAATTTTTTGTACAGATTTTTTGGGGTTTTCTTAGTTGGAGTTTTACCTTTCAAATGACATCAAAATCGTTAAATTCTGAGACTATAAATTTTTTGAATTTTATCTATGGAACGAATCACTGTGCTGTGTACTAAACTTGTACACAGTGGCGCATATTTAGGGTTCAAAACCTCCAAATCTTTGTTTGGTAAAAACATTTTGGATGCCAAACAATTTTTCAAATGGTATTGTGCTCAAAAGTTGTGTACGGAAACCCGTCTCCCATTCCCTTTTAAATGAAATACTCAGCCCTGTTCCAGAATCCGAATCGGATCGGAAATGGATTTGATTCCGACCGTCGGTGTTCTACATTCCGATTATCGGAAATATTTTCCGATGCAACCCTGTTCTCAAATCCGATTAAGTTCGAACGAATTTGGATCGGAAATTTGGTGTTCTGCATTCCGATTATCGGAAATTTTTGTCGAAAATATTCCATTGAACAAAAAGCTGGTGGAATTGAAATCGGAAAGCAGCAAAACGAAACCAAATAACGAAAATGTAAGCAAATAAATTAAACATCGTGTTAAATAAAACTAATAAATTCATTTTGAATCCAGGGAAAGCATAAGACTGCAGACCAGAGCAAAATGCTCTTGGATTTTATGGAGGAGAATGCGGACATCGCGAAAGGTATCTGCATAGGCGACAAAGTCGAATTTGAAAATAAATGGAAGCATTTAACCCAGTCGCTGAACGGGCAAGGACCACCAACAAAAAGTGTAACGGGGTGGAAAAAGGTGACAAGTAAATTAAATCAATTCATTTTGTAAAATTTCCTCAATCATAGACCTGGGTTGATTGGACAAGTGAGGTAAGAAGGAAGCTGGCGCATAATGGAAGAGAAGCTTTAGCGACCGGCGGTGGACCTTTTAAGAAGCACACACTTTCCGAAATGGAAGAGGCGGTTGCCTTTTCTACCGATCGTTGATAGCCTCCTTCGGCATGAAATCGCAAAGCCGTCGCCAATTTCAATTCTGGCGGAATGGAGCATTGCCGAAGAAAACGTTTCACATCGGTCAAGATCATGTTGAATGCTGCTTTGCTAAGGCGGTACTGAGCAATAAACCTTAAATAGGAATTTGAACATAACTGAAATATCTTGTACTAGTCACGAAGAAGAATCTGGCAATTCCATCGGATTGCTGTGGTCTCGCAAAATTCTACGCTTTACTTTTTCAACGGCGGACTGCTCGTTCTCAAGCAATACTACCAATAAAATAACCGAACTCATTTAATAAAATAGAAAATCTCACAAAATTTTACAATATCCTTTTTCATTTCAAGCAAACAGCTGACTGAAGGTTAATTAATTTGCTAACAATCGGATTCGAAATAAACTTCGAATGCGACAATTCCGCTCGGATTGCAGAACACCTCTTCAAATCGGAATCGGATTTCATTTCGAATCCGATTCCGATTCGGATTCTGGAACAGGGCTGACTATGTGCGACTGCCCTTTAATAATACATCACCATTTGTTTTAGAAAAACCTAACTACTAACTATTACCTCATTCTCCCATTCTAATTATTGCAATATTACGTCTATTAGATTTATAATGAAAAAATCCACAACAAATGGTTTGCCAAGAATGTAAAGTTTGCTGATTTCAGACAAGTACCAATTAGTTGCTTCTCTAACGACCCAAAACTTAACACCCACTTCTGCTCTAAACTCGCATATATATATATATTAATATATATAACTTACACTCTATATTGACTCACTCTCAGCACAAGATGTGAGAGACATCTCTCACCTCATAAATTTTTTCACATTTTTGGCACAAAAAATATTAGCAAATGGCATTCTAACGGAGACATTCTAACGAAACATGTTTTACTTTTGCATTAAACGTCCTCAGTTTTTACTCAAGTACTCTCTTTTTAACATTAACAGTCTTCACACTATTTTTTTGGAATTGAAATATTTTTACACAAGTTTTTTGAACATGTTGAACAAACATGATTTACTTTTTCATTAAGCGTCCTCAGTTTTTACTCAAATACTCTTTTTTTAACATTAACAGTCTTCAGACTATTTTTATGGAATTGAAAAATGTTTAGACAAGTTCTTTGAAAATATTTCTTTGCTTACATAATGCTTCTTCATGAATTCCTTTTCAATCAACGTTTTTAGTAGTTGTGTTACCTAACAAATGAATTATCCCCAAAGGATTCCATCAACTAGACGTAGATAACCGAATTGTTTCACCCATCAACTCTCGTATTCGTATTTTAGTAACAGCAGCAGATGTTATCCACCCATAAACCATCCCGTTCAAGTTTCCCTTTTAAAATTTTCCAGCGACAAGTGTTTCCTTCCTTTCTGACATGATTCTACTCTACATTCAACTCTTCTTGTGATAACCTTGATTCGAGGTAGAAGTTAACCGCTATAATCGTTCAGTTCAGAACTTAAGAGAAAGTGGACTATGTTGTTCGTCGGAGAACATTAAAATCACTTAAAACCTATATTCAAAGGTTATGAAAACAAAATAGAATAGCGAAATGTTGACTGATTTGTTTGGGTCTGCGTGATAGAACCAGAAATCAGTAGTTATGGAATCAGTCGTCATTAAACCTCTACATGCTCATCTCTTTAGTCATCACATCGGCTGGAGTCATTGAAATGGAAACATTTTCATTTTCAAACATTTTCTCTGAAAATGTTTGCCAACACTGTCCTATTCCAAGGTGTAGGTAGTCCTATCTAGTAAAAATTTAACGAATTGAATTGAATTGAAATTGAATTGAAAAATGAATTGAATTGAATTGAATTGTGGCGTTTAAAAAACGCTTTACTCAGAAAACATTTCGTTCATATTTTTAAAGACTTTTGCCATAGTTTACCACGTCTGCAAAATGTAAATAATTTGGTTAATAAGAGAAGGAAAACATGTTTAAAAAATATATTTGTTCCATGCTAAGATTGTAAGTCATAGCAGCAGTAGAAGTTATTAAAATGGAACTTAAACCTCCTAAAATGTTTACCAACAGTGCCATACCTAATCAATTAAAATCGCAAACAGTTTCGGCGGATAGGACACACTTTATTAGTTAATTATTAATAGTTAGTTAGTTGTTTTTAGATTAGTTACGGGAGTGCATTATTGAACTTTTTGTGTCGAGGAATCACTTTACTGACAGCACATTTCATTCATATTTTTTTAAGATTTTTGCCATAATTTACCAAGTCTAGAAAATGTAAGTAATTTAGTTACTAAGAGAAGGAAAACATTTTTGAAAAATACAGAATGTACAAAATGTACTCGTAAATGTTATGTTGTGAAACTAGCTCAACATTTCAGTATTAAGTTTAACATGTTTTGTTTGTTATTGAATATGGTTTACTTAAAACCAGGCACTATAAAATATATAAAAAAACTTGGATTCTATACATCAACCCATCGAAACGTTTCAATTTCAAGTGCAGCTTTGCTAATCAAAATAAATGCAATTGCATTCGCTGCTAATTGCAATGTGTCAAACATTGCGTGAAACACATTTTGTTGTTGTTGTAGAAACAATGTCACAAACAACTATTGATGTTGCTGCTACTCAGTACAATTGCCCGCATTGTCCAGCAAATTCATTGCCAATTTAAAACCAACTCAACCGTGTTAACCGAATTAAATATATTCATTTACATATATTCGTAGTATATATCAATGAGATGGCATTCAATTTGTATGTATGAGTACACATGTGTGTGTGTGTATATGTATTCGAAGGAGTAGATTGTGCAGTGGCTTTCTGTATGCTTAAAAATTGCATTGAATGACTTCAGTCAGCCGGTTGTTGTGAATGACAGGCACAAAATTGCAGCAAGCAGTAAACAAACACAAGAAACAACAAAAACCCCATACAACAACAACAATGATAGGAGACGGTGCGTATTTGTCGTTCTTTCGTTCATTCTTTGTTTACATACACATTACTTGGGTATGAGTGAGTATTATCGGCGAACGTGACTTAAAAATAACATTTTTATTTAATACAAAAACGTCGATGGCTTTGTGAGTGCGAGCGTTTCGAAATGAACTCTCTGCACATAAACAAACATATCGTAATTATTATTATTATTTTTTTTAAGTCAAAGAATGGAGAGTGTTTTTTACATGGAGGACCTTTGGGTATTGTGGTATAGGAGGCTAATGTGGTAGGGGCTCATATCTCCAGTTGTAAAAAGATTGTGAAGTTGCCATTTATTAATGAGAAATAATGTGGAATTTTAAAAAAATACGTGAGGTTTGGTTGTAGATATAAAACACACTGTCAATTGCTGATGACCGACGATTTATGCAGAAGTGGCGAACACGAGGATGCAGTGGAATCAATCAAGCATCTGCTATCACTCTGTCACTGTCCACCATTGCAGGAACAACGGCTGCAGTATCTTGGGCCCAGGTTCTTCGAGGGATCGACTGATCTACCACTGACTGATCCACTCTTCGATGGAATGGACTGAAGTCCAAATGGTTCTCAAAAGATCTGGATATACAGCGGATTCGCAATGGGACCAATGGGGTCTCTGAGTGAAAGTGCATGCCGCACACTCCCCTTCTATAACATATCCTAACCCACAGCTCAAATTATACAAAAAAAATTCACATTTAGTCATATTACAAAGTATTTGTGATTCTAATTTTGACCTTATTTAGCACTTTTAGTTTGAAGTCGATAACAATTTACTAAATATAAAAGCAAGTAATTTCCAGTTAAATTCAAATTGCAAATAATTAACATGAAATTTGTGCGTAAGTGGAAAATTGTGATATCAACATATGTACATAACATAAGTTAACACAATAAAAACAACAAATAAAAAATCCTTATCACATACAACAACAAATATTACTGATAGTGCCATCTAATACGTATTTTTAGTATTAAATTTTAAATATAAAAAAATCATATTTAATATTGTGGTGGTGCATTTACAAAGGTTCATAAACAAGCGAATAGACAAGTCATATGGAATTTTGAACCCAACTTAGTAAGCAATAACGACTTGTAAACTCGTATGAAGAAGAAGCACATATGCGTTGAATAAAGAGGACTGAAAATCCAAGCAATACAACCAGTGGCGCACTTAGGGGGGTTGGAGGTTCAAACCCCCAAACACAAAAATTGCTGGTACAAAATATGGTTTCGAATGGTATTTGGCTCAAAAATTGTACGCAACCTCCTAAAATGAAATCCTGTAATCTTAGGACACATCCTGGGACTCTTAGGACAGCTTGAGCAGTGGAACTTCCATAAGTATAGGGGTAACATTTGTGATCTCTGTACTATCAATAAATTAGGGGAATTCTTTGTAAGGTGCCACCCCATAGCTTTTTTGCGCATAACGCGTTACAAAAATAACGTATCGCCAATGTTAATATACCGTTGGAAAGAGGGTTTAAAGAGCTATGATCCATGGTAACACTTCATTTGAATTTTTCGTAAATACGAATTTTACAGCCAATTTCCCAAAGTCTTTAAAATCGACACCCTAAAATTTGTTAATGTAAAGTGTCACCCCCTAAAAAACCGCTAAAAACGTAAAACACTCAAGTAAAAATGCATGATTTAGAAAATTTACGAAGGATTATTGAATTTAATTTGAATTGAATAGAAAATGACCGAAAGCAAAATGCAAATTGAATGGTAACGAATAAAACGAATAATTGTATGGAAATTAATAAACAAAACTGAATTCATTTATTCCTCATGACAGGATTAGAGAAAAATTGACTAAGAACACTTTAAATTCCTTTTAATGACGATTACGAGCAACAAAAAAGCATTTTACAGATATAGGACAACAAAACAATGAAAAAAGGGGGGTGGCACCTTACAAAGAAAAAAACGTGGCACTTTACATTTTTATGCCATTTTGGAAATCATTGTATAAATTTTGTCCTTTTACGATATGCTCGGATATCATTTCGGATTATGAAAAACCATTAAAAATTAAGTCCAACACTGATATTTACCTTCGTTTTTTATAAGTTTTTGGTTACTTTTTCACCGCAAGAAAAACCTTCAGTTTTCATTTTTATGTTTTTTCTTAACCAAACTTGACACTTTTATTTACCCAGACCGTGTTATTGCGTCTGTTCCCTCAAAAACCACATTAAAATTGATGTTGCTATGTATACCTTAAATGACGGTAGGAATTTTTTTGCTTGGATTGCTGGAGCGTCGAAATCGAGCAGGGGTGGCACCTTACAAAGAGTGGCACGTTACAAAGAATTCCCCTACACGTTTTGCGATCGTGTCAGGAGAACTGCTTTGAATCCTGAATGAAAGAAAGTCCACTGGTCCTAAATAGATAAAACTCTTTGCTTCCATGAGGAGTGCAGAATGAAAAAATGTTTTATATCGAACCACATTTAACAAGTCTGAGGTATTTCTTGATAAAAATTCTCTATGTCGATCCAAATTTTGCAAGTTTTAGACTCTCACTGTGGAAGAGAGCTCTTCAAAAATCCTAATAAATTTTTGAACGATTTCTAATATCGTGACTGATCTGACAGTCTGCGTCCCAGATGCCTAAAACAGGCAAGCGTTTTCAGCTTTTGTATAAAAAATGTCTTTCTATAAAACAATAAATAGTCACAGTTCACGTTCAGTTCAAGGCCGTCCGAGCTAATTTGAAGTTGCGACAACCGCGCACGTTAGACTTACGCCGATTTGTTAGATTACTTGCTGTTTATCTATTTCAGTATTTGCCGATAAGAATAAATAAGTATAAGCGGTTTTCATAAGCTATGACAACTGCGCTGCCGTAAGAGCAAAGCTAAACGCTAGAACAAGAACAACAAAATTGCCGCCAGATTTGTGACAGTCTAGTTAACGAGTCGAGTTAACAAAGAATACTAATAGGGTCATTAACTCCAGCACACCTTTAGACAACTAATCCCCTTCGTCCATGGAACGAAAAGTAGCCCAAATAAACTTATTTCAGCAAATTCTCAGGGATAACCTAACCTAACCTAAGAATGCGTCATAACTAGCGAAGCTAGTATTTTCCTGAATATTTACGTCTACAAAATACAACTCTTGGCCAAAACAATCAAATTGTTTACGTTAACCGAAAGTGTATGAAGCCTCTTTTCAAAACAAAATATTTCTGGGACGGTTGAAATAATTTTGAGTATAAAATAAATGTAATCACCACATGAAAGTTCGAGCTATAAAAGTTATTTTCGCTGTGCAAAATATTTATAAAGGTGTTGCGCAGTTTCTATTTCCGATTCCTAAACACAGTTTTTGCAGTAATGCATAAAGGGATGACCAAGTTTTGCATCCAAACTAAGTAAACAATAGTTGGCTGATTTTGTTGTATTCTTTTTGTGTACCATAACGTTGTTGCTTTGGCTTTTATTGTTGTACTATTAGTTGAACTGTAGTTGTTTACAATTTTAATTTACACGCTGCCATTTTGTTGTTTTTATTTAGAAGCGGCTTGCATTGGCGCGTTGGGCAAAGTATCGCAACTAAGTTGGAGTGCGCTCTCTACTAAAGTTCAGTCTCTGTGATGAGTGCTCGCATATTTATTAATGAATATTTATTAATTTATTTATTTTGTTTATTAATGAATTGTGCAGCAGAACTGTCCGAGTTCTAGAACCATGATCTAATCTAATATAATCGATCGAATCTAATCTAACGCAACCTAACCCAAGCTTTGTCTCGTTGATCAATGCTTGTATATTTATTGATCAATAATATTGTGTTCAAGCAGATCTCTCTTCGAACTAGAACCACCAGGAACTTTACAGTGATATACTCGTAGTTAGCCTAACCTTACCTAATCTAGCCTAATCGAACAAAACTTAAACTAAGCTAAAGCAACCTAAGTTCAGACTCAGTGATGAGTGCTCGCATATTTATTGATCAATAACATTGTGCGCAAGCAGATCTTTTTGCGAACTAGATTCACTAGGGACTTAACAGTGATATAATGAACGTAACCTAACCTAATCTAACTTAATCGAACAAAA
Source organism: Melieria picta (assembly GCA_964056695.1). Classification (NCBI taxonomy): domain Eukaryota; kingdom Metazoa; phylum Arthropoda; class Insecta; order Diptera; family Ulidiidae; genus Melieria; species Melieria picta. The sequence continues at coordinate 46,110,828 of OZ057399.1, forward strand.
TCTAAACTAACCAAATGCAACCTTAGTTCAGAATCAGACATCATCGCTAGCATTTGGATCATTATCTGCTTAAACCTGTCTGCGATCTAGAATCACTAGAAACTTAATAGCGATATGGTAAATATTACTTAACCTAATCTGGCCCAATCAAAACTAATGTAATCATTATTTAGCGCAAGTCCCCATATCCAATTTATAGCATGCAAATAGTTTTCAAATTAAATTTGAAACAAAAAAAAGTTATGAGAATGGAAAAATCATTAGATTTTGTTATTCTATGAATTTGAAGTCGTTTGAAATGTCAATTTCCGAAAAAGCATAATTCATTGTGTATTTAGCACATCTAAACACATCCTCAGCTAATTCATTCGATTTCAAAATCCAATTTCGAATTGAAATCGTGCGATTTTCAGCACATGCCTGATATGTATTACTCGTTTTTTAAACAGAATTCTCAACAGCCAAAAATATATTGATAATTAAATATATTTATAATTCAATATATTTATATATAATTAAATACATAATTAAATATATTTATATATAACTAAATATATTAATAATTAAAAAATAAAAAGAAGAATTAGAAGAAGAATTATAAAAGAAGAATTAAAGAAATTATTAACTACTCGAAGCCTGGTTAGCTCTTAGAGTCAATCGAAAAAAAACTAACGTAACCTTGGAGTAAGTTCGGGTAATGTGATATACCTGTTTGTTTTACGGCGATTCCCGACACACTTTGCCTTAAAAGACACTTTTTTTTTGGTCTCAAACTGTTCACTGATGCATTATTTAGTATATCTAAGATTTGGTGTATTTAAACCCTTAGGAATCATGTAGAAACCTCCTTTACCTCGGAGTATCCGAAAGCGATTGAAAATGAGATTAGCTGTAAGGGCTTCCGCGCTCGAGCAAGATCTTTAACACGTTTTTCTCAAAACAGTATTTTTTTGAGCTGGCTGACACGATTACGGCCGATCTACTGCACCGATTTGCTTAAACTTTTTTTTTACATTTTCAGAAAAGGTTTGGCTATCGCGTGAACTACGATCATTATTGTCCATTTCTATGTAACAACGTTATGACACAATTATTAACAAAAAACAAGCAAAAAAAGAGGAAAAAACTTTACAATTGCACTAAATGTTTATTTATTAATATTTTTTTACAGTTATAGGTCAAACGAGAGCCATTCATTTGTACTTCAAAATGAAATTTGTTTGGTATGTTTCAGATCATCCAAAATGGAGAAATCGTGTCAGCCAGATTTCAAAATGGCGTCTTCCGGTCGCTCATATCTCCCCCGGATATAAACGAAAATTTATAAAAAAATTTTGTTCAGTACTCAAAACTATGTACAATAACATATAAAAATTTTTAATGTGGAATAAAAATTTGTATGAAAAAAAATTACTTAAAAACATGGTCGATTCTACCTGACTACCCCCTTAACCATAACAGATTTTTGAGAATATTCCACTTCAAATATTATAAAATAAAGTATATATATACATTTCTGTATACAAATAGTATTACTGTCATAAGTTTGGGTACTGTGATGTACTATATCACATTCCCGAACTTTGGTATATCACATTACCCGAAATTGACTTTTTGCGAAAAAAATATTATAAAAAAACAATAATAATTTTGTTAAGAAGAGCGTACCTCGCAAACTCATAATCGATATCACTGATTTACTTCTGATTAGCCTCGAACTTTGTAATAATATTTTTTTGGTACCTTTTATGCTTTCAAACTTCGTGACCAAAAACTTGTGCAAGCCTACTCAAAGCACTTCATCACACTGACGGTAAACTATTTAAGCAAACACATCCAACATTATGTAGCACGTTTTTTTTAGCTGTTATGATGTTTTAAAAAGGTTAATTTTGAAAAAGCTCAACGCACTTGTCAAATAAGCACCTATATCACATTACCCGACCATATCACATTACCCGAACTTACTCTACCCAACCCGGCCATTTCGGCTTTTGACACTTAAAACCGATCGTGAGTACCGCCACTGAATGATATTGAAAATATTTTAAAGGTATTTATTGCAATTAAATACGAAATATTGGAAGAAATTGAAACTTGTGCTCGTTCTCTCAGTTGAGCGCAAATATTTTGTAAAGAAATCACTCAGCTAATAAATTTTAATAAGTGTTAATTACGCCAAACGACATTAATAGTATTTCATTCAAAATTAACACAGACCGATAATCAGATATAGAAGTGGCACACATATCGTGCTGAGCAATCGCTGCTAGCTGCAACTTGTGGCAATCGCAAACTATAGATTGTGATACCCATCTCATGAGGCAGACAGCCAGACAGACAGACAGCCACACACGCACACACACACTTAAAGCAAAGTGGCGCTCTGCTTGTATCACAGCGCTTTACGAAAACTATTTCTATGTAAATGCTTTATTTTTATTTAGTTTCGATTTTGCTGCCGATTTGTTGAGTTTTTGTTGTTTTATATTTGTTGTCAAGATCAGGCGATTCTTTGTTTCATCGTTGGATAAATCAAACTTGTGCGCCGCTTTGCTGCTCAAGAGTCGTCATCTGCCGCTGCTGCTGCTGTCGTGTTTGTTGTGGTCGACGCAGCTGTCGCCGCTTCAGTCGTTGTTGTTATCGTAGTGAATTGTTTTAGCGGTGTGTTGATAAGCGTCTTTACGTGAGCGCTGCACCCCCTCGCGCCTTAGTAGAATGTGCCAAGTTAAACACTTCGTTTGACTTCATTTGTACGTTTGTCTGGCCAGCCAACAACACTGCCGCCATGCGTCCGACACGCCTATAAGCGGTTTGGCGTGTCTTGGGGTGTGTGTGTGTGTGTGTGTACAGCTTTGGTTTTATGGAAATCGCGTTTCATTTATCTAACAGGCTAATTTAGTTAAGCTATACGGCCCATACAGCCAATAATATTAGCCAAAAGCACATTACGACTTTATGATGGCCAAGCGTTGCAGGCAGCCATAATCAACAACATTTTCCTGTTTTCACTAAACGAAGGAAAACAAAATCGAAAATTCAAAACAAAACACAAACGCTGCACTTTTTCTGAAAGCAGTCAGTCGGTCTGTATCCCAGCTACGCGAAACGCCTCGGCCCATTTGCATTTTTATGATACATATAGTTGTCGAAAACAACAACAAAACCCACACACTGGCCTTTTCCATTTTGTTTTAAGTTCGAGGCATAAATTTATCACAAATTTCCATTTTCCAAAAGTTTTGTAAATATATTTAGCACCCACCAAGAAATGTACGATACCGTCAGCACAACGGCCACGACCAGTAGCTGCAACACCAACAACAACGCCAGCAACAGCTGCTGCACGTATTTTTTTTGTATATATTGCACTCGTACCTTATACACTTCATTAATTGTTGTTGCTGTGATTTTTGTTTTTAATTTAATAGTATTATTATTGTTGCTGTTGTTGTTGTTATCACTGTGAAATATATGTAAACATGTTGGCACATTTGACACAATGTCTGTTGTTTGGTTGTGTTGCCGCGTTCATTCACCAAGCGCACTTTCCTCCATCGACCGATCGCACACGACTGACGGCGCCAACAATGAAAATGAGCACGTTTGGGGCCAACTGCCGGCCAGAGTCGACTCATTTCTTGTATCGCGCAGCGAATGAGTTGTCGTAGCGAATTAAATTGAGGGATGCGGCGAACTGTTCATAGCACTCAACATCGGACCCATAGTTGTGGTAAGTGAGCGAGATCTAAGCGTGGCCCTACACAGTGCAATTACTGAATTTAAATTAATTCGATATTGATAATGTAAATATTCTTAATATTTTGAATGCTTGTGAATGCTTGTGAATGATGTGCGATTAAAATTATCTCAGTTATAGTCTTTGAGTTTTGGGTACATTTGACTACAAATCATACTCAGTGGTTTCAAATGCTGACTCAGCCAGTATCGAGGCACATTTTGCCTACCGACCTGCCCTATCATCAATCCAGACCGCTTTGAATGAAATAATGGTATAAGGAAATACCAGGATTCGGCTCTTTGCATTTATGTACCTAATAAGTGTATTTACCTTATAATTGAAACCGTATTGAAACAATCCAAAAATACTTTCTGAATTTTGATCTTCGCTCTAAAGTTTTCCGATCCCATTCCTCCATATAAGGTTTGCGCACGATGAAATTAGTGCACAAATAAACTCAAATTACTTCTGAACTAGTTAATATATTAAAAAGAAAAAAACGTTATATTAATAGAAATTTAATTCATGTTTTTATTTATTAACAAAATATTTTTTGTGATTAACTTTAAACAAATTTTTTGATTTTTTCCGAAATGCCTCGCATTAAGCTTTTTGAAGTGTTTTCGGAAATTTTTTTACTTGATGGCAGCCATTTTTTGGAAAAACTGGTAGTGGTTTCAGCAACCTGTTTTGTGCCTTTCAAGGTCCTTTTTACCAGAGCCCAATATCTTTCTATTGGTCTGAGCTCTGGGCAGTTTGGTGGAATCGCAAATCAGGGTACAAGTATTACATTATTCCTTTCGTACCACTCAGCTGCTACTTTATTCTAATGGCACGCTTCCAAATCAGGCCAGAAGAAAGCAGAAACTGCGTGCTGTTTTATGAATGGCAAAAGTCTTTTTTGCAGACACTCCCGGATATATATATCGGTGTTGATTGTCCCAGTTGTTACGAATGTACTGCTTCGTCTACCACAGCTACAGATTGCCTGCCACACCGAAAACTTCTTGGGGAATTTTGACTTCTTCTGGGTCTTATACTGCTCCTGGACGTTCCTCTACGATCTGCAACATAAAAATCCACACCTGGAAGCTGTGAAAAGTCACCCAGTACATAGGTCTCATCGTCCATAATGCAGCAATCAAAATTCCGTATGAAATCACGGTGAAATATTTTGGCTCGCTCTTTTGCCTCGCTGTTCTTCTTCGATTTTCTATATGGAACTTTTTGGACCTTGTACGACTTCAGTCCTTACTCCTTCTTAACTTTTCTAACAAATGTTTTAGAGCATCCTAGTTTTTCAGCCACTTGTGCCTGAAGCATTGGGATTTTTTTTCAAAAGAGCTATCACCTTCTTGCCCATAGCAGGGTTACTTAGCCCGTTTTTTTTGCCACTTCTTTGTTTTCTATTAATAGTCATACGTTCATTGTATACTTTGATAACAGATAAAACGGTATTTCGTGAAAGCCGTGCTTTTCGAGCAATTACTTTGAAAGTCAAATTAGGATTTTTATTGCGCAGTCTAATAATTTTTCACGCACTTCTTTTTCGCTGCTCATTTTGAATGCAAAAACTATTGAATGATCTCAAAATTTGACATGAGGGCTTAGACATGTTTAACAAAGCTATTTTGATGTGAAAAAAATTTCAAATTTAAACTAGGAGAACACTATGAGCAAAAACGTATGCACTAATTTCATAGCGCGCAAACCTTATCTCGCGTTGCTCTCTCATATACTCAAATTTCAAGTCCTGGGGACTGGACCCGCTGCACACATTAGTTCACTATTGAGCTGGTGCCAAATAGCTATCCAGGTCAGGGACAAGAATTGTTCTGGCATTCGCCAGGTTGATCGCAATCAGAAACTCTACCTTGTACGTCCGCTCCCATCTTCCATAAACCTTTAGTCTCATGAAAGCAAAAGAACTGTCCTGTCTTTGTTGTTTGTCCATAATTTTATTAGTGGGTCGATTGACTGTTCCTACCTTCTGAATCTAATTCACTTTAACATTCCTTCTCGGGTTCTCTGTCAATACGACTTGTTCCTCATTTACCCCATAGATCTTATTATACTTTGAATACTCCTTTGGTGAGAATACTTACAGAATTTCACAAAATTTCTGCTTCTCATAGCTTAGTTTAGATCTCTCAACTTCTAAACATGAATTAAAACCGTTTTTAAATTCCTTTTATAAGTGATGTATTTTTCTCATCTTCCTGTTATCTATTTTTAAGTTCTTACGCAATGATAACAGAAGTTCTTATCGTAAAGTCAGCTTAGTTTGTAAGGAAACCTACTGTAGACTGACTTTTTGAAATTAATGGAATGGAAGACACTTCCTCGGTCACAAAAGGGAAGTAGGAAGTTAAAGAAATCACTTGTGAAGCAATTCAGATCTTAAAAATTAAGAAAAAGAAGAAAAATTAAGAAGAAATTGAGAAACAATTTCACAAGAAGTCCATTGAAGTCTGTCGTAAAGAATCATATAAATAAAGAAGACTTCACATCGACATCAATTCCTAACTGATTACGATGTGGTGCAGTTCATGGAATATTTCTTGCAATCCTTTCCCCTTGCCCTTGTGCGCCGTTAGAGCCGTTACAAAATGTTCCTAACGAGCACAAATCTTTTATTTGATTTTAATTTCTACGAAACATTTTCCGGCAGTATTCTCTTTTTTTCAATATTGATTACAGCGTTTCTTACTGGGCACTGCAGGCTGGGAAAAACATGCATAGAATTGGTTTAGAACATTTAAGGGGTCATTCTCATGTGAAATTTTGTAAAAATCAATTTTTTTTTTTTAAACATATTTGGAATGTATCATCCTTGAAGAAGGTGCTGTCAAAATTTTATTGGAAAATTTTAAGTATTTCGGCTTCTACAGACATTTATATAACGAGCGGACAAGGATTCTAGCTTCAAGCATTCAGTTAGTCAAAACTTTAAACGTGTTTTTCTCGGAACGCTTTTTTTTGAAATGGTGGGGATGATTTAAAAAAAACCATTCATCCGATCTCTCTGCGATTTTGTCACGTCATTCTACATACTGTTAGCTATCGTCCCTAGCAAATTCACTCTGATATGTTAAAAATTTCATATTTTTTTTCATTGATAAAATCTTCAAAAACAACAATTTTTTACTGCTCTGACTTCCAATGCCTGCCATTTTGTGAGATTCTTATGAAAAAATTTAAATTTGCTACGGACGAGAGGTACGTTCATACTGATTAAGAATTTCTTTGAAATTTATGTTTCAGATAATCCTGTGACTCAAAATCATTCCCACCAGCTGACCATGACGCGGCAGAAGCCGTGTCTTTAATCGAAAAAAAGTGTTCGAAAAAATAAAAAATTTTTTTATTATTTTTTTATTTTTGTACCATAACAATGAATAAATTAAAGTGGCATATCTTTTTTTGATAATTCCTCGTATTCACAAAGGAAATAATCTCTGAAGAATGTCCATTTTTCCTGTCCGCGCATGAGAATGACCCCTTAAGTATCTGTAGACTCTGTGAAACAGCAGAGGATACTCCAGAGCACATCATTCTGCACTGAGATGAAGTATATCGCTACAGGAGGCATATTGGTTTGTAGAAGAAGGCATCACGCACCTGGAACTCCCCGAGAGAAAATTGGCCCACGGAGGGTCCATTCTTCAGTCATTCAGACCAAGTAGCTCATTGTACTTTGGGCTCGGGAAGCACGTTTATAGCACAAAGTGAGTGAGTGATGCAATAAAGTGCAAAAATAAAGAAGAGAAGGTGCTATTCGTTCTTCTGTGCGAATTTCCTGGACGAATTTCAAGAAATCAAACAATGCAGAGACAAGACTTTGTCCATCCTCAGTTGGTAACTGAACCCAAAGTTCGCAATTTTGGTGCTGCATTCCTTCTATAGGCAGGAAGTGCAAGTTAGATCCTAAATGATGCCCATTTTGGTGCCATTGGGTTATGCTATACTTGTTTACGAATTTTAGGAGATCAAACAGGGAAAACTAATGACTCTGCCCACCCTCATGTCTGAACGCAAAGAGCGCATCGCATCTCGTCTTAGCGAACTTAAGACATACGGAATGAAAATGCTCTGTGCTGCCTACCTTCTATAGACAGAAAGTACAAGTTGGAACCTCTATGATGCCCATGTTGATCCCATGTATTATGTCCTGTGGTTAGTCCAACCATCCGGTGGAAACCTTTCCTCCGCAAATTCAGTAGAAATTCTCCTTCCTACCTGTTCAGACTCATCACAAAGCACTTGGCAGTTCAACAGCTTTCCAGGTTAGACCAGGTTGTACAATTTATTAATTTGGTAAGTGTTCAAATTTGCTTAACTACAGGTGTTCTATTAAAAAATAAATGTCTGCCATCGATGATCGGCATTAAAAGAAGATACAAAAACAACATCCAATAGAACTTACCGCACGTACTTAAAATATGCATCATTTCAATTGCATACTGCCCAAGAGAATCCATTATATACTTAGCTAGTTATGTATATATATATATAATTTTATTATCTCCTTAATGGGTTACTTCAGTTAATGTGCACACATTAAATCCGTAACTATTTCTTTGCTTTCTTTTCGTGTTATCATTCTCGTTTATGATTTAATTGAATCTTTGCTTTTAACATGTATTTACTTACTGGCGAGAACAAGTTTCTATCATTCAATACTAATACATACACATGTGTTGTATGTCGCGCATTTTTGCTCTAATGGAAATCATAACATTGTATGTGATTTACATTTTTTGAAATTAATACAATAACAATCATTATGACGTATGAGAAGTTGATATCTAAAATGAAGACACAATTAATTACAATTGATTTTGCCGAACATACCATTAATTTTTACCAACGTAGTGTAAAATTATATTTTTTTTTTTAATTAATACCGCTAAAACATCACCGATATTAAAACAAATTTCTCCCACATCGTTGCGCAAAGCTGCCATAAATATACACCATGCGACTACACTGTTTGCTACATACAATTCGAGCCATACGACTCTCTGTTTGGACATTTTTATGCATAACATTTGTTAAAGTTTATTAACTGTTTCCATTTCAGTTTTTATAGTTCTTTAACATATTCAATAACTTAAACCTATGAGTGGGTAGCTGGGTGCATGTGTGAGCGCAAAAAACATTACAATTAAGCTCTTAAATAACACAAAAAATTTTGCACGCACCACGGCGTCTACAAGTACTTAAATTTGTCACTAGTCAATTTGGAACTTACACTTTGAAACGCGCAAACAAACAAAAATATAATAAAGCAACTTAAATTAAATAAGCATGTAGTTTTTCAAATATGAATTTAAATATATTGCAATTTAACATCGCATCTTGGCGAGACGACTCGGAAGGTGCACTTGCAACTCTACAAATATTTGGTAACAGTATAAACATAGGAAACATTACAGGAGTTCGAAAGTGTTACAATCATTATGGCGCTGCAGTGCCAACAAACATTACGATACTCGTAGGCAGAAATTTCATGTTTGTATATTCGTAAAATTTCTTTGTCATTTCGTTAAGGAAAGGCAGTTGTGAATTTCTTGCAGAAATCTCAACTTTGCTAATAACTAGAGATTGCTCCACAATAACATTTTCATTGAATTTCTCAATTATAAAATATTGGACTTGCCCCGTGCGCCGCATACAGTCCGCCAGCGCCCTCTTGCTGGGCGTTGCGAAACGGTATACGAACGCACGGGACAGCTGCCTGCTGTGGAAATGCCTCAATGTAATTTGCTCATTGTAAAATTTGGCTAGGCGCATCGTCGACGTCGTAACTAACTGATGCACGAGATTCAACATTTTGTAAATGGAATTGAAATTTCGTTTATACTCTAGATTGTTGGATTATTCGATTTTAACGAATGACGTTTTTGAATTTGCGTAATTTCTGAATGTTTCTTTCGGTTTAGTATGAACAAGCAAGCTGCGTGGCGGCTGAGTTGCAAGCAGCTCGTCGCAGCCTCAATAAAAACACTCTTCCTGGCTCAATCAAACAACAGAATCTTTGCGTATCCTGCGGGAAAAAAGAACAACGATTAACATTGAACGAAATCATGTACTTGATCATTGTGCACCTACCACATATAGTTTTCAGTCTGCGGTGCTCTCATCACACCAACGCCACCACCCAAACGTCTATAATTCATACAGCCACACAAACGCCACTGATTCGTTTCGGGATCGTAAACTTCAATCGTTTTCAAATAGGCAGAGCCATCGAAACCGCCAACCGCATACAGCTGCCCGTTCACCACAGCCAAGCCGACCTAACACACAAAATGCGATAAGAGAGATTAGACGACGAACACATTTGATTGACGATTCATTTGCATAGTATTAATTAACTTTACTGATTAGAGAAGAGTACTGGAAAACATTTGGTTAAACTTACTCCACTGCGTCTTGAAGTCATGGCAACGATCGGACTCCAGGTATTTGTATGCGGATTGTACCGTTCTGCGGATGAGAGCTCCATGCAATCATCACGTCCACCAACGGCGTATATGTAATTGTTGAAAACAGCACAGCCCAAATGTTTGCGACGTGTGGACATGGGATTGACGGCGCACCATTTATTTTGTCTAATGAAAGCATTACAAAACAAATTTATTATCTCATCAATAAATAAATTAAATTAATGAATAACTTTATGAATTTCATAAATCGAGTAGAGAGTCGATTTATTAACAAACCTTGGATCATAGCGTTCGACAGTATTCAATGGGCACTGCCCATCAGAACCGCCAATGGCATAGAGATAACCGCCCAGCACAGCAACAGCGACCCCCAGGCGACGTGTAGTCATTGGCGCTACCTAAAAATGAAAATAAAAATATTTATCCACTCACTAAACGATATGAACAGTCAACACTCACCTTAGACCATTTGTTCTCCTTTGGATCATAGCGCTCAACATGATTGAGACACTGTACGCCATCCTGGCCGCCCACCGCGTACAGAAAGCCATCCAACACAGCGACGCCAACACTGGTGCGACACGAGGTGGTCGGTGCCACATCGCACGACCACTGATTCGTTTGCGGATCATAACGTTCTATACTGTTGAGATAGCTCTGTCCGTCATGGCCGCCCACTGCGTACAGCAGATCATTGAGCACGGCCACGCCGACGCCACACCGGCGCTTACTCATCGGTGCCACCATTTTCCAGTCATTGGTCTGCGGATCAAAACGTTCCACCGACGCAATGGCATCGCCAGAGCACCAGCCGCCCACGGCAAACAGCACTTCGCCGCGACGAGTGGGCTTGCGCGGCCGTGTGCGTGGTCCCTGCATGAGTGGACGCTCTTGTGGAAGCAGCAAGTAGTTCTTAGCCTCGTCGACCAGATCGCGACAGGCTTCGTCGGAGCGTACCAGCAAGTCAGAGCCTACGGTACCCACGAGGAATTTCGGTGAGAGTAAGGGCAGGCGCACGTGTTGAAGTACCTGAAACAGCAAACCCGTCCTCAGTATGCAAAATGAAAAAACAAGAATTACTTCTTTTCACGTACCTGTGCCAGATGCTGCCTGCGATCAGCCACATTATACTTCAGCCACGACATCACCGCATTGAAGACCTGCTCCTCTGAGCGTACATTAAGCTCATCGCTGCAAATGATGTCGACCAGCTGGCCGACGGGCAGCAGCAAAAACTCCTCGCTCTCCATCACCTCCTGGAAATTGTGTTGCGTGAACTTGTCGGCAATGCGCAGCAGCTCGCGACACGAATGCGTGTCGGCAAAGGCGCGTATGCCCAGACAGTTGGTCGGATCGAGCTGGCGTTTCAGGAACTCACAGCAAATGTCCTGAATTTCGACCAGCTGCAGCAGACATGCGGCCGGCAGCAGCGTCTGCACATTCGACTCCTCAACAATGATATGCGCGGTGTAGCAAAAATCAATCAGTAGCTCCATGGCGTTCTCGTCAATGTCGCGTATGGTCACCTCCGTCTGGCGTGACTCCTCCAGTTCGCCAGTGAACATGGCGCGAAAGTAGGGACTGCAGGCGGACAATATGACACGATGGGCGAATATCTTGCGTCCGCCCACATTCAATACCACGTCGCAAAGTTCCCGGTGGCGACGCAGCATATTCAACTCGGACAGCGTTACCTTCGGGTGCTTTTCGGACGTGTGCGAGAGGCGCGCCGGCGACGGTGGCCGATCTACGGCGCCGGCTGAGGCGCCCGCGCCACCAGCAGCGCCCGGCAGCAGCGGATCACCCATTCTGTTTGCCGCTAAACGCAGCGGGGCAGACGCCCAACCCCACACCGCGTCTATCTGTGAGGAAGAAACAAAGCAATACAAATAAGCAATCTTAGTTGTTATTGTTGTACTGTGTGTTCAACGAAAGTGGGTCAAAGGGATTTGAGTTGAGTGCTGCTAACTTCGCGCCACTGCTTGACAACGTGGGCGATTAGAAAAATTCTAAAATTAACGTTGTTCCCTAGCTGACATTGCAGTGAAGTCACTAGCGAATGCCAGACGTGCTCAAGCTGATACATACATAAATGTTGAATGTTGCTTAATTGTCGACAGGCAGGGAGGATGGCTATATAAATTATATAGGCCAGCTGCTAAAGTTAAACGGGCTATAATGACGCTGAATGAACACAAAAATAGCACTGCAGTGATGGGGAAAACACTGGTGGTGTAAATTATAATGTAAAAACAAAATATAAAGTACTAAAAAAAATAAAGAACAGACCAGAGTAATGCCGTCTAATGCGGCACATCCTACACAAGAGTAAATTACAGAAAAAAGAACAAAAATTGTGGCCATTAGACAACGAAGAAGCACGAACTCCTTCTTAAAAAGCCCATAAAGGTTCCTGAATCAATACGGAAGCCTAAATTACTATGAATTACTATGAGCTGATAAACTTTGAGATCATTCGTGTCGATTTAAAATCAAATTCGTTTCACAACAATCTGAATTGAAAGCATTAACACTCGTCTCCGTATATACGAAACAGTATGAACGAAGTAATTTTTGCCAATTGATCACTAACGACATGAATATATGACATAATACGACATAAATACATATATTTTTTTTTCAAACATTGTCATTGGATAAAATTAGAAAAAGCATATGACATCTTTAGTAGACATGGAGGAGAGGCAAAGACTGGCAATTACATAGCCTCTAAAGTGATTCTCATCGATCTAGCTATGATTAAAGAAACGTTAAGCAATATGTGAACAACTTGCGCTTTCATGTTCCACACGGCAACTTATTATTGATTCACCCTCGTGTAGGAGCATTTAAGTAATTATAGCAACAAAGTTCATTCTCGAAATGTGTACTTTTTGAAGGTCACAACAAAGTTTGGGAACTCTACCCAATTGCTCGAAAATGCTGAAATTTAGTAGTACAACGCAACCTTGGCGCGCAGCCTGTACTTATTACTATTTACAATGAGCGTATTGCAACTGACACTGAAGTACCAGACCTTAAACAAAACAAATTTAACTTGAACACAATCGCCCACTGTTTCCGGCGTCCACCAACAGCTGCTTGCCAATAGCTCCAGCATGTACAGCAGCCAACGCGTAGCGATCAATCTGCAACTTCCGCCACCCCCTCGCCGGCGTGGCTTCAACCTGCTTATGCCTAACTTCGCGAAATACCTGCATACCTTAGCGTTTTTATCGACGGCAAGCCCGAAACACCAGGACCAACTGCAAGTGGCTATGCTCGAAAATGCAATTTTCGTTGTTTCCTCAGTTGCGCCGCTGCATCGAAATCAATTTAATTCCGCGAGTGGTGTGTGTTGTGTGTGTGCGTGTGGTGTGGCAGCAGCGTAGGAAAGTAATAAAGTTGACCTTTTAGATGGAAGCCGCACGCGTCCTTCTGTCACCACTTGCAAAATGTACAGCCCAATGTTTGTTGTCCGCCTCTGTGATTTTAGCTCCTCGTCCGCTGCTATTGAAATTGGCCCCAACGACCGTCGCACACCAGACACGGAATCACACAAACACACACGGCGTACACCCAGTTCCCAGCGCCCAAACGAAAATTCTCTGTCACAATTTTTTTCCGATTTCTCGTTCAATTTTCTTTGTTTGTAATTTTATTTTTGGCCACATGCATTTTGTCGAATTTTCTCAAACCATTTGAATAGTTTTGAATTACAATTATTGCGAAAATTTGGAAAAATGTTCAATTTTTTCTGTCCACCTTTTTCTCGATTCACTTCAATGCACAAACACAAACACGCACCCCAAAAAATTGCCCGTATGTGTGAAATTAAAAAAAGTGCTGCCAGATTGCGTAATGCTGCGGAAAATATATAATACGCCAGTCGCAACAATATAAAAAGCATGGCACAATAATAAGGTAATAGCATGCCCGCAGCACCAAAAACCACATGTATTTTGTTGGTAGGATTGTTTATGGTTACTGTCAAAATCAGCTGATATTTTCCAACGAAAGAGGGAGAAACTGAAAACAGACAAAAGTGATTGTTGCCAGAAAGCGCTGTATTTGAGTGAAAAAACGGGAAAAGTGCTCAGGTCAGTTGTTTTCAGTCAGGTATTTTCATTTCAACCGATGCGGCAACACAGCACACCGACGATTTTGACAGAAGCCATAAACGATCAGCCGGTGGCTTGCTACAACCTTATAGTTGAACCATGATAAAAAGTTTTGACGATTCATGACTGCTGAAGTAATCTTCATAACAAATAAATGAAGATTTTAGACAAGTTACATGCACTCATTTCAAAAACTTGATTAAAATTGCTCAGATAAAAAAAAACTGAAATCATGAACAGAACTGTACATTCAACAATGGATGTATCTATTTCTATTGAAATTTGTTTTGAGAATTCAATGGAGTGCAATTTTGCGAAAAGCATTGTTGATATATAGGTAGTTTTTTGTTTAATTTAAGAGTTGCTCAGAGATTTGTGGATCTTTTTTTAGTGTTGACTTTGCATCACTGTTGCTAGTTTGACTAATCTTTGAATCTACGCAAATTTCTAAACTAACATGATTAACAATTACTTGAAAATAATATAAAATAAAATCCATAAATGCATTATAAATACGGTTTACATTAAATGAACTACAATCAACGAATTAACATTGCCACGTCTTATTTTGAGAGAAAATAGGCTCTGAAACCATATCGAGAGCTTAGAAATCGTGTCTTCCTCCGATAATGTACATGTTTCAATATTTGTTTACCTTATTTTATTTAATTTCATTTAGCTGAAAACTACAAAATTTCAATCTGAGTGACAACATTGAAGTAAATTTGCAAACTGCAATTGCAACTCTATCGCCGCAGACAGCAAAACTGCACACTGGCAACATCCGAGAAACGTCAAAATTCCGAAAGGCTCCAGCCAGTCGGCCAAAGTGAAAATCTCTGAAGTGCATCAATAGACGATTTTAGTTGGCTACAAACAACTTATTGTTGTCTACAAAGTAAATAACTACAAACAAACGTAAAGCGAACAGTAATTAGCACAAGTGCGTAGAAAGTCAAAGAGGCGCCATAAAGATGCAGAGTGTCTTCAACACGGTCAAGGGGACAGCGCTGAATGTGGCCGAGTATCTGACGCCAGTGCTAAAGGTATGCTGCCAGGGAGGCGATGAGATGGCGATTTCGCTGTAATGCGCATAATGACTGACTGTATGTTGTTTCGTGTGCAATTGACAGGAATCGAAGTTCCGCGAGACGGGCGTACTGACACCGGAGGAATTCGTGGCAGCGGGCGATCATCTGGTCCATCATTGTCCCACCTGGCAGTGGGCAGCAGGCGATGAATCAAAGACAAAGTCCTATCTACCAAAAGGTTTGTAGCAATCATTGCACGACATTGGACAGCAACGCCAGTAGACTGTGTGCAAAGTTGTTTTGGGCAAAACTGTGTAGTCTAATGCAATTGGTTTTTTCTGCTGGCAGATAAGCAGTTTTTGATTACGCGCAATGTACCCTGCTATCGTCGCTGCAGGCAGATGGAATATGTGGGCGAAGAGACTGTGGTCGAGGAGGAGGGCGGCGATGGTGGTTGGGTGGAGACACACCAGCTGAACGAGGATGGCACCGCCGAGCTGGAAGAGAAAGTTTGCGAGCTAACAATGGACGATAGCAAAGTGAGTTGCTGCTATTTATAATATAGTTTCAATCAATATTGTTTATTGCTCCGTTTTAGGATGAAATGCGAACGCCAGATGGCGATAAGGCAATCAATGCGAATGTGCACAACAATGTCGCAGGCAATGCCGACGACGATGATGATGAGGATGATGATGAAGCCATTGATATGGATGAGTTTGAAGAAAGTGGCATGCTGGAACTGGTAGATCCCGCTGTGGCAACAACAACACGCAAAGCGGAAACAGACACGAAAGCAGTGGCTAATAACGGCGCCGGTGATGCAGGCGCAGCAGGTGGCGCAGATGCGGGCGACTCTGTGCTTCACACGCGCACCTACGACTTGCACATTACCTACGACAAATACTACCAGACGCCGCGCCTGTGGGTAGTGGGCTATGATGAGGTACTTATAGGAAAGCAAACAAGTTGAAAAGGTGAATATTCATATAACGAGTTTGTGTGTCTAGAATCGCAAACCGCTAACCGTGGAACAGATGTACGAGGACGTTTCGCAGGATCACGCCAAAAAGACTGTCACCATGGAGAGCCATCCGCATTTGCCTGGTCCGAATATGGCCAGCGTGCACCCCTGTCGGCATGCGGACATCATGAAGAAAATCATACAAACCGTGGAGGAGGGCGGCGGCCAGTTGGGCGTTCACATGTACTTGATAATATTCCTGAAGTTTGTGCAAACCGTCATACCGACCATTGAATACGATTTTACGCAGAATTTTAACATGTCATAAGCCGGCGCTCGCTATGTACAATCTGGCAAAAATAAGGCTCCTGATACATATGGAATTTCTAAAGACTTGCTTAACGATTGTTACAGCCAATTTCAATGATAGGAAAAAATCAAAAGTGCGAAAATCTGTGAAAAGGCATTTACCACGCAAAAATCAAACCAAGCTTCAATTTTGAACTGCTTAGCCAGCCAGCAGCTTTCTTCTTTCATTTTACATACATAATTTTACATAGAATTTTGTGGCAAGTCCAGAGTTGTACAGCTGGCTGTGCGAACATTTTAACTAAATCGATTTTTTTATGCTAAGAACACAATGCCATAAAACGCTAGCGCAAAATTGTTGAGTTTTGTTTGCCTTTCAAGTTTGGCTGGATGATGAAATTTACTGGGTGCTAAAAATAGAAGGCGCGAACTGTAAATGCATTATTGCATAAAACGAATTTGACGACTTGACAGTATTTTTTTATTTTTTATGTTTTTAGTTTTCTATTGTACGAATTACATGAGCCGCCTGATATTTTATCACCTAGTCGATTCCATTGTGAACTTGATATTATTTTACACTTGCAACAAAACTTAAAGACACATGTTAGTTTAAACATTTGTATATCTGTGTATATGCTATTTGAATGATTTTCGCTGAAATTCCATGGCAAAATGTGTTTGTTTTTATAACTAATGCTCTGCGTGAATACCTTAAACTTGCAGATTTTTTTATAGTGTCTAAGTATAACGTAATTTCGAGCAGTCTCACGCTTACAAATTTAAGTACTTGTAAAAAATTACATAATATTGTATGTATCTTTCACATTGCTTAGATTTTCAAAATAAACTGCTTAGCATGAATTTTGATAATGTTTATTTTATTTTGACCTTTATTCATGAATGCGCATAATTGCAGGCTTTAGCCACCCAAATGAAAATTCAATGGATTTCTCATAGCGCAAATAATGTGAAATTTGATATCGCAATTCGCACGTTTAATGTATGAATAACTTTAATGTATTAATACTTCTTTATTTCGTTTATATTTATTATAATTATCATATCTATCTTGATTGTATAAATAACAGGTTTTAACTGAAAAAATTTAATAGAAAATTCTTTATTTTCGCCTTTTTGCATCCTTCTTTATACATTGAAAAATAATTCAACGTATTCCTGACCATTTAAACATAATGTAATAGGGGTACCGGTTAATTCGTGCGGTTTTTTTTTTGGGAAAATTGAAGCTTTATTGTGAAAAAATGGTTACAAATTTAATATTCAAAGTATTGTCCATCACTAGCTATAACTTTTTCCCATTTTTCTGGCAATTCACGAATACCCTTTCTGAAAAATTCGGCCGGCTTTTCCGCTATCCACGAATCGATCCAATTTTTTACTTCTTCATAATTGGAGAAGTGCTGGTCAGCCAGGCCATGTTGCATTGATCGGAAGAGATAGTAATCGGATGGCGCATGGTCTGGACTATACGACGGGTGGGGTAGGACATCCCATTTGAGCGTTTCAAGGTAGGTTTTGACGACCTGTGCAACATGTGGCCGAGCATTGTCATGTTGCAAAATTACCTTGCCGTGCCTTTGTTCATATTCCGGCCGTTTTTCGCGCAGTGCTCGGCTCAAACGCATCAATTGTCGTCGGTAGACTTCCCCTGTGATCGTTTCATTGGGTTGCAACAGCTCATAATAGATCACACCCAGCTGGTCAAACTTTTTTGGCTGTCCGGGCCGTTCATCGTCCTCCAAGTCAAAATTGCCAATTTTGAACCGTGCAAACCACTTCTGGCACGTACGCTCAGCTAGAGCATGCACACCATACACTTCCACCAAAATACAATGACCTTCGGCAGCCTTTTTCTTCATATTGAAGTAATGAAGAAAGTACTCCCCACAAAAACACTTTATTCAGCACAAAATTCGACATTTTCAGAGTAAAAAAAAAGTATTGTTGCTTACGCTTCAGCTTAATGACACATACTGATTCTGAAACTATATGACAATAGCTTTCCAACACATATTTGGAAAGGTGAATCACTGTTCACAAAATCAAGTTACGCCATCTGTTAGAAAACCGCATGAATTAACCGGTACCCCTATTATATATTTTTTAATTGTTTTTTGCCTAACGTTGATTCATTCAAGGTTTTGTTAACATTTCAATCATAGTGATTTCATTTATTTGATTTATTTCACTATGATTTCAATTCATTTTCAGAATTTTATCCTCTTGTCAAAATTAGGGCTGGCAATGCTTTAAGTAATCCCAAACAAATGTGTTACCAGACTATGAAAACCAGATTGCAAGATTTATAATTTTAAAGTGCACAGTGCAACAAAATAAAGTAGCTGCCGAAAAACATTAGCTCGGCAAAGGATTTTTTGTGAATACTTTCTTATCCAATTTGACACAGCGTTGTTAATCTGTTTGTTTTGTAACTCTAATCAACCCTTAAGATGAAAATATTTCAGCAACATGTAAAAAAAAAACTGTTGTGTCTTCTTAAATAGTTTGTCAGTCTTAAACTTGCCTGTCGCTTTAAAACACTATCTGTCTGTCTAGATTAAAAGTAAACGTATTAGGTTCTAAAGGAATTAATGGTGACAGAAAACTATGACCAGGTATTATATTATATATTAGTGCAGGCTATTTTGTGGATGGATGTGCGTATAGCTTAATGCGAACTTCAAAAATCCATCACATTTACTTTAGGAAAAAATCAAAAGAAATATATTTATTTGCTTTATTTAATTAATTTCATATAACAATTCACATACATATATCTTTAGTAAACGAGACAATACAGACAATCGCAATGATTTGCCGCTTCATGTGCTAATCAATATGAGCACCTAAACAAAAACACATCACGTACTCAATTTTCATCAATTAGAGTTCTCTGTTATCAATCACAACCGTAACGAAAAAACCTTAAAATTTCTAGTTGGATTACAAATGAAAAACATACGTGAGCTCTTCGCAGCCCCACCGCTCGACTCTCTCCCGCTTTTCGGGTGTGCGCACACACATATCTGGCAACGCCGCCGTCTGTGCAGTGCACTAAATGACTGTACTTTGAGAGGAGCGGCCATCTTGCTCTATTTGTGCACGTATATTTACTCGCCGCCTCAACGACCCACAGCGCCCGACAACAACACAGCGCATGAACGTCAGCCCCTGCGCGGCAAGAGTGTAGAGAAAGAGGGGAAAACTCGTAAAACGAGCGAGGCAACAACAGCAGGGCCACCGCGCCGCTGCTGCTGCTGCTGCCGCCGTAGACGAAATTCGATCGAACTCAAATTTTCAGTAGGAGATTTTCTACGTCGGCGAGTAGTCGTGAGTATTTTTTGGCTTGTGTGCTCTGTGAGATTTTCAATAGTTGGGTGCACTCGTGAGAACAACAGGGAAAAAGTGAAAAAAAGAACACTGAAATTTGAAAAGAATTCTTCTGTCTCGAAAAAAAATCTGCAAAGCGGGAGATTTAAATGAAGAATTTTATGCACATGAAGTGCAGTGCTGAGCTCTTTGCTGGCGTGGTTTCGGCTTGAAGCCAGTCATTGTGGAATTTTCCCTGTAGCAAAATGTATAATGCGCTGGCCCGCATATGTGTGAAATGTGTGTGTGTGTGATTTATCTGTCCGCCCCGGAGCCTTGCCTTGGCGTTGCGCTAAGGGCAAAGTGCTACAAAGCCGATCATTGTTCAAAGTGCAATGTGAATGTTTAAGAAAAGTCTACATTGAAATGTATTAATTGTCGACATTAAAAATTCATTGTGGAGAAATCAGCATATTTATAAGATTTGTGCTTAGCACGAACGAAAAATGACAGGAAAATAGACATCGGCAAGGGGCGAAGAGGGCCGAAAGTGGAATCGTGGCGGCGGGAGTGCAAACTGTACGAGCGCGACCGCTGAAAATGATACAGAGAAAAAAATGTATGGCCAACGACAGTGTTGTGGCTGCGTTGGAAAGTGCGATACTAAAAGGAGCATAAATTGAGGAGAGTTTTCGCTCCGCTCAAGCTATGAAAAAATAATGAGCATGAAATAGAAGTGGTTTTGTTTATGAGCAGCTTAAATTTTTCATTTTTCGTTTTCAGTTCTAATGTACGAACATTTTCGAGTGATTCTTAAAAAAAAAGGAATATTTAGGAAAATCTAGTTTTAAAACAAACATCTTTGCGTAGCATTCGCATTCTAAAGTAAATGTGGATCTCCTCTCGACTTTTACAACACTGATTGTCCTCACCCCTATACAGCTGCACAAACAATACTTGCCCCCGCTCTCTCCCCGCCAAACGACAGCTACATTGAGTAGAGCGCTTGAATGCGGCCAATGTATGAAATGTGTCGGAGCATTGCTGCGGCGCAGTTGCCAACACGGCGACAATACAGTTCCACCACCAACAACAACTACACGCTGTCGAATCGTTTATCAATCGTCTGCAGCGGGGCAGGCGAGTGCCGCAGCAAAATGAAATTCACGCGAATTGTCCACTGAAAGAGCGACAAGGAGGGCGCGAGAGAACGTAAATAGCCGCTGCGGCAGTATTCGTGTGTAACTCAAGTCGAGTCTTCCCCTCTTTGCTTGGCTGTGGCGAGTGCGGCAGAGCGCATAAGAGCGAGTGAGACGTGTACTTTGCCTGCATGTACAATTTTTGCCTTGAATTTTTTTTGTTGTTTTTGCTTCGGTCTGGCAACACACGAGCGCTTTTCGCCTTTTCTTACTGCTCGCGCACAATTTTTATTATTCAATAGAGAAATTTCACTTAACAATTTCGTGTTGGAAATTTACCACATATACTGGCAGCAGCCGCTGCAACAACAGCAACCATCGTCACCACAAATAGCACGGAGAAAAGTAGAAATTAAAAGCTATGAAAACGAAAACAACGAAGCACAGCACTGCTGACAACTTTTGTCGCCGTCGCTATCGTCTTCGTTGGTGGTTTTGAGTGTGCGCAGAGTCGGCACAAAAACAAATTACACGCAAAATTATATACTCATGCATATACATACCAATATATGTTGGCCGTTGTACTTGACGTTCTTTATTTTGTTGTATTTCTTTTCACTTTAGTTTCTATTGAAATTCTTTGGTTTGCGCGTGAAACGTTTTCACCAGCGGAGGACTGCCAGCAGCGCAGCAGTCAACGCATTACCAATAGAGACGTAGCGAAAAGCTAAAGTGGCCAAACAACAACAACCACAGTAAAAACGTATAGACACTGTAGTAGTAGTAGACCATCGGTGCAAGCAGCCAGCATTTTTTCCCTATCACATTGTGCTACAACGACGTTTTAACGCCGTTGTAAAACTGGTGGCCCGATGATGGCATTGCCAATGAACTCGTTATACTCCCTGACATGGGGCGACTATGGTTCGTCACTGGTGACGGCCATTCAACTCTTGCGCTGTCACAACGACTTGGTCGACTGCACCTTGGCGGCTGGCGGGCGGAGCTTTCCGGCGCACAAGATAGTGCTGTGTGCAGCCTCGCCGTTTCTACTGGATTTGCTGAAGGTAAGTTGGACACACAGTTTCGTATGGAGTTGTTGCATCCCATCGAGAAATTGGATGACGTATTGGTGGATGATTCTAGAATGAGCCATAGCCAAAGTGTGGCGGAATGCTCGAGTGTTGTGTGTGTGTGTGTGTGTGTATTGGGAGGGAATTCAGGTAAGATTGGAGGAGTTGCCTGAAGTTCAACCAATCATGGTTAAATGGGGGGAAACGGGCTCTTGCGCCCTGAATTATAGGGAGTGGGTACAAGTTTGAGTTCACTATTCGAAAAACTAATGTGTATTTAACATTTGTATTAAGTGAGCCTTAAAAACAAAGGCAGTACATGAATGACCCTTTTTAAATTTCACTCAAGACTACCAAAGGTGCGTAGGTCTTGGGGTATACAGTCCGAATCGCTTTTCCCCCAATAAGTTCAGCACACAGCCCAACTTGATTTGAGGTTTAAAAGTACTTGGAATAGACAAGTGATATAATTGCTAGAACGATTTGTTCATTTCGAATGCAATGTAACAAATGATTGAGAAAAAAATCGCAAGTTTTCAAATATTTTGTTTCATTCTTAAACTTTTCTGAATTTAGCGGAATTTTAAAATTATACTAAATATAGCTATGCTCTAGTAATTGGTTTATTATAGGCATAAAGTTCTGAGTATCTACAGGGAACAGACCACAAATAATTCCACAAATCACTATAAATGGGAAAGTATTAAATACTTTTGTATTTGATGAAAATTTCACGTAGTAGCAAAATTTCCCTCAGGGAAAGCATTCGAATGGAATGGTAGAAGTAAAGTTGGAAAGATTTAAAAGCGATAACCTTACCCTGTTTTTAACAATGTGCCAGCATTAGTGATTATGTCGACATTATTTTCGCGTTGTTTTGCGAATCTTCTAATCGATTACTGCTAATGCCTACTACCTATATTTGTTTGCAACAGTATCACAAAGCATTTGCAATGTTAGTCGAATCAATCAACATTAGCATTTCACGTTTAATGCAGCCCAAGCTATGTTTTTAATCTTCAATCCAATGTGTGAAATTCAATCTGGTTCATTTCCTGCTTATTGATTGTTGTGTCACTTGTCTAGTGGATTCTTCTGCGGCATCGTTTGTTTTGATGTTGCAGCAGTTGTCTTCTGCGGTCGGGTCGGTTGGCATTGTTGTCATCCAAAGCCGTTTTACCTCCAAATTGGTTTGTTGATATCGCAACGCACCGTTCACACGCTGATTGTCCGTCCGTGCGTTCTAGAGGGTGCCGTAGTCCATTCATGAGATGCCGCCGCTCGGTGCGCTCATTGTCACACAATAACAACAACCTGCCGGAGCAGAGCGGAGTCGCGTCGAGGAAAATGTAAATAAAAAGCTGAAAAAAGAAGAACGCCGTTTGTTTGTAAACAGAGATAATTTTTCAAATAGGTTAATTCTTTGATGTCTTGCAATCTTGCTCGTATTTTAGGCTTCAGCTCCTCTCAGTCTCTGAAAATGTGCTTGGTGTGCTCAGCTCACCCTCGCCGGCCCGCCTCTCCGCTCCCGGCGTTCCGTTCCGCCGCCACTCCATGCCACTACTATCCACTCTGCACTTACTCTACGCTGCCGCCAACCAACTATACTCTGAGCTCACAAAAGCGGAACTCAGCCCAAAAGATTACGTTGAGAAAAGTGTGTGATGGTGGTTGGTTCACCGACTGGTTGGCTGACTGGTGCACCGCGCAGCGCACCATTCATTGTTATCGTCGCATTGTCCATCCGTCGAACGGCCTGCGTTGTAAGCAGCGGTAGCAGGCAGCCGAGCGCCGAGTGACGAGCGGCACTTTAATTCTACCACGGCAGATTTTAGAGATTTCTTTTAAAGATTTCAATTGGCAATTGAGGCAAATGAGGAAATGTCTCCCTCTTGTGCGGCCGCAACAATGCCAGTCCAAATCAATTCAGTCCGCAGCCCGGCTAGCCAAGCGACAGGCGTCGAGTGGCCCAAGCGGATTTGCAGTGGGAGCAGCAAACGAGTTTTTCGGTTTCGCACTGAAATTGGCATTGTTGCCAGTCATAGAGTAGTTTGCATTGGCGTTGCAATTGCTTAGCTATTAGATACTGTGTCGGATTTCGTGCAGCACTGTACTGCCGCGATTTCGATTTATAATATTTACATAATTTTTTAAGAAATAAAAAAAATGTCTAAATTTAACAATTTTACAAAGCAGCAGCAAACAGCAAGTCGCCAGTCAGCCATTACGTGCGCTGCCTGCATGCGGTGCGTGTGAGCGGAATAGAGCACAGGCTACGGCCCAACGAGAAAGGTGCGCGCCAGAGCGAGAGCGCACAAGAGCACAATTTGTCGATGCCACATCGTACGATACGGCTCCGGCGACGACCTCTTTTGCTGAGGTTGCTGCTCGTTTTGGTTCGTTCGCAGGGGAAGTGCCAGTCGCTGTTCGTGTTTCGCTATTTACTTCGTATGACTCGTGCAGCACATAGAGCGTTCCCTGCCCCCACCGTACTGCTGGCGATTATGCACCGTTGGCCGCACAGCAACACTGCTCATGCTCAGTGCCTGTTTGCCGTTTCTTTCTCATGCGAGCATTTTTCGTATTGCCTTTTTCGTACTCGTTGCTAGCGGCTGTTGAGGTGTGCGTATGTGTGTTTGCTCTGGCCAGGGAGCGCGTCATCGCCGTTTCCACAAAAATTTCTCCGCCTATATAATTTTTATCTGTACATCCAACAGGCAGTCAAAGTGCTTACGTGCTTGCTCAGCTCTGCGTTTTAAATAGCGAGGTTTTGTGTTTAGTTGTTTGCGATCGATATTTTGCTGCTATGTTGCCGATTTTTCGCATTCAGTCTGCGAGTTGCCATATCGGCACATTTACCTAAGCGCAACGAATTCAAGTGGCGTGCTTGGGTACATAGAGATTTTAATGCGACGAGCAATTAAAATTAAAATGCGTAACAATTTTTTAATAATTAAATGTGGCATTAATGTAAAAAATCTTTTGTAAACATCTAATGACCTGCAATTCATATACATACATAGTGTTGCTCTAGTTTGGTGCTAATTCTCTAAAATGTTTTCTAAAAACTGTTTTAAATATTGCTTGACGCAATGTGAAAACGTTTTAAAGTAGCTCTAAATTGTTTTTAAAAAATGTTATTTAGAAAATACAGTACTTTTCGTTTATAACGAACCCGTTTAAAACGATTTTCCGCCTAAAACGAACCAATTTCAAAAGTACGCGCTTTATGTTTTCGCTTATTAAGGACCCCTTTTAAAGCGAACTTTCGGTTAAAACGAACCATTTTGCCCAGTCCCTCGAAGTTCGCTTTAAGCAAAAAGTACTGTATATGTTAATTTAAAAAAATAAACTATTAAGAGAATTTAAGCGAATTTTCTTTATTTGAAAGTATTTTTTCTAAAACCTTTACATTTTAAAGGTTTGTTTTTAATGTTATTATTCTCCAACACTTTTCCAATTTCTTTGCACTCCTCATAAACTATCCTCACTTGGCACCATTGCACATTTTTGTAAACAGAGAGTTTTACTTAAATCATTTGGCCGATACTCAGTGCATTTATAATAACCCACGTAAACAGAGAACCACCAATAGAGCACAAACGTTTTCAGCATCCGCCAGCAGTCAGATAGCGCCAACTAAATGGTAGCCATTATATTTGTTTGCATTATTATTATTATTATTGTTTTTTACAAAAATGAGCTCGACTCTTCCTCGCTCTGATCGCTTTCAAATCCTGAAATGTAATTCTATTAGTGCTCGCCTCTGAGTTACGAGAGCAGTTGGCAGGGGAAGGTGTCTGTGCGTGTGTTGTTTTTTTATGTTTCTGAAAAATCGATGAGCGTCACACGTAGAGAAAATTTGATACGCGCCCCGGAGTGGCTGGAGAAAGAGCAGCAGGCAGGGGAAACGACGGCTGAGCGGGCGTACACAGCACAGTTTGGCCTGTGTATCTGCTACCGTGCGCAGCATCGCGGCCAATGCTTCGATAAGGGCAGCACGCCAACTCGGCTTTTCTCTGGCGGTGGGCATGTCCGACCGAATGTCAGGGGGGCGAGTTTGTGACCGGCTCTGTGCATTTGCTCTGAATGTTGCAAGTTTACAATTCACTATTCGAGTGGGTGTACTGTGCCGAAAGCCCACCAGTATCTTCAAAGTATTTGCAAAACTACTAATTGGTTGCCAATTTCACGGCGTCATAACTTTTATGAAATCTTTTATGTTTCTTGTGATGTTCGAGCTGCTGCAATGGCAATAATGCGAATACAGAAATCTCAGAGGTTGTTTGACTTTGAGCTCAGAGCTTAGTAGCATTCTGCAGATACTTGAAGGAGATCATGTTTTGATTAATTCAGAGGCTTTTTGACTTTTTGTCCTATTTATTACATACCAACACAATCTTAGTTCTCTAAAACCAACAAAAATAATAAAAAACAAAAAAAACATAATTAAAAAAATAAAAAGTAATACAGTCGTGTCTGGGTATAGTGAACACCCTATATAGTCAACACCTCGATATAGTGAACACCCAAATTTTTACAGGAGTACTCTAAATAGTGAACAATCGAAGACCTCTAAATAGTGAACAAAATTTTGAAAGGAATTTCAAGCAAAAAGCAACAAAAAACACAAGAAGGAATCAAAAACGAAAGAGGGTATTCCCCTAATTTGTATTTTTGCTGTTGATTGTTACAAAATCAGCTGTTTCATGACCTTAGTGGTTATGTTTTTTGTCGAGTGCAAACCGATTGTGGTTGAAAGTAGGGTTTTTAATTTTTATTTTAATGATCTTATGAATTCATATACACACAGTGTATTTTGAGCAAATAAAACGAGTTTTTGAACAAAAATACTAACCTTGATATAGTAAACAACCTCAATACTGTGAACAGGCCTTGCAATAATTAGTTCACTATATCCAGACACGACTATACAAACAAAAAATTAATAAAAAATAAACATAGTTGAGAACATAGTAAATTAATTAAAAAAAATAAATTACTAATAAAACAATAAAATATTACAAATTATGAAAATAGGAAAAAAAATTAAAAATAAGGAACTAAAAATAAAAGAAGAACAAAGAAAATATTACTACAAAATCTATAAAAAGAAACCACAACCAACGTAAAACAATGCAAAAACCAATGAACTAAGAATAAATAAAAACTTAATAAAAAATTCAAAAAATTAACCAAATAAATTAAATAAATAAAGAAAGAATCAAGAATATAGTAAAAATAGAAATAATAAAAAAGAACAAAGTAGAGATAATAGAAAAATTAAAAAATTTAAACCAAAAATCTGAAAAATTAAATAATAAAAACTGACAAAAAGTTATTAGTTGAAGGAGTTGAACCCCGAGAACCCCCTGTGTCCGTCACTGGTTATTTCCGTATAAAAAAATTATTTGACTAAAAATTAACATAACCAAAAATTAATAGAAATATATGTTAAAATAAAAAATTAGAAAGGAACACAAGTAATATGTTAAAAAACAATTAATTTTAAAAATGTAAAAAGTAAAAATTATATAGCTAAAAGAAATATAAAACAAAAGATATAAAACATATACAAATGTAGTTAAAAAAAGCAAAAAAAAATTAAATGTAAAAGAACACAACAAGCAAAATATAGAACATGTAAAAAAATATAAAAAACAAAAACATATACATATAGTCGTGTCTGGATATAGTGAACTAATTATTGCAAGGCCTGTTCACAATATTGAGGTTGTTCACTATATCAAGGTTAATATTTTTGTTCAAAAACTCGTTTTATTTGCTCAAAGTACACTTTTTGCTTTTTGCTTGAAATTGCTTTTAAAATTTTGTTCATGATTTAGAGGCTCCATGTCAAAATTTGGGTGTTCACTATATCGAGGTGTTCACTATACCCAGACACGACTGTATGTAAAAAAATATAAGTAAAAATATATAAAATAAAAAATATGAAAAGTTAAAAAAATGTAAGCACAATATATCAGAGAACGGCGCGAGTGCACCGCAACAATAAGTACACCGCATACATACTCTGTATTTTGTATACTCGAGTGCCATAAACACCGCAAAAGAAATTGTGCGGTGTTGATTTTACTCGTCGTTCATTTGCTGAGAGATTCATGCGATTATAACATACTCAATACTTTTCGTTCTCGTCATATTTCTACTATATAAAAGCAATGAGCGCAAAAAACAGTACCAGTAAATACCGTAACCAGCATGAGCGAAATTTTGAGTAATGTGCGTTTTCGCACTCAAGCTTTTTTTTCAATATTTCGTTCGGCACTTTACCTGCACGAATACCTACATAACTTCGGCTCGCGCTCGACTTGTGGGTGACGAGCAGTGTTGCCACTTCAAAAATTCTTTTCCGACCAAATCCGACCTCAACCGACCAAATTAAAAATTTGCGTTATCTTTAAAGTAATTTTTATATTACAATTTCATTTTTTTAATCAATTAATGAAAAGATATTCACATCACAAAACGGACCGAAATTCATTTAAGCAGACCAACGGACCAAAAATCTGACCAATTTTGGTCCGAAAAGACCAAAAGCGGCAACTCTGGTGACGAGCCTACTCAGCTTCTACACATAGTGCGTATATGCATCTGTACATATACATATTATTTATGTTATGCACACGAAGTACGATAACTACTCATACTTGTCATCGTACTCGTCGGGTACGATTGCCGAATGAGAAAACAAAAATTTACGAAGCAAAGTAAAGCAGATACCGCGAACTCATATGCTTGAGTGTGCTAATGGCTCAAATGCAGCAATACTCAAATCGACATGGGTATGGTAAATACTCATACAAAATCAATGCGGTGGCGATCACACCGCAACCGCTTTTAAGGCGAGTATACTCAGAGTCATAAAAATAGGCACTCGTGCAGTTCTCTGCAATATATAAGAAGTAAAAAAAATATACAAAGAAAAAATTACAAAAAGGAAAAATATAAACAATATAAAAAAAACGTAAAACTAAAAAATAAAAAGAAAAAATTATTAATGTTGAAAAAATATAAAAAATAAAAATTAAAAAAAAAATACAAAAAATAAACGTATAAAAAAAGTATAAAAAAATATAAAAAAATAAAAATACATTTAAAAAATTCAAATATAAAAAACTTAAATATAAAAAATTGAAATGTAAACAGTTAAAATATAAAAAATAAAAATACATACATATAAATAAAAAATGTAAACATAAAACACAATAAGGAAAAAATAAATAAGCAATAAGAAAGTAAAGTAAACAAAGTACAAACAAATAAAAAATATACGTACAAATAAATATAGAATAAGTTAAAAAAGAAAAATAAGTAAAGTAAGTAAAGTTACCGAATGAGTATAAACAAATTACTTTTTGTGTAAATAATAAAAAATAAATTAAACGTGCACAAACGATCTCTTGCAGCTGTTGTCTGCCGCCTTCGAGACGGAATGCTTCCCTTTTTGGCCATCAGGCCGATCTCAGTAGAGCTAATACTATATGTATTTGAATTTATAATTTGGTTTAGTTTTGTCAGAATGGCTCCAGTTTTATAGGAATGTTCACGCTGAACTTCGCCACCTGCGCGACGGGCAGTCACTGGCCGCTTGTAATTTTACCGCCAAAACGTTTGCCCTCTTAAGAATGCCCACATAAGTCACACGTCGTCAAGAGGCATTTTGCCTCTTTTGAGAAACGGCGCGGGAAGTTCTCGAAGCCATCGTTCGGCTGGGGGACATTAAAACACCAAAACAATTTGTACACAAAAACAAAAGCGTCTGCTGCTGCTTGTGACCGACTGGCAATTAGCGAGCACGAGATTGCCGGCAACTCGAGAACGTCTGCGAGCAGGTCTCCGACGTGTGCCAGTAGTGGATTAGTCAAGCAGTCGAAAGTGTTTTGGCGCTGATAGAGCGGCGGCCAATGGTGTCAGTCAAGTCAGTGCGGCCAACACTTGGCCCGACAGTCATATTAATGAAAAGCGTGCCGCTTTAGCATCGCTCTGCGGCCGGCACTCTTTGGCGAGATATCAGCTCCGACTTGCAACAAACACAGCGACGAGCAACAACAATGATAAACAGAGTACCCTAGCTGGCAGCGGCAGTGGCCGTGGAGCATTCACCGCAGTTCTGGCTATCACGGGCGCGCTGCTCAGCGCTGTGAGCTGCGAGCGTAGGTTCAACGCGTTTGTGCTGGTGCCTCTGTGTTCATGCAATGGTCGGTTTGACCCGTCGCCGCTGTCTCCTGCTCAATTTGCGTCGGCTGTGACTGGCTCTGGCTCTGGCGGCGTTAGCGTTGAGCTCGAGCGCGCACATTACAGTCGTGCACCTTTGGCGTGCTGTGGAGCTCCTCTGCGTAAACAGAGCGTATGTGTGCGTTTTAGTTTTGTTGTTGCTGTTTCTCAGAGCGGCAGCCTTCAGAGGGCAGACAGCCGGGCGGAGCGCTGGTTGACTGCTGTTGCTGTTGCCTGGTGGCGCAGCATAATTTGTTGTCACTTTTATAGAGTGTCGGCTGCTGCTGCTGGTGCCACTTTATTGCCCACTTTTGATTTCTTTGATTTATTCGGTTGCTGCATTCGCAGATGCCGCCAGAGCCATGCTCGGTCTGCTCCGACCGCTCCGACAATGATTCTTGCGTGCGCCGGTTATGCGGCTGTTTGTGGTTACTATCAGCAGTGGGAGCGGAACAGGAGCCGGCTGCCCTTCGTGCAGGTGGCAATGGGTTCAAGCGAATTGTAGAGCACAATGCGGTGAAGATGAGTGCTGTGTCTTCTGGGAGAGCGGCGCGGCGAGCGTAGTGGCGGCTGACTGCCCTCAAGAAATTTATTTGGCCAAAGTTGCCAGTCGAAGCACAGAATCAGTAATAATGTTTGGGTGAGAGCAGAAAACAAATAAAAAACCAGAAAATGAATGAAATATGAGGAAAGCACATGTTGGCGGCAACGATTTATTTGTTTACGGTCTCTTACGGCTGGATTGAAATCGGTCTGCGAGGAGGAATTTTATGCTAAAATTTTTTGGTAGTGTTGCTATGTCTACAAATGAAATGTAACTGAGCGTTTAAGGATTTACAAGTTTGTTGAAATGTGAAAATACTTATTTCAAAATACTAAATGCTTGACCATAAAAATAAATTCAGGAGAAATACATGTAAAAAAGTAAATAAAATAACTAATATCTAATAAAATAAAAGCGTAAACGAAATAAAAATAAAATGAAATAAACAAGGGAATTAAAAATAATATAAACAAACTAAATAAAAAAAATAAATAAAAATCAATTAAAATAAACAGCAATAAACAACAACAATAAAATACAATTAAAAGCAAATAAAAAAATTAAAAACTTAAAATAAACAAACTAAAATAACACAATTAACTAAAAAAAATAAAAAGAGGGGAAAACATAATAAAATAAACAGTAAAATAACATAAAACAATAAAACGAAAAGAAAATAAAATAAATGAAACAAAAAGAAAATACAGTCGTGTCTGGGTATAGTGAACCCCCTATATAGTGAACACCTCGATATAGGTTAGGTTAGGTTGAGGTGGCTGCCTCTGTATGAGACACACTTAGGCCTCTTAATGGGCCCGTTGTGATACCACAGATTCCACCCGTTTGAAATGCGTATGCAACACTGTTTTTTTTTTTTTTTTTTCAACATGTGATACACCACACATTTCAAACGGATGGGGAAAGGGAGGGGAGCGGACCTACAGTTTAACGCCGAATCCGAACGGCGATGGGCAGTTTTTCTTTCACACTTGGAGGTTTTGCCATTGCCTGCCAAGAGCGCACTTGTGCGATTCTTGTAATTCTCATTCCCTTCATGTGGATAGCGACAGAAGTAGATGAGTGTTTTTTCCAGCCCAAGCCAGGAATCGAACCCGGGGCGCTCGGTATGAGAAGCCAGCGCGCTACCCGCTGAGCTATCGAGGCCACCTCGATATAGTGAACACCCAAATTTTGACATCGAGCCTCTAAATATAGAAAAAAAATTTTCAAGCAAAAAACAAAAAGTGTATTTTGAGCAAATAAACGAGTTTTTGACCAAAAATGTTAACCTTGATTGTAATGAAAAATAAAAACAAATAAATTACGAATAAATAAAGAATAAATAAAAACAAATAAAACAAAATAAAAACAAATATATTAAAAAAATAAACTAAAAAATGAAAAAGAGTAAATAAAAAATTAATTAACGCTCTCATGCCCGATGTTGCCTATAGGCAACATTGTACTTATATACTTCTAAGTCCCGCTATTTTCATTTTCTTGACCTGCGGGTTCTTGCACCAACAAATTAATATTTTTAGAAGTGAATTCAAAGCAAATTACAAAAATTTTACTGTTATCCCCAAATAATTTCCAATAATTTGCAATAATATCAGGAAAAGTTTGTGATCTAATTGAAGTCTACGAATTGGGCGCGTTTCATCAAAACCCAGTTTCTTTAATAATGGTTAAATAAATTCAAAAAGTGATAATTTTGTATTTTTCCATATATATTAAATAAGTTTTCTGTATCTAAAACATATTGATACAAAATTTATTTAACCCGTTTTAAGCTAAAATTCTTCAAAAGTAAACTAGCTCTAGAACTCTAAAAAAGAGGCGTGGCGACTTCAAATTTCGTGTGCACACTTCTTAGGCAAGTGTGTCATGTTTTAAATACCAAAAAGTAATATCGAGACAGGGTAAAATTCGGGGTCGAAAGGGTTAAAAAAGGAGAGCATAATAATAAATAAATAAATAAAATGAAATGAGTAAATAAAAAGTAAATAAATAAATAAAATGAGAAGAGTAAATAAAAAGTAAATAAATAAATAAAATGAGAAGAGTAAATAAAAAGTAAATAAATAAATAAAATAAAAGGAGTATAATAAATAAATAAAACTGAAATAAAAAATGCAATACAACAAATAAATAAAAACATAAAAATGAAAAATTAAAATAAATAAGAAAACAGAAAATAAAAAATTAGAAAATAAAAGACCTAATAACATAAAAATTTCAATAATACAAATGTAAAAATCAATCAACAGAAACCTAAAAAGTGTATAATAGAAAAAGGAAAATAAATGAATTAAAAATAAAATTACAAATAAAATTAAGAAAAAAAATAAAGAAAAAATTACAAAATCGAAAAGAAAGTAATTAATTTAAAAAAATTAAATAAATAAATTTAAAAATAAAAAACAATGAAAAATTAAAAAGAAAGTAATTAATTTAAAAAAATTAAATAAATAAATTTAAAAATAAAAAACAATGAAAAATTAAAAGATATCACTATAAAAGATATCACTATCAGTAAAATATAAATAAAGAAATTATTTAAAAAATAACATATCACTCACTACATACAAATAAATATAAATTTAAACAAATAAATAAAAGTTTTAAAACAAATGAATAAAAAAAAAAAATAAGTAAAACAAAAACTTAAAAACTTGAAACTTGTAAATAAAACAAAAACTAAAATCAATAAAAAAAACTGTAAAATAAATATAAATCTAAACAAAAACAAAAGAAAAAATTAATTTTGAGAGAACATAATTTTTTTTCATAAAGATTTTTGTAATTTTTATCTCTAATTCCCCGTTTTTCTTGTGCTTCTGTTCATTTGTTGCTGTTTGTGTCGGCGTTGTACAAACCGCAGTAGTTTTCTAAAGTTTAACAAATGTTTAATAAACGGAATGCATACAAAAATCTTTTATTAAGATGATTGGGCTTTGGTTTCGATATCTTAACCACCAGCCATGACCCATGTTTCGTCACCAGCTATGACCCTTTTGAGCAAATCTGGATCGACGTTGATGTCATTCAACAAATTGAGTCATTCAAATGGATGGCTTTTTTTTTTGTTTTAAACTTGGCTTTCATTAAGCGACGATATTGTCAGCAATTCGATTTTAATCATAAATCTCTGAATACTGAATACACGTTCGACTTGTTTATGAAATTTCTTAATTAGGTAATTTCAGTAGTTTCTACCATTCGTATGTTTCCATATGAAAATGTATTTCTTAACAATACTTAATTATTTCTAAAGCTTTACAAAAATACAATCGTCAATGTCGCCCACTACCACAACCCATGCACTCGTCAACCCATTGACTCTAATTGGATTTCAGACGCCCATTCGTTACTCGGCCGTCGCGCCGCATGCCAATTTCGAAATTGCTTCGACTCCGCGTGCATTCATCGCTCGTTGCTGGCGTCTGCAGCACTACAAATCGTACACAAATCGGCGGTTGACATTTATTGGTGGCAATTTCAATTTCACCGCTTTCTGTTTACCTGAGAGTGCGAGTTTTTCTTGACTTTTCATTCTCTGCATTATTGCTCTCAAGTGTCGAGTTCAATTGAGCAGCCGCTGAGTGGTTTCTGCAGACGTGCGGCTCGCTCCAAAATTTGTGTTGAGAAAAGTTGATTTAATCTTTTAGAGAAAATGCCGAAGACGAACCGTTTCCTTTGGCGGTATGCGAGTAGTTGCGTTGTGTGACTGTGTGTGTGTGTGTGTTTGCTCGTGAGTGTGAATGAGCGACACATTGAATGAATGACTGCTTGAGCATGAGTGTCTCGGTGGGGATGAAGCCATGAAATTATGGCAATTTCGTGTGTTTTTTGTATTTGGCTATGTAGCTTTCTCTATTTACGTTTTGCAACTAAATCATCTCACGTTCTCTAATTCACTCTACTCTCTTGTGTATTTTTCGGTTACGCTTTCTGCTTGACTCTTGTATGCGCTGGCTTGGACGACAGAACACACCATGCAAGCATCCGGTGGTAATGCTGGCCGGCGTCAATGCCAACGACCTGGAGGCGCTGCTGGAGTTTGTTTACCGCGGCGAAGTGAGCGTGGATCATGCTCAGCTGCCGTCGCTCTTGCAGGCGGCGCAGTGTTTGAACATTCAAGGTTTGGCGCCACAAACAGTGACCAAGGATGACTACACCACGCACTCCATACAGCTGCAGCACATGATACCCCAACAGCATCACGTGAGTGTCCATTGCAAGTGCCCACCTGGCGCCTGTCTATTTCTATTGACAATTTACATGTTGTGTTGTGTGTTGACTTTTTAGGACCAGGACCCATTGATTGCGACCATTGCCACCGCACCCCAGCAGACCGTACATGCACACGTTGTCGAGGATATACATCAGGCTGGCCAGCTCCTGCAGACCACCACCCAGACCAATGCCGGACAGCAGCAAACGATTGTGACCGCCGAAACGCCCAAGGATGTTATTCAACAGTTTTTACCTGCGCGCAAACGCAAGCCACGTGTCAAAAAGATGTCGCGTAAGTTTCATGCTGCCGCACATTTTTGTTCAACGTCCAATGTAATCTGTATCTGTAATTTTTCATATGCACAGCCACTGCACCGAAAATTGCTAAAGTTGATGGCATGGAAACGATTATTACTACTCCGACGACTACCCACGCGGCCGGCACCGTTGTCCAGCAAACTCAACAACAACAACAACAACAACAGCAACAACAGGCACAGCAGCAGCAGCAACAACAGCAACAACTACAGGCACAACAACAACAGCAGCAACAGCAACAGACCATTGAAAACGGCAATGAGACACAGCTGATCACATCGACACCGCACATCAAGACCGAAGTGACCAAAGTGGAAACAATCGTGACCATGGATCCCAATCTGACACCGATAAGCACGGTCAACACGAGCGGTGAAGGGAGCACTGCGGGAAGTGCTACCAAGAGCACTAAGCGTAGCAAAAATACCAGTGGTACGGCAAGTGAGTTGGCTTAAGTGGATACGGGCTGAGCAAGTAGGCAGTAGAAAGCATGCCAGGGAGACGAAGACAAATAGTACGAACCGAAATCGACCAGGACTTCAAAAAAGAGTTTTATTAAGTGTAGCAATTTAATGTTTGTTCTTAGTGCAGTGTGCTTTAAGTAGGATTCTTTTAAAAAATTGCTGGGTTTCGTTTTATATTTAGGACTACTACAGATATGTCTTAACTTGGTTTCGTGCAACTGTTTTTAGGAGTAAATGAGTTACACTAGCTTCAATGGAGGTTTTTGGAACAGTAACCGAATGCTATAATTAAAATTGCATTTAGAAGTGTTTTGAGTCAATATTAAGAAATGATTATATTTGTTAAGTTTTAACAATTTCTTACTAATTGAATCTTTTAATAAACTAAGAAATTTGTAAACTACTTTGAATCATAATGATTCGTTAGAGTTGGAAAGGAAAAAAATGAAGAAAATAGTTTGTTGCTATATTAGATTTAGAAAGGGGTATCTGCACTTGCTTTATTAGGAATCGTGTTAAATTACTAATGGCACGTCACAAAAGATGTTGAACTGTGCTTTCGATCACAAGTTGGAAATTTTTCCTTTCTAAATGAAATTTACTTCCTCATAAACCAAATTCGTACCCCTGTTGATCGAGCTTTATACTAAACTTTCCCACTAACATAAAAAATGTAAAACAACTTTTACTATAATAAATTATTTCTTCTTATTTGGCTAGAATCACGCTCGCGCTCACAATCGGAACAACCAGCCACTTGTCCCATCTGTTATGCTGTTATACGTCAATCGAGGAACTTGCGTCGCCATTTGGAGTTGAGACATTTTGCCAAGCCCGGACTGAAAAAGGAGAAGAAAAGTAAGTCCGGTAACGCAGCGGAAATGGCGGCGGCGCTTTCTGTCACTGATTCAAGCACAAGTGCAGTCGGCGTCAATGTCAGTATTGCAAGTGCGGCCATACCTGTCAGTATTGCAAATACGGTCATACCTCCTGGCGCGACAGTAACATTGGCCACCGCAAGCGGCACATCGAATACACCGACCATTGTGGGCCATGCCATTGTGGCCAACAGTCAGGTGGGCGCGCTGAAACAGGAGCCGAGTGGCGCTGTTGCCGGCGGTGGTGGCATGCAAGAGGTCATAGAATTCGTTAGCGAGGACGTGTTTGGACATCCGTGAGGCGCGACCTAATGTGTGCAACATGATTGTAATGTGCATACGATTTACATATATAGAGAGCAGCGACTTGTACATACCGTATACACTTGGGGGCGCTAAACTACATGGGTGCGATTCTGTTCGATTTTAGCTTGACCGAAAAACTCTCAATTTTTTATAATTGTAAACTAAACTGGCATTTAAAAATATTACAATTATGTGTTGAACATTTTTTACAATTAATGCTTAATTAGTTAATTACACAACAATGCGAATATTATGCAGTATTTTCTTGCATATTTAATTAAAGTTCAATCTTCTCTCTTTCTTTGTACAAAACATAGCTGTTTATAGTTGTCGCTTCAATTTTTGTATAAGTAAAAATCTTCTTCATTTTATAAAGAATGCATAACATGCTCAAATGATAAATTTAATGAATGAAAAGAAGAGAACACAACAAACAGAGAAAACCGAAATAAAGTGGACATGTTAAAAACCAAACTTTAGCTATGCGTTGTTTACATTTTAATTTTAGTTATTGTTTCATTCTGTAGTTAGATCTTTCAGTTTGGTTTTCCTCATGGATACACTCGTGTTGCAAAAATATTTTCAAATGCAAAAATTTATTTTGCAAATTCATTGTAAATGGAGAAGAAATGTAAAAGAGAAGAAATGAACAACTGGCAAAAAGTGCTTTTGAGGACACTGACAAGAAAATATTCGCATCAACGTTCGCACTGTGGCAAAATGTTGAGAGTGACGAAAGCAATTTCGAAGAAATAAAAAGGGAAGTGCTGGGAATTGTCGCTATATATAAGAAGGTTCCTCGTACAGACATGGCACAGACTTATAGTGCATTATTACTAACTTGGAATAGGCAATTAGGATGGTAGAGGAAAGCGTTGGCTAATTTCTGGGGGATTTGATTGTGCTTTAGGTTTGCTGCTGCAATCAACAGTGCCATTGCTTATGACTGCGTAAACTGTAGTTTGACTGATGAAAGGCTGTGAGAAGGTGTGAGTTGCTTTCCAGAACTTGGGACTGTATGTTGTGTTTTCTGCTGGCTTTAGATAGGTGAGGCTGAATGTTAGTGGAGTTACAGGATAGTGGATTTGATGAGGATTTAATGATGATAGACGAGTCCTAAAGTGCCTAAAGAAAATGAAGTGGTAGCCGTTGCTATAAGAAGAAGATACACACGTCAATCTACGTTTGTTTTGACTTCTTGTAAGAGGCTCTATAGATTTGGAATTGAGACAAATCAACTTTCCTCGGTTGAACCTGCTGCAGTTTAAAGACCATTTGTGGTCTGAGCGCTGTCTGCGTTCGATCCGACATTGCGCACACAAATGATTCGTTAAATATCTCACTGTTCTTTGAAATATTTTATTTTGTTATAAAAGGATGGAATAGTGGTTAAGTGGCCATGTTGCAGATTTTATGCCACTGCTCGATCATTCACCTTTGGCAAATTTTCCATAGGCCGTAACTTGCTTTCGCTTATTCTTTCATTTTAAAGTTTCCCAAAAACACTAAAACCAAATGCAAATTGTCGACATTACAGCGCCCTCTGGCAAGAAAACGACCACAACTGGCGGTGCCGGGCCCAGCAATGCCGCAGGCACATCGACCATTGCAACGGCCACTGTGAGCAACATACCGCAAGTGCAGTCGGTGCAGTCGTTGCACACACTGCAAACGGTGCAAGTGAAAAAGGATCCGGATGCGCAGAATCAAGGCCAAACCATGACAGTGACCACGACAGCGCCAGGTGCCCAGCAGCAACAGCAGCAGCAGCAACAACAACAGCAGCAACACGTACAGCAGGTGCAGGTGCAACAGCAACAGCAGCAGCAACAACAACAGCAGCAACAAATACAACACCATCAAATCATTGATCAATCGGGCAACATAACGACGACAACAACCACCACTGGCGCACCGCAGCCGCAACAGACGGGCGGCCAGATTGTGACGCAAAGCGAAAACGCCGACGGCACCACCTCGCTGTCCATAGCCCAGGTGCAGACGCTGCAGGGCCACCAGATACTGGGCAACATCAATCAGGTGAATATGAGTGAATTTCAGTCACACTCGCAAATGTGAGCGGAGGGCGGCAGGCAGCAACACACACACGACAGTAACAATGAACAAAACGCGCAGAAACAACACATCCATATTTAGTGCACATTGTGCAAATAATTGAAAACAGTGCCGTAGCGTGCCACCCTTCCCCGCTGACTGCGTCCACTGAAACATAGATTGTACCGTAACACCGAAGCGCAACAGCCACACACCAAACAAACAATGTACCGCATACAAATCGGCAGCCATCGGAGTGGCCACACAATTCACAAACCAAAAAATAACGAAACAATCAACAGCGCAACCAAACGATTCGGCACCGCAACAAGCAACACTGGTCAATGTTTTCGGCAGCACAGCGTGTGTGTGTGTGTCTAATTACATTTTCCGCCCCCCTCATACGTCTCACCCAAACGACTGTCTATAGCTGCGGCAGACACTGCAAGTGTCTGACTGAAATCCAGCTGAAATTGGCCGCTTTTCCTTCCTCTCCCATTTTGCATTGGCTTCAACATTTCGCTTTAAGTAGTTGCAACGTAATATTTAACATATAACTTTTGCTTTTCGTTTGTATTCCCTTTCACATGGTTTATATTTGAGTTGTATTTTATTGTACATTAGTTTGAAATGGTTGTAAGAATGTAGTCGTAAGGCAGCACCAGCTATTTGTGTCTTTTTGTGTTTCTTGAGTCGTGCACAAAAGCTGGCACAGGCGCGCTGCATCAATGAGCACATTGGATGCTTATTTGATGTAGTAACACATCCAATTATGTCTTCAAACACAAACATTTAAAACCAGTTAGAGGTGATTAAATTTGACATTTTTTTCGCAAGCCTTATGCATTATTCGATTAATGACAGTAATGAAAATTTTATTCAAGAAATGTGTGAGCAATTATGTTTTTTTTAATTTGCTATTAATTTATGTCGATCAATTAATTGTTTTTTTGGGCAGCTTTGCAATGATTACGACACCATCGATTCGATTAATTAATATCGATGTATTGATTGAGTTTTGTATAGTTTTGCATTATAAACAGTTAATCAATTAATCAAAAATTGATTAGTTAAATAATTACTTAATTTAGACATATTATTTTTGAGAAATAGTAAGAAATAATTAAATAGTTCAATGCAAAGTTCCATTTTTAATATTATATATATTTTCTATTGCTTAATTCAACTTAATTTAATTACTTTTAAAGTATAATTCAATTAATTGAATATGTTATAATCAACTAAATATCATATAATAGGTTTTTATGTCTTTAATTGCTTTATTGAACATTACTTGGAAAGTATAATTCAATTAATTGAATATTTTATAATCAATTAAATATCATGCAACTAATGATTATCTGTGTTACAATGCACTACAATTGATTATGAAAAATTTAAAGTGTTCATTTGAACATTTGTATGTTAGAGCGATTTTGTTTTTCGAAAATTTTAATAGTTGAAAATGCTAAACAATCAAACAATGCTAATCATCAAATTGAAATTATCAAAAATAAAAATGAAATCAGTCACTTGAAGTTTCAAGCAATTGATACTTAAAAAATTAGATTTTATATAAATGGTTTAGTT
Organism: Melieria picta; assembly: GCA_964056695.1. Lineage (NCBI taxonomy): Eukaryota > Metazoa > Arthropoda > Insecta > Diptera > Ulidiidae > Melieria > Melieria picta. The sequence continues at coordinate 46,151,624 of OZ057399.1, forward strand.
GAAAAAAAATTATGTAATAGAAAACAAATTTTATTAGTATGGAAAAAAAATCAATTATGGACATTAAAAATAAACATGCTAGCAATTATTAGCATTTTAAAGCAGTTCATTTGTTAGAAACCAAAATTAAGTACTTGAAAATGCAAACTAATCAGAATTGCAATTTTTTATGGCTTCAAATAATATAAACAAAGAACTAAACTAATAAAAGAAAATCGCCATTTTTGGTGTCTAAAATGTTTCCAAATATTTAATTTCAATCAATTTTCAACTGTTAGGTTTTCAACTAAATGATTTGGTTTTCATATTTAATTAATAATTAATTTATAAATCTTGTTTTTGTTTGTCTTTAAGTAAATTAAATGCAATTTGCTGCAATTTCCAATTATGATGATTTAATTGAAGACATAATTGTTTATAATTAAAAATTCAATTGATTGATGTATATATTAAACAGGCGAATCAATTTGAGACATTTGTTGATTAACTGTTTCAGCATTATTGTTTGATTCATATTAAATGCGCCTGAGTCTATAAAAACTATAGTTTAGCTTTGACAAACAATTAAATTAATTCATTAAATACATTTTTTTTGAAAGTACTACACATTCATGTAGGCTCTAATATTTGCTGTTATTGAATAATTAAAGTTCATTACTTCCCAAAGAAATCTATTTGATTGATCAAATTAATAGAAAATATTGTAAATATAAATCAAATAATCAGTTAAAGCCAAAGTTACTTTTTTTTAATTATACGTACTAAACATTCATGTAGGCAGTAATATTTTCTTGAATTTAAAGATGTAATTGAATGCTTAACGTTCATTACTTTCCAAAGGAACTTATTTGATTGATCAAATTAATAGAAAATATTGTAAATATATATCAAATAATCAGTTAAAGCCATTGCAAAGTTAGTTTTTTTTATTGAAAGTGCTAAACATTCATGTAGGCAATATTGTTTTTCTTGAATTTAAGGTTTTAATTGAATCATTGTAGATATTTTCTTCCCACGAAAACTGTTTGATCGATCAAATTCATAGAAAATTATATAAATATTAATCAAATTATCAGTTAAAATCATCAAATTATAAGTTAAAATCATTGAAAAGTTAGTTTTTTGATTGAAAGTACCACACATTCATCAGTTTAAATTTTTTGATGAATAATTTTGGCTTATTGCTTCCCAATGAAACCTATTTGATTGATCAAATTAATAAATAACCAGTTTAAACTCAAACCAAACACTGACTCAGCTTAACATATATTTTGCGTCTCAGTTCCATCGTTTTTAAATCAATAAAAAATGCCAGCCTGTGCAGCGCTCTCAAGAAATGCCATCAATTTATACAATTTTCTTGATGCTCATAAGACACAACCATTGCTTACTTAATTCTTTACTTATACATAAATACGGCCTCACACATCTACATACATATTGCATATGTAACCTTTACTTGTAGACACATTTACCCAGCAACATTTAAGTTTTTACGTTATCATCTTTGTAGTTATTAGTAATGTAATTTTAATGTTAACCCTTTTACAACCAAAAAGCGTGTGTACATCTCAAAGATTACCACAAGATAAAAGAACACAGAATCAATATACGAAAAAATTCAAATACCTGTATTGCCTTTAACCCTATAGTGCCTACTCGATTAAGATAATAAAACTGTCACCTCAGTGAAGTTTGTATTTCAGTTAAGAACTTTTGCTATGCTGCTCGTGTGTATAATGTAGCTGCTTTAGAATGCTTTTCACTGTATTTTCATTGCAATTGCTATCTGCTACTTGGCCTTTAACTACTCTCAACCTTAACCAGCAGGCAATCGTACGCAACGTGTACATAGACGCAATTGTGTGCAGTTGGCGCTCACATATTGCACACAATTGCATAACTTTTTTTACTTAAAACCATAACTCATTGATTTGTTTCGTGCAGTGCAAGAAATTCCTATCTCTACTACTTAACTTTGCGTTCTTAATTAATGCCGCAATTTGCACCTCACAACTCCTTAGCTGTATTTAGTAATTTTGTAATTAGTACAGTGATGCGGTGATCAACCGAAAACCTACACCAACACTACAAAATAAAGTCAAATGCAGTTTTGCAATTTAATTTAATTTTAATTTACTTTTACAAACACCAACAACATTTAAATTATGTTTAATTGAAATCGATTTTTGAAATTTACTTTACTGAAGTCCTAGACGAAATGTGCATACATACAATACTGCATACATATTTAGCCTCTTCAAAAAACTATTAATTTGTTATTCTTAAGCGTATCTATACATATATATATATATATTTGATTTGATCGATTGAAATTTAATTAATTAGTTGAATAAAACAATGAAACATGAAAAAAATGCTACTAATATAATTTTTTATTTCTTTTATTTTCCATTATTTTTACTCTCCACTTAAGTTTGTGTGCGTTGTACTGTTTGGGCCCTTAAACTATTTTGTTTCTTCTACTTTTCAATTGGTTTTGTTTATAATAAATACATTTTAATTGCATTTGATTTCCCTCCCCTTTACCCCCGTATACGCTATGGTGAATTGTAGTGTTTTTTGACCATAAACCTGCCAGTAAAATTCCTTTGAGCATGCTACACCTTCCTACATAAATATGTAAATATGATAAATATGATGAAAAATCGAGGGGCTGATGTGAACATTTTTATTATTCTAAAGTAATTTGCTGCTTGTCTGGGTTGGATGGCTTAGCATGAGTTTGCGTAATCTTAGAATGTATGTAGAACTGTGTTATTTATATGAGAGAGAAAGCGAGAGAGCGAAGCAGAGTGGTGTGCATACGAATTGTTGCTATAGAAAATAGATAGACGCAATTTTATGGAACTTTTAAATATCAATAAATAAAAAATACTCTTACTTTACTATATGAAGAAGTTAATATATGAAGAAGTAAAGTGATGTCTTCATTAGTTGACCTTAGCCATAGGACAAACTAAAGCATACAAAATACATGTCTATAGGAATCGATTTGTACAAACAAACCAGTTGATATTTTATTAAATTCCAAAGCATTCGAGTGCGACAAAAGTAGTGCGACGTAAATAATAATCCTTAGCTGTCTGTACATGAAAATGCTTTGCAATGATAACTTAGGAACTCAGGATGGATGTATGAATTTAGTAAAAGCTTTAGTTCTCTTAGACATTAACCGATAACTTTCCTCAACAAGTTATATTCAAGTTAGTAAGAACAAATTTTAAAATATACAATATACCTGTGGTCATATGAAAGAGTATTTTAAGTCCACATAAAAGAATTTAGTTATTGTTGAGTTAAAGCTCCCAACTCGTAGAAGTCAAGAAGTTTAAATGTATATCATCCGTTTGGAAGAATCTGAAAGCTGAGCTTTTGAAACAGAATATTGGTCAGAATATTCTATGCGCACATGTTTTTCAAGCTTAAATTTTCGACTTACACTATTTCTCTATATGACAAATGATGAAGAATCATATTGAAAACTAAAATGCGATTAATAAAGAATTCTTTTGGCAGTTTTCACTGGTATTTGCCCAGTAGCCACTCACATAAACGGACTAAAACCATGCTGTGCATAAATATGTGGGGCCTTAGGAGCAAAAGAAGTGTGTGGAAAGCCTATTGATAGTACCAGGTCCGATGTTTGATTTCGACAGAATCGACCTGAATCAGAAAATTCATTAAATAACTGAGCACATAAAATACCAGATGATCTAAGGGCAGAGTAAAGCTGTGCATGGGTCTCAGATCGTTCCTTAATCATTAGATTACATTACATTAGGAGCAAAAAGCCAAAAGAAGGCAACCCTCTCTGCACCTTTTCGTCACGCTTCTGACGAATTCAATTCTTTGTGCACTTGTAAGTCACTCTTCTGAGAAATGAAAACCTCTTTCAGTCACAGTTTCTCTATAATCGAGGTTTCTGCAATTCGGTTTCATTCGTTAGGAGAAAAGTTTCAATTAACGCTGATGTATACATTAGTAGTGAGTTTTGTTATGGAGTTGTTACACCTAATGGTCTAAGATACTGTCTTTCTTATTGGACTCATATGGATGAGGGGGGCTCTGACTTAGCTTGGCTCAGAGTTTCCTTTTTTCTTGGAAGTCCCATGTTTCCCACTTGTTTGTAATATCCTGCCTGCTACTTTTCACTGTCCTATTTAACTATGAGCCAAAGAGGATCACTTGTAGGTCCTGATTTATGGAAAAAGTGTTATGATATAGGGAGGTTTTTATGCCTAAGAAACATCCAAAATATCAAAAAATAGAATCTTACAAATCAAAAATGCTGTTGAAGGTTTCCTTAGGCGTGGCTCGCTAACATATCTAGTTTTATAAAGTCCTAGGAGATTTTAAAAGATAGAAGATTAGATTAGAAGATAAAAGGTAATTGAACATTTTTTCTGAAAATTGTTTAAGAATAGGTTATTAACACTAGAAGTACCGAGCGGTCATTTGACGGTTTTCAGTTTTTGATTAACCGTAGCTCGAAAACGGTTTAAGTTACGAATCTTGTTCTCCTTGACTTTTAATATTTTGCACTAACAATATTTTGCAAAATATTAAAAGTCAAGGAGAACAAGATTCGTAACTTAAACCGTTTTCGAGCTACGGTTAATCAAAAACTGAAAACCGTCAAATGATCGCTCGGTACTTCTAGTGTTAAGACAATGAATATTGAAATGTATCCATTACATCCGGATTTAGAATTGTGTACTAGGTTCTAGGAACATATTAGATAATTGTGTCATTGAAGAATGATTAACAAATGATTGTCCTGTCTGCGCCAACTTTCTTGACATCGGTGACTTTATTTGGCTGTCTACTGTGTGCCGACTGTCAAGACTCCTTGATCCTTCTTTAACACTTTCGCTATTTTGTTGCCATATGGCAACATGCTACTTTGTGGACGTCTGCATCCTCTATGGTTGCAAGAATACATTTTTTTGTTGGCCTTTAGAATAGTTTGAAGTTTTAGGAAAAATACGAAATTAATAAACTGAATATTTAAGTTTAAAGAAGAGAAGTATACACTTTTTATAATGGTATATCTTGACATAGTAAAGGAAGAAGAAGCAGAACAAATTAGAGAACTTTTTAATTTGACGTTTTCTTTCAATTTAGATACTTTTTTTTTAATTTTGGCTGAAGTAAATGAAGAAATATTCAAATTTTTATGCGTAAAAAGTTTAATGTTTAAGTAATTATTACAGCCACAACGATGTGGTTGCTCTCATAGAAAAACACTCTAAAATACAGGGTCCGAGTATAAAAATTAAAAAATGTCTTATGGAATGTTGCTAATATAACCACATAGAAGCCTAAGACGTAAAATTTAAAATTTTAACTTTCCCCAGAAAAAACCTGTAGCGAAAGGGTTAAGACGACAATATATCTGACCTTAGCTAAACTGAAGACGCTGCAAAAGTGTGTTAAGCCGAAAGAGCTATGATTGACAAATGATTGAGGTGTCTTTCCCAACTTTACTGGCGTTGGTGACTTCACCTGACTGCCCACTGTGTACTGACTGTTGAGACCTCTTGAACTATCTCTTAGATCAGAATATATCTGACCTTAGCTAGACTGGAGTTGCACCCGATGTGAGTTAAGCCGAAAAATGGCGAAGTTAAGGATAAAAAAGTCGGTAATCTTCAATCCTCGGATAGCTTTTATTCAATCTGGCGACAAACAAATTTTAAACAATTCGAATTCCCCCTAAAACGTTCAGTTTCAGTTTAAATTGGTTTAACTCTTTGCTGGGCTTAACAATTTAAATTAAAACATTTCCCATTTTTGCTAAATTGGTTTGTATGGCACAACGGTTTAGAAATTTATGTTCCACTATTGTTTTTTGTTCTTTGAAATGTTTTCAGTTCCCTAGAAAATTCTCATCAAGTAGATATTTGAGTAGATTTTCATTGAATACCATTTGACATTATTTGATTAGTCGTTACGTTATTAGTTCATTTGTTTTTCACAATTTCTTTGTACATACATACCTTTGAATGAATTTCCATTAACAAACCTATTTGACATAATAAATGTGCGCAATAAATTCCCTAACGTTGCCATTTGCCGTCATAACCTCAAATATTTACACATATTTGCAAAAAACCTTACAACAAATTTGTAACTAAAAACGCATTTCTCATTATCGTAACATGATCATTAACGATGCAATTTATTCTTGTCTTCTCTTTCATTTTTTTGTATTACTGTGGCTGCCTCGTATCTCACCATTTAACCAAAACAAATTAAAACACAATAATTATTACAATAAATCGACAAATTAAAACTGCATACAATCATCTAACCAAAAAAAAAAAAACAAAATTAAATTGTATGAAATTAGGGCAACAATAAGAACATTTTGGTAAAGAAGGTTTTCATTTTGAAAGGCGGTAATAATACGTAATGATGAGCCAACGATATGATCTGCGGTAATGGAGGAGGCGGCGGAGGCGTGGCTGTAGGCGCAGCCAGCAGCGGCAGCGGTGGTGGCGTTAGTGCCGGCCGAGTGGTGAATCGTGTGCAGAGCGGCGGCAGCCTAGCGGCAGCGTCGACAACGCCCGGCACTGCACCGTTGGCCGGCACGCGGCGCATACTGCGCGGACATGCGGCCCAAACAACGACCGGTGAACGCGTGCTGCTCATCAACTACGTCTCGCCCAATGCGTCGGCCGCCACATCGCCCACAACGGCAGCAACTGTCAGAAGCGCCGGCGGGGTGGTGTCAGCGGCGCCAACAACAACGCGCAAAATCCTCCATGCTCGAGCGTCGGCAGCGGCGGCGGCAGCACTCAATGCGGCGAACGTCGGCACCGCGACACCGGTGTCGTTCGCCGGCCTCGGCTCCGAGGTCACCGTCACGCTAACACGCTCCGGCAAATCGACCGCCGGTCATATTGTACGCAACCATTCGGTGGGCACGGAAACCACACAGCAACACATCACAGCTGCCGGCACGGTGGCATCGACATCGCCGCCACCGCTGGTCTTTACCACACACAGCGAACTGCAGCAACAACAGCAGCAGCACCACCAACAACAACAACAGCACGAATTGGTCGAACAACAGCACCATGGCCATCATCAACTACTGACGCATCGTCAGCAGCAGCAGCAGCAGCAGCATCATCACCAGCAACAGCAGCAGCAGCACACGAGCACCGTGCTGGATCCGCTGGATCTGCAGGAGCAGGAACTGCAGCAAGCGGAATACCAGCAGCAGCAACACCATCAGCAAATCGTCATTGAGCACCACACGGCGCAGCACCTGCAGCAACAGCAGCAGCAGACGCAGCACGAAGAGGAGCTGCTGGAGTACGAGGACGAGGAGGAGGTGGAGGAGCACCATCTGCAGCAGCTGCAGGAAGTGCAAGAGCAGCAGGATTGCGACAGCGAGCAGCAGGTGGAAGAGGTGTACCTCAACTGATGATCGCAACGGTGCAGGCAATTGGCGCTGCGATAGATGTGCGCCAGGTGTTGTAGGTGCAACGTGTCATGGAAATGTATTAAAAATGTTTTAAATGAATTATTGATTTTGAAAATATTAGTTAACTTGGGCACACATTCTGTTTTTTTTAATTTAATGAAAAGTTTCTAGGCAAACAAAGCCACGATTAAGAAGTGATCCATCGAATCATTAGTGAGTTCTATGTTCAAGCTTGAGCTGTAAGTTGCAGTGGAACTTGGTTTTCGTTTCTATTGGTTTTGAAGTTAAACTTCACGTTTCCGCTTCGAAGACCTTTGTTAATGATACTTAAAATCAGCTATAAATAGTATCGCAGGTTCAGGTTAGGTTAGCTTGAAGTGGCCAACTGCGTCTAATAGTGAAAGTCTGCTGTCTGAAAAATTTTAATGCAAACTATTGTGTAGACTAGACAAGTTGATTCGTAGACCGATGTTAATGCTGCTTTAAGTCACAACTAAAAAAGTTGTACTACAAAAAACAATTTTTGAATGGTAAAAGTCTAAAAAATCGTTCAATAATTTGATTGCAAAGCAGACTTTGATTCTCAAAATAGAATTCAAAATGATTACTTAATTATTTAATTTTATTTATTTATTGCCTATGACATCAGACTTTACAAAATAGAAAACTTAAGAGTAGCTAGCAATGCTCTCTTAAAATCTATGCGACTTAGAGACACTTCGATTTACGATATTCAATGGCAAAATTAATAATTTTCCTTCCAAGAAAGGGACACAATTTCACTTTAAAAAATTGATATCATATGTTTTTATGATTAGTTTTTAGAAATCAGCTCCAGATTCATCAATGGATTTCGAGATGATTATGCACGATTACGAAAATAAAGTGAGTGAAAAACTATTAACGATTGCTTTGCTTAACCTCAAAATTTTCATTTTGGTGACAAAAAAGCCCGGAAAAATTTAGAGCGTCGGCAAAGTTGAAACAAATATTGAATTTCCCAATATGGACTAAGAAAGTAATATCGGTTTTTGAAATGAATTTTGAAGTCGTTTTTCATGATTATTTATTTATTTGGCTTAAACTTAAAATATTCATTTTGATATTTGTCTCGATCACAGTTCACAGCCAAAGTTTAAACAAACAACAAAGTTCAAAATATTCTTAAAAACTAATATCGGTTTACGAAGTGATTTTTGAAGAAATTATTAATGATTATTTTGTTTAAGCTCAAAGTTTTCACTTTGAAATTCGTCTCTAACATGGTTAAGAGTTTTGGCAAAACAAATTTTGAAACCTGTCTTGAACATGGCTTTGTGTTCTGGCTAAACAAGCTTTGAAAATGGTCTCGAACATGGTTGCAAGTTCTGGCAAAATATAAAATTTCCAAATAATTCGTAAAAACCTAAGTTCGGTCATCGAAGTGAGTTTCGAAATTATTGTTAATAGTGGCTAACTATTTTTCATTAGTAGACGAATGTCAATTAAAAGATTTGTTTTCAAAGTACATAATTAAAAAAAAAATTGAAAATGGTACCTTAATTGAATCTCAATCTTCAGAGTAGTCTTCAAAGAAAATTTTATATATGTAGTATTAGAAATAACTCAGGACTTCCAACTTTTAGGCCTGTGTGAAAATGTTTAAGTAAATAAAGTGTGAGAAAATATTTGATTCGGATAAATTAAGCCAAATATGAAACTTTACAATGAACTGCAAATGTAAGTGAACTGAATTCATTGGCTTTTCTGCTCACGCAAGAATAGCAATTTTTTTCCTATACTTGAAGTGAATTCACTAGTTTTTCTTTCACAACTAAATTTGTTAAATACATTCATTTCAAGTTATTTTTTTTAAATTTTATTTATATTTTTTTTTATTAATTGTTAATTATAAATAATAATAATAATTTATTATTATTGTTATCGTATTTAATAATTATTAATTATTATTGCTTAAGTTAATTAATATTTTTCATTCAGTATTTACAAATAATTTTAAAACATTTCCATGACATGACAAGCACGTTTGTTGGGCGCAAACCGCAGATCAAATTTTGACGATAAATGCAATGAAACTGATTACGATTAACTGAAAAAGACAACATTTCAATTTTTAAATGTAAAATGAGGAACAATAAGAAACAACAAATCAATCCCAAAAGCAAAACGTTTCACCGACTTGCGCCGATGGATTAACAAACTGTAAATATTTTAATTTTAAGTATAAATATGAAAAACAAAGAAAAATATACCGCAAACAATGACAAATTTTACTTAAAAAATATGCATACTAATATATTTTAGTAAAATTTCAATCAAATCATTAATGCATAAGTGTAAAATTCGAAATTAAAAATCGTCAACATATTTAGTAAAGTTAAAAGTTTAAGATTGTGTAAAAAATAGTGGCAGAATTTTATTTCGTTTGAGAACTTGACAATGTTTTCTGTACTTTCTTCAACTACATATAAGTGATAATGTATAAGTGTAAGTGTGTGTATGTAGAATTACGTTTAATATTTAATTTTTAAAAACATTTTGCTATTAGTTGTAAGAAAATCATGTAGTTACACTTAAGTCTAAAATAAGTCAATAAGTAAGACAGCAAAAAAAACAAACAAAAATAAGCATAAAAAAGATCACATTTCAATGGCAATTACTGTATACCACCCTGTACCAACATATTGAACAATAGCGATATTTTAACAAAAACAACACATACGTACAGACATACAACTCAAATTGTCAGCAACTGTAATGATCACAAAAAGCTAAACATTTTATTAGAAATTGTCATTAACTGCAAGTCATGCAGTAAAAAGAAATATACGTACATACATACATACATACATACATACATAAACAAATCATTCGTTTGTAGTTTGAAGAATTTAAACATGAATGAATGAAGTAACAAATCAAAAACGCCTGAACAACGTGTTGAGGCATTGACAATTTTTATGCTACAAAATTTTAAATTAATTCTTCAACTTAATTGTAATGTTGTAGAAATGTTGCAAGTACTTTGTAAGCGTAAATATGCAGTACATAAATAAAAAATTATTGGGGCGCAACAGAGACGGGCACACACTGGCCACTGGCAATTAAAAATCGTGTAATAATTGCAACAGGCCGACAGTTGTGTTGCCGTCAATTAATTCTTAAATTACAATAATTGTTTACATTTAGCATAAATTTATCGATTAAGTGAAACTATGGAACAGTGAAAATACCTTCACATACACGCATACACATACACCGCAATCGAATGCATACCAGTGACAGTTGTATGTCGTATTTCACAACATTTTATTGATCATTTTTGATTTACATATATTTGTAAGCACGGTTTTCGATTAATGCTTAAAATCACTATTATACATTTGTAATTAGGCGTAACATATTATTTATGTATTATACAATATACATACATATATGTAGTGCGATTATGTATTGTCTGTCATGATGGCGTATTTTGTGCAAACTTATTAACAACTTTAAATTGCTACATTTAGTTTTGACTAAGTATATACAAATGCATGAAAGCATTGCAATAAAGTCAAGAACTGAAAGGAAATGTGCTGGTTTTTTAATTAATTTATGTTTAGTGAAAAAGTTTGAGGGCATTGGTGCAAAAGGACAAAAGTGCAATTAGGCGAATAATGTCCAGTTCCATGCATTTACCTATATGGGGATTTACAAATAATTGTTTATGTCTACTTTTCATAGGTGTATGATTTTCAATTAAAAAATGTGTCCTACTCAAAACAAGTAACTCGGCAAAGATTTAACATTTAAACCACTAAACCGTAAACCTTTAGACTTCAATTGAGCCTCAAACTTTAGAATAATGTGCAAACCTTTGCTTTAATCTTCGAAGAGAACTTTAAAATACAAATAGTTATAGAAATAACTCAAGACTTCTACTTCTAGGTATATGTGACAAGGTTTATATAAATCAAATGTGAAAGTTTTAATTCGTACTTTAGCCAAATATCAAATTTGAAAATAAACTGCTAGTGAAGTGAATTTACTAGTTTTTCTTTTGCAATTAAATTTGATAAATATTTTTATTTTATTAATACAAATTATTTTTATTCAATACGCTAACCGCGTATTGAGTAAAAATGTTTACACAGATAGAACTGACATACTCGTAAAGTTTTATTGCGATTTCTAACGTCTACTTGGTGGCTTTTTCATAGACAATATTACTCTCAAAGGTTTGCGTTTTATTGCTGAGAGAGGAGCAGATACTAAAAGAATCAAATTTTATTTTTATTTTAATTGGTTGCTTTCGACTCGCAGTGCAACTTACTAATCAGTTGAACCATGGCGGTCTGAATGTCGAACGCATGAGGCGTAACAAAGAAGATGTTAGGTAGTGGGGTAAGTAGGAGTGGCTGCTCTAAGGCAGATCCTACTTACATTACGTTACCCTACATTGTGATATTAGTAACTAATCGAACTTACTACTGTGTCCAAAAAATAAGGTGACATTTGAATTTATGAATTATGAATTATGAATGCATTATGAATTCCTTCCGTCGGGCCAAACAGTCAACAAGGAATATTATTTGAACGTTATGCTTCGTTTGCGTAACGCTATCCGCCTAAAAAGGCCGGAATTGTGGAAAGAAAATTCTTGGTTTTTACACCACGATAATGCACCATCCCATACTGCACTCGTAATTCGTGATCATTTCGCCAAAACCTCAACCCATATCGTTCCGCAACCACCGTATTCACCTGATCTGGCGCCGTGCGACTTCTGGCTGTTCAGCAAGCTCAAAAGATCGCTCCGGGGACACCGTTTTGATACGATAGAGGAGATTCAAGCCGCAGCGAAGACGGAACTGAAGGCCATCCCGGAAAGTGACTGCAATCAGTGTTTCGAAGATTGGAAAATCCGTTGGCATAAGTGCATTGCATCGGGAGGGGATTACTTTGAAGGGAATGAAATTGATTTGGAAGAATAAATAAAGAATTGTCAAAAAAAATACAATGTCACCTTATTTTTTGGACACAGTAGTATATTCGCTCACTCATTGAACCGGTTTGAGCTCCTAACGAAGCCTAGTTGACCGTAAATAGTCGTACAGTCCTTTGACAATTTAGGAAATTCTTGTCGAAGACGAAGTTATTCAGGTGAGTTTTCCTTCTTCTAGATAATGCAGGACAATTACATAGAAGGTAAAGTGTGTTTTCTTTATTTTCCTCGTCCATACAACTTCAACAGAAGTCATTCGAAAGCAAACCTAACCTCTTTGCGTGGATGCCAATTACATAGTGACCCGTTAGAACACAATTCATGTTTCTCATCTTGACACTTTTAATTGAAAGCAGTTCTCTAGAATGACGCAAGTATAAGGTTGGCCAAATTTATGTTGCCTTCAACTAATTTTAGGTTAGTTTCTTGTATTGAGTACGAAGCTTACAGGTTAAAAGAGGTATTCGAAAGTATTGACGTATCTGCTCTGTGGTACCCTACCGAAGGAGATTGTTTGCCCTTCATTTCTCTTGAATGTCCCTATGTCCAGTAAAGGTGAATATGAAGCAACTGGCCAGTTTCGTTAAGAGATTTGATGCAGCTGAGAACAGTTTTTGATAGTATTAAAACTACATCCAGAGACCTAAGAGCTTATTGGATGTCCGATAGCATCAGCATATCTCTTGCCGATATCCTGCTTATTCTAAGCTAACTAGAATCTGCGCCCATTGCTGTGATCTCGGTTTGGAAGACGTCACAGTGAGTTGCTAGGCGCAGCTTCAAATTGCATAAAGCCCACAGCTCACATTGCCTACCAATTTGCATTCGTCCACATACATATACATATATGAAGATCACCACTTGAGGGGAAGCACCCAATTTCCTCTGGTTCTAGAGGGGAATAAAACATGACAAGCTTGGGGTGTCATGTTTTTTATATTCTGAAATACGCCGTAGAATAAATTTAAATTTAAATCCGCATTCCTAAGTCCATTTGAAAAGCATGTTCAATCCTTGTTGCATGACATCCCGGATATTTTTTGAAGACCGCAATAGCAACTGTCCGGGATAATCATACAGATGAACAAAGATTCACTATTGACTCCCAATGGCTTATGTTGATTCTTCTCTGTAGGGTTCCATGATTTTAGTGCGTATTATACTTTTAAAAGTTAAGACAGCATTTAATTTTTAAACACTTTGTGAAGATGTACTCTTTAGATTCCTTTACATCTGAACGGTGATCAGCAACACTTCTCTTTTCACTACTACCGTACAGCAGTAAAATTGTCCATAACGAAAACAGTGAGTTGTTGTACCATAGCGAAGTGAAAGATAGGTAGGCAGGAGAGACATGAAAGATAATGTCCTTGTCATGAAATTATGTCCTTGACATGGAAGATCATGTCCTTGTTGAAAACATCAAAGTGTAAGTCTCATTCCTCCTTTAAACATAACACAGTGCTTTCAATTTCAATGAATGTTCTTTACTTTTATTTATTGTACATTTCAAAACTCACAATTCTTTGCATTACAATTTGTTATTAATTGTTATATTAATTGTTTGATTATATCTCGACTTAATATTATTTAACATATTGTAATTAAAATTAATACAACAGGAAAACAATACAATATACAACAGTTATATTAAAATGATATCAAAGAAAACATTGCAAAGAAAAAAACAATAATAAAAGTATACAAAAATATACACAACACAGTGCGGCAAAAATGTACGTTTGCTTCAGTACAAGAAAAAAATCAATACAAATGAGAAAGTAGCAATCAGATATGGTAAAACTGCGAGTTTAGATTCAATGGATTTGTTCATAATTAAAAATGTTGAAAAACCAAAATTGTAAACTGTAATAAAACTATTGAAAACCCAAAACTGTTTGTGTGTCTTTTTGTGAAATAAAACTATTGAAAAACCAAAATTGCAAAGAAGATTTTGTGTATCTTATTTTTGTAATAAAACTATTGAGAAACCAAAAGTGTAATGAAGATTTTGTGTTTTTTTTGTGTAATAAAACTATTGAAAACCCAAAATTACAAAAAAGATTTTGTGTGTATTTTTTGTGTAATAAAACTTTTGAAAAATCAAAATTGCAAAGAAAATTTTGTGTGTATTTTTTGTGTAATAAAACTATTGAAAAACAAAAATTGCAAAGAAGATTTTGTGTATCTTATTTTTGTAATAAAACTATTGAGAAACCAAAAGTGTAATGAAGATTTTGTGTTTTTTTGTGTAATAAAACTATTGAAAACCCAAAATTACAAAAAAGATTTTGTGTGTATTTTTTGTGTAATAAAACTTTTGAAAAATCAAAATTGCAAAGAAAAGTTTGTGTGTATTTTTTGTGTAATAAAACTATTGCAAAACCACAATTGCAAAGAAGATTTTGTGTATCTTATTGTTGTAATAAAACTATTAAGAAACCAAAAGTGTAATGAAGATTTTGTGTGTTTTTTTTTTTTAAATAAATTCTTTAAAGAATATACAAAAATCACAATTATAACTGTTTATTGTTTGAATCACATAAAACCAAACCGAGTTTGGTAGAAGTATTTAAAAATAAAAGGTGTGCTTTTGGAAATTTAAAATATATATAAAAGAAGTATACACATATAAGACCATTTTTACGATATATGTATAAAAAAGGGTTAAAAATGTATATACAAATATTAAAAAAAAAGGGTAAAATCATGTAGTTAAAAACTGAGTACGCAGTTCCACCATATCTGAGCGCAACTTTAGTTTGAATATAAACTTTTTCTACGCTGCTTTTGTAGTAGCAGTGCTTACAATTTATTCAGTGTTTTTAAAATGCACATTACGATTTTTTACTTTTCTCATTTAAATTCTATATATTTAATTTTACGCTTGAAATTTATTGTTTTATACGTTTTATTGCTAACTTTAGTACATTGTGGCTTTAATATTTTGATTTTTACTGCTACAAAACGAAAAGCGTTAACATATTTCAAATATTTTGTGATTGTAATCGAATTTTGCAGTTATACAAAAGTATTTTCAAGCAATTTGGCAAATTATAAAAATAAAACAAAATTAAAATAATCTAAAAGAACTAAGTATATACATTGGATTTCTATAAAATCGCTGCGAATGTGTTTGTGGCACCATAATATTTTTGAAAGCTACAAAAATAAACGTCACTTCCGCTAAGTATTTCATATTTTTTGTTTAGCTTTTATGTTTTTTAGCTTGTATGTTTTAAGTTTTTGAGGTTATATTTAATTTGTTTTCGTTTAGAATGTTTTGCTTTGCTTCAGCTACTTGAACTAACGCTACTACTTAATGCTGATATTTATTGTATTTATGTGTGTATGTCTGTACCCAGTGAGTACCTAAGTTTGCAAAAATATTGTAACTTTACCAACACTTTTTGGAGTTTTTTTAAACCTATTTTTGCTTTGTAAAATTTCACATATACGCTTACACACACACAAACAGTGTACGTGGAGAAGGAAATTAAAACAAATATAAATGAAAACTAAAAGACTACAAAAGCCAGAAACACGCTACTTGGCGACATGCTGGTCGCTATAAGAAAATGAAAACAAATACCTACAATTTTATATAAAACACGACAATTGCACTTATGCTGTTATGCTTAAGTTTGTTGTTGTTGTTGTTAAATACAACATATTTGTTGCCATTTGGATTTTGCCTCCATGCGAATTGATTTGTTTTTTGTTTCTTTAATACATTAATTGCTTGTTGTTGTTTTTTGTTGTTGTATATGTTAGACATTATGAACTATGAATTTGCAAAAAACTTGTCAATTATTGTTACAATTTGCATTTTGGCATTTATTGGACCTGTTGCAGCAAGCTTTCGCTGCGCGCGCACAAATTTGACTTTTACGTCTCTATGTGTGTGTGTATCTAAGTGTGTGTGTGTGCGCCTGTCAGTTGCAAAGCTGCTAAATTCCTACAAGTATGGGCTGCGCACATTAATCGATTAAATGCTTTCTTCTCTTTCGAATGTTTGAACTAAAAGCAAATAAATCAATGCTTAAGTACAAAAAATTCGTAGTACATTATTTTAATGATTTTGTTTTAAGGCGCCTGGTTTTGATTTTTTTTGCTTGCTTATTGGTTGTATTGCAATGTTTTTATTTGTTTCTTTATTATGTCTGCTGCTCTGTGTGAATTTTGCGCGCTGACAGTGAAACGTTCAGCGCTGCTTTGAAACACTTTGTGATTTTTCTTTGTAAGCTATTAATGTTTAATGCTCTGTAGTGTTGTCGTTGTTGTTGTTGACGATCATTTTCTGCTGCTGCGCATCATGCGTTTGCTGGCAAAACATTCGCCAAAGAAACGATCCAGCGAATGATAGAGATGTGGTCGTACGCTGGCCAAGCTGTGATCCTCGTCGGGATAACTCTGAAAGGGAAGATTGGAAAAATAAATTAAATTTAACTTTCTTTTTTTTTTAACACGAACAAACGCGCAGGGGATGACCCCTATT
The DNA here is from genome assembly GCA_964056695.1 of Melieria picta. NCBI lineage: Eukaryota > Metazoa > Arthropoda > Insecta > Diptera > Ulidiidae > Melieria > Melieria picta. Next base: position 46,168,571 of record OZ057399.1, read on the forward strand.
AATGCGAAGCATTGCGTTGGTTCAGGAAGGATATAAAGGTTAGGAGATAGGGTTATGAGTGAAGTGGTTATGGACTTTTAACTCTGCTATTAGATCATTCCATGAAGAAACTCCATGTACACTTACAATCTGCTTGAATAGAATATCGTGACGCTCCAAATTCTTGGCCAATATCATCGATTGCTGATAGTGCACATTGTCGTCGAGAGTGCCGTGTATGAGCAAAAACTTCTTGCCGCGCAGCTTCTCAGCGCGTGTGCTAAGGCGTGAACTCGAATAGCCGATCCCATTCAGCTTCGGCAAACTCATGTAGCGTTCCGTGTAAATTGAGTCTATTAATTAAAAAATTAGTTACTTTCAAACTAAAATGGACTACTCAGAATCTACCATAGTAAGCCCAGTCGGTAACAGGCGCCACCGATGCAGCACACTTGAAGGCCAAACTGTCATCATTGGCCAAAGCCATGGCTGCCGCATAGCCACCATAACTCCAGCCCCAAATGCCGGTGTGATTGGCATCGATAAAGTTGAATGTTTGCTGCAATTGTCTGCAAAAAAATGAACACATTACTATACACAATTAAATAGCATTATTCAAATTGCTTAGTTCTACCTGGCTACGCTAATTTGATCGCTTATTTCCACTGTGCCCAATTTGAGGTAAACGGAATGTAATAACTTATCGCCGCGCAAACCGGAACCGCGTCCATCGATTTTGGCATAGATCACAGATTGATTCGATGTTAGATAGGTGCCCCAGTCCATTATCCACTTGTCCACCGCCTGAGATGGTGAGACGATACGGTAAAATTTGTTGTCAGCAAGAATTATGAAAAGTTCATTCCTACCGAGTACGAGTCGGGACCGCCGTAAACGTCCACCAACATGGGATACTTTGTGTTGCCGCTGCGATCCAGATTGGGCGGCAATTGTAGCAGCACTTTGGCAGTAAAATTATCGGGTAGCGAGAAGGTGTGTATTTCCATTGTAGGCAAGGCGGTATTTTTCAGCTTGACACGCAGAGCTTCATTGGTCTCCCAGTCGATTAGTTTCGTTAAAGTTATTTGATCTGAAAATAAATGAAATTGTTTATTAAACGAATTTTTTGTTGCTAATCCAACGACTCACTATTGGCATGGCTCCACTCGTAAATGATGGTCATTGGTATGCCTGGTCCCTGAGAGCTGATGACCACTTGACGATCGGTATTAAAATCGGCCGAGTAGTATGTTTGCGTTACATCTGTGCCAAAGAAATGTCAAGTCAAGTTTCTTATTAACAAAATTTAAACAGTCAGTTAATTTATTTAGGTTTCTTGGCTCAGCATTCCTCATTAGCCTAGCCAAACTATGGCCTCTGAATATCGGGAATATAGCCATTAATTCATAACGGAATCTTCATGATACCCCGTGCTGTAAGGGGGAGTCGTCCCATCTTCTGTGGTATCACAATGAGCCAAAAGTTGTGCTTTTCACATAGAAGGTACCCACTCCAACCTAACCTAACTTTGTTAAGTAATTTCACTTACCGCCGGAGATATGCAATTTACATGTGAGACACATGGCATTCTGACCCGGTTCCGCTTTCACCGCATATACGTGCATAATCTCGGCATTTTGTTCCGTGTTGGCGGTATAAAAAATGATATCGCTCGACTTGTCCCAGTGCAATATGGACTGTACCACATATTTGCCTTTGGTCAGTGCTTCGGGATTGCCGTGCGACGCTTTGGTGGAGAGTGTGCACAGATGTCGATAGTAGGCCTGATCGCTTTGCAGTTGTGGCAGTATTAGAGCGATGCGTGTACCATCGCGATTTTTGAATGGGGTCGAGAAAAGATCAACCCAGCCAGTCTTTGATTCCATGTTGTAGATCTTGAAAAACGAAACGAAACAGCATTAAATTCGATATGGTAAAAGTTCTTTCAAGTTTTTTAGAAAGCTTTTCAAAGTCTTTTAAAGTCATAGTCTTTTAATAGCATTTAGCAGGGATTCCCTATTACGTTGATTCTGGAACTTACCTCATAGCGCTTGACACCGTCAAACACCTGCAGATAGGCCAAATTTTGTATGCGATTCATCCACACCGACAGCACCTTATCCTTGTCCAGCCAATCCACCACTGTTATAATATAGTCTGTTTCCGTGTTGAGCGAACTGGGCACGGGAATTCCCGTTAGAAAGTCAGCGCCCTGGGTAGCACGCACCAAATCGGCCGTAAAGAGGCTAACGCGCGGATTTGACGAGCCCGCTTTCGGATAGGCCACCAAACGATTGTACGGATACTGATAGCGCAAATCGCCCGCTTCGCCGTAATATGGGAAATTGATGACATGTGTGGGCGTGTCGTCGAACTTGATGAACGCAATCATGGTGCCATTCGGATTGAACCAGGTGGCCACGTTCGAGCTGAAGACTTCCTCCTCGTAGACCCAGTCGGGTATGCCGTTCAGAATGCCTGGATTCTCGTCGCTCGTTATGGCTATCTCGTCGGCAAAGGCCGTAGGCTTGTAATAGAGATTACGTTCAAAGTTAATGATGAGACCATGACCGACGGGCGCCCATTGTGCCATGATAACAAAGCGTTGAGAGCCCTTAATGGTGAGCGGCTGTATTTGGCCCGATGAAATATTGTAGATATCGTACTCGGCCTCGAAACTGTGACGAAAGTTCTGCAGCGAAAGGTAAATGTTACAAAAATTATTGTCGAAGAGATAGGGAAACATTGGATCACTTACTTTCTTATAGTGTTTGGCCAAAAGCAGCAGCTGCTCATCGGCGGACTTCTCGAATAGCACATATTGTTGCTGTAATTCGATTTGAAAGTATTATATAAAAGAATAAACAATTAAATTAAACCTTTCAGATCTGAAGCGCACTTTACTTTGTATCATTCTGAGAGGTTTCAAGCTATGCGCATATTTCACTTACATGCTCGTCGAACATGAGCGTCTTCTTTCGTTTCGCCTTCACATCGTACTCCACAATTGACTGTAAATGTCGAAAGGTCTTTAGTAGCATTTGAGTTATATACACAGCCACTTTAGGCAATATTCAATACAAATCGCTTACATTGTTTTCCTTGTAAATGAGACCCGTGCCCATCGACCAGCTGGAGTTGAAGCGTCGCGCCTGCAACTGGCCACTGATCACATCGTCCAGATGGATGCCCTCTCGAACGACTTCGGAGGGTGCACTGTCCGCCTCGCTGGCGCGCAGCACAAAGTACAATGCCAGACTCAGCAGTGCGAGCAAAACTAAACCTAATATCACGCCGAGTATGATACGCAATTTGCGTATTTTCATTTGCGAATACACCAAATTCTGAAAAGATCAATGGGACAGGAAAACTTTGTATTATTTAGAGTGAAGTGAGTTGACGTGAGATATAACATAAGACAGAGTATTGAAAACAATCATTGCTGCCATTGAGACATCGATCGTATTGATTTACCGGCTGAAATTAAAGACTGATCGTTCAGATACCCTTTCTATGTTACACATTACTGGATATCAATAAGTTTTCCGCGCAATGTATCATATATGATTCATGTTACTGATTTTGCAACTGATGATATTGCCAATGAATCACATATGCACAATTTTGAATACATACGGACTGTTCCAAAAGACACTAATTTTGATTGTAAATATATGAATCAATGAATCACAGACACTAATTTTGATTGTAAATATATGAATCAATGAATCACATATGAACAATTTTGAATACATACGGACTGTTCCAGAAGATAAACTAATGTTTATTATTAATATATGAATCACATATGCACAATTTTTAATATATGCGGACTGCTCCAGAAGACACTAATTTTGATTGTAAATATATGAATCAATGAATCACATATGCACAATTTTTAATACATATAGACTGCTCCAGAAGACAGTAATTTTGATTCTGAATATATGAATCAATGAACCACATATGCACAATTTTGAATACATACAGACTGTTCCAGAAGACACTAATTTTAATTGTAAACATATGATTCAATGAATCACATATGCACAATTTTGAATACATACGGACTGCTCCAGAAGACACTAATTTTGATTCTAAATATATGAATCGATGAATCACATACGCACAATTTTGAATACATACGGACTACTCCAGAAGACACTAATTTTGATTGTAAATATATGAATCAATGAACCACATATGCACAATTTTGAATACATACGGACTGTTCCAAAAGACACTAATTTTGATTGTAAATATATGAATTAGTTTGTCTGGGTTGAGCTCGGTAGAAGTTTTTAGTGACAGTATGGGGACATGGAATCACTTATTGACATTACCGACGCTGAGCCGAAAGCTATTCCGCTCAGCAAGCTAAGAAGCGTCATACACAAGTGGCCGTGTATGTCGATGGAACAAGTTGTCTTCCTGCAACACATCAAGGAAAACATGATCAAAGTACAACCTGAACAGGACAAAGCAACTGCTTGAAAACAACTGGTGGAATACCGCAAGGCTCACTGCGGTTAGACGAGGTGTATGCTGTCACGCAGGCACGCAGGGACTCACAGCGGCTAGGGTCTCACGACGAGGCCGCCAGGTATATTTTCGAAGTTGTGAAGGAATTCGTCTATATTGGCACCGCCATAAACAGCAGCAATGATGTCAATCTGGAGATAAAGCGAAGAAATATTCTTGCAAATAGGTGAAACTAGGGTGTCGGTAGGCAATTGAGTACCAGAAACCTCATCGACCGATAACTTGTACTCTATAGGATGGCTGAAAAATATGTATGTTCGAATAGTTGGGGGTCGATGGCGAAGAGGAAAGGATCAAGTTGAAGACGTCCTATCATCTCTTTTGGTGTGATCAACTGGAGAAAGAACTAAGTAAATGACGTGCATACGGGTCATTGGCCGGTAAGGGAACAGACGGCCCTGTTACCAATGCCCTTCAACAAATATTGTGGCAGTTGTGGACAGGAGGACCAGAGGGAAACATTCTCCCAGTTTCTGTGTGCATGCCTGAGCTAAGCAAGGAGACAGGCTATGCTCGGGATTCCCATTTCGAAAGACTTCAGAATCATTTCAACTATGGAGTTCCTGTTCTTTTTCATAGTTGAAATGGATCTCAAAATGTGTATTTAAAATACCGGCCAATAGCAACATAAAACGAGGATGTGGTACCAAAACGGCACTTTATGTGCTTGCAATGAAGTCGGCCCTGTTTCGAAATGAATCACCACTGGTTGGGAAAAATTGATCGTTTGCAATATTATCCAACGAGAGAGATCTGCGCCAGCACAAACCACAATTAAACCAGAGTTGCATCAAAAGTAGATCATGGTGTAAATTTGGTGGAATTACAAAAGTTCTTAAAACGATTGACAATAAAGTCAACAACTAATGAAACTGGAGAAAATATTTCATTTCATTTCATTTATTTCAAGTCTACAGTAAATGAACTTACAGACTAAGCAAACAACAATATAAGAACTTAAAAATAGAATAACAATAGGAATAGAACTTAAGAATATAATAACAATAAGAATGACGTTATTTATAAAAGCAATTCAGACGTGATTTTAATTCTTTTTTGGAGATCGAAAGATCGAGGTTAAGAGAACCACAGATCTTGTTAAATTCGTGCAAAGAATAAGAATAAGAAAATCGCATGGGAATCATAATCCACTGCGACAATGCAAGGCCTCACACATTTTTGGTGACTTGTAGAGAATTATTAAAGCTCGTTTGGCTTTGGTTTTATCGTCTACGAAATAGAAAATAGTTCCGTGTTTGGCGACAGCGACAACTGCGGTCAGTGGTCGTGCAGCTGTGCAGTCGTCAAAATAATCGTCTCCATAGGAACGTTTTGATTCTCTACTTTGACAGATACGGTCGTCTATGTGTTCAGGTCATAACTCTTTCTGATCTGAGCCTCAGTTGATTGGACCTTTTTTTTGTTTTTTAATCTGTTATAACTGAAAAATCATTGGCTACATTAATGGCTGATTATACTGAGATTGAGAATGCTATCAAATTTTAAGCACATTTCAAGGACTCAATGCAAGAGTTGCGTCTAACCTTTTCAGACCTGAGAGATCAGTTCATTGACTAATTTATTAGATTTTTTCAGTCTCTTATATTTGAAATATTTTGGCTAAATTAGTGTAGGCCAATACTCATCAGAAGTCAAGCAAATAGCCAAAAATTGATCAAATTTCAAGAACTCAATGAAGAAGTCGGACAATAACGTCTCAGAACTCATATAAACTTCAGTTAATCAAACTTGCTGATATGTACATTAGTTGGGTTTTACCCTTTCAAATCTGAGTCTAAGTTTATTAAGAAATTTTGGAGATTTTTTTCAGTAACTTATCTGTGACTTATGACGATTTTCATGAGAATCACGCTGCCAAAAATCTGAAAAACTTGTTAATAAACTGAGATGCAGATCTATGCCCAACGGCCAAACTGTGCTTTTTGGTCGAATATTAATAATTTTTTTACAACAAAAAAATCTGAAAAAATAATGAGATTTCAAAACCGTTTTAGAAAAAACTAAAATAAAGAACTAAATAAAATTCAAAAATATTATGAAATATTTATCTCTTTGTGGTTGAAAAGTTTCAATGAACAACTCGTATATTTTTAATCATAAAAGTTATTAAAAAAAGTACGCGCAGTCCGGTGGGCATTAAAATTCCGCATTGTATGCGCCAACGGAAGTAAAGTACATTTTCCAAATTGACACAAATGACTTAAGTACAGCTTTTGTCTCTACTAAATATACTCGCACAGACAGTCGATTCATGCGAATGGGCCGTAAAGCGTTAACAGTGCGGCCAAGTTGCGAGGTGAGTGGCGTAGAAGCACTCAAAAACAGCGCGTTGCGGCACAAATCGTAATTGCGCATCACGTAGTCGTGGTGCACGATGACGATGTTGTTGTTGTTATTGTTGTTAATAAACATCGACCACGTACGGACAGTTGCAGCGATGCGGGTTCAACGTATTCCCCACAATGAAACGACTGCGCATGCGCAGCGTCTCAACGCTTGGCGCAAGTGCAATGCGCGCAGCAAACACGCCAACGTTTCGTGCGCTGCTTGAGGAAAAAGTGAGTGGCGAGTGGCGAACGAGAAAGTTGTTAATATGTATGTATAAAAGTGTGTTCAGTGTATATGTAATCGAATTGGGCCTGAAAGTGCTTTGGCAGCGAGCAAGAGTCGTGAATTTTATTGCTGGCCACTTGCAACACACAAACATTACGACCACTGCTCAGGCAAACAAATCGCACAATTTTATGTAATGCGCGCAAAACTTAAACAGCTGAATAAAAAAAAGCCAAATAAATACCAATTTTCAGTTCAGTCATTGCGCGAATTGGCATTTATTGACTATTGAATCGAAAAATGAAGCAATTTCTATGCGGCGGTTAGTTAGTTGTGTGTTTTTGTTGTTGAAATTGTCACACAACTTTGTACTATTTTGTTGGTTGTTTTAAGCATTTTGTGCGAAGGTCGCATAGAGATTTTTGTATTTTATATTCTGACAACGTAATGCCAACATTTTGAAAGCGAGTTTTTGTGTCAACAAATAACATTTCACTTGCTGCCTTACACATTAATTGCACGTCCAATGAGTTAAAAATAAATTAAAAAAATTACAAAAAAATCTGTTTCAATTTCATTGTTTGCTTAATCAGCAAATCGGATTTGTATGCTGCTTACAAAATCAAAGCCATTGTAGCTGTTGTACTGCAGTCGTGGTAATAACCTGTTGCCGTGTCAAAAAATACGTCAACACTAAGCAACAAATATTGCAGTTATTTTTGGGCAGTAAATAAAGTAATTTAATATTAGCGTCAAATACAAAATTCAGTTGGAAATTGTCACTTTTCTATAAAAAATTATATGGTGTGATTTGAAAAATTTTGTAGATGATTTATGAGAGTAAAAATAATAGCTTCATAGAATTAATGATGAGTAGAAAAAAAATTATTATTTATTTTATTAAAACTTAAAACTGAATCAAAACTTAAAAATTAACTATCAAGAATGGGCACATCAAAACCTTTTGATTTAGAGTTACAAAATGTATAAAGTAAGTTGGGTAAAGCAGCGCACACAGGAGGGGTTTGGGCGTTCAACCTCCCCAAATACAAAACTTGCCGGTGTAAAATATGGTTTCGAATGGAATTGGGCTCAAAAGTTGTACGCAGTCCCTCCTAGAATTTGATTAGACAAATCTAAGGTAGAAGGTCTTTTCGGGAATTGAATAACTTCGACACATTACGTAAGATGGACTGGGACCAATTGTAGATAATCTCCATCAGCCTTGAAAAACCCATTAGTTAGTAAGATCACGTTCAGAAAAATCAAATGAGCCAGCAGATGATTCAACTGAGAGAAGATCAGAAATAAACTTTTTTGTACTCAAACCTAGAATTTGATTAAACAATTCGAAAGTCGAAGGTATGTTCAACAATTAAATAACTTGTAGACATCACGGAAGATGGATTGGAACTAACTGTAAGCAATCTCGAACGACTCTAAAGAAGCTATTAGTAAGTGAGAATAGTTCGAATGGAGCAAAATAAGCCAGCAGAGTATCCAGCTAAGATGGGATGGGAAATCGACTTTTTTGCACTCAAACGTAGAATTTGATTAAGAAATTCTAAGTTAGAAGGTCTTTTCGAGAATTGAATAACTTGGAGACATCACGGAAGATGGACTGGGACCAACTGTAGAAAATCTGGATCAGGTCTCAAGAAGCCATTAGTAAGTAAGGACACGTTCGAGCAAAGCAAAATGAGCCATCACATTATCCAGCCGAAAAGGGGCTCGGAAATGAACTTAAAATTAGATTAAATAATTTTAAAGTCCGTTCGGCGATTGAATAATTTCAAGATACCACGGATGATGAAGTGGATCAACCTTGGTTGACTCTAAAGAAGAAGTATATTAGTAAGTGATGCCAACAATGTTCTCAGTCTAAATCGAAAAAATCAGAAATGGTTGAATGCGGGACATCGAAACTTCAGAACACATTTAGCACGACTCAACCTTTCTGAAAAAGTTACCAGAAGATAATGTTTGGAAGATAATGAAACAACTGAAAATCCAGTGTATCAATGTCCACTGTAGAAGAAGCGATTAGAAGATTGGATGGGATAATCATCACTGGAATAATTATCAAAAGTGGGTGCCTAATGATTCTTAGTCACAATAACGTTCTAGAGCTAATGTTTGACATGGTTCATAAGGAAGATCTATAATTACCTTCGGCATTTACGTATCTGAATTCAAGGGCGAATTAAAAGCCCAACTAAGTGAATTGCTATGGCCAATTATATAAAAGGGTTTTATATGGTAAAAATCAGTCATGTGGATGGATACGAGTTCATTGACATCATAAATAGTAAATCTATGAAATGAATAGCTATAGACTAATAGTATAGACCAATTAGTAGGTGGAACATTATTTCATACTTGAAACTTCTGTTGGAACAGTAATTTCGTCGCTTTTGATTAAATATGTTCAGATATTTGGGTTTTTATTGCCAAGGTAAGGTTAGTTTATAGAAGGGGAACCATTTGGAAGAAGTGCATTTCAGAAATCTGTGCATCAGCTATTTGAGTCCATCGAAAACCCTGACAGATGCTCGATTGATCCCACTCTATTCTCATCTCCGCAACTTTTTCATAAATCATGGGTTGTGAAAATTCGCACATTTTTGCTTCCTGTTGGATTATGGTCATGGTTCATTTTTCCTGTCAACTAGTGTAATTTTGTTCTCCCAAAATATTTGCGGTAGTGTTGTTCGCAAAAAGAACGCACACTTGTCGCTCGTTGTCGAAGCTGTGCACGTTCGCGCTATCTATGGCGAGATTACGTTGCATGGCTAATGAAAAGCCAGCTTGGGCGTTGCGCTGTTAAAAAAACACACGAAAGAATTTTTGTATAGTTTTTTGGTCACTGTTGTACATTAATGTAGAGGTAGAAAAATTCATAAAAATTGTGATTTACGCGTTAAGAATTTTCATTGTTTTGCATTATGCGCAAAATTCATTGGCGGACATGCGACTTGTTTGCGAAAAAAATGATTAGTTTTTACAATATTGATTTCAAAGAAGTGCGCGTAATGATTTGAAATGGAATTTTGAATAAAAGAATAATAAAAATAAGTATAAAATTTATAGGTTTTTGTGATTCATGATGATTTGTAAAGTAAGATGAATTTGAAGCTGATTTATTTCCGATAGTTTTTGTAATATTTAAACACTTATATCTACTTATATATTTTTGTTAAATCAATCATTGAACCATTAGACAATTGCATGTTGCTCGAGACTGTTTTTAATCTACGCTTTAGCGTAGAAACTCAATCTGCATTATTGCTCCCATGCAACACTAAAGAGAGAGGAAAAAATTGGCAGCGGCCCCTGTGTTCCGCTTCTCCCGGGCACGAATTTTTTTTTACATTCTTGCTCTCATGTAACTTTTGCTTTACTTTGTTTTTTTAATTCTCTCACTAAAATGAATATTTTCCAAACTGCATAAAGTGTTGAAGCCAACAAGTGACGATTTTCATGGATGTGAGACGACATATAGACCGCCGTCAAGGCTCTGTGCAGCTGCTGCATATTTAATGCAGTCGTCGCGTGCGAGTCAGTGACAGTTGTCGCACCTAAATTAAACTGTAGGCACTTTAGTGCCGCAGCAGCCGACGCTGGTGCAAAGTTTGCGCGTGCGGCGTGCGTAGGAATAAATTAGCGGCAGATGTTGAGGGATTGACTTTTTGTTGTGGTGTGAATTTTTTATACTCTTGAAAAGCGAGCGCACGTTAGAAGCTTTTAAGCTGGATTACATAGTTGTAGGTAAAGTGATAATGGAAATATTTATGGGCTTATAAATAAAAACTGAAGGGAAATTTGAGACTTCAGTGATACAAAAATGGCTACAAATTGACATTTGTTGACAGTGACAGTTGTCGCTGAAGTTGGTTGAAGGATGAAATGAAGGAAGTCTTTTTTTTTATTATTTTAATTTTTTTTGGGGGAAAATGTGAGAACTTTTAGTTGTTGTAGTGACAATTGGTTAAGAAAATACAAAATATACAAATTTGATAAGAGCTAACACTGTGCGACAGTGAATTTTACACACGAAAACAATCAGGGACCGTAACAGTTATAGGTTTTTTTTTTACATCAATGTTCAAGTGTTATTTTTTTACTTTTGTTTAATGGAAACACATAACGGTTATTTTTTATTTATGTATTAAAAATCCTATAGTAACAATTGCTATATTTTATATTTGTATTTAATTATTTTACACATAACAGATTTTTTTAAATTTATATAAGTATTTCACTTTTGTTTAAAAAACAGTTATTTTTTATTTATATTCTTAAAAAACTTTAATAACAATTATTTTTGATTTTTATTTTATTATTTCACACATAACAGTTTTTTGTTTTTAATTTTTTTTTACTTTTGATTAAAAAATAACTGGTGTTTTTGGTTCATATTCTAAAATTCCTATGAAAACAATTATTTTAGATTTTTATTTAATTACTTCACACATACCAATTTTTGTATATTTTTATTTTAGTAGTCTTATGATAACAATTATTGGTTATTTTTATTTAAGAAAGTCATCAATAAAAATCAGTAAGTGACTTTTATTTAAAATGTCATAAATAAAAATTAGTCAGTGACTTTTTTTATAAAAGTCATAAATAAAAATCAACCAGTGACTTTTATTTATAAAAAGTGAATCAGTTAAATCAGTCAGTGACTTTTCTTTATAAATGTCATCAATAAAAATCAGTCAGTGTCTTTTATTTGAAAAAATCATCAATAAAAATCAATCAGTGCGTTTTTTTTATTAAAAGTCATCAATAAAAATCAGTCAGTGACTTTTAATAAAAGTCATCAATAAAAATCAGTCAATGACTTTTATTTAAAAAAGTGATTAACAAATATAAATCAGTGACCTTTTATGATTTTAATAAAAGTCATCAATAAAAATCAGTCAATGACTTTTATTTAAAAAAGTGATTAACAAATATAAATCAGTGACCTTTTTTAATAAAAGTCATCAATCAAAATCAGTCAGTGACTTTTTTTAAAAAAAAAGTCATCAATAAAAATCAGTCAGTGACTTTTTTTTAATAAAAGTCATCAACAAAAATCAGTCAGTAGCATTTTTTGTTTATAAAAGTCATCAATAAAAATCAGTCAATGGCTTTTTCTTTATAAACAGTGTCAGTGTCTTTTCTTTGTTTAAGTCATCAATTAAAATCAGTTAGTGAAATTTATTTAAAAAAGTCATAAAAAAAAAATCAGTGTCTTTTTTTTTAATTAAAAGTCATCAATAAAAATCAGTCTGTGACTGTTTTTAATAAAAGTCATCAATAAAAATCAGTCAGTGACTTTTATTTAAAAAAGTGATCAATAAATATCAATCAGTGACTTTTTTATGAAAGTCATTAATAAAAATCAGTCAGTTTGCAAATTTTATTAAACATAAAACTCACTAAATAAAAGTTTATTGTCAAATATGATTCTCGGTGCGAAAAAAAATGTTTTGGTATATTTAATTTAGTTGTATGACATTCTCTTCATAGCATTTTTTTCAAATATGATTTTCATAAATAACTGTTTGGAAAAAACTGGAAACAACTGGAAAAAATCGATATACTCTCACAACTAGAGGCCAAATATAGTAAAAGGGCATATTTAGTTTTGCTTTCTAACGACAGGATGTTTTTTAAAAGAAATTTGAAATTTCAAGGGCACGAATATTTCAAAAAATTCAGCGCAGTGTAGAATATGATTATGCATATCAAATGAAAGAAAAAATTTCCCAGATTTAAAAAACATTAATTTTTTGGGTCAAAGAATGAATAATTACTGAAAATATCTTTTTCAAACTTTATCCTTGAATGTTCTTGAAAATTTCCAATAGTTTTTTTTTTAAATATATCTTAAGAACTAATAGTACACTACCACATCCTTAAATTTCGTCCCACTATCTTTATTAGTTAGAATTTATTCAAGTGTTAATTAAATAATTTAAAATAAAGTTCTTATTCGGATTTTTTTCCGCGTACGCCCGAAAGGCAATCTATGGGTATAGTAATTTCTATCTCGCGTTTTATAAGTACGATCGGGTTACGCTAGATGGCATTAGAAAGATAAGATTTTGTACTAAACAAACTTTTCAGACAGTTTTGTGATGGCTTGACTCAGTTTTGTTTGAATGCACATTAAAGATAGACAGAAGCAAAAAGAAAATAAGCCACATTTTACAGACAAAAACGTACAGAAACCAGAGCGACACAAAGTGTGAACAGTGTTTATGGTCCTAACAGGGTAACAGTTAAATACGAGGCAATTTCGTTTCGGAAATTTTGACGTCAAAGATTCAACAAGCTCTCTAAATCCAATTAATGAAAATGCTCTAAAAATCATGGATTCGAATCGAGTCGAGTCCAAAAGTCATGTAAGCTTTATTTTGATAGCAAAAAACCATTTGCAACCACTTGAGTAATATAAGAGGACACAAAAAAAATTAATGTAGGGTCAGTGGCGCACAGAGGATTTCATTTGGGGGGGCGGGGGTTTGCGTACAACTTTTCAGCCCAATTCCATTCGAAACCATATTTTGCATTAGCAATTTTTGTATTTGGGTGTTTGAACCCCCTAACCCCTCCCCCTGTGTGCGCCTTTGGTATGGGTGCTACACAAGTTAACCCAAAAATAATGTAAATGGACCACATTTCCATCTGCGAATCACTGCTGAATTGCAAAAACTGACCCATTTCTGAAGCGTTTGATGACTGCTGATGAAAACTGGATTATTTAGTCTACAAAAGTGGATCATTTACGACAATGTCAAGCAAAAACGCTTGTGGTCGAATCGCTGTGAGCCGGTGCAAACAGTGGTCAAGCCAGGATTGATGGTCAGGCAGGTTTTGCTGTGCGTTTGGTGGGATTGGCAAGGAATCAACTACTATAACTGCTTCTATATGGCCAAACTTTTAATTTAAACTTGATCTGTCAACAGTTGGACCCTCTGAAAGAAGCAATTGCCCAGAAGCGGCAAGCTTTGGCCAATAGGAGAGGAATTGTGTTCCATCAGGCCACACACATCGTGAGTGCGTCTCCAGAAGCTGCGGGAACTTGGTTGGGAGATGCTTTAGCATACATTTTATAGTCTGGACCTGACAAGTGATAACCAACTGTTCCTCTCTATGGCAAATAATTTTGCTGGTGATAAAGTTGGCTCGGCTTGTGAGAATCGTCAATGTTGTGAATGTTTCAGTTATTTGCCAATAGGGATGAAGGTTTCTATGTAAAAGACTTAAGCCTACTGAACAAAGAAGTGCATATTTGACATAAATCGGATTATTTTTATTATGTTAAATAAAGGCATTTCTTTTCTTCTTTTGGTTTTTTGAATTATGAACAAACACATCTCACATCTCACACAGTTCCGACATTCTTTGTGCACTTTTGACATTTCTTATGTAAGATACTTTTTCAATTGTTGACTTTATTGCTGTCAAAACTTGCCTCAAACAGTTACGTACATACATACAAACAAGGCATCAAAATATGTTTTCCTTTTTTTTGTCTTACCAATCAGCATTCCAGCACATTGCCACTGTGCGCGTTATTCTTTTAGCCTCACTTTATTACAATTTCGAAAGTCAAAAGTTCACACTTTCCATTCATTGCCCGCGAGATTTTGCTTTTACGCGCACGTATGTCATGTACTTTTTTGAAATACGACCAAGTTAAAGTTCGTTCATTAAAAAAAAAGAATGACGAAAAAGAAAACTTCAGTTGGCGAGGAATGAATGCGAACGGCGGCGACGCGGCAAGCAAATTTTATTTTCATCGTTTTGCGAGTGAAATTGAAATTGAACGACCGAGCAAACGAAAAGGAATGCCAAAGGACAAACGCATTGCTGGCGACTGTATTCAGTTGGCGCGAGTCGGGTGGGTGCGGCTGAGGAAGTGCGAGCAGACTTGGCCAATGTGTTATGGCAGTGGCAACAAAAGAAAAGGAATTGCCACAAAAGGCTGAGAAGAAGCATGCGGCATGTTCAGAGTTTTCGAAAAACACGCTGCGCCGCACGTACGCGCTTCAATGCGGAAAGACAGATGGTTGTGCGGATAGGTTAGGTGGGAGTGGGGGTGCGGGTTGGGCTCTATGCGAACATGAAAGGGAGGTGCAGAGCGTGGGTTGAAGGGATGGCGACACGGCGAGACGGTTGCATGCAGCGACAGCGAGTCGGACATGCGGTCAGACGGACTTACACATATGGGATTCAACGTTGGCTGGAGGCGAAGCGGGTCCGCAAAACGAACGATGCGGCTCCAGGGACAACAAAAAGTATTAAAAAAAAAACTGCACCTTGGCAAGCGAGCTACAACTTACATGTGTATATGAATGCTATATGTATGTATGTATGTATGTATGTATGTAAGACAGCTGCATCCAGCATAACGTTGCCCGTTGCCCAGTGCTGCCACCTACGCGTAGCTTCATTATGCAAACTCACACGGCGGCATATGTTGGCGCCCACAAAGGAGCGACAGCACACAATAAAGCACAACAAAACCAATGCAACAACGCCAAAAATGAAAAATAAAAATAAACAAAAAATAAATAAAATAAAAGAAAGGAAGCAAAGAAATGCGTTTCCCATGGGGCGACAAGGAGCGCGCCTAGCAACATGAAGCTGGCAGGCAGAGGCAGGAAGGAGTACGATGGGCGCCAGCCAAGCAGTCAGACAGTCAGCCGCAGCCAGTCGCAGCCAGCCGCATTGTGATCTATGGAACACAGAGGCCATTGCTATGAATATTTAGTTCGCTTGGCGAATTTGAAGTGCAGCCGTTGCTGCCCGACTGGATTCTGTGCGCCTGTGCACAACGGCAGCCAACTCGAAATGTTTCTACAAACACTCATTCAACACATTCGAGTGTGCGCCATGCCATGTTTACATTGTTGTAGTACGACTACAACGTCGTCGCGCATAGGTAGCGGCAAATATTTGCCGACCGCACTGTAGGCAACGAAACTATTTGGCAATCTGAATACTTTGAATAACACCAAAGCGCAAATGTATATAATGCCATATTGCATGCCAGGCAGACAGTTTGCCAAATAAGCTAAACAGTCAGTCAGATGGTGAGGTAGGTCGCCAGTCAGGCAGCAGCGCACAAGTCAATAAGTTGCCCCTGTCAGCCAATACTCAAATGCATACACACACACATACACATACATATGAGTAAATGTATGTTTGTATGTACCTATTGTGACTGTCTGTCATGTCACGTGAATTATTTGTACATCATCCGCTTGCCATACCGTCACGTGTTTTTGTCCCAATACGCGCGTTGACTTTGTTTTGATTTCTTCCTGGATAATCAGGGTTTTTATTTTATGTCTTTTACGAAATTGATTTTTCATATAATCCTGTAAATGTATTGAAGAAATTTCAATTTGTCAGCGCCAGACATTGGCTTGCTTTGCAGTAATGTAGTGATTTTTTACATTGATTTATAAAAAAGCATAGGCAGGTAGGTAGATACAACTGGCTGAATGGATAGAGATCCATTTATGAGGTGCAGTAAGGATCTGTTGGAATATGAGTGCTTTTGGCGAACCATAACACCGTGCGACAGCATTTTTCACACAGGGAAAAATCCATATGTGCATGAAACTAGAGACCAAACATAGTAATACTGCGTACTCAGTTTTTTATTTCTACATCCTTTGTTCTTTTAAAAGGACTTCAAAATTTTGAAGGGGATAGAAAATAAAAAAATATTAAAAATACTTAACCGCGTTAGAATCTGGCGATATGTATATCAAATAGAAGAGGAAAGGCTCAAGAATTTAAATAAAATTGATTTTTATCTATTTGTAAAAACAGGATATGAAAAAGGACCTTTGAGCATTGTAATCCTTTATATCCTTGAAAATTTATATACATAGAATCTTCTTGAAAGGTAAGTATGTTAAAACCCTAAATCTCCTTGATCACGTGCCAAAATTTCATTACTCTAACTTTATTGGTTCGAAAGTTATTAAAAAAAGGCGGAAGCTGGAATTCTAATTAAGTACAAAAATTATAATTTATTTGAGTATCAGTATTTTAAATAATAAAAAGATACAAAATCAATAAAGCGAGAATAATGAAATTTTGACACTTGATCAAGGAGAGTTTTGATTTTAACATAGTTACTTTTCAAGAAAATTCTATAAAAATTTTTAAAGTTATAAAGGATTAAAATTTTCAAAGGACCTTTTTCATATCGTTTTTTACAAATAGATAAAAATTAAATTTTATTTAAATTCTTGAGCCGTTCCTCTTCCATTTGATATATGTACAAGGTTAGAATGTATATTTTGTATATTTGTATTTTTATATATATATTTTGTATATTTTGTATATTTTTTATCCCCTTCAAAATTGTGAAGTCCTTTTAAAAGGACAAAGGATGTAGAAATGAAAAACTGAGTACGCAGTATTACTATGTTTGGTCTCTAGTTTCACGCCCATATAGATTTTTTTCGGTGTAAAAAATTTTATTAATTTTTGTCGCACGGTGTAATAGGTGTCCCATTGCTCAGACCTCCTTCAGTTCGGTGAACTCAAACGCTCCCAAGGTGACCAGATGTTTTCTGCTATCTCAACGCAGGAGACAAGAATTTATTAAACAAATGTCATAATCATTTCTTTTTATGCATCGTAATAATTCGAGTTCATACTTGAGGTCATTAAATTTTCCGCGAGCGTTTGAAGCAGAAATGAGAAATGAAAAACGAGTTAATGAAAAGTGCTTCACTAAAGGAGAGGAAAGCCACACCGTCTTCAGCCTACGATAAATGTTGCTTTTCATAAGAAACGTTGGCACATGTGCACAACATTTAAAGGGGACTAATTATAATTAATGATTATCAATAATATTTAACCTTCAAATGCACACTGTATTTTGAATATAATAGGTAATATTTCATTACTTATTCAACCTCTTTTTGATTGTGTTGGAAATATTTTAATATGTATTATAAATACTTGCCTTGAACAAAAGATATGTGAAATTCGAAAATATTTAGTAAAAAATGCATTTTTATTATAATTAAACTTTTATTTTCGAATTCTAGAAGAAAGTCACAAAAGAAGTTAAAAAATGGTTTTTTAAATTTTGTATATTTTTGTATTGCATTTGGAATATTTATGAATTACTCGTCGTTGCGTTCGATTTTCAACGCGTGGATTTCATTATTACATACAAAATCACTTTTCCATTTTATCGCAGCATCTCTTTAAAGATCAGTTTTCTAACTTTATATACCACATTTCTATCTTATTCCACCACCTTTTTTTAGATCACTGTTCTAACTTATCCCACCACCTCTTTATAGATCATTTTTCTAACTTATCCCACCACCTCTTACAGATCACTTTTCTTACTTATCTCAGCAACTTTTTATAGATCATTTTTCTAATTTATCTCAGCATTTCATTATAGATCACTTTTCTAACTTTATATACCACATTTCTAGCTTATCCCACCACCTTGTTTTAGATCACTGTTCTAACTTATCGCAACACCTCTTCATAGATCATTTTTCTAACTTATCTCAACACCTCTTTATAGACCACATTTCTAACTTATCTCAACACCTCTTTATAGACCACATTTCTAACTTATCTCAGCACCACATTATAGATCACTTTCTAACTTATCTCAGCAACTCGTTAGAGCACTTTTCTAATTTATCTCAGCACTTCTTTATAGATCACATTTCAAACTTATCTCAGCACTTCTTTATAGATCACATTTCAAACTTATCTCAGCGACTCTCTATAGATCACTTTTCTAACTTATCTCAATACCTCTTTATAGACCAACTTTGTGGTATTGACTTTTAGATCAACAATGACAAAAGATCACAGGTAGAACATGCCATATAGAACTGTGCCTGTGTAAAATAATTCTTTCTCACATCACTAGATCCTTTTAATCGTAGTTATTTCTAACATACAAAATTTTGACTAATTTCTCACCCCATTACTCATTTCTAACTAAAGAATTTGTATTCAATTATTTCTGATTCAAAGTAATTTCACCAAATTTGAGGTGAATACCATATAATATCGTTAGCAATTTTTGTTCTCGTCCGAGTATTTGCATCAAGTTTAATGTAAACAGGTCCAAGTTTTTCGATGAACAAGTAAGAACCCATTTTTACTTCCGTCAGAGATTGATTAACTTTAATTGTGGGTTCAATTTCAAAGAAAGCAAATGTTTTAATATTATTTCGCCGCATCAAAATTGTGGTGTATGAGCATCTAAGGGTTAATTTAATGTACATTTTGCGCAAAGTGTACAATTAAATCTAAGCCAATTATTCTCAAAGCTGTGCATGAGTAATGACAAAGTGGCGCCCATAATTTTTGTGCACGCCTGTAGTCTCGAGTGCTGCGCTTCAGTGCCACATTTTCCGTCCTTACCAACCGTTGGGAAGTAGGTTTTCAGAGATTTCCTCTTTTACTTTTACTTTTCAATTTCATATCTGTTTTTGTTTTCGTTTTGATGCTGCTTTGAGCCACACAATCCCAAAGCGCGCAATAACCGCACTTCCCCGGCCGTTGCTGCAGCAATTAACACAAACACAGTCACTGGGTTGTGGTGGGCTGCTGCTGTGGAGTGGTTGTTGTAGCCAGTGGCAGTTGTCGGCGTGTCTGGCGCACACTGCCAGCTGGGCGCTGTTGGCATTATTTAGTTGGGGTAATTACGCAAACACAATGAAATATGCTGGCGGCGGCTGCAACAAGCAGCGCAGTCGAATTTGCCGCACAGCTGTTGTTGTCGACATTGGTAATAGAGTAGGTAATTTGTTGTTGTCATTGCATACATATAAACACACACACAGTGCAAAGATGTGCAAGCCGGAAGGAAAAGAATTGTGGAAAGTCATAAAGTCGGTTCTTCACGTGACAACAATTTGAGTTGCGGGGAGCAATTTTTGCGGGGGCCATTGAGCACGCGATACATGCCAGACATGAGTGTGTGTGTGTGTGTGTGTGTGCTGCTTAAACGGCACAAAAACCTAGAGTCAAAAAAATACCAGAGCATAAACAACTTCAGTCAGCAGTGACATCAGCAGCAGCAGCAGCAGCACTGAAGTTGAGTGTGCGACGTGTTTGGGGGAATGGGGGCGGGGCAGCACACTAATGTGCACATAATCGCATTAATGTGGCCGCCAGAGAGTAGCGCAACAATTGAGCCTTTAGCTGGTTAACAGCTTTTGACGATTTTGTGGTGTTGTTTTTTGTTGTTGTAGGAAGAGAGCAACGATGCAGACATTAAAGTGTTTATGCGGCCATTAACAGCAACGCCGCACATGTAGACATGTGCGCGCACTTACGCATTCGAAATTAATTAGCCTCAAGTGGTGGGCTGGCTTGCCAAAGAGAGAAAATCGAGATATGAAAAGCGAGAGAGCACAAGCAAAGAAAGGCTGCAGCGTGTGTCCATACAATAATTTTGTATGAATGCTGGGCTTTCTGAGGCGACTTCTTCACTTACAACGGTGCTTCATTATTCCCCAAAAGCTCATAAGCCTTGGGCCATCGATTGTTTAGTAAACACCGTGGCCACTATAAAAGTGAATTGCCACAATTTAGGCTTTCTTGAGCGCATATCAGATGCTCACATCTTTGCATACAATTAGCTAAAGTTGTAGGCATCTGGCCAATGAAAGTTTAATATAATTGCTTACATTCAATTAGGCGGAAAGCCTAATAAGCAATGATTTTATGAACGAAATTTGCCCTCAACTTGATAGAAATCAGAGCTTCAAGAAGAACTTAGTAATTGATTGAAATGTAAAGGAAAGTTTAGTTTAGTAATCAATGCGCAGTTAAAAGTGACTATTTGTAGCATACTTTTAGGCAGTATGTTGATGCTAATAGCCTGAAGATTAGACTAGGTTAGGTTAGACTGGCTGGCCCTAAGCGTCTTGCATAGACTCCGTTTGAGGTCTTTGCGTTACTAGATGGATGTCCTTAACGTCAAGAGTTACCAAAAAGATTTACAAATTTACGTTAAGATTTACCAAAAAGATCAACATGTGAAGACAAGTTTTTAGTAACCAGCGCCAAGTTAAAAGTCACTATTTGTAGCATACTTTTACGCAGTATGTTGATGCTAATAGCCTGAAGATTAGATTAGGTTAAGTTAGACTAAGCGCCTTGCATGGACTCCGTTCGAGTTTTTGGCGTTACTAGATGGATGTCCTTAACGGTAAGAGCTACCAAAAAGATTTATAAATTTACGTTAAGATTTACCAAAAAGATCTACAAATATACGAGCCCTTGTAGCGAACTTAGAAGAACTTAGTAATTGATCAACATGTGAAGTAAAGTTTTTAGTAACCAGTGCCAAGTTAAATGTCACTATTTGTAGCATACTTTTAGGCAGTATGTTGATGCTAATAGCCTGAAGGTTAGGCTAGATTAAACTAGCTGGCTCTAAGGGCCGTTCGAGTTCTTGGCGTTACTAGATAGATGCCCTTAACGTTAGGAGTTACCAAAAAAATAGGCAAGAGATATCCTGATACTATCGGAAGCCAATCCGCTCTTAGGGCTCTGGATGCGGTCATAATAACATCAAAGACTGCCCTCAGCTGTAGCAAATCTCACAACGAGACTGCCAAGCGGCTTCAAATTCACCTATGCTGGGTTCCGGGTCATAGGGATTTTCCAGGTACTGCTGAGCAGTTAAGTCGAGGCATGACAGCGCTCGGTGTCCGGTGCCCGGTGAAGGCAACACAAGTTTCCTTGCACGCCAAATTTGTTCAACCTTAAACCTTCGACGTCTTAAAAAACTCCTCTCACTAAACAGAGCCATGATTGGTGTTCCAACGAGTCACTGTTTAACTGGCGCCTACGCTAAAAGGCTGGCGCTGTTTTCAAACGAGTTCTGTCGCAGCTGCATGGAAGAGTAGGAAGAAAAATGCCTCACCTATTATGCAACTGTCCTGCTCTATTCAGAAGAAGGATGACCTAGTTGGGCAACTTCTTCTGCGATAGAGGATTTCTTCTAGAGGAATTAGCTGATAAGAACACTCACAGTCTACTAAGCTTCGTTAATAGCTCCAACTGGTTCAAAAAATGAGCTGTTCTACGCTTGATCACATGGGGTATCACAATGGGCCGTCTTGCCCGAAGTGTGCTCTCTTGGGGATGCCAAACCTATTTACCTACCTACCAAAAAGATTGAGATGAGCCCTTGTAGCGAACTTAGTAATTGATAAAAATTTGAGGGAAAGTTTTTAGTAACCAGCGCCAAGTTAAAAGTGACTATTTGCAGCATACTTTTAGGTGCTATGATTATGGCAACTGGGTGAAGGTAAGGATAGGTCAAACTGGCTGGCCCTAAGGGCCTTGCATGGACACCGTTTGAGTTCTTGGCGTTGCTAGATGGATGTCCTTAACGTTAAGAGCTACCATCAAAATCTACAAATATATGAGCCCTTGTAGTGAACCTTAAAAGGCCTTTATTTTGGACACTGCCTGCAGTCAATCAATCATCGAAGTACCTAAATAAGCCAATTGTAATCATGAGAGCGCGGAGAGAAGACGCTGCCCGGAAGTTCGCCACAATTTCCCTATACTTAGTGCTACGCGAGGCTTTTTCGTTTCGCACAATGCCATTTGACATTTGATTTTCCGCTCGACTGCCGCTCAATAAGTGACCCATTACAAGCAGCCGAACAAGAGTGATTACCGCCTACAGCATTTTGGGCGCATCCGCTGTCAATCGCCATGCAACAGCGGAACAACTGAAATAGAAATCAACGCCTTACCTTCATGCTGCGCGCGTCCACCCCTTTGGTGGACGATGTCGAGGACATGTACGAACCGGGCGGCGGATCGTCGAGCATGCGATGATGATGATGACTCTTGTAGTAGGACAGCGGCTGGTGCTGGTGCTGCAGTTGGGGCTGCGGCGGCGGCGGCAGGCTGGCGTTGGCGAGCGTGTGATGCTCGCGGGGCAGTGGTGGCGGCGGCGGCAAGTGATTGTGGTCATTGTGTGGGCAATTGTAGTTGTGTGGGCGCTGCTGTTGTTGTTGTTGTTGCTGTTGCGGTGGCAGGTGCTGATGGGCCGCGTTGTGATTTGCATGTGGCGGCGGATGCTGCTGCTGCTGCTGTACTATTTCAATGGGATGCTCGCAGTGGCAGCGCGAACGTTGTCTTCCGGCCGAAAGAAATCGCTTCCGGCCATTTATGTTGGGCGGATGCGGCGGCGGTGGCGGTATGTCGCCGGGTGTTATGAACGTTTTGCCGCCACCGCCACCGGCGCCGCTCGCACTCTCCGCCACCGTCAGACTGACAGCGTGCAGGCTGTTGCAGTTGCTCGGCTGCTTGCCGGATTGCGGCCAGTAGAAGTCGTCAAACTCGACACTGGCGTTGGGTGCGAGCGGCAGCGGTGTCGCCATGTTGGCGCTGCCGTACGAAGGCATGGAAACGCTGTTCGAATTGGTGTTATTGCTGACGTTGTTGTTGTTGTTGTGGTGATATTGTTGCGGTTTCGGTTGTTGTTGCTGTTGTGGTTGTGGTTGGTGTTGTTGCTGCTGCTGCGGCAGAGGTATATGAAGAGTACATCGTTGTTGTTGCTGTTGTTGTTTGCAGTGATGAAAATATTGATGTGTGGCTGCCAGATACTTTAGGTTCGCATAAGCAGTTGTTGTTGTTGTTGTTGTTGTGATTGCCGCATTCCAAGTGAAAGATAAAATAATAATTTTTCTCGGCCGCATTGTTTTTGCTGATGTTTATTTGCGCCAAAATTACAATTTCGAACACGAACGCAAAAACAAACAAAAACTGAAAATCCATATAGGCCAAACAAGCATGAAGTAGGCGGTCGTGGGGGCGGGTCGAGCGGGAGGCGAGTGTTGTATGTTAAGAAAAATCGAACAGAAGCAGTCGTGCATACTACCGAAGACAAGGCCAGCCTTCAAACAACAACATAAACGGTTGTGAGAAAAATATCAACAAAAAATATTTCATACGAAAATTCATAGATGTAAGGAAAAGTTAGCTCGACTGCAATAAACGTTGTAAGTTTTCTATTACCGTTTAAACTGCAACTTGAGAAGGAACCAAAAATGCTAAGTAATCAATTGAACCATATCAAAAAATATTGGTACAGAATCTATAAATACGCATTACAAAAATTAAGTAATAGAAGACAAACGTTTGGCAAAGGTAAACTATGTTTTCCAAGCATGAGAGGTGAAATCGAGACATGAGTTTGTTTAAGTTTTTGTTATGTTTCGACGTAAAAACAAAGTAAACGTCACAGAAAGATATTTTTAATAGAATATAAAATTCATAAAATTTTTTTTACTGCTTTAATTTTTTTTTACAGCTGAAAAGTAAAAAAAAAATCGCAAAATCAAGGATTTAATTTTTTTTTATCATGTTTCATCTTTCAATTTTACAGCTGAAAAGTTAAAAAAAATCGCAAAATCAAGGATTTCATTTTTTTCATCATGTTTCATCTTTGAATTTTACAGCTGAAGAGTTAAAAAAAATCGGAAAATCAAGGATTTAATTTTCATTCATCATGTTTCATTTTTCAATATACTTGATTTAAAAGCCCAAAAGGGTATATGACTGTTTAACCCTTTTGGGACTACTGGGACAGTACGTCCCATTAAGTTTTTAATGCACCTGAAAACAATTATTCAAATCTTATTCGAATTATATGTCCCCAAATAAAAGCATAATTTCAGAAATTCGTGCACCACATATTTTAATTTTCTATCTCAACTTTCAAAGCATAGGAACATTTCTACCAAGAAAATGTTTCAAATTTAAACATCGTCCCGAAAGGGTTAAATAAGTAACTAACAAACAAATTATGCGAACCAATCAAAACAAATATTTCAAAATTTTGGTATTCAAAATTAAACTTTGTCCCGAAAGGGTTAAGTAATGACAAGAACCCATCGTGATGTTTATATAACCAACAAAGAAACTATACGACCCTCCGGTGCCGTCGACTTAATCAACCATAACAATTATTTTGCTATTGGCGAACGAGTGTTTGGAATTCTCTCTGGTTCTGCTTGTAGCCTTGGCTATACAGTTTCCCCTCTATGTCTTTGTGCTCAGTCATCCAGCTTATGTGAACGTTGTTACTACTCAAATATCTCTCGGCAGTGGATGGTTATTTTTGTTGGGGTTGGGTTGGCTGTTACCCAACCCAACAAAAATAGTAAGAATTTAACATCTTTAAATAGTAAAATCTATGGGAAACAGAAGACGAATAGAACTTAGAACCGACATCTTACAGAGATCTATTATGATGACTGCTATTTATAAACTTCAAAGATTTGAGTTCGGGAAACCAAACGCGTTATTTTGATGTTTTAACATCATTGAATTTTTTATAATTAGATATGAAGAAATAGTTAAACTGAAAAAGGTCTCAATAGCAAATACTTTGGCAGGTATAAAACAAAAAGAAGAAGAAAAACAAATATCTGTTAAGTACCTACAAAAAAACTTGAAGTAGGACTAAGTCCAAGTGCACTTAAACGCTCGTCTCGTCTCGCTTAGCAGACCAGACATCAGCATGGTCGACGCGATTTTGACAGGTCTTGACAGTTGGGACTATTGGGAAAACTAAGAGGAGGAAGAGACTATAAGTCACCTTCTCTGTCACTAGGCTCTCCTTTCTTCGACAACTTTGACAGTCTCAGTTCAGTCAATATATAGATTTGCTGGGGCTTATCCACAAATTGGCTTGTGTAGGCCCTCCGATTTTCAACAAGGCAGATCACTCTCTCTCTCACTCTCCCTTGCCCATTTTTAGGCCTTAGTGTCCAAACAGCCACTTTAATCTAAACTAACCTAACCTAGAGCTATGTCCTGACGTATCACAATGGTCCAAATTAGCCTCTAATCTTCGTCTATCTATCCTAGTATCTAAGTTTATGACGAAAACAGATACATATAGAAAATATTGCTAGCTAAGAATCCCCATCTATTGATTAGGCATGTAAAAGCCCATCCATTTTTGGTCCTGACTGACTGATTCATCATCGTCCAGCCCAAACTGCTAAAGCTACAAATATGAAATTAAAACTGTAAGTACATCTTGAAAGATGAACTTCCGCCAGGATGGGATTTTTGAAATTCGGGATCTGAAAGGGCAAAACATGGGTTAAGGTGTTGTATAAAAAAAGTGATTTAATAGGCCTATTGATTTCAAACTTGGTGTAAATATCCTTAATTAAAAATAATTTAACACGTAATTTTCAATTTTTCAAAAATCAAAATTTAACGGGGTCAACAATGGGTTAAGGTTCGTATACGGGAAGACTTCGAAAAAAACATGAGCTACAGACCTGAAATTTGAACTGGAGATACATTTTAGAAAATGAACCTCCGCTAAGACGAGATTTTTTGAAATTCGAAGTCTAAAGGGGCAAAACATGGGTTAAGGTGTTGTATGAGGAACCGTTACAGGCCTATTGATTTCAAGCTCGGTGTAAATACTTAAAATTAAAAAGAATTTAACACATCAATTCAATTCAATCAATCAATTTTTCGTGGTCAACAATGGGTTAAGGTTCGTATACGGAAAGACTACGAACAAAAACATGAACCAATGGGTCCATAGACTTCAAAGTTGGTGAAAATACTTGAAATCAAAAATAAACACGTGGTTTTTATTTTTTTTAAATCAAAACTTAAAGGGGTAAACAATGGGTTAAGGTTCGTATACGGGAAAACGAAAAAAACATGAACCAATTGACCTTTTGACTTCAAAATTAATCAAAATACTTAAAATAGAAAATAGTAAAACACGTTTTTTTTTTATTTTTGTAAAAATCAAAACTTGCAGGGGTAAACAAAGGGTTAAAAGTTTGTATGAAAAACATGATTTAATAAGTTTTTGACTTCAAACTTGATCAAAGGGCTTCAAATGTGAAATAATTCGATACGTGTTTTTTAGTTTTATGAAAATCAAAATCTGACGGGGTTAACAATGGGTTAAAGTGCAAGAAAAACATGCACCAATGGGCCTTTTGACTTCAAAGTAGATGAAAATGCTTGAAATCAAAAATAATTGGTCACAGGTTTTTAATTTTTTTGAAAATCGCAATCTAACGCGGTAAACCAAGGGTTAAATGTTTCTATGAAGAAACAAGACTTTTTGCGCTTTTTGACTGCAAATTTGGTGAAAGTACTTTAAATGTAAAATAATTCGATACGTATTTTTCATTTTTATGAAAATCTGAAAATCTGACGAGGTCAATGAGGGGTTAAAAGTTGCTTAGTAAAGTAATTAATGGGAATTTTGAGAAACTAAAACACAGCCCTGAATTGCATCTTTCATCCACACTCCTGTGTCTAGTTTACTTTTAAATCCACAACTATTTACCAATTAGACTCAGTTACATCGGTTTTTCCTCTTTTCGCCCAACTCACTGAACACCAAACTTCAACTAATGGCAAAGTATAATTAATTGAAACAATGTACAAATCCGCCCAGGTTAAGTGTTTTTCAAACAAATAAAAAGCAGAAAATGAAAAATTGAAAGGGGAGAACATAGTAAAACTGCAATAACCACACAACCAATGCGGGTTTCAATGATTGAAGCGGTTCTCTCTGCTGTCTAATTTCACAATCCACGTCCGGGCGAATGTTGTGTAAGCAACGTACGACTTTGAGAGGCGCTTTGCGTTCGAGTCTTTGACACAATTAAAGCGGCCAGAGTGCAAAAAGCGGCAGCAACCTTGGTTCACTTAAACTTCATGCAGCAAAACGTCATGCACCAAAGACGCAGCGATGGTACGAGCGCCGACCGCCAACGACGACAGCACACAGGACGCGGCGATATGCGATGAGAGAGCGAAATGTTGGTCAGAGCGCGCCAGTGAGCGTGGCAGTCTGACAGACCGACTGACTGGCTGGCTGGCGGACTGCCTGCAAAATCGCTAATGATAATCAAATAAAGGAAATGCAGGAAGAAAGCGGATACAGCGAGTGAAAGCAAAGAAATTCACTCGTTATCCCACTTGGCGCTGCACCAAAAAATAATTTGCAGTTTCGTTTGTGTCATGAGGGCCGGTCATGTGAGTGTGTTTACGTTTACGGCTGTGTATGTGAGTGTATGTGAGGGGCTACGAAAAGTATTTCAATGGAATGAAGTATGTAATATTGGCTCCCACCGCCTCGTTTGCTCACATGCTTTACATGCTTTGTAGATGGAAAGTTGTTTGTTGGCAACTTGTAATTGTGCGCGGCATAAATCAATGATTTAATAAGCCTAAAAGTATGCTATGACCAAAGGCCTTGAATTGAAAGTGAATGAGCGAATAATTATGATTGGCTGAAGGTTATATTTGTGTGTGTTTGAGGGTAGAAAATCAAATTTGCAATTACTTAAAACGCTCTACTAAGCTAAGAAGTAGTAAGTAGCTGACAAAAATCATGGCATACTTTTAGGAGCAATGTGAAATTGAAATAACGAAAATATTTTAATAAGTAATAAAGAAAGTTCAATATTATTAATTCATGAAATATTAAAAATATGCGTTAAAATTTTTTAAAATTTATATAAGTGATTCAGTGATTTGTGAGTGACTTTTTTATATATTTATTTGTACCGTTTTGTCCCAGTACTGTTTAAAGATAGGAAAGTTATGTTAGAAGTGAATCAAAAGGGAGAGAATTTAAACGGTTGGAAGTCGGTTTTTGACAAAGTAAAATGTTTGATTCGGTCCCATGTATCTCTGTCGGTTGGAGGTCATCGACAAATATGGAGGTGTGTCTACTCGAATGATCAAATTGAAGCTCTATCAGCATTTGGTGTGGCCACGAACAGAGAAGTGAAAAAAATCACATCTAATGTGATTAAACCTAATTTAATTAATTAATTAAATGAATGAATTAAATTAATTAATTTAATTAACTAATTTACTTAATTAAATTAATTAATTTAATTAACTAATTTACTTAATTCAATTAATTAATTAAATTAATTAATTTAATTAACTAATTTAATTAACTAATTTAATTAACTAATTTAATTAATTAAATTAATTAATTGATTTAATTAACTAATTTAATTAATTTTGTAAACATTTTTTAAACGGATTTTCGGCTGAAGGCAGACGGAGAAATTTTTGAATGGTTGGATAAAAAAATAGAAGGATAAAGGAAAGGATAAAAAAATAGAAAGTCTACATAGATGTGAGATTAATGAATGTTTGGATAGACAGATTCATGAATGATATATGTATGAATGAATCAGAGTTGAATGATGTGGTAGACAAGAAGTTGAAGACAGAGACATATAGATCGAAAAAGAAAAAGACTACGTAGATGTCAGACGAATGAATGCTTGGATAGATGAATGAAAGAATCAGAGATGAATGATGTGGTAGGACAGAAGTTGAATTCAGGGACATATAGATCGAAAAGGAAAAAAACTAGATGTGAGATGAATGAATGTTTGGATAGATGAATGAATGAATCAGAGAGGATGGATGTGGTAAAAGAGGAGTTGACAAGGAGGACAATGATGGAGAAAGAAAAAAATGAAGAGAACCAAAAATCAAATCCACCACGGGAGAGACATCAGATGAATGGAAGGACTGGAGATAAATGAAGAGATGGACCAAAAGACTGATCAACCGTTGAACAGACTGTGGATATTTGAAGAAGTAAGCGAATCGAAAACGAAAAATAATAAACGTCAGAACAACTTAGGGATCAAAAAAGGGAGATGAATTAAGAGAAACGAAAATCGAATTAAGATAATCGAAGACCAATGATGGAAATGCAGATCGACAGACCAAAAAGACTTTGTAGATATTGGAGAAGTGAACGTATAGATGCAAAAAATAAAATAAAGGGACCAGATATGAATGAAAAAACTATTGTAAGGACAGAAAGTTAAAGCAATTAACGAAAAATTCCAGATGTCAGACCAATGGAGAGACTAGAGATGACCTAAGAGAATCGAAAGTTACATCGATCAATGAGAGAAATGCAGATCGAGGAATGAAGTTACCAGAGATGAATGAAAATACAGACGAATGTACTGAAAGTAAACACTAGAAAGACCATTGCGCTCATTTTGACGGTGTCTTATTTTTAAATATCTGTATTTTCTTGAGAATTCCTCCTATCAACTTTTGCTTTGGTGACTTTTATATTTTTATCGTGAAAAATTTTATATTATTTTTAAAAATTTATTTTGTGAAAACTAAGCCAAATCTGATATGCACTTTTCGAGATATCAGCGGACATGCTATCGAGTCTTTGCAGGTATGAAAAACTTGCGGTCTTTCCAGTGTTAAAGCAATCAGCGCGTTAATGTTTATATGTACTTAGGACGTTAGGATAAGAAATTAACGAAGGAACAGATGAACACATCGAAAGGCGGACTGACTTGAATTGGGATTAATGGTTCCAGAGACCAAATGTTAGGGCCAAAAAGATGAAAGTAGGTTGATCAACAATTTTTTTGCGATCTGATGGGGGCAGATGGCGATTAATGGGTAGATGGATTGTCTGATAGACCATCTGACGAAGAGATGGTAGATGTATCAATTGGTAGACGGATATATAAAGAGAATGACGTATGATTTTTGTAGCATATCTTGGGCTGTTGGGATTTTTTTTTGGTGTTCCGAAAAATATGTTTAAAAGTCAACACTATGTTTTCAAGTTTAGGCCATAAATTTCACTAAATAGAAATGTTTGCTTAGGAATTCGAAACAAAAATAGTGGGGAAAAGTGTTTTTCAATGAAAAATTCATGTTTTTGGCAAATAAATAAATTAACCCGTTTCAGTTTGCATTTTTATGAAATTTCTATTCCAGATTTCGAAAGTTCAGGCAACTTAACATTGGAAAAAATGTTGGTCAATTTTTTTCACATTCGCTTTTGTACTGAAAACAGACGCTGAAAAAAGTCAAAAACGTACGTTAAAATGTTAATGGGTTTATTTTATTTATGCCCCCAAAAAGTATGCACTTAAAAGTGATTTATTAAACATTGCTTGATAACTGATTGAGAGGAAAATTTTAAATTTATAATTTGTAAACTCATTTAGGTATTTATTTCGGCCAAGCACCGCACTGTGTCTGAGTTTTAAATCAAAAAGAGTTAATTTATATTTTTAACAAAACTTTAAATGACTAAACTACTATTTGCCAAACAAAGTTAAACAAAAAATGGAGGAAAACTTGTCAAACTGCAGACTACGAACAATACAATAATGCGCCTAAAATTATGCTGCGCATAGTAAAGAAAATCACAACTACAAGTCGGGCAGTAATACGAAAACAAAACAAAATTTTTGAAAACTGGCATACGGAGAAAAAGTTAAGTTGGCATTAAAACGTTGCTGGAGGAGGCGAGTTGTAAAAGTCATTACAGGCCACGCAAAAAAAAAGGCAAAAAGTTTAATGTGCAAGTGCAAAGTATGGCAGGCAAACGAAAAAAATATGCATACACATAATATATATGTAATTGGTGGTACCAACTCAACGAGCCAAAATGGCGCCAAATTTATGTTGGCTCTTAAAATGGGGTAAGAAAAACCTACCTGATCGTTGGCAGGCGCCGCTGCGGGTGCCTCAGCTGTTGCAATGTTGTCGTTGGCCATTTTGAGTTGAATTTCTTTACTTTGTGGGTTATGATTTTTAAAATATTGTTTTATTTGTTTTTAGTTTAATTTTTCTAAATCTTTTGGATTTTCTAGATTTTTCGTTATATTTTTAAGATTTTTTTAAATATTTTGTTTTTGCTTATAAAAAGTTTAAGTTTTTATGCATTACAATTGTTTCTAAATTTTTTTTTATAAGTTTAACATTAAAATTCTATGTATTAAATTTGTATTTGTGCGTTTGGTTTTGCTGGTAGACGAGTATTGTATTTCGTTGCTGTAAGAAGAAGAAGACATAGCCGTAATGTGGTCATAATTTTTGCTGAGAGAAATTTTCATATTTTCCCCAGCAACTTTTACACAGTGACAAATTTAATGCAAGTGTTGGTGTGCGTTACATAAGAAAAACAACAAAAACATTAATCAAAAAATATAAAAAAAATTCCATAAAAATATAAAAAAGAAAGATAGTATTTATACAGAAGACATCAAACGTTTAGAAAAAAGTCGCGAGTGCTTTTTATTATGCTTTGTGAAGTTAGATGTGCATTTGGTTGTTAAAATATTATATTCTATTTAGTTGTTGTTGATGTGCGTTTAATTTGTTATACTGCATTATTTGCATAAAGTTTGTTTTAGCATTAATTTTGTTTTTACATAAATTTTTTCCTTCATTTTTTTTACGCTTTAACAACACTTTTAGCGGTTGGTTTTCTTTTTGTGGTTTACTTTTTTTATTTATATATTTTTGTTTTTGAAAGCCACACTTGGTGAACGTAGTCAGAATTTCGGCTCTGCCGACTGCATAATCGCATTACGTCAGCTTGCGGTTTTTTCAAAATGTTTTTTCTCACATTTCTACCTTTTTTCTGCTGACGCGCTTTGGCGGTAGACAACGCAGCCATTAGTGTGCGTGGTTGGTTGTTGTGAATAGCTGTTTGTGTGAATGTATGTGTGTGTGTGTGTATGTTTATGTGCGAGTGTGTGTGTGCGATGTATTGCAATTGAAGTTTGAATTGGGTTTTCGAGTTTTATTGTCAGCGAAAAAGTTTTATTGCATGCACTTGTGCCAAAATAGCAAAATATTATCGAATTCATGTGCGGCAATTTACGAGTGGGAGCAACAAATAAAATTAATATACACACACACACACACACACATACGTATATACATAAATGCATACAAATGCAGTGTAATATTCGTATTTGTGCATTGTCTGTGCATAGTTTTTAATGCTCGATTTATTTGGCGCTGTGCGTAAATCGAGTAGCAAATGTTTGCTGTACTTGCAATTTTAAAGCATTGATAACACCAAAACAATTGGATTTGAGTGGCCAAATAGCAGAAAGATTAAAAAATAAAATTCTTGAACTTATTTTGTTTGCTTTATTTAACTATATTTCACTGTTTACTCGCCTTTATGCCTAAATAAAATGGAAATAGTGACAAGTTATTATGCGCCACAGAGTGGAGTGAAAGCAATATTGTAACCCTTTCACCTCAATGGAACATGTATGTGTTTCATATGAAATGTTCACTGTCGTAGTCACATTTCCGGCTCGTCTACTTCTATTGCTATCTACATGAAGCAGATGAGAATTACAAGAATCATACAAGTGCGTTCCTGCACACCCTCACACCACTCAATTCGTAGGTTGAATCTTACGACGTTCGCTGAGAGTTGTTGCAATGAATAGTCTAAAGAATTGGACAGAGTTTTAAAAAATTTTGAACTTGAAAAAAATCTATTGTGTCATATTAATTTTCTTTATGGTTTAAAAAAAAATTGTAAGAATTTATAATTTATTTTCTAATTAAAAGTAAAAAGGCAGCTATCTCTCCAGGCTCATGAATAATACTCGACTGATGCTTGACTGACTGCTTTTGTCGATTTTTTGGACTTTACGTCGAGATAGCGACCCGGTCGATCGATTTGAGAGTTCTACTACAAAAAGAGTGCAATTTTAACTCTTTCGCTATTTTGTTGCCATATGGCAACATGCTACTTTGTGGACGTCTGAGCACTTTATGGTTTCAAGAATACATTTTTTTGTTAGTCTTTAGAATAGTTTGAAGTTTTAGGAAAAATACGAAATTAATAAACTGAATATTTAAGTTTAAAGAAGAGAAGTATACACTTTTTTTAATGGTATATCTTGACATAGTAAAGGAAGAAGAAGCAGAAGAAATTAGAGAACTTTTTAATTTGACGTTTTCTTTCAATTTAGATACTTTTTTTTTCTTAATTTTGGCTGAAGTAAATGAAGAAATATTAAATTTTTCGTTATGCATAAAAAGTTTTATGTTTAAGTAATTATTACAGCCACAACGATGTCGTTGCTCTCATAGAAAAACACTCTAAAATACAGGGTCCGAGTATAAAAATTAAAAAATTTCTTATGGAATGTTGCTAATATAACCACATAGAAGCCTAAGACGCAAAATTTAAAATTTTAACTTTCCCCAGTAAAAACCTGTAGCGAAAGGGTTAAAGCAGCTATTTCTTCTGGTTGTGGAAAGAACCACTCATGATAGCAACGCTGAAGCCTGATCGATCAGGTCGATAGCAACGCTAATGTATCTAGTCAGGCTTCTGCCAATTCCCTGTTCTTTTTTTTGGGATAGCGACCAGATCGACACAGTTTTGGAGAGCTGGAGAGTTCTACTACAAAAAAAAATAGAGAAAATTTACAGGAACTATCTCTTCTGCTTCAGGAACAACACTCGACAAAAATGCTGATAGAAAAGCTGAGGTAGATATGCTTTCGTCGATTTTCTAGGCTCTCCATCGAGTCAGCGCTCAGATCGATCGAGTTTTGGAAAGCTGGAGAGTTCTACTACAAAAAGAATGCAAATTTAAAGCAATTAACTCTTCTGGTTTACTTTGAACATAAATATGTAGAAGAGACCCACAGTCGATTTATGCATTGCAGAGCCAATCAACGGACGGCACTAAGCCGAACTAAAACCAGAAAAAAGCGGCAACAACTCTAAAGTGGCTAGCAAAAATTTCTAAAATTTGTTGATCGTTTAAAAATCATTAAAATCCTATTAGCGAGTATTTTATGCATTGAAAAAGTATTCTAAATATGCAAAAGGTAAATAAAATCCCACAATGCTTTGGCAATAATAAATTATTTTCTCACACACAAATTGTGGTAACTTTGGTTTTGTACTTCACTTCAATGTTTAGTTTAATAATTTCAAATTGTTGGTTTTCAACGCCTGAAAATGCATACATATTTTCCTCTTAGGAGCATGGAATTTTACTGCAAACGACAGTAGAATAGAAGCAGTGGTGCAATGGGATTTTTGACATACACCAACAACAACAACAACACAACACACAGTACAATGTTGCATATTTTTGCAATTTGTAATAAATACTTTCGAATCCAATGCCACTTTACTCAATTTCAAATGTGACTGAATACACACACACACATTTAAACAGCTTAACACACACACAGATTTGGCGTTCACAAAAGCAAACATTCTCAGCACAAGTAAAATCGCATCAAGTGCAAAAAGATGAAAAACATTTTCGAATTTGTGCGATTTTATACACTTTTCACTTTGGCGCTTGTCTGTGTGTGTGTGTGTGTGTGAGAGCTGGGTCTGTGTTCTAACCCAGTGCGAGTGCTTTCTCTGCTGCAACTGTGTTTGTGTGTGTGGGTGTGTGTGCCTGCATTGGCATTTTCAAATGATGCCAATCAAATGCATGACGGCTAAAACTTTTACTTAATGTTGTAGTTGTTGTTGTCATTGTTGTTTGCATAGACAAATACAAACACAAATACAAATACGAAAATACACAAACAGCCAAGTAATGCCGCTGAAGGGTTGCGTGCGCTCAAAGTAAAATATTTGTTGAAGCAAAAAAAAAAAACAAGACGAGTTGAACAAGTATTGAGGCGTTAGTAAGTATTGAAAGTGTTTGAAAAGTGCTTTGATTTCTTGTTGGAATTTCTTGTGAAATTTATGAAAATATGAAATAAGCATCTAACAGCGCATTGATAAACTGAATCTTGTAAACTTAACTGCGTGAAAGCAATGCGTAATGAAGTGAACTGTAGTCGAA
Organism: Melieria picta; assembly: GCA_964056695.1. Classification (NCBI taxonomy): domain Eukaryota; kingdom Metazoa; phylum Arthropoda; class Insecta; order Diptera; family Ulidiidae; genus Melieria; species Melieria picta. Next base: position 46,204,371 of record OZ057399.1, read on the forward strand.
GCAATTCCATGTGAATCTATGTTGAATTTTTTTCAAATCTGTATTTAGTTGTTTTGTGATTTTTGTGAAGCTTGTCAAAAGAGCCGCCAGAGACTTTGAAGACACAGAAGCTTTGTTTATTTTGTCTATCATTAACACAAGGAGTCATTGTTCAATTTATATCTGTGTTCTCAATTGAGCTTTGCGTAGAGGAGATCGCTATTCAAATTTTTGTCAAATTTTGAGTCAAATTACATTTAGCATATTTTATTAAATTGCACCTAGAAAGAATGGAGTTCAATTTGAATTCTTGAGCATTTGTTTAGAGTTTTAATAAAAAATATTTGAACTTCTTGTTGATTTTATTTTAATACTTAAAATGAAATAATTGAAATAGGTGAAGGCGTGAGTTGAGTATTTTAACATTTATTTGATGAATATTTAAATACAAATTGAATAAACAAGTTTAAGTTCTGATTCTAGAGACTTTCGTTAAAATACCAGCACTCAATACGCGACTAAGAAAGATTGAAAGTTGAGTCTAAAAGAGGGCAACACTGGCTTTACGAACTACATGCATGGCTCTGAAAGACGCCTGAAGTATTTTACTGAAAAGACAGATGGTTAAAAGAAGGAGAGTTGACCTGAAGCTGGTCTCTGCTCTAGGAATTTGATGGTCAGACAGTCATAAAGTTTGCCTAAAAGATGCTTGCAGTGTTGTACTAACGACAAAAGCGGCTCAAAGATGGAGAGTTCAACTGAAGCTGGTCTCTGCTCTAGGAATCTGCTGGTCAGACAGTCATAAAGTCTGCCTAAAAGATGCCTGCAGTGTTGTACTAACGACACAAGTGGCTCAAAGATGGAGAGTTGAACTGAAGCTGGTCTTTACTTAAAGGATATGAAGGCTAGACAGCCATAAAGTCTACCTGAAAGATACGTAGATGGATAAAAGAAAGAGAGTTGAACTGAATCTCGTCTCTACTCTGGGGATCTGACACCTAGGCAGGCATATCAAGCTAGAGTCTGGAGTCTAGATTAGAGTCTAGTCAGATCAAAAAAGCAGAACCTGAACTGTGGAATCTTTTGAACTTCATTAAAAAGTCGAAATAATTTCTTAAAACTGGTTGATTTACTGAACTGAACTTCGTTCAGATAGGAAGACATTTATCCATCTATATGATAGGACTGACGATGGGCATTTTTCAGACCTTTGAGTGAAACTAAGGCACACACACCCATCATAACCCAACAAGTGGACAGCTTTGCCATAAAATCGATTGGAAAACTAATGAATTTCTTTATACTACACCAGAAGTTGTATAAACGAAGAAGAGTGGACATTGATTCACCAATTTCTGTGGACTACAGTTGAAGTAATTTAAATACATCACGACATGCAGATTACTAAAGCCATCTATTGGAAAAATAATGAATTTCTTTTTACTACACCAGAAGTTTACTACATGAAGAAGAGTTCATACCGATTCCCCAATTTCTGTGTTGATGCTTACGGCTACAGTTGAAACATTTTAAATACAACGCAACGTACAAATGACTAAAGCCATCTATCTATTGGAAAATTAATGAATTTCTTTTACTATAAAACATTTTACCATTACGTGACACGATCATTTTGTTGTGGTGTGCCAATGCATCTTCACATCAAATATGCAAAGCGTACGTAGCGGAAATGAAACGTTGTCAATAGAACAATGCGGCACAACATGTCGTATGAGTGACATATATTTGACAATTGCAGTAAAATAATGCAAAGATGCTGATATGCGTTTGTGTGTGTGTGTGTGTGTGAGTGTGTGCAGAAATATGCAGCTTGTTGTCACGTTGGCGCCTGCTGTGTTCAGCAACATTGGCAGCAGGTAATGAGAAAAAAATTTAAAATAAATTGCATTTTATTGCATCTCGCACACCGGCGGTTAGTTGGCAATGGCAAGCAGTGAATTTTAAAACCACTTTGTGTGCGAGATAGTTGGCACTAAATATTACGAATGCCATTTATAAGTGAGTTTTGCATAAACGGCGCGTCTGTTGATGCACGTATTAATGTTACTTATACGCACCGCGGTACCCAGACGGCCCTCTATGCGCTGCAAGGCCGGCTGGAATTTCACACATACGCTCAGTGTATATGCGTGCGAAGCGTAATGTAAGCGTATTAAATAAATATTAAATATGCTAGCGAATGATTAATGTACTCCACTTTCGGTATGGCTGCTGCGACGCGCATGCCAAGGCGAGTGCTGTTGTATGTGTGTGTGTGTGTGTGTTAGGGGTAGATGCACGTGCATGAAATATTATGCACGTACAGTTACTTTGCTGGCTGCTGGTGTTGGTGAACGAGTGAATGGCGCGTTAGACAAAATGTACAAAAAAGGCCAGCGAACCATGGCGAAAGCGCGCGCCGAGGCATATCTAAGTGAAACGTGCGAAAATTTGCGATAAGCTATGTTGCCGCGTATTTTGTTTCACATTTAATTTAGACTAATGGCATGGAAAACAAATACACTGGCGCTCTTTTGCGCACAAACCTAAAAACATAGATATGCCATACACACACATACACAGACATGGCTACAGTCCTACACGTAGTCGCTAATGTTGGCGCAATCGTAACTAACAGCATCACCAAACAAACATGGCGGCCGGGATAGTCGCTCACGTGCCATTGCGCTCATTTTCGCATTTTTGCTGTCTGAACATTTTTGCCGGTTTGTTGTGTTTTGTTGTTTGTTTTGGTGGGGCAAAGTGTGCGCGCTGTTAGTTACACATTGCAGCTATTTATTAAACCCTTTGCTAAGTAGTGCTCGTGCCAGGGCGCCGTTTGGTGGCAGCAAATTGCCGCCAAATCAGTCCAAGAATGCGTTGGTTGCTATTGAACGCTGAGCACATCGATTGTATCAATTCTCTTCGATGTTGACTCTAAGTACGGCAGCTTCAATTAAGTGAGTACTTAAGTAAGAGCGCTTGAGGAAGGGTAATGTGTTATGAAGAGTGAAAGCTGGTTAGTAACGATTGCAGTGCGGTTTGAGCATTCTGAGAAAGTACTTAGTTCCAAGTTGAAAGGGTTCGAGGTAGATTAAAATGAGCTAATCTGCATATAGAACCTAATGTGTAAATTCATAGTAACTATGAGTGATCTCTAGTTTTCTGTCTTCATCAAAATCCATTCGGACACAATGCAGCGGTTTGAAAAGTCTAAAAGTCGATGAGTGTCGATTGAGAGTTTTGGATTATGGGCCGGAATGTCCTTTAGAATGTTGATACAAGTCTTTTGGATGGATGGATACATGAGCCCTGGCAGTATGATTCTTCGGGAGGTGGAGCTTCTGGACCATAAGTGATTGGACGTTTCTAGCTTGCTCCGGTTAAACGAAATCCAGAGCCTATGGAAACTTTCATGGGGCAATTGCAAACTTAACAGCAACAGGTCATTGTAGACTGGCCCTGTCTCGAGACCTGCAGGCTGTAGGGCCGAAGTTGAGTATTTCTAAGAAATGGCAGAGCAATTTTAATCGCTAGTGGAAGTGGGCCCGTTACTCGCTTTACACGGAGGGAGGCATCTGCCAGGGCACAAAAGGGTAAACTTTTGGGTACGTGCTGGCTCGCCACACTTTAACATTAATAATATTAGAGCCTTTTGGATGGCTTCTATGTATTCTTTTCATTGACAAATAAATTTTTTGAAAAGCTAAAAGCTGCACATTGTTTAATCAGGCACACACGGTGATTAGTTGATGGTTTAAATATAATTTTTAATTAAAAAAAATCGGTTACTAGTGCCAAACGTTGAGATGGCCGTCAGTCAAGTCAGTTATGGTAGCCAAATATTCAGTTAAATTGTGATTAATTAATGCAATTGAGTTGCTTAAAGTCAATTTTAAGAATTTCAAAGAAGATGTTGGCTGATCTTCGATGAATTCATATACAGTTTTAACTAGTGTTTCATCGATATTCGGTTTCGGTTTCGGCCCAAATAAGTGGTTTCGGTTTCAGTTTCGACCAAAAAATGGCCGAACGGCCTAAGCCGAAACTTTCTAGAATATTTTTTTACATTTTACTGTGTTGCAGATATATAGTGAAAGGAGGAGCAATTTACATGCCACCAATGTAAATAAACTTTTTTTTTAGCATATAATATTAAATTATTTAATTTTGAATATTGGCGAGTAAGGTACGAAAGGGTGATTTTTTCATGTTTATGTTTTTAAAAAATGAATAAATTGTTTTTATTAATAAGTATTTATTTATTTATGTTATGGTTGTTTGTTTGTTCTTTATTTACTTAACCCTTTCGGTTATTCTATGCCATATGGCATAGTCTCTTTTCAGTGCCTGTTTTAGGTCAAAAAACTTGTGGATACTATATTTTTGTTGTTCCTTAGAATAGTTTGAAGTTTTAGGAAAAATACGAAATTAATAAACTGAATAATTAAGTTGAGAGAAGAGAAGTATACGCGTTTTTTTAATGGTATATCTTGAAATAGTAAAGGAAGAAGAAGCAGAAAAAATTAGATAACTTTTTTAATTTGACGTTTTCTTTCAATTTAGATACTTTTTTTTAAAAACATTTTGGCTAAAGTAAATGAAGAAATATTCAAATTTTCGTTATGCATAAAAAGTTTTATGTTTAAGTAATTATTACAGCCACAACGATGTGGTTGCTCTCATAGAAAAACACTCTAAAATACAGGGTCCGAGTATAAAAATTTAAAAATTTCTGATGGAATGTTGCTAATATAACCACATAGAAGCCTAAAACGTAAAATTTAAAATTTTAACTTTCCCTAGTAAAAAGCTGTACCGAAAGGGTTAATGTAAAATCCGTTTGTTGAAAAAAAAAATGCTTGATATGGTGATTTTAATTTCAACTAAATTGTTTCGGTTTCGGCCGAATATTAAAAAAAAAAACCGAAAAAAGATGTTTCGGTCGGACGCTAGTTTTAACCCTTTCGCTATTTTGTTGTTATATGGCAACTTGCTACATTGTGAACGTCTGAACACTTTATGGTTTCAAGAATAATTTTTTTGTTGGTGCTTAGAATAGTTTGAAGTTTTAGTAAAAATATGAAATTAATTAACTGAATATTAAAGTTTATAGGAGAGAAGTATACATTTTTTTAATGTTATATCTTAACTTAGTAAATAAAGAAGAGGCATTAAAAATAGGAGAAATTTTAAATTTGATTTTTTACTTCAATTTTTTTGAAGAAATTTTAGCTGAAGTAAATGCAGAAATATTCGATTTTTAGTTATGCGTATAAAATTTTATATTTCATTAATTATTACAGCTAGAACGATATAGTTGCTGTTATATGACAACACCCTAACAAACAGAGTTCAGTAACAAAATGTACTAAATTTAGTATGGGATGTTGTTGATATAAACTTACAAAAGGCTGAATCCATAAATTTAAAATGTTAACTATCCCCAGTAAAAATCTGTAGCAAAAGGATTAATGGAAGCTGCAGTCACGAAGCATTTCGGTTGGCTTAGAGGTTGATCACCATTTATGCTCTTAAGACTATTTTTAAATCTCGTGAACCACTCATGAACTTTACCACAGCATAAACAATCATCACCTCAACTTGAACTTGACTCAACAATTGAAATGTTTCGGTAAAAGTTTTATCAAGTTTAAAACCAAAGTTAATATTGGCTCGTTATTCCATGCTTATTTCTCTACCGATGACACAAACATGTTGCCACTTCCAATGAAATATGTAACTTTGCTTTCACTGAAAAAAAATACCATGAAATTTTGACTTGAAATTGAGAAAAGATGGAGAAGAAGAACTTTTTCAAGACCACCAGAAAATTCAATTGTTTGTTTATTTTGAAATGAACTTTGTATATTGATTTTTGTTGAATTAAAACTACAGCTGCGCGGTTCTGAGTTAAGAATGCCTACAAGTTTCTTTGTACCACTAAAAATTAAATTCTTACAGTTGTAACAGCTATTGGAAATTAATATAATCTTGAATATTTAAAGGAATTTCTCTTTAAAGTCACTTTTTGTGATACTAAAGAGTTCACTTTTCAACAGTTTTGACATTCCAAACCATGGAGAACACTTTAAAATGTTGCCAGCTTTATTCAATTGTAAGAAGATAAATGTGTTTACATGTCCAATGTTTAGCTTAACACTCCTGTGGTTTAGAAGCTATTACTTGAAGTTTATTTAACAGTCACTGACCGCTTCCAGTCACACTACAAACAACATAGCAAAGCGTTTTTCTTGATGAGCAACAACAATGAAAAAAATATGAAATGGATGTGTGGTTATTTCCGTTGTATTTATTGTTGTAGGAGTAGCTTTAGAAATTATAGAAGTCCCTTCTTGACGCTTAGTTCAAATTGCAGTTACAAGCAGCGCGCGTTAGGCGAGCAAATTTGGCTGCCAAGCAGTGTTCTTGATAGAACAGAAGTAGCAACAATAACAATAACAATATAAATAACCGCTTGAAATACGTGACTGTGTGTGTGTGTGTATTGTTAGTTGTCAGTTGGTTGCTGGCAGTGCTGAATGCCACCAAGCTTGGCCGTTCAGTTCAGTTTAGTTCAGAACGGACTGTCACTTTAGTACTTGAAGCATGTTTTAGCAGCGCTGAAATGTGAAAAGGGCCAAAGAACGCGTTCAACTGCATGTTTCTGTGTGTCTGTGTGTGTATAAACACACATACACAGTGTGTGTGTGGTAGTTTACATTTGTGGCTGTTAAATTGAAAGTGTCAGTTTCGCACGCAGCCAAAAGTGGTCAATCAATCTTCACACTTAGCCATCACCATTGCCAACGACGGAGCACCCAATGAGCTCAGTTTGTCTAAAATGTGAGCGTTGTCGTGGCAACATATGTCAAAACATATATAAAAACATATTTGTAGATATTTGTATGTTGTTTTTTAGGACAAACAAATTTTGTTCTAAAGAGCTGAAAGACTTTTTTTTTTTTTTGTGCACAAGCACAAAGTTTGTGTTTGAATAAGTAAATCAATAGGAAACCATTGCTTCGCAAGAAATCAATAAGTCTTCATTTGCGCTGTAAAACTCCAACTTTATTTTGTATACAAATCGACTTCTATGCGCAGTCATCAATAAGGCAGCAATGTAATATTGCTGCCACATTGACGCTGACTATGGTTTTCACATTCCATGTCCAAGTCCAACTGAGCTTCATTTAACAAAAGCCTGACAGACGCTCTGACGTAGTCAAAATGCTACATGGCTGCTCACCCAGCTGGCAGCCGCAACTGTCCATTGTTGTATGAAGAAAAAAAACTCTGTTGTGCCTTGAGCAGTGAATGCATGCGGGTTCTCGTAGTCTGTCTTTGACAGCAGGCAAGTGACTAGCAGCATCGTCGACTAATAGCGCTGATTTATCAGTTAACAGTCAGTCGTCTCATTACGAACACTGCCAGCCAACATTCGGTGGCGCTTTTTCATTCTCATCCACGCCGTTCATGTCTGTCTGACCTTCATCAATAGTCGTCGGTACAAATTGGCTCATTGCTTTTTAATGTCAAGCAGTGCCGACCAGCACGTTCACAGTTGGTACACTCGCTTTGGAGCATCGGCAAAGCAACATTCATTTCATCTCATTTGCGCTTTTTGTTCCTCTAGACTTTGCTTCCAACGCTTTAACTGATGAAAAATGCGCTGGTAATTTGTTGCTGCTTTTTTTGTACCTGTTGTTGTTGTAGTTTGCATTAATGGTAAATACAATCTGCCATACAAACGAAGCAATAAGTAAGCCAAGTCATGTGGCCATTGGGTTGGCAGTTGCTGTTACAATTGGTGTGGTTGTAATTTGGTCGGTCGAGTTTTGTGTCCTGTGACAGCATACAACAGACAGTAGCTCAAGTTGCTGACGCTGACTGACCCTTTTTGGCCTTGTTAACGAGGAATTTTTTGCATATTTTTCCTTGGAGAGTTTAGTTATGTAGAAAGTAATTGATTTATGCTGTGGGCGTTTCATAAAATAAAAAGAGAGAAGATGGCTTTGAAAATACATTTTTTTCAGGTGCATACAAGTATTTTATGTTAATAAACTTGGTTGAAATTTATTTAGCTGTAAAGTGTGTTATTAGTTTGGGCTGTTAAAAAGAAGCTCAAAATTTAAGTTATGGTAAACGTAAACTGTTTGTTTGACAACGTGGCGTATGAGAAACGTTAATTAGGTAAGATTTTAGATGAGATTAGAATGAAAATATTAAAGTACTGCACACTCGTGTTGTGATAAAAAAATGAGTAAGAATGTAGTTTGGCTTGGCCATGGATCTCGTATGGACAATGAAGCTTCGGCAAAAAAGGTGTTCGACCTGGAATTTGGAGGTCGACGGCGAAAAGGAAAACCTAATTTTTCTATACTTGGAACTAGTGGCCGACCGAAACCGCTTTTTTGGGCCGAAACCGAGTTTCGGCTTTTTTTTAATATTCGGCCGAAACCGAAACTTTCTAGTTAAAATAAAAATCACCATATCAAGCATTTTTTTTCAACAAACGAATTTTACATTAAGTAAATAAAGAACAAACAAACAAACATAACATAAATAAATAAATACTTATTAATAAAATTAATATTATTAATACTATTAATAACAATTTATTCATTTTTAAAAACATAAACATGAAAAAATCACCCTTTCATACCTTACTCGCTAATATTCAAAATTAAATAATTTAATATTATATTAAAAAAAAAAGTTTATTTACATTGGGGTCATCCAAATTACTCCTCCTTTCACTATATATCTGCTACACAATAAAATGTAAACAAATTTTCTAGAAAGTTTCGGTTTCGGCTTTTCGGCCATTTTTTGGCGCTGAAACTGAAACCGAAACCACTTATTTGAGCCGAAAACGAAACCGAATATTCGGTCGGACGCTACTTGTAACTAAATTTTAATGGATTTCTCATACAAATCGTAAGTTTTTGGCAAAATATATAAATTTTGTTCAGCACTTTTCTTGACTTTGAAGTCAACTTTTATGTATTTCTTATATAATATGTAAGTTTCAACTCGGAATGAATGGGGTCCCTATACAAAAGGAATGTTTTTGTTGTAATTTGAGAAATTTTCGAGCACTTTTCTAAACATGGAACTTTGGACATTGAATTTTTGGCCTAATATATCGAATTTGTTGGCACTTTTCTAAATTTTAATAGAGTCCTCATAAAAAATATAGATTCTTCGGCATAATGCGTGAAATTTTCAAGCATTTTTCAAAATGTCTTCATACAAAATTTAAGTATTTGAAGTAATTTGTTTAATTTTCAATAATTTTTCCTAACTTTAAACTAAATTTTGACTGAGTTTCTAAATAAAATATACATTTTTGGTGTAACATAATTTTTCGAATTTCTTGGCACTTCTTCTCAACTTGAATTTCGATTATTTGGCTTTTGCATTTTTTTCAACAAATAATACAGAATAAGAAGTTTCTGAATATCTTAATTGAAAAATCAGAAACAAGTCATGTCTGAAAAATTATTTAATATATAGTTAAATACATATATTTTTATATTTTCTCACCTTTACTACTTTGTTTCTGAATCAAAATAAAAAGTTAAAATTTCAGTTGGGTTCAATGGAGCGTATGAGCGATATGAATGCAATGCCATTAAAGATAATTGCGTTCGACTTCAATGAAACCAATTTTAATCAGCTGCTTTGCCTTCTCGTGCTGCACATATGTGATCCTTACGATCCCAATTCTGTCAGGACATTCGTCTTGATGACGACCGCAAATCAATTTCGAATTCATGCATTACCCGAACTTATGTCAAACTTGTTGACAACTCACATAACCCGAAAAGTCAAAAAATCATCAGCTACAAATGTCATGTCAGAGCGAACGCGAAGCAAAAAGTCCAATCAATAATCATAACAAATGCAGTAATGATGAAACTTTTTGTCACACATGTGTTATGTGCGTAAGCATGTGTGCACTTAAAGTTGGTGCAGACAATTTTTTGCTGTGGAAAACAGAAAGGAAAGGCAGAAACTTCATAATAAAAAAAAGACAAAAAAACGAAAGAAAAAAAAGAACTAAAGAAAAGAAAAAAAAAATAATAATAATAAAGAAAAAACGAAAGCGTTGCCGTGGCAAGTCTCAATAAGTTGGACATGCGTTCCGAAGCCTTTAATCCGTATCGGCAATTCGTCGGATGAACAACTGAACTCATGAGTGTTTGTGGCTGGTGAATTTGCGGCTTCGACGAGTGTAAGTATGTGCCGGCGTTTATGTATGTATGCATGATGGGATGCGAATGGAGTAGAAACTGCGTGTAGTGTTTCCGCTTGAAAAAGTATTCAATTCTGCAAATCGAAATATGGCACACGAAATAAATGCTCAAACTCATTGCAGGCGCAAACAGTGCGGCGGATAGGCGTGCAATTCCCAGTCAGGTTGGCCGACTGATAGGCAGGTGCACACACACACACATACACACCGATATGTAGTACGCAGACAGTTGGCGTTGGCATTGGCGCCTGGAGATCAGGCAACAAAAGGCAGTGCCGGTGATTGATGACGGTGATTGAGCGCTGCGATTCGGCAATGAGCTTATGGCTTCACAGTGTATGCCGCTGATTCGAAGCGTTACGATACGTAGTAAAGTGAAGCTGTTTGGGCCGCAATTTCTACCGAATCATGCTGGGAATTGGCAAAATATTAATAACTATCAGTGTAAATGTTGCTGTCATCGCTGTGGCCAATGCACGGCTTCTCGGCTCTCTGTGGGCAATAATAATGATGTCAATTTTGGGTTTGTTGTTGTTGTAGCTGCAGTTAAAAGTGTAGTTGTGCATGCGTGTGCGTTCTTGATAACGTTGTACATGGCGTTTGGCTGTGGCTGTTTCACTGTCTCGCGCCCTGTCTCTGAATATGTAATCAGTCATTCCAAATTGAAATTGTTTTTGCAGCAGAGAGTTGTTGTTGTTGTTATTGCCTTTGCATTTATGCATCTTATGAGTTCGTGTTGGCGGTAATCACTGTCGCTTTTGCATTGTCTTCAAACACATATTACCTGCGATATCGGTGTTGTGCAGCTTACTTTCGTTTAATTGGATTCGTTGTTGATTGTATTTAGCAGATTATCGGTTTGAGTTGTACATAATCAAGCTTTGAGTAGCGCATTTGAAATTGATTTTGCTTGATGTGGTGGCATAAAGCATAATTAATTTTAGCGCTTAGGCGACGTTTTAATGGCAAAATGTAATTTGTGGCATTTGATATGCGGCAAATTTTGTGAAAAGCGTTGCAATTAATTGTTAGACTTTAATGGAAAATTCATAAGAAACAATAAAAGTGAAAATTAATGACCTAATGATGTGTGGTTGCAGTGATCGAGGGGCATGAGTAATATTAATTGCATGGAACATCATGGAATCGTCAAATTAGGGGAAATGGGTGCTTCAAATAAGGTGTGGCTCTAGGGAGCCAAATGGCGAATGAGTAACATTTTTTGATTAAATATTAAATAACTCGAAAACTGAGCAAATGGCGGTTTTAGCTCTGTTTTAAAAACAGGCACGATTTGTTGAAATAATTTAGATTACATTTTTATAAAAAAATTTCATAAAAATTAATGTTAATTCAAAATAATGTAAAAAGGCAACTAATGGTGAATGATTTAAAAGCCAACGGGGGCGTATGAGTAACATTGTTAAATGGAATATGAAGGAACTCGAAAACTGAGCAAATAGCGGCTTAAAATTAGTCACAACCTAAGTTAATTTCGATTAAATTTTGTAGTTTTATTAAAAATGAATATTAAATCAAAATATTGGCAAAAGGCAACTAATGGTGAATGATTTAAAATCCAATGGTGGCGTATGAGGAACATTTTTTAATTGAATTGAATGAACTCGATAATTGAGCAATTAGCGGCTTAAAATTAGTCAAACCTTAAGTGAGCAGAAGAAAAATAGGCAAATTGTGCTAAAATAATTTCCATTAAATTTTGTATTTTCATAAAAAATTAATGTTAAATCAAAATAATGTAAAAAGGCAACTAATGGTGAATGATTTAAAAGCCAACGGGGGCGTATGAGTAAAATTTTTTGATGGAATATGAATGGACTCGATAACTGAGCAAGCGGTTGCTTAAAGTTAGCCAAAAACTTAATTGGGCACACGAAAAATAGGCAAATTGAGCTGAAATAATTTCGATTAAATTCTGTATTTTCATTTTCAAAATGGAAAACTGGGGAGTGATTGCAAAGCCAACGGTGGCCTATGAACAATATTAATGTTGTGTAATATCAAATAATCGACACGTGAGTGAGCACAAGTGAGTACAAGGGAGCACAAAACGATAAAGCAAATTGTATTGAATTCATCTCGATTATATTTTGAATTTTTATGAAATAAAAATAACAGTAATTGAAAAAGCTACTAATGGTTGTAGCGCCCGTGTGGGCGTATGAGTAACATTAATTTTGTGCAACACCAAATAATGAAAAGTCTGGGGAAAGTGGGCGCCTAAAGCAGGACAGGGTTTAAACGAACACAAAACACTAGGCAAATTTTGTTGAAATCATTTCGATTAAATTTTGCATTTGAATTAAAGTAGATTAAAATAGATTAAAATAAAATAATAATAGTCGAAAAGGTGAGTGGTTGCAGCGGACGTGGGGTCGTATGAGTAACATTAATTGTTTAGCACTTTGAATATTCGAGAAATTGGGCAAATGGTAACCTTAAAATATTTACAAAATTTTACATAATTTTTTTAATGTAATTAATAAATTTTTAAGGTGATTTTTATTTGAATTAAAAATGAAATAAAAATGAAATTTTCAGCAAAAAGTTACTTGAATGGAGCAAAGAACTTCTAACTAAATAAGAACAATAACAACTTCTACTTAAAAATTTTGCTTTTATTTCAAAATAAAATTCTTTTTTATTTGTTGTAAATTTCCTGCCAAATTTGGCCACATCAAGCATCGGTTCACATGGGCCTACTAGATGAATTAATGAAACTGAGAACATAAATCATGTAATATTTATCTGTTTTTGCTCTTCTTACGAAAGACAAATTGGGCAAATGGTCACTTTAAAATATTTACAAAATTTTATATAATTTTTGTAATGTAATTAATAAATTTTTAAGGTAATTATTTGAATTAAAAATGAAATAAAAATGAAATTTTCAGCAAAAAGTTACTTGAATGGAGCAAAGAGCTTCTAACTAAATAAGAACAATAACAACTTCTACTTAAAAATTTTGCTTTTATTTCAAAATAAAATTCTTTTTTATTTGTTGTAAATTTCCTGCTAAAGTTGGCCACATCAATCATCGGTTCACATGGGCCTACTAGATGAATTAATGAAACTGAGAACATAAATCATGTAATATTTATCTTTTTTTTGCTCTTCTTACGAAAGACAAAATTAACTTCAATCAACACCCACCCCCCAGAAACCGACAGACAAGGCAACAAACCAAATACTGCAACAAAAATTAATTTTCTGATTGTGTCTGTACAACTTAAAAATGAAATGAAAACAAATTATGAGCAATGGTCATTTGCATTTAAAACATCGCTCAGTATTTTCCTTTCAATTTCCGCTTTATTATTTTTACAGACACCATCAGAGTTTTAATTTTAAGATGGCTTATTTATTTCATAAATTCACAAAATCCCTACTGTCTCTTGCAGTGTGTTCGGTTGGCGCTTGAATCCACGTAGCCAAATGCGTTTTTTTTTGAATATTTTAATTGAAATTATTGTCGACTTTTCAGTTGAGAATTTCATTAATTTTTTACGACCACACTTCCGCACAACAAGTATCCCTTCGCGTCGATAATCTACAGTCCACAGTCGACAGCTGCCGGCCGACTGCTTTTGTTTGAGCCCTAAAGTAGCAAAATCCAACCCACCGTTCAGTGGCGCATACCGAAGCCCAAATGTTGAAATTGAAATAAAGAAAATTGCCGAAATCATCCAAGACGATGCTTAAAATTAAGCCAAAGTGTGCACGTCAGCAGTGGAACTAATAATTTGTGATTATTTTTGATTATTTTTATGATTTCCCATTTTCCGCTGCTTTGGTTGGTGAACTTCTAGTTGTTGTTGTTGTTGTTGTTTCTATCTGTGTGCAATGGTGCGTTGCGCTATTTCACTTAAAATTTCAGCAGCAACGCTGGTCTGTTCGACACACACACACATAGATACATGAAGAATGTAAATAAAGAGTGAAAAGGAAAAGAAACAACAGTTAAATAAATAAATAAATAAACAAGGAGCCAGCGTGGAAAAAACTTAAAAAACTTGGTGTTGTTGTTATTGTTATACTCAGCTGCTGCACTGCATGCGCCAAACGGTGGCCACAACAAAGCCAGAAGCAACGCAACAACAACAACACAAACACAACGATTCGAACGTCTTCGCTGGGTTTGCTTCGGTTTTTGTTGGCTTCGAGCTGGCCGCTAAGTTGTGTCCATCCTTCACAGCTGCCGCTGCTGCCGCCACTACCACAGCCACACATTGCTTGCTATCTTTCTTATTAAATTCTGCTAATCCCCACCATTTGCTGTGCTAGACGAGCGGCTCACCGTCTGCCACAACTGACGACTTGGTGTTGTATTTTAAAGCGCTGCGAGCGCAAAATTTACTCGAACTTCACGGACAAGTACGGCCCGGACGGAAATGAGCCGTGCCTGTGCTGCCTTTTAATTTCTGGTTCAGACTGGAGGCGATTATTGTGGCGCTCGACTTGTTAGTGGTTTCGGTAATTTTCTCGAAAGTGTGGTAGCGTCCGCATTGCGGCATTATTAAATGGTTTTTAATGAAAAATCACTCATTTGTTTAAGTAAGTGAAATTTTCGAGTTGTTTTTGCTGTTGTAAGTTGTTATGTTTAGCGCGCACATCCCTAATCGTTTGCATATTTATGGAGAGATTACTGCATGCAACTGCTTTAGTCTCGGTGCGTTTCACTGCTTTAGCTTCGTTTTGCTTTGGTGGTCGATTTATGCTAAAACGTCAGCTGGCTTTATTGTCTGCAAGCGAACGCTTTGCATGCTGACTGAGAAATGTGCACAAATTTTACACTTCAATAAACATTTTAATATAAGAATAAAAGTGCCATTAGACGACAGTCAAATTAGCTGCGCTTGAATTTTGTGCTATTTATGAAGTAGGAAAGAATTGTACTGACTGGAGAGAAAAACGTCGATAAGAAAGTTGTCGATATTGGAATGGAAATATAAATAATGAGGAATTGTAAAGGAAAAAATTGAAAAAATAATCAGAAGTTTATGACATTAATGCTCTGTGCAACTTTGGGTCCCCAAGCATAGCTAACAGAGCACTAAACGGGCATTTGTAGGGAGCTGCATTGCATACTTTTAGGGAACATGGAATTATTGCAGAGACAGGTTCGAGGTGATGCTAAAACGTTCGTGAATGAGTTACGCTTCGGGCAGGCAAATATAAAAGGCAGTAGGGAATGATGCGGCGAGTTAGTTTGGTGCCACACGGATAAGAAAAGTGAAGCGAGAGTAGTAGTAGTTCCACTTATTTTTTTTAACTTTTTACAATTGTTCAACAAATGTTCTTAAATGACGAAATAACACAATCCAAAAGTATGTATGTATATAATCTCCAAGTTTACATTTTAATTTTAATTAAATTCTGTGAAGAAAATTGTAAATAAAATTACTACGGTCGAGAACTGCTTTAAAAAATTGCAGTGTGTTTTTTTTATTTTGGCACAATTCAGCGATACGAACTACGCCTGTGTTGGCCAGTAGAACTAATTTTCGTTACAATATGAATATGGATGGTGTTAGAAAGATAATATTTCGTACTAAGAAAACTTCTCAGACAGAGTGATTTTGCTTGATTTAGTTTTGTTCGACAGTTTTGTAGACACCAAATACGCCACATTTTACAGTTTCCCTTTGAGAAAGTCAAAGCCAGGCGACTCAAAATGCGAATAGTTTTTATGGTCTTAACACTAGAAAGACCGCAAATTTTCCATACCTATAAAAACTTGGATTTGGATAATTGTAATTGTAGAATTCTGATTATAGAACCCGATAAAAAAATAAAAGTCACCAAAGCAAAAGTTAGTAGAAATACTAAAGAAAATATAGATATTTAAAAATGAAAAATTGTCAAACTGACCGCAATGTTTTTTCCAATGTTATTAGTGTAACAGTCAGATACGAGCAATTTTTGTGTCGTCGATTCTTTTTCGTTGATTTTGATGCCAAAGATGCAACACGCCCTGGAAGAACAGTAGTTTTAAATGTCTACAAAATTGTGAAAACTGCGGAGTACGATCATCATTTAGGCACTGTTTCGATTGCCCAGGAACTGAACATTGAACAAAAGACCATTTCGAAGCACTTAAATAATGTTTAGTACAAAATTAAGCTCGATGTATGAGTGCGTAAACAAGAGTTAACGTCAAAAACCTTATGAAATTTCCATTTGCGAATTATTACTGAAACGCAATAAAATAGACTAATTTATAAAATGGATGGTGACTGATGATGAAAAGTGAATCACTTACGACAATTTCAAGCGACAATGGTTGGTTTAGAATGGCGGTAAACTGACGCAAACAGTGGCCAAGCCAGTATTGACGGTGAGAAAGGTTTTGTCAGAAAGATTTTGCTGTATGTTTAATGGTATTGGTAGGGAATTATCTACTATGAGCTCTTTTCCTACGGTCAAACACTTTATTTGTACTTGTACTGATAACAATTGGACGGTCTAAAGGAAGCAATTGCCCAGAAGCTACCAGCTTTGGCCAATAGGAGAGGACTTGTATTCCATCAGGCAACATAAGGACTGTATCGAAAAGAAAGTGCACACTTTGTACCGTAATTTTCTCGCATCGATAGTGAGTTCCCAGAAGCTGCGTGAATTTGGTTGGGAGATTCTTATGCATCCACCTCATAGTCTGAACCAGGCACCAACTGTGCTTCTCTATGGCGAATGACTTTGCTGATGAAAAATTTTGCTCAAAAGAAGTTTGTGAGAATCGACTGTCCCAGTTGTTTGCCAATAGGGACAAGATTCCCTATGTGAGTTACCTTCAAAATGGCAACAACTTACAGAACAAAACGATGCATTTTTTTCTTAAAGTGAATGATTCTGTCTTAAATAAATAAAGGAAAATTCAACAAAAGTATAAAGTGTCGTAAAAAAAGACTTAATTATAAAGCCTTCAATTTCATGCAAAAATAATTAACTCAATTTTACTACTTGTGCTGAATATTCCATTATTTCAATACTAACATTTAAAAATAATTCAAATATTAATACTTGATGCAATAAAAATCGTTTTCGCAGCTTTAAAACTCACATTTTCATTGACAACTTTAACACAAAGCTTAAGCAATTGCATTCGCTTGTTCTCAGCACAACGGTGCGTATGAGTAACATTGCAGTGGCAACACAAGCGCATTGCTTACGCAGACTATGCGCCGCTTTCGGTCGCTGCATTATTCAGCAATGCCAAAAATTGGTTGAAATGTAACAGATACGCAGCACAGCGCGCAAAGACGGCACACCAGCACAGCCACTGGAGGCCAAGAGTTGCGTCGAGCGTCGGTCTACGCATACGCAATGTGGGCTCGCCGCTGTGGTGCACGAATAAAGACAACTTGGGTGTGCGCGTTTTGAATAATTGAAATGCAGCAGCAGCAACAACAACAACAACAACAACGACATGAAAATACAGACAAGGCACATGTCGCATTGTGACTGTGGCCATGATAAGAGCAGCTGGCGTTGCTGCTGTGGCACTAGCAACGAATTTTTGAAGGCCAAAGCATAGTTTTAGGCGCACAGTAACGTTGCTTGGTCCACTGGGCAGGTGGCACGAATGCATTTGCTTTTGGTGCAAACGTTAGTAGACCAACAAATGGCCAGCACATGGAAGCGTTATGCCAAAACGGCAAACGCAGCGGCAGGCTTTCACCTAATGCGGTCATGCGGCACTGGGTGAAGAAAGTCAAATATGGCATGCAGTGCGGTAGTTTTTGGCGCATTTTCTAGTTGCTTCATCAATTTTGCAGTTTGGCAGATATTCAACGCATCGCTAAGAACGGCGACAAGTGCTGGCAGCGGCTTTGAATGCGAGAAATTTACATGGACGAAATTTTTGTTGGGTGCCATGTGTGGGTGAGTGCGAGTGTAGTCAATCGGGCAGTGATTGGGCGGCACCCAGTTTGTTCGACACTGATTACAATTTGGCCATCTCTATGACTGCGTAACCACTTGAGAATTCGACAGTCTATGCAATTTAATTACATTTTTTACAACACTTTTCTGCAACTGTTGACACTTGAAAATTACTCCATTGTGATTGGCAAGATTTTGTGCTTGAAACGAAATTAACGCCTTTGCATATGCGTGACGTACGTGCGGCTGCACTCGGCAGCGCTATCAACAAACAATAGAAGGAATTCTATTTTCGTTTTCGCGTTGCGGCGCAACGTTCGAAGACAAACAAAGGACAGTCAAACGATAGCGAAAAAATCCAACAACTCTATTGCAACGAAAAAACAACAACAACAGCAAGAACAGAAAAAGCAGCAGCAGTGGCGGTGGCAATGGCAGCAGTTCGAATGAAATTGCTGCAGCCGAGACAATGCAGTCAGCGCTTTGCTATTTCCGCACGCGCGACGCTCGCGGCGTTTTTTCTTATCTGCAGCCATTTATTTTTTTTTATTTTCTTTACTTTACTACGACTGCCGCTGCACTTGAACACGCGCTTTTGTCCTGACAGTTGCGCGTCAGCGCCACGTCGGCGGCACTGCCTGCCAGGCGAGCCGCGTGGCAAGTTGCACTTTTGACTTAACTTTGCGCCGTCGACTTGTTGAAAAGTTCTGCGAAGAGTGTGAAAGGCGCGGCAAGTGGCGTGTGCGCGCTGGGCGTGACTTTTTGAGCGGATTTTAATGATGAAGTAATAGAGGAGTGGAGTAGATGAATGGCAAGAACGAGTATAATCGAAAAAAGTGCTTTCAAATAAAAAGATCGAGAGAAAAATATGTAAAAAGTGAAATGCGAGGAAATAGAATAGGAAAAAAAGAAGAGAATAAGAAAAAAGAAGATATAGAGAGGATGATTAAAGATAATAAAAACGAAAACGACAGTGAGAGTGAGAAAAGAGCGAGAATCAAATGAGTAATAACGACAAAATATTAACTCTTTCGTTATTTTCTGACCGTATAGTAACATACTGAACCCTCTGTGGTTTCAAGAATATTTTTTTTATTGGCCCTTAGAATAGTTTGAAGTTTTAGGAATAATACAAAATTAATTAACTGAATATTTAAGTTTAAAGAAAAAAAGTATACACGTGTTTCTAATGTTATATCTTAAAAGACATAGTAAAGAAAGAAGAAACAGAAAAAAGAAGAGACATTTTAATTTACTTCCATTAAGTTATTTTTTAAAAAAATTTTATTTTAGAAATTTTAGATTTTAATTTTTTTTTAATTTAAAAAAATTGATTTTTAGTCATGTGTAGAAAATTTTATATTTAATAATTAGTAATTCTTAAAGTCACAACGAAATGGTTGCTATCACATGACAACACTCTAAAAACGGGGTCCGATAATAATAATTAAAAAAACTATTATGGAATATTGTTGATGTAATCATACAGGAGACGTAATTGATAAATTTAACATTTTAACTTTTCCCAGTAAAACCCTGTAGCAAAAGGGTTAAGGGAGAAAAATAGAAATGTATGAATAGTATGAGAAGGATGGCAAAAGAAAAAGGGGAATGAGGAAAAATAATATGGGGAGGAGCAAAAATAATACCAGTAGAAAGAGAAAACAAGTATAAATTAAAGAAACTGAAAGAAGCATATGAAGAGAAGCAAAAGAAAGAAGGATTCTCTTCCTTAAGAAGGGAACAAAAGAATGGAAAGTGAACAGTAAACAAACACAGTTAACTGAGAGAAGCATATGGAGAGAGTAAAGAAGCATAAGAATTGAAAGAGTAAAAAAGGAAATTATCAGGAGATAATGATAAGAAAATTGGTTACGAAGATTGAAAACATTATGAATGTAGAATGAAAGCAGTAATATTGGAAAAATAAATAAATAAAACAAATGAAAAAAAAATAATAAAAAATAAATTAAAAAAAACAGATAAAGGAAGAAAAGGATAAAGAGAATTTCGAGAAGAAAAGTATATTTATAAAAATTAAGTGAAAAGCGTAGAAAAAGGATATAAATAATAATAAATAATAGTAGAAATAGGAAAAATGAGATTGAATGAAAGAATACAGGAAGAATAACGATTTTAATGGAAACAGAAAGAAGAAAAAAAGAAACAACTAAAGGAAGAAAGAAATATGTAAATAAAAAAAAGAAAGTAATTATAAAGAAAGAAATTAATACAAGTATTAAAAAGGTAGAAGGAAAGGAAGGGGGAAATAGAATCTAGTAGAAAAAGACATAGAAAAAGAAGAAATGATGAGTGGAAAAAACGAAATTGAAAAGTATTAGAAAAGCCAAACAAACCAAGCAATTAGAAAAAAATTAATAAAAGTAGTAAAAAGCGGGAAGGGAAGAGAGAAAATAATCTAGCAAAGATAGGAAAAGGAAGAAGAACGAAAACAGTAGAAAAAGCCAAACTTAAAAAATTGAGTAGAGGAAATTAATGAAACGAAAACAAGATTAGATGTGAAAACGAAGATTAAATGAACAGTAGACGAAACCGAATATAAAGAATAAAATAAAATTAGAGGGAAAAATCAAAAGTACAAATATATAAAAAGTACTTCATCTACTTTAGTAGTAGAAGAAAATAAATCTGATAAGTAGTAAAAAAAATGGAGAATGAGCAAGAAAATACGGAAAGAAAGTGATGAAATTAAAAAAGGAAGGGGAAAAAACATATAAAAAGAAGATGGAGGAGTTTGAAGAGTGGTAAAAGAAAAACAGAGAATGAAAGAAGGAATAAGTGAAAAGTAATCAAAAGAATGAAAATGGAAATAAAGAAAAAAAGAAAAAAAGAAGAAACAAAAAAAAATAAGGAAAACGTAAAAAAAACTAAGCATGAAAGCGTAAGAAAGCAAGAATGGAAATGAATTAGAAAAAAATTAAAAATAAAATGAAAATGAAGAAAAGAGTGGCACAGAAAAAACAGCAAAAGAAAATCAGAAAAAGACCACGAAAAATAAAAGAAAATAGAAACAATGCCACTGAGCGAAGAATTTAAAACGTGAAAGCCAGAAGAAAAGGGAAGAAATGAAATAAAGCTTTTAGAAAAAATGTATAAGAACAGGAACACGGAAAAAAAATGAGAAGGGAGATGCAAAAAAAAAAAGATAATCAGAAAAAGAATACGAAAAGGAATATAAATATAAGAGTTAAAGATTAATTCAAAGCGTGGAAGCCAGAAGAAAAAAGATTGAGAAAAAGTATACAGAACAAATGAAAAATAACAGAATCACGGAGAGAAAATTAAAAGGGGAAAACCGAAAAAAGAGAATCAGAAAAAAAATAAGAAGACGAAGAGAAAATGTAATCAAAGAGAAGCCAAAAGAGAAAAAAATGAAAAAAGTATGTAGAATGAATGAATGAGAAATGAATGAATGAAAAATGCATGAATGAGAAATGAATGAATTAGAAATGAATGAATGAGTAATGAATGAATGAGAAATGAATGAATTAGAAATGAAATAATGAGAAATGAAAAAAAAACAGGAACGCAAAAAAAGTGAGAAAATAACAAAAGCAGTGAGAAAATGTAATTATAAAAGGTAATGAAAAAAGAAAGAACTATAAAGAAAGAAAGAAAAGGTTAAAAATCTGAGAAAAAAGTGGGAGAAGTAATGTCACGAAGAGGAAGAGTAGCATTAATGTGGGGAAGCGAGCTACTAAAACAATTGTTAAGTTGTGCTTCTTCTTCTTCTTATGTTCTTTACGAGTAAGTAATTTGTATTTTTCTTTAGATTTTGGCCTTTCTGCTAATGTATTGTTGGTGTAACAGCCTCATGAAGCACTACAGAGCTCTGAAGTTCCTCTATGATGAAAGTATTTGAAGCGTAGAAACAATATTTCTATCTAGAAGACTGATTGTATAAATAAATTTAAACAACGAAGTTCAAAAGAATTGTGTCTTACGGCAAGTCCCACGCCCAGACCTTTACCTCACCTAACCTTAGTTCAGAATGGATAACAAATCTGGTGCGTCGCTCATATGACGAAATATTTTGAGGCACAGAAACATTATTTCTATTCGAAACACTGATATTTGTTTGCGATTGCGCAATTAAATTGCAACAACAAAATTCAATAATCCGAACCGAATTCAGTGTAAGGAATCTCAAATAACGCGCCAACAATTGCAATTTGCTGAACTCTTGCTTTGAACTTTTCCATTCCAGCAAAAGTCACACACACACACACACACATGTTGTGGTTTAATAGGTTTTTGCCATTTGTTACAATTCGACGATCGCTTTTTGTTGCTTTATTTTCTTATTATTTGTCGCTTTGCGTTGATTACGATTTTTTTTGTTGCTTTTGTGCTGAGTTCAGTTTGTCGCTGTTTTCGCTTGCACTTGATTGACTTTTCTCGTTGTTGTTCAGAGTTGCGCTTTGTGTGCGGCTATGTGTCACTGTATGCGTGCTTTTGTATGTAATTGTGTAGTTGTGTGTGTGTGTGCAATCGGTTTTATTTGCACTGATGCAATTTTGTGCTTGTCGTGTTGATAAACAACAAGAAAAACACAGGCAAACAGCAAACATGCGATGCGTCTTGTCTGTGTGTCGCCTCCGCAACGCTGTCATCATCACACTGGCAGCAATGCATCCGCTGAGCGAATGACTGACTTACTGACTGGCTGACTGACTGCGCGGCGGCTGCATGCGAACGAAAGTGATTTTGTTGCTTGTTGTTTTTGTATTGGTTGTGCTGTCGTTCACACAATTTTTAAATGCAATTTTTTCATGCCATTTGTTGCTGTAAATCAGTTGTGCTGAAACATACAACGGCTGCGTTTCATTCGAATGTGATCGCCTACAAATGTCACTCATACGTCATGTTGTATGGGTGTTTTTCTTTCGAGTGATTTTACTTGCTTTTGTTTCTGTCTTTGGTTGCTTATTGCACACAAGTCGCGTGAATCTGAATGTGAATTTGTGTGTAAGTGCAGCAATGGTATGGACAAGTTAAAGAACTCTTGCTCTGTTGTTGTTGCTAGTAGCGATATTAAATTTTTAAGTTTTTGAATTTTTATTTAAACCAGAGCATTCACATTTGTTTTACATGGTTTGCTCAACGCGCAATATTTCATGTTGCTGTCATTTGCCAACAAAAGCAAGAAACAAACAGGCAAAAAATGCAATAAAAGAATTAAATAAATAAATAAAAAAAATCCCACAAAATTATCCATGCAGTCAAAAGCATTGAAATGGGTTTTCTGTTTAAATTTGTTCAGAAATAAATTTTTGTATGTGCTCACATCATATAACTGAACACATATCTGTGTCAGTATATGAAAAGTTTATATTTTCATATTTTTTAATATTTATTTTTTTATTTTTTATCTAATTTATTACTTGAGAGCCAACGCTTTAGTCATGAATAATGTGCTCTCAAGATTTTAATAAGGATAATAAGAAAAAAAATAGAAGTAACTATAAAAACTAAATGAAAATAACAAACAAGAGATGACAAAAACAAAGCCATACTAACACCGCAAACAACAATACAGACATTAACATATCATTATTGCATGTTTGCGCTGTTAGTTCTCAATGCACGACGAAGCTTATTGTCAAAAGCTCATTGAATACATGAAGAATTTAAAGTCTCGTTTTCAATTGAAAAATCTTATTGTTTTTATTTATTTATCTAACTGGAATTATTATCATTGAAGAGAAATCAATGGGAAAGTGCTTTACAGTCGTATTTGCAAAATTACATTGGAACAATTCTTACATTTTCAATATCACGTATACGCCCTGGTTTCCATTAGAAATTGGTATAGTTTTAATACATTTTCATGATTTTTTGACAATTTGGTATTTTATAAAAGGAATTGGTTGGCATTTGCATTCAATAAATGTTACTCATACGCCTAGTAATGCATAACAAAATTCATATAAATCGGAACATCAGACATCGGTTTGACATTGTCTTATGAGTTATAGAAGCATCACAGTAGATCTAACAAATTTCAGCCCATACCACCTCCTTATAGATCTTGTGCATTAAAATTCGTATCATTTCCCCAAAAACTATAAAATGCGATTATGTTTCATTCTAATGAAAAAGAAAAGTTACTCATATGGCGGCAAAGTTTAATACAATTTACAACTTTTCTAGTAGACATTGTTCTCACTGAGATTCTACAGATGAGATTGTTTTTGTCTTGAAAGCTATAAGGAGATCACAAGGTTCGATTAGGTAGGAAAGACTGTGTGCGGCACGTTGGTCAATCGAAAATTACTTCAAATTTTCATAATTTTTTGTTTTTGTAGAAAAGAAAAGTTACTTATATGCGCGTCTCAATGCGACTTCAAAACATTGCAAGAGTTTTCCAGTCAGGAGTGCTGCGGTCAGGAAGTCTTGTACGAAGCCACTGACGGTCACTTCCTTCATTAGACGAAGATCACTCGACTCACTCCAATGTGAGTCTCTTCTTAAATCGTTCTGGACCTAACCAATCAATCTCAATCCGGGGCAAACCAGTTCGACCTCTTAATAAAGGAGAGTAGATCTGAAATATCCATTTTTCCTGGGCACCACCTTTTTCAGGTCCACCAGGAATCTTGTCCCTATGGCACGGAGTCGGCGGGGATCACAATAGATCTAACAGATTGTAGTGTACAACACTTCTTTATAGATCTTCCTTATAAATCTTTTATCTTGGTAAGTGTTTCTGGTTTCAAATATTTCGTTTATACTAAGCAAATGTTGCTCATACGCCCCGTTATTCATTCAAACTAATATCATTTCGAAAATTTTCATCAATTTTTGTTGTCTCCCAGGCAGAGGTGCGCGATTATGGAATTTTTTAGGAAGGCAGTGATTCTCACCTCCTATAAGACAGAGATCAGCTTACTATCTGACAGTGTAGCTGCGTTAAAAACACTGGTTTTGGCTATTATTAAGTGGAATATCCGACTTTAGGTATTACGTGGCTAATGACTGCCTTTGAAGGTACAATCGGGCGCTTTACCCTGTCACTTTAAAAAAATTTTTAAGCGCGTTTTTTGAAGCAATATTTTTGTTCGAGCTTAAACCCTACAAGACATGGCTGACCGATTGCATGAAATTTGGCCCATTTTGGCGACAAAATATTGCTGGAATTTGTCTTTCAGTTAAAATGAAACAAACCCTTTAAAAAACATAGGAAAACTTATTGCTTATACGCGCATGTGTTAGAATGAGACAACGAGAAAAGCATCTGCTGAGAAGAAGCATCGGTGTTGCTTGAAAAAAATTAACAAAATTGATTAAGAGTCGGCAGAAAGAAGGTAAGAATTCGTAATTTTTCGTTTAAATAATATTATTTGAAAATTTAAATAATTCTGTACTTTCAGTAACTTCAAAATTGGGTCATAGCAAGTGCCGAAGCGCCAAGGATGCCGATGCCAGTGATGGAGGCAACGGAGTTGAGGAATTGAGGGTCAAAGCAGACGCCTTCGACTTCGACTGCGACAATATGCGATTAGACAAGCAGGACCGCCAGGACCGGAAATAAATTTTTTATAATTTAATTTTTTTTATATTATTTAACTTTTTTTAGTATTGAATTTCCATGAAATAAAATCATACAGCAATAAAAACAAACTTTTTTTTTTTTAATTTTCAATCAAAACCAGAATTTTTTCAATATTGAGTTTTGGTCATGAATGACCGGTTTATACATCACATTGTGACCGATATTTGTATCAGCATTTCAGTCAGACATTCCGGCACCTGACCGGTCAACTGACTAACATTCCCATCAGGTGTAAGTGAGATAGCTATACAAAACTAAATATTTGGAGGTTGGAATAGGTATGCGTTAGAGTGGAGAAAAAACACTTTGCACTGGAGCACGCCCTATAGTTTTCTAAATATGTGAAAGCTGTGTGTTAGAGTGAAACAAAAAATCACACGTACACGAGAGTTTCTATCAGTTTTTTCACACCGTCTCCATACAACCGTTCTTCATAAAATTTGGTATACTAGTTAATCATGGTCTGCTGAATTGAAATCTCCATTTTGTTTTTTTTAAACTTTTGTAGTTTGGCCATGGCTGAGACTTAAATTTGCAATTTTCGTCATTTTTGGTGAGCTATAGCAACGAGTGTGTTGGCTAGATTTTTCCGATTTTACATTTAATCGGTAACGTCAACATTGATAATTGCAAAGAGTAACAGAGATTGTCTTAGGATCCTTTAGTTTTGCAATAAAAACGATAATAATAGACGCATGTTTTGCTTTTTCGCAGTTTTCTCAATTTTTCATGCTGATTGCATACTTTTAGGGATGAAAACAATAAATTTTGTCGAAAAATAGGTGTTTAGACCACTTTTCAAATTGGATTATTTTCTGAGATCGGAAGATATCGGAGGATGTAATTACATTATCCGACAAAGAAAGAATGCTTCTTAAAATTAAAAAAATCCAGGAACATACTTTCACATACTTTTTAGATATTTTCCTTTAAGTTTTGCCAATTTTCAGATTTTTAATTTAGAAAAATATTTTGAATTAAAAGTGATGTAAAAGCCTCAGCTTTACAAATTTTGAGCAAACATTAAAAACGAAAATGGATACATCATTTTGTAATCTATATTGAGAGGTTTAGCAATTTCTTGGTAACCATGTATTTTTTAAATTTTTTTTACTCAATAGACTAAAAACAGAAAATATGTGTTTACATTTTTTTGTGAAAAAAGTTTCAACTTTGAGCCGCTTTTGCATAGACACTAACTAATTTTTTGCACAGATTTTTTGGGGTTTTCTTAGTTGGAGTTTTACCTATCAAATGACATCAAAATCATGAAATTCTGAGACTATAAATTTTTTGAATTTGGTCTATGGGACGAATCACTGTGCGTCTGTATGAAAATGATAGAAACGGTCGGTCAGGCATGACGGTCATATGACCGGTCATAAGACTGTTCTTGTAGGGAAGTCTTTACTGTACTGAGGAAAAGTTATGAATGTATTTGTATTTGTATTTACTGAGGTAAAGTTATGAATGAAAAATGTATTTTTACATCATTTATGAATTAATATCACTCATACACCTAGTAAACTTTGAAAGTTTTCTATCATATTAAAAGCAACATCGAAGAATTTGGTTTCAATTATTGAATGAGTAAAATTCATTAGTGTTTTAGACTTTCATTATTTGCAATAACACACCTGTTAGGCAGCAATACAGCAAGGCAAACAACAATACAATGCTAACAATAATATAAATGAGAAAATGCCACAGTAATAAAACCAACAAGAGTCACGCAAATAATCATAAAAACAACTTAACTTATGGCTGGGGAATAGAACAAGCAACAATACACATGGGACATATGCATATTAAAATATATGTATATATGTTTGTATGTATGTATGTAGAGTGAGACAACAATGGATACATCGCGGGCACATCATTGAGCTGAGCTACGAGCACGCTGCCAGCTGTGAAAATGTGCGCGCCGAGCGACAGCGGCCAGCGGCGACAAGTGTGAAAGCCGTTGTCAACCATATTTGTGTGCATATGAGTAAGTGTGTGTGTGGGTGTGTGTGTGTATGAGTGTTGTGAAAGTGGCAGCGAAGCGACTTGAAGAAATTCCATTGTCACACTAAAGGACCAACCACTTTCGGGCACTTTTAGCGCTAACAACAACAGCAGCGACAACAACCCAATGGCGAACACAGCAGGTGTAACACACACGAGCGCAATGTGCGTGTATTTGTATTTGTGTGTGTGTGTGTGTGTGGGCATTGCTGACTGTGTGCCTTTGTCACAAATTAAGACAAATGCGAAAATCGCCCAAAGTGAGTGCTGGCTGAAAGTAGTGAACATGTTTCTGCTCGAGTGGCTGCTGTTGTCTTTTAGCATCTGATTGTTGTTGCTGTTGTTGTTATGGCCGTGGGGCCCAGCAATGTTGCCCTGTGCGCTGTACTGTCATGTTCAACGCTTTCGACATAACTTATTTTCCTCAACTCGCTTTACTCTGTTTTGGCTGTGCGCTGTTTTGTCAGTCTATGCGCCAAATGACTGCGAGTGTCATTGCTTCGGGTCAGCTTCGTTTGGCTTGGCTTGAAGGGAAGGTCAC
This sequence comes from Melieria picta, assembly GCA_964056695.1. NCBI lineage: Eukaryota > Metazoa > Arthropoda > Insecta > Diptera > Ulidiidae > Melieria > Melieria picta. Next base: position 46,232,640 of record OZ057399.1, read on the forward strand.
GGCAAAGTGCCTGTAAGTATGCAGCAAATTTGTGTTGGCTTCATAATTTAGCTAATGCTCGCTGTGCTGTTGAGTTTGTTGTTTGTTGTTTGTGTGTGTGTGCGAGAATGTCTTGTAACGTGCAAATAATTTGTCATTGAGGAAATGCCAAATTATGTCAGCGTAATCGCTGGTGTCAAGTGCTGATTAGTCAATGCTGTGGGCCACTTTCACGTAATTTTGAAACAAAACACTACTCGACACGAAAAATGCTCCTAAAAATAAAAGTATTTTTTAGACTAATCTTCAGCTGCTGAACACGAAACTGAAAATCAAAAAATTTTCTTAAGAAGCGTTTTCGAAAAATCTTCGAAAAACACGTTTTTTTCCTCTTATTTCAGTTATGAGCACATATCTCGTAAACCAACCATCCGACTTTGAAATAGAAAAAAAATTAGATGTATGAATCTACAGACTGAGATCCAAAACATTTATGTTTTGCATACCTGACATATTTTGGTCCTGAAAGTTAAAAATAGAAAATTTAGTTAAAAGCAGACAATTTTTCTCTTTAATTTGATACCCATATCTTCATCATTGCACAACCGCAAATATTAAAAAAAATATTTGAAATGTGTATGTCCTTCAAATTTTAAAGTCTTTTAAAAAGCACTTTGGGTCAGAAAATGAAAAACTGACTATGCCAGAATACTATAAATGACCTCTAGTTTAACGTCTATATCAACATTTGGATGGGTTTCGGAAAAAATTAAAAAAAATTTTCACACGGTGTAATAAATGAAAAGTTGGTGTTTTCACTCCGTGCATCATAACTTTGTTATTTTTCTTTCGATTCTATTGATGTTAGGCTTCATATTTGCTCAAATAATATATCTTTCATCTTAGATTTTAAAACCAGAGGAGATCATTTATTTTATCTATAAAAAAACGATTCGAAAATGTATAATTTTTGAAAATGGTCAAAAAATTAAATTTTTTTAAACTTTCATCGTCAGTAACTTCCCCAAATCTCATCTGATTTGGACAATCGATATATCGTTGGAAAGGTTAGTTAACTGCCTTCTGAATGCCCACTTGTGTTAGTCTGATGGTTGGTTTACGAGATATGTGCTCAGAACTGAAATAAGAGGGGAAAACGTGTTTTTCGAAGATTTTTCGAAAAAGCTTCTTAAGAAAATTTTTTGATTTTCAGTTTCGTATTCAGCAGCCGAAGATTAGTCTAAAAAATACTTTTGTTTTTAGGAGCACGCGATGAACCCATTTTTTGTCGAGTAGTGAAATTTAAATGCATTTTTGAGGATATTTCGAGACAGTTGTATTCAATGAGAAGAAGAAGAAGAAGTTTGAAAGAAAACTGGTCATGAGAGAATTCATTCTTTAAAGGCCTTCAAAGTAGTAAATTTTGTTGTTTGTTAAGAAGTTCCAAAAGAACTATTTGAAACATGTGCTGCCGTGTAGATTAGCCAGCTGAGTGGCAGCCGAATTCGACTCGAAAACGGCTCATGGCATCAATCAATTTCATTGACTAACAAATGGCCTCAAGGATGAATCAACAGCAGAGCTCTGCTGTTGCTGAAATCAATCAACTAACATTGCCAACGAACGGCTGCCAGTGACCAACTGCCGTCACACGCACACGCGCACCGTTCGGGCGGTTAGATTAAGCGGCGTACAGGTGATGCGGGTGTCGAACATTGACACTGACATGATGGCACAGCGCGGCCCAACACACGCAGCGAGGCATTTCTTGCGTTTCGTTTTACCAACAACAATAAAAGACTAAAGTTACAACATGTAACGAAACAACAACAACAAGCAGCCAAGTAACAGTAGAAGGCCAACAACAACGCCTTACCTGTCAGACCCAACTTGCCAATTTAGCAAATATCCAACATGGGTCGGCGCTGCATTGAGGCTCAAAGTACAGCGGCGCCCTTTTGGTTCTTTCGGCGCCATCAGACAGACAGACAGCGAAACAAAATTTTAACGATGCGAGTTGTTGGCGCCGTTGTTACCGGGAAGCGCGCGCACACACAGATGTCAGCGCAGCGAATACTTTGTGTGAGTGTGTGTGTGAGTTTTTGTGTGTGTCTATGTGTTGCTGCACAAATAACCACGCACACATTTGCACAAATTAACAATTCAAATGTCACGTCAAACACTTGGGAAATTAAATTCAGTGTCAATTGAATGTAAATGATGCGCGCTTTTCACTGACGTTGTGGTGGTGTTGTTGCTGTTGTTGCTGCTGCTGCTGCCAAGTGAAGTAAAAATGCGACAATGACAAATTTTAGGGACAGCCACATTTTCACCTTTCCACGATGTTCGCGCCCTATTCACTGCCGCCGCTGCAATCGTCCCGCGCCGTGTGACATCTCTGATTTGTGCGCCGACACGGCAACGAAAAGCGAGACGACACTGTGGTGGCGGCATGTCAGGTGCGAGAAACGCTTAAATGAGATTCGGTTTTATTAAATGCTGCAATGGCAAATACAACAACAACAACCACAACAACAACAAGTACAACAACAACAACATCAGCACCTTTCAGCCGCGACAGCAGCCGTTACGCAGCAAATCAAATGGATTTTTCTGACTCTCACTTAGTTGCTGTTGTTGTTGGTGGCATTTGCCACACCGAAACGCATCATTGAGTTTTCTGTGAAAAGCGTTGTTTTTGTTGTTATTGTAGCCAAACGTTTTCCATTTCAATTTGTCGTTTTGTTGTTTTTTGTTCGCTTTGGCGCACGAAAGTGAAATTCAGCCAAAATGTGTGAATATCAAATTTTGGCGAAAGTCGTCGCCGTCGTTGTTGCCGTCGCGTAAATGCTAAAAAACTGTCATTCAAGACACTGTTGCGCCGCGATCTGACACTGGCGCCGTCTAAGCGTTGCAAGCTGTGCACAATTTCCATGCGCGTTTTTTTCTCGCCACGCTTTTTCTTTGCTGAGTTTTCTTTTTTTCTCATTTAATTTTCTGCTTTCGACGTTAAACTTGTGCAACATTGTCAGCCATGGCTGGTCGGTAAATTTGTGTAGGTATTAAATACTTTTTCGCGCTCATTACTGACTGCTGTTGCAGCTGGAATTTTGCTGCGTTCTGCTTTGTCCGTAATTGACTCTTCGCCTTTGTACAGCGAGCGAGCGCGTCTCTTTGCCGTTTGGCCTCTAATGAAGCAGCAGATTTACGGCTTAATGGTTGCACTGGCTGAGATAAGAAGTTGTGGGCGGCCACAACGGCACATAACGTAATGTGTATTAATAATTTGAAATGTTTCATGGAAACGGGGACTTTTAATGAGATTTTTCGCTTTGATGGGACGATACATAGCGAACATGAGATGCATCAAGTGAGATGAAAGATATGCTTTGCTTTCATTTCAGAGAGAATGAAGTCAAAATGAAATCTTTATTTTTCTTAAGGAGCCGCTGCCAAAGTAGTTCAGAGTGGGGATTCGAACCGTAGCACAGTGATCCGACTCCATACAAAATTGGGACAAAAATATCAATCTGAATTATTTGGGGCTACTGACTTCAAAAATGATGTTTGTTTTCCAAAAAAGTAGGTACCTATATAGTTTAAAAAAAAATCGAATATATATAACCAAGTATGCCATCACCACAGAGCCCAAACCGCTGGAACTATAATGATGAAATTTGGTCAGTAGTTGTATTTTAAAAAGTCAACCTTTAAAAAGGAGCGATTTTAAAAAATTAGACCTTGAAAGGCCGGAAACGGGGTGGTGAAGCTTATATAGACAGATATTGTATTTTGGTCGGATTGTTTTAAAATTTTGTATAAATATACTTAAAGAAAATTAACGAAATACGTATTTTAGCGTTTTTCTATATTCGACCTTTAAAGGGTGGAAAGAGGGCGATGAAGTTGCTTGAAAGAAAGCTTTTTTGTTTTTATTTCCGTAGAACTTAACACAGAGATGACTCAGCTATGAATGAATGAATGCTATAGTAAAATTTCCAGGATGAAAAAAAAATAATTGACATTTAAAAAAAAAATTCAGTTTATTCAGTCTCACTATCATCAAGAATGATGTTTTTAATCCCACACAAACAGTTCAATTGAAATACACCTATTTTACAAATAGTTTTCTCCCATAGTTTTCTTCTTTATTGTAAACAAGTGTAAATAATGCAACGTAATTTTAACAAAATTGTCTTCCTTAACTTTCCTTCTTATTCTCAGAAAATATTAGCATTAAATCACATTTTAACAAAAAATTTCATAATAATGAAAACAAAAGTAGGAAAATATGTCTCTAAACGGGTTAAACGGGGAAGCAAAACCCATTTTTTTATTAAACGGTTATAATATGTGACATTGGCTTTATTAATATAGAAGTTTTCATATTTTATGAAAGACATAAATCCGTATGGCAACTCTGCCTTTAGTGGGCGGACCATGCCCATTTTAAATAGCGACAAAGCTACTATACTTTTTCTTTCCAGTTACATCGCTTTCTGGGCGTTACAAGCTCCGTACCAAAGTGAATGTACCGGTGGGCACCTCAACGTAGGGTATAAAAATCCAATTTTTTTAGTTAGAGTAGTTTACAAAAATTCTATTATTTTCCAAGATCGCAGGAAATCGCAGCATTTTTTATTGATCCAAAAGAAGAAAGTCCATTCTATAGGATTGCGTAAAAAGTAGGTGTGATAATGCGCGATTCGACATTTGCGATCTACAAAAATATATAGTTTTTATAGTTTTTAATAAAAAAAAATGTTTTGTTTAAATAACGTACTACCCCGTTTTTATTTAACTTTTTTTTCAAAATAGCTCATGAAATGATTTTTTGGACTCTTATAAGTGCATAGCAGTAAAATCTTCCCCGATTGAAGCGAAAATAGTGTTTTGGTAACGTTTTCAATTGTTGACGCGCAAAACTGCATTTTATCATAAAACAATTTTTCTAGATTTTGATCAACTTGTAAATGCTATAACTCTCTCAAAATTTACCTGATTAAGAAATCATTTAAAATCATGCTTAATGAAAGTATTATCTTTCAAATGACACCAATTTATTTGAAATCGGTGACATACAATTTTTCTATTTTTGTCTCACTTCGGAGCACTGTGCGTAGGTCCCTTAACTCATGGGCTCATATAAATATCAGTAATGGATCAAGCAAATCTTGCTAGAGGAGATACCCTATTAAGTTTGGATTCAATGCATCATTAACGTAATGAGGAACTTAATTTACATATAGGATGTTCCATAAATGGTTCCAGAGATTGAGAGAGAATTTTCTGAACGTGAAAAATTGAAGGAATTACATGAAAGATATTCATTGATTTCTTTCAGAGAGAACGAAGTCAAAGTTAAATCTTTACATTGCTTAAAGAGCTGCTTTCAAAATAGTTCAAATTGGGGATTCGAACCATAGATCCTTTCACTCGTGGGTTCATACATCATTAATGAATGCAGCAAAAAAATTCTTACTGGAGGAAAACCCCTATTAACTTTGGGTCCAATGCATTAGCAATGTATTTGTTTTCCTTGTTCACTCCTCTCGGGAGCATAGGGCTTCCACAAGACATTGGCCTTGTGTTGGTTATGTTAATCGGTTGTGTTTTTCTGCCAGGGTATGTGATTGGCCTGCCACAGGTAGTCCTAAGTGATGGGGTTGCCATCTATCGCCGCTTAGGAATGACGCCTCCGAGCTACTATTCATAGCGCCATCTGTTGTGTAAAGGAGATGGCAACAGAATGGTTGGAAACTTCACTAAGATCGGTTTGGTGCGCTGTTTTGGCTAATGCTTCGCTATTGGTTTTCTGGATAATCTGAGGGTCGGAAATTTTTGAACTGGGGTATGTTGCTGGGCTAGGGAATATTTAGAGGACAGGAAAAATTGGAAAAGTTGGGAGAGTGCGGGACCATGCACCAGGTTTGGGATGATAGGCTTGTGCACTCACGCCAGGTTATCGAGGCTGCATCAGTAACGTATCAAGAAACAAATATGACGTATAGGATGTTGTATAAATGGCTCCGGAAAGTCAGAAAGTGAGAGTTAACTTTCTGAAAGCGAAGCTACTGAGTAGTCAAGTAGTCTAGAATTGCGATTCGCACAGAAGATTCATTGACTTGTGGTAACAGTGATTGCCATAAGACTAATCTAAACATTTTGTTTTAATATACGAGCCAAAGCAAAGGGGATGCGTCTATTTAAGCCAGATTTAGCGTCAGTCCTGGAATGATCTATAGATTAGGGGACAGGGTTTTGAGTGAAGAAGTTATGGACCCTTGTCTTGAACCCATGCTTTCCAGAGAAAGAGACATAACTCTGCTGAAAATGGAGCTATGGTGGCTTTGAATCGGTGTTCGAATCGGAGATTCATTGACTTCGGTTTTTTGTATGAGTAATGGAACAATTTGCGGAACGAAACAATTTACCGAATTACTTGCCATAAAGGATATTCTATAAAATCTTCCTGAAAGCGAAAGTGTAATTTCTGCTGAAAGAGCAGAAAGGACTGACTTTTGACTTAAGGTAATAGATTAAGGACAATAACTACAATATGAACATTTTAAAAAATGTCAACTCTATCATTAAGGCAGTTCTGCTGCCGAAATCAATTGCCTGCTCCAGTAAATTTTGGTCCAATGCCTCAATAACCTCAAGCTTAAGGTGCTTAATAAATAATACTTATGTAGGATAATAGATAATGGTGGGTAATGTAGGATAATGCTCATTGTTCAATTTAGTATTTTGTGGAGTTACCATAACCCAAAGAAAGTCAAGGGTCAAGCAAAAGAGTTGTCATTAAGTATTTGCTATAATTGCTTCCAGAGTGGGAGAGAGAAAGAGAGTTAGCTCTGTTGATATTTTACCAGTCGAAAGAAAATGTTTGAATATTGAGTTGGGACTCGAACCGCAAACACATTGACTTGTGGTTGAGTGCTTCAGTAACTACAGGCTTGGGGAATATATTGAAAGTAATGTAGAGCAGTGCTCGTTGTTTAGTTGGTTTTGTGTGAATTTATAAACAAAAGAAGGCTCAGAGGTCAAGCAAAATAGTTCCTATAGAAAAAGCTATAAACTCTTTCAGAGACTGAACTAACTCAACTAAAACCAAAACAACCGAAATAAATTGATCTTTGTTTTGCTATGGCTAGAGTGGGGATTCGAACCCGAGTGTTGTTTAGTTGTGGTTCAATGCATCAGTAACTACAGGATGTAAAAATAGAAAGTAATATAGGAGGGCCATGTTGTTCACTAGTTCCTGTAGGTGATCATAAGCTAAAAGGATCAAAAGATCAAGGATCATAAGTCAACGGATGAAAGAAAATACATAATTGTTACGAAGGGTATTCGATGATTTCATCCAGGGACTTAACTATTATAAGTTTTTTAAGCAAATAATTGCAATGTAACTATTACAATGCAACATAAATTTTATTTGTTGATTGTAATTATTATTTGCGACAATTAATTTTTACGTTGCGTAATAACTATTATGAGAAACAAATTTTTTTTCGTTCTCCATAATTATTATTTTGGGATTTTTTTTGTTTACGTTGGTTCATAACTTTTATTTATGACTTTTTTTTATTTACGTTACCGATAACTATTATTTTGGAAAATTTTGTTTACGTTGCTTCATAACTTTTATTTATGATTTTTTGTAACATAACGTAACGTAAATAGTAGCCGATAACTATTATTTGAAAGACAAATTTTTTTACGTTGCCCTACCACATTTTGAGTTTGAATTGATTTTTTATTGTTTAGTTGTTGGTGGAAATTAGGTTTCCGAGTTAATTTACGTTTGTCAATTTAAAACAATTGAAAATCAGTTCATATCCAAAATGTGGTAATTCGACGTACACAATTTTTTTTTTCAAAATAATAGTTATCGACAACGTAAATGAAAAAAATCAAAAATAAAAGTTATGAAGCAACGTAAAAAAAAATTTCTCAAAATAAAAAGGTATCGGTAACGTAAATTAAAAAAGTCATAAATAAAAGTTATGAAGCAATGTAAAAAACAAAAATCCCAAAATAATAATTATCGACAACGAAAAATATATTTGTTACTTATAAGAGTTATTATGCAACTCAAAAAATTTTATTACATGGTAATAGTTATAGGCGACGTAAAAAAATTCTTATTGGGAATAGTTATTATAAAACAATAGTTATAGAAATTTCTTAACCCTTCTGTTCGTGAGAAGGTCCCTGGGGACCTTTTCGATTTTCAAACTCTCACAGCTTTTAATTTTTGTAGGGTCGAATATTCGAACCGGACATGTATTCCAAGAGAAAATTATGCTAAAGCTATTAAAATTGGTTTCGAAGTGATTCCACGAATAGTTTACATTTTATTGAGGTTTAACAACGTTTAGTACGTGGATTCGTGAAAAGGTCCCTAGGGATCTTGTGCTATTATTTTCAGAAATAGCTAACATTTGCACTACTTCGTCTGGCCAGACGAAAATAGCATGTGGCTAGGGTACGTATATAAGTATATATATATACAAACGATGTTATTTATACATTGTTATCTACAAATACACTGTAAAAAAAGGATATGACTATATGATTTTTTTTTTACTTTTTTCAAATTTTAACGTTTTTCGGCACTACTTATATTTTATTTTTGGTATTGGTATGTATCTATTTATATAACATGTAATATGCATATTTTGTGAATTTTTTTATTTATGCCTACTTAGTTTTTGAAAATTTTTAAAATTCGTTAGTCATAAAAAAACATTGAATACTTAATTTTCCATTTTTGACATTCAACAAGTTCGCAGCATTCTGCGAATACTTAGCACACATTCTTAGAACTAAAATTGATATATCGAAAGTTAAAATGAATAATAAATGCATACTAGATTTAACTTAAATAACACACTAGATTTTCGCAAGCACATTTTTCGTCTTTGTTTTTTGCTTTTTTCGACTTTGTTACAAATAAAATTCAAAAACGCGCTTACAAATTGTTTCGATTTCTAACTTTTTATATAGAGGGTAAAAGTTCTAAAATATTATAAGCTCAACCATATAAAGTTTAGATATTGAAGAGTGAACATCGAGTGCGGAAATTTGTGTGAATAAGTTAAAAAAAAAAGGACAATGGCAGATGAAAATTGGGATGTTGCGGAAATGGTGATACGTCACAGTACACGCTACCAGCAAATGACTGAGGAGGAGAGACATGTTATCGACGATAGATTTTCAGAGTTCATGAACGAGAGAAGTGACAGTGATGATGATTTAGGGTTTGACGTCGAGGTTGAGGATAATGATGACCTTACGTATCAGCCAAACCTTGACATTGATGAGTCGGATGCTGAAATTGAACCGAGTGTGGAGATCAATGAGGAGCAAGATGGAGACGACGAAGATGAAATCGAAACTGCAACTGCCATTACTGAAACTTCTGTTGGTTTTTTTACTTCTAAGAATGTCACGAAATGGAGCAAAGTTCCACCACCGAATGCCCGAGTTCGTGCTCATAACGTAGTCGACTACGTGAGAAGGAAGCCAGGGCCAGTGTGTGCGTCACATGATCCGTACACAATATTTCGTATGTTCATCACTGAAGATATGGCATACATAATCATAAGGGAAACCAACCGAAAAGCCAAGGAAGTGACAGCTGCCTGGAATTCGGCAAATCCTACAAAGAAAAAGGAATGGAGGCCCATCACTCTAAAGGAGTTTGATGCATTTTTGGCTATCGTTTTATATGCTGGGATGACTAAATCGAATACTGAACCTGCTAGGGAACTGTGGGGCCCAACCCATGCTCCAATATACAAAGCCGCATTATCATACGATCGATTTATGCTCATCAAAAAATTCATTCGCTTTGATAACGCAAACACGCGACAGGAGCGATTAATCAACAGCAAAACCGCGGCTATTGATGATGTTTGGCAAATGTTGCAGGCAAATTTGGCAGCAGCTTACATTCCGCATGACTCGCTGACCGTTGATGAACAATTATTCCCATATAGAGGCCGCACACGGTTTACGCAATACATTCCCGTCAAAGCCAGCCAAGTATGGAATAAAGATATGGTGGTTATGCGACTCCCCTTAAAGGAATAATTTACTCCGGAAAATTGCCTCATCAAGAACGTGAGGTAAATCAAGGCCAGAACGTTGTGTATCGACTAGTAGAAAAATACGCGAATACTGGTCGCACAATTTATGCTGACAATTTTTTCACAACTTTCGAATTGGCGCGTACATTGATGAGGCAGAAAACCGCATTTGTTGGAACAGTACGCTCCAACAAAACATTTGTTCCACGTGAGTTCCTGAAAAGTCCTGTGCGTCCCGTTTTCAGCTCATTGTTTGGCTTCTACGAAGGCGATGTATCACTGTGCTCATATGTCCCGAAGAAAAATAAAGCAGTAATTTTACTGTCTACAATGCACTATACTTGTCATGTAGACGCACAAACTGAAAAAAAGAAGCCCATGGTAATTCTAGATTACAACGCAAACAAATCTGGTGTGGATACGATGGATCAGATGCTTGGCACATATTCTTGCAAACGATCAACAAACCGCTGGCCACTTGCCATGTTCTTCAATATGATAGATATTGCAGCACTAGCTGCATTTGTCATATACGAGGAAATGAAACCAACAAAAAGGACAGATAAGCGGCGTTTATTTTTACAAATGCTCACGAACCAATTAGCACTGCCCAATATTGAAGAACGCGCCACCAATGCACGTATAACGAGCTATCCCAGGATTAGAAGCGCTATGGAGGCATTCAATGTAAAGGTAAAATAAAATAATTTTTAAACACACAAAAGCAGAAAAACTATATATTTTTTGTCTTTGTAGGTAGTAGCAACCACAGCAGTAGGAGCGGCACCTTCTTTTGCGTCGCGATCAAATCGGCCGTCGTGCCAGTTATGCCGTGAGGAGTACGGACGCCAGCGTAAGACCAGAGCGTATTGTTGTGCTTGCAACAAAGCAGTTTGTGCTGAGCATTCAGTATTGCTACATCACTGCAATACATGCAAACATGCAAACTTGACTTAGAAAATCAGCAAGAAACAGCACAAATGTAAATAACTTATGTCATGTATTTTGGTTCTAAATAAGGAAAAATAATATTTAATAAAAATTTAATTATCAATCAATCATTATTGTGCCCTTTTACTACTATATATAACCTAAAATTAACAACCAACACCATCAAAACACACCCTACGAAGCAAAATGCTATACAATGCGTTATAGGTCCCTAGGGACCTTTTCACGACGCTAAGGCCAACGGGCGACTCACTAATCGAAGGGTTAAGTTAAGGCAATTTTTTTATTCCCAAAATTTTGGATAATAATTATTTTAGGTCTCTGATTTCATCTAGAAAGAGTTAATTCCAATTCTTTTAGAAAGAGTTAAATTTGCTGAAAACGAAGCTCTTGGAATAAAATATTTTTAAATTTGGTTACTGTTTTGGTTGCGATTCGAGCCACCGTCTAATTGACTTATGGGCCAATGCATCAGTAACCAAAAGTTTGGTTTAAAGTATTGCAGGATGACCATTGTTGGTCAATGTTTTTCTGTTTTAATCAATAATTCATACAGAAAAAAGTCTAGAAATCCAGCAAAAGAATTGCCATCAAATAAGTATTTTCAAATTTGTATTTATACTTCTGTGCTTTTCACAAAGTGGCGCAAGCCTAATACCGTAATACCGAAAAGCCTAAAGCAATTAAAATTACTTCATTGAGTTAACATAAAAATATCAATTAAATTATTGCATGGCTTACTGAAAGCAAAACTGCCCTGTTTTTTTTTTACTATTTTTTAAAACCAAATTAACTAAAATGTTTCTTGAGCCAAAAAAGTGTGCGAATGAAGTTAAAAAAATGTGATGAAAATCTTTTTAAATCTGTATTCGAAAGTTTCCGTTTTCCATGCACAAAGTGGCCCATGAAACTTAACACTAAAACACATTGTTTCGTGCAAAGTTTTTTAAAAGAAAATCAACCCTGATTTTCATCATTTTTTAAAGCCAAATTAACTTAAATGTTTCTTGAGCCAAAAAAGTCGGATGAGGTAAACAATTTTCATAAAATTCTCTTCAAATCTGTTTTCGTAATTCTCCGCTTTTCATACACAAATCGGTGCATGAAAATTAACACTATAGCGCCCAAATGTCAAAATTAATCCATTGAGGTATTTTATTATTTTATTGCATCGATTTCTGAAAGCAAATTCTTCCCTTACTTTTACTAATCCTTAAAGCCAAATCAAACGAAATATTTTATAAGTCAAAAGAAGTCTAGTTAAGTAAAAAATTTATCATAAAAATATTATAAATACATATATGTATTTTCATAATATATAATTTATATAATTAATTTATATGATATACATGTATGTATGTATGTATATATATAATTTATTTATATAATATATAAATAATAATAATTATATAAAATAGAAATAATCCTTCCGATTTTTATTATTTCTTGAAGTAATTAGTAAAGTTGAAGTAAAAGCATTTCAAAAAACTTTGGATTGGTCGGGCATTTTAGGGTTAAAGTGTTGCAAGCAGCCTCACTAAGCCTCTTTATAGCCTCAGTAATGCAATCAAAGTAAAGAAAATTTCATTTATTTAAGTTGCACCACGCAACTTTTATACATTCAAACTTTAAAGAGGTAAAATTTCTTGCCTTTGTTGCGACACTAAAGCAACAATTTTCAAAAGTCTGCTGCGGAAAAGCGCTCCAAATACTTTCCACTACTTTTGCAACTTTGCACTTGTTTAATTAACTTTCAATGTCGGCGATTTTCAACAACAACCACAACAAATGCGTCAAAATTGCCGCTGACCTTCACCCGCCGAATGCGACGAACGGGCGGAAGGCGAGCGCACAGGATGTCGGCGCTGATGTGTAATCCTGCCAGTGTGAACGTTGCACCGAATGCATATTCAAATTTTATGACTGCGTGCGCACTAATGAGACCCCGCCACCACAAAGCTGTCATCAACAGCGACAACAAAAAATCTAACTTACAACAACAACAAAAAATTAGAGAAAAGCTCATATTACAACAACACACACACATACACACATAAAGCAATCAGCAGCACAGCTGCAGCGATACTATCAGTGCCACGACAACAACAACAACAACAAAAACAGCTGTCAAGCTACCTAACGCGGCCACTGTCACTGCCTAACTGTGACAATTTTTTTATTTTTTTTAGTGTGCGCGTCCGCCTTTCCGTCGCAACGAGTGGCACACTTTTGGGCCGCCGCATTTATGATTTCATTTTCATTTATAGTAAAATGTTCGGTTCGCGCCGATTTTATTTATTCTGTGCCACTTGCACGTCGCTGTCGGCGCGCGCGTAATGCGACACAGCCTTGACACAGTGTCACTTAATAATAATATTTACGTTGTATGTGTCGACTGCTCGTGTGTTTTTGCATTTGTTGTGCGGCGCAGATTGGCGACTGGCAGCGCTCGCTGTCTGTCACTTGCACTTTTTTGCGCCTCACTTGCGGCCGATGCACCGTCGTCAGTCTAATCGGCGAAAGTGTGTACTCCGGGGCCAAGTGCGGCTTTTTATGTTTGTGTTTTTTTTTCGTGCGCCATTTTGACAGTAAATGCCGAAAAATGTTATGACCAAAGTGCACTTAGGCGATGTGCAGCGGTGGCTTTGTTGTGTGTGTGTGTGAGTGTGTGACGTGAAAGTGATTAGCGGGACTTGTCGGCATACGTGCGTGGCATACAAGGCGTCGCACATGCATTTGATGGTTGGTTCATGTGTTGGCTGAGTGGTTGGCGGGCAACGTGGAGGCGCTTTGCAGTTGGCTTTTTGCAACGATTGGCTGAAATTATGGGGCCATAAAAAGTTGAGTGTTATTGCCAATGGTGCCTGACAACACGTACATGGCTGCGGTGCAGCGATGCTGAAGCTTTGAGTAAGCGACAGCAAGAATAAGAAGAAGAAGCAGAGGAAGCAGCAACCAATTGCTTGAAAAACGTGAAAGAGAGCAGCTTTTGAAGTTTGGTGAGACATGCAAAAGTGCAGGAAGATATGAAAATTATGCATTTTTGTATCAAATGTATTTTATTTGAATTTGAACGCATTTGGTTTGAATTTGAATGTATTTGATTTGAATTCAAATGTATTTGATTTGAATTCGAACGCATTTGATTTGAATTTAAATATATTTGATTTGAATTCAAACGTATTTGGAATGATTAAAATTTAATTTAAATTTAATTTGAATTGAATTTAAAAGTGTTGGAATCAGAGACCTAAAATAATTATTATCCATATTTTTGAAAATAAAAAAATGCCCTAATTTAAGAAATTTCTAAAAATATTTCTTTATAATAATTATTCTCAATAAGAAATGTTCTACGTGACCGGTAACTATTATCATGTAATAAATATTTTTGAGTTGCATAATAACTGTTATAAGAAACAAGTATATTATTCGTTGTCGATAATTATTATTTTGGGATTTTTTTTCTTACGTTGCTTCATAACTTTTATTTACAACTTTTTTCTTTACGTTACCGATAATTATTATTTTGAAAAATTTTATTAAAAAAAAAAACATTTTTTTTACGTTGAATTACCACATATTGGGTATGAATTGATTTTTAATTGTTTCAAATTGACAAACGCAAATTAACTGCAGAAGAAGACCAATTTCCACGAACAAGTAAACAATTAAAAATCAATTCATGCTCAAAATGTGGCAAGGCAACGTAAAATCAAAATTCTTTCATAAAAGTTATGAATTGAATGTGAAATTACTTGATTTGTAATTGAATTCAAACTATTTTCTTTGAATGTAAAAGTATTTAAATTGAATTTGAAAGTATTTGATTTGAATGTGAACGAACTGACTTCAAACGCATTTGATTTGAATGTAAAAGATGATCGATTTTGAAAGTTTGATTTGAATTCAAATGTATTTTATTTGAATTCAAACCCATTTGATTTGAATTCAAATGTATTTGATTTGAATTCAAGTGTATTTGATTTGAATTCAAATGTATTTGATTTGAATTCAAATGTATTTGATTTGAATTCAAACGCATTTGATTTGATTTCAAACGCATTTGATTTGAATTTGAACGTAGCTGATGTGATATTTGATTTGAATGTGATTTGAATTTTAAAGTATTTGATTTCAATGTGAACGTATTTGATTTGAATTCAAACGTATTTGATTTGAGTTCAAATGTATTTGATTTGGATTCAAACACATTTGATTTGAATTTAAACGTATTTGATTTGAATTTGAACGTAGTTGATTTGATATTTGATTTGAATTCAAACGCATTTGATTTGAATTCAAATGTATTTGATTTGAGTTCAAATGTATTTAATTTGAATTCAAAGCATTTGATTTGAATTGAAACGTTTTTGATTTGAATTTGAACGTAGTTGATTTAATATTTGATTTGAATTTGAACGAATTTGATTGGAATTCGAACATATTTGATTTGAATTTTAACGTTTTTGATTTACATTCAAACGTTTTTGATTTAAATTTGACCGTATTTGATTTGAATTGGAACCCATTTGGTTTTTTGAATTCAACTGAATTAATTTGAATTTTAACACATTTCATTCGAATATATACAAATTTGATTTGAATACGCATATATTTCTTTGAAATACCCAAACTCATCCACTTTAAGCGCCCAATACATGCAAAAATCCTCAATAAATTACAAAGTCCAACAATTACGAATTGATTTCAAGTGCGCCAGCCTCATATCCGTTGGCTTTTTCCGCAATTAACTTGGCCAGTTATCTCAGCTTAGTTGAGCGCTTGCATCCACTTCGAAAATGGTTTTCAGCTTTTAGTGTCTGCTGTGTGTTGTTTGCCATTGTCCGTTCGGCCAGCTGACAGGCTCAGACCAGTGTCCGTCCTAAAGCCTTTTTTCCTCCCGTTTTTGTGCTGTTCATTGAGTGCACTTGTAAATTTCCGCCTTTTTAACTCCAATGGTCATTGTTCTCACGCACGGGCAGCGGTGACGGCTGCAGCGCCTCTACATCAAATTCGGAAATTCGCATTCAAGTCGCTTTTTCCTCTTCCCGCTCATTTATTTTGCACTTTCAGCTGCGCGCCAAATGCCAACACGAATGTGCGCACACGGCTCAATTGTTGGCCGCACTTGCAGCGCCAGTCCGAGCACTTCCTTGCGGCGGCATGCAGCAGCCGCACACCAACAAACGCAGCAGCACTCACTCACACACATACACTCGCACAATTGCAGCGTCAGACTACAATGGCCATTGGCTGCACTGGTCACGAGCAAACGAGTTGTTTTGTTGCTTGCTGACATTTGCCGTTTGGCGCAGCGTTTGCTGGCACTTTGCGCCAGAGCGCCATAGGGCGCGCGGGGCGAGGGGGCGGCACTGTAACTGCTGCTGAATGCGCCAAAGTGAGCGCGTTAACGCTGTCAGACTTTGGTCTGGCTGTCTGTCGGTCGGTTCGTTTGGCTGACCGTCCATGTGCGCTGCAACGCTGCGGTTCATTGGTTTTATTAAGATTTTCCGGCAGCCAGCGGTCTGTGCAAGCCGCCAGCTGTGTGTGTGAGAGTGTGTATGTGTGAGTGTGTGTGTGAGTGCGGGTGTCAAACAGTGAGGCGTTGCTGGCTGCCAGCGCGAGAGGCAAAAACTTGCGGCATGTTTGTAATTTTAATTGAACTTGTTGGCGTCACTCACGACTGCACGTTGCCGAGTGTCACGCCGTCACAGCGTTGCACGATGTGGAGTGTCGAGTGTCGCTGTCATGTTTAGCTGGAAAAGCAGCAAAAGCAAAGCAAAAGCAGCAAATACAAAAAAACAGCTCTGAATCGTTCGCATCTGCAAATAGAGCCACTTGGAAGCGTTACAAATTTAGCACTGACGGAGACCGGCATGAAGCACCTTTGAGTGATTAGCGACGGCAACGAGCCAGCGAAATGAACAAAGAAAAAAATCACCGCCCTGCGCATTGTACCGCGTCGCGGCACTCTAACAAGTAGACGAGTGCACCATGAACGCGCGAAATTTATGGCCGAGCGCAGTCGTGTTTTTATTAGTTAGTCCAAAGAGCGCATTTATCATTGCGGCTGAAGTGTGACAGATAAGCGATTTTATTGAGAAATTAAATGAAGTCGGCTAATCGGTTAAGAAGCCTTGGTGTGCCGTGTGACTTGTTTGGCATTTTTATAAATTAGCTAAAATAGTTTTATGTTTTTAATTCGGTAATTATTTGTAGTTGGAGCAGTGCATCAGTACCTAGAAATCCCGATGTAAGCTCAGAACTTGAATGTTTTCTCACTTATGAGGCGAGGCTCTAAATGCCACTTGATGTACGCATTTTATAGAAATATTTGTTAACCAGCATTTTGTTTTAAGAAACAAATCGGAGCATCACTTTAAGAAGTGTGTAGACTTACAAGGAGACTATGTAGACAATTTTACAAAAAATTACTTGCATCTATTTGAACGGGTTTAAGAAATCATAGCATCACTGGGAGATGTGTATTGAGACTTACAAGGAGGCCATGTAGGAAAATTAAAAAAAATTTATGAGAAAATGTCATGTATCTTTGTTAAGTCGGACACTTTTCAGACCACTCGCGTACCTAAAATAAATACAAAGTCTACTTCTTAGTTACGCTCAAAAAAAAAACTTTGTTCACAAATCGGTGGCACTTCACTGTTGATCAATAATTTATGAAAGAAAACTTTTTAGCAGATGAATTGATTCTGCTTGAAGAAAATAAGGAATCCAATTGGAATATATGGACTTCTTATACTTATACAAAAAATAATTGAATTAATTATAAACAACACAACTGGTCAGCATATTATGTTGATATCTGCTTATAGATCACACTGTAGCATTTTTTGGTATTAGTATTTTTTTTAGTTGATTATATTTAATTTGATGTACATAATTCATTTGATTTAATTTTAATTGATTGAAATTGATTTGACTGATTTATTGAATTTGATTTGATGTGAACTGAGTTGATTTAAGGTGAAGTGGTGGGTTGATTAGAATGATTTTATTTGTATTGATTTGATTAAAATTAATTTATTTGAGTTCATTTGTATTGATTTGATTTGATGTGAGTTGATTTGACTTAAATTTAGGTGATTTGTTTTGTTTTGACTTGAGTTGATTTATTTGATTTGACTTGAATCGATTTAATTTGATGTGAAATGAGTTGGATTGATTTGAGGTGAGCTAACTTGATTAGATTGATTTAATTTGTATTGATTTGATTTAATTAAATATAATTTGATTTGATTTCAATTTGAATTGATTTAATTTGTTTGAGTTGATTTGAGTTCACTTTATTTGATTTGTTTGATTTGAATTGACTTGAATTGAGTTGACTTAATTTAAATTGATTTGACTCGATTTTTGTTTAATTTTATGTGGACTGAGTTGGTTTGATTTGAGGTGAGGTGAGTTGATTAGATTGATTTAATTTGTATTGACTTGATTTGATTTAATTTGATTTGATGTGAATTCATTTGTATTGATTTGAGTTGATTTGAGGTGATTTGATATGATTTAAGGTGATTTGATCTGATTGATTTGTTTTGTATTGACTTGATTTCATTTTATTTGATTTGAGTTGAGTTGACTTAATTTGACTTGAGCTGAGTTGATTTAATTAAATTTGATTTGACTTGAATTGATTTAATTTGATTTAATTTGATGCGAATTGATTTGATTAGAGGTGATTTGATTGATTTGTTTTGTATTGCCTTGATTGATTTAATTTGATTTGATTTGAGTTCACTTGTATTGATTTGAATTAATATGGTTTGAGGTGATTTGTTTTGAGTTGATTTTATTTGATTTGCCTTGAGGTGTCCTATTATTATAAAATCGATGTGAGGCGATTTGAGTCCATTTGTATTGATTTCGATCTGATTGATTTGCTTTGTATTGACTTGATTTGATTTGATTTAATTTGATTTGATTTGAGGTGATTTAATTTGATTTCTTTTTTATTGATTTAATTTAATTTGATTTGATTTAATTTGTTTTGAGTTGCTTTGATTTGCCTTGAGGTGTCTTATTATTATTAAATCGATGTGAGGCGATTTGAGTCCATTTGTATTGATTTCGATCTGATTGATTTGCTTTGTATTGACTTGATTTAATTCGATTTAATTTGATTTGATTTGAAGTGATTTAATTTGATTTCTTTTTTATTGATTTAATATAATTTTATTTGATTTAATTTGTTTTGAGTTGATTTGATTTGATTTGCCTTGAGGTGTCTTATTATTATTAAATCGATGTGAGGTTATTTGAGTCCATTTGTATTGATTTTAATCTGATTGATTTGATTTGATTTGAGGTGATTTAATTTGATTTGATTTTTTTATTGATTTAATTTAATTTTAATTGAGGTGATTTGATTTGAGCTCATTTGTATTGATTTAATTTAATTTAATTTGATTTGATTTGATTTGATTTGATTTGAGGTGATTTAAATTGTGTTGAGGTGATTTAAGTCGATTTGATTTGTTCGATTTGAGTTGATTAGAGTTCAGTTGATATGATTTAATATGAGTTGATTTGATTTCGTTTTATTTGATTTGGTTCGAGTTGATTTGAATAGATTTTATTTAATTCGTTCGATTTAGATTGATTTGACTCGACTCGACTTGATTTGATTTAATTTTAGTCCATTTGATTTGTTTGATTTGAGTTGATTTGATTTCACTTTAGTTGGTTTGTTTGATTTGATTTGATTAAAGTTTATTTTAATTGATTTTATTTTACTTGATTTTATTTGATCTCTTTTAAATTGTTTTGTTTGATTTAATTTTAGTTGATTTGAATTGATTTGACTTGATTTGATGTGATTTAACTTAATTTGATTTTCTTTGCTTTGCTTTGGTTAAATTGTATGTGATCTAAGTTAAGTTAATTTGATGTGATTTGATTTGAATTGAATTGATTTGATTTTATTTGATTTTAAATGATTTGATCTGATGTCATGTGATGTAATATGAAGTGATGTGATGTGATGTGCTGGGCCGAGCTGTGATGATGTGATGTGATGTATTTTTATGTTATGTGATAAGAAGCGATATGATTTATGTGAGATGAGCTCATGTGAAAAGTGTTGTAGTGAAATTAATTAGGATCGCATTCTTTGAATTTATTATTTGGTTTGATTTGATCTCATGCACTGAAATTGCAAATAAATGGAAAATAAGGGCGTGGCTACATACATAAACAATAAGACAAAAGTCCGTTTCAATAGACTTCAAACTTTAAGTTTTAAATTTAAGCAATTTCAAATCTATAACTAAATCAAATCTATAACTGAATGTAGCGTACAAACTTTGTACTGCGAAATTAGTATTGAAAATTTCATTGGTATATTAAATTTGCATATTTTTTTACGTAACCTACAAAGCAATCAAATTCAATCCCACTCAAAAAGAGAATGCAACAATAACGAACAGTGTTCGAAAGTGTTGAAAAAGAGCAAAGATTGATGCGTCAAAAATTAACACTTGAACGCTAAAAAAAAATGCATGTGAAATATGGCAAAACGCTACAAATAAAAAACTGCCAACTGGTGTTGGAGTTTCAAAGCTGTGCACAGCAAAATCAAATGTTCAATTGTTGATTTTGAGGTTACGGCAGGCAGCGACAATAACAACAACAACAAAAGCAGCGACAGTAGAGGAAGTAAAGGCAACATAATTTCCATCATGACGACCGCAAAAGCCGACCAACCGGCTGGCCAGTGTTGCCATTGCGGCGAGGGATTTGCATGCGCCCCAAAAAACAAACACAACAACAGCAAAATATGGAACAAAACACAAACAAAAAGTGGACTATTAAAAATTGCGAAAACCACAACAACAGCCAATGACTGCAAATACAATAACAAGCGCAAACACAACAACAACAACAACAACATCAACACTTACACGGAACATAAAGTTTGAGTTTTTACAAAATTCACAAGAGAAAAAAATAACAACAAAACTAAAGTACGAACAACAAAATTCTGCGAAAACCAAAAACAAATCAAGTGCAAGCTGCCGCTGTTTGCAGTGCACTTCGCTGGTGTACCAGCCGACTTTTTAGCTTTCTAGCCATTTGGTCCAATTGAATGGGCGAAAAAAACGTAGGCGCACATTTCTCATTGCAATGCTGTGCCATTTTTTTCCGTTTCATTTCGCATCGTTTCGCTCCCAAAACGCTGCGTTTTGAGCGCAATGAAATCACCACAGAGAACAAATGCGGTTAGCGGGCGGCGAGCGCGGCGCCCGAAAATGGCACACACACACACACACATGCACACATACACCCGTAGAAAAGGCACAAAATACGGTTTCTGGCGAATGGCAGCAGCGGAAGAGTAGCAGTAAAATTCAGGCTGACTGGCTGAACGGCGCAGTGACTGGCTTGGCGGCGCAGCTGAACCGTATGAAATTTGTGGGCAGAAAGCCAAAAAATATTCAAATTACATACAAATACAAACAACAGCCAGCGAAGAGTGCACACACACACACACACACAGCCACATGCAGTCGCACTCGCTGGCACTGAGGACGACGACGCCTTGTTACGCTGCAACAACACAGCGTTGCATTTTTTTGCCGCTTGCCGGATTTATTTCATTTCATTTTTTTGAATTTTTCCACTGCACTTTGCTGCTGAAAGCGAAATGTGGAAAATTGCGGCTTTCGCCCGAATTTTCGTTGATTTTGCGCATTGTTGTTGTTATTGGTTTTGTATTTGTTGTTTATCGCAATCGCTTAGCGCGTTTGCGTTATCTGGCATTTATGGCAATTATTAGTTTTTCGTTGTTGTTGTTGCTTGTTCAATTCTTTGTCTAATGCCTGCATCGCTGATAAGGGCACAATTTTCCAACTGGCCAAAGCCAAATTCAAGTAATTTTCAATTGCTTACAGCGCCAACAGTGTTTATGGCTTTAAAAAGACGCCAATGCGCCAATATTTTATTACCAACTGAATGTTTATAACGCTTTATGGTTGCGATTTTACGATTCATTTGCTTCATTCGGATTTTCGGTTCGCTATATTCAATAGTTTCAGTTCAGTGTGTGTTGTTGGCATTGTGTTGTTGTTGCTGCGATTGGTTGAATTGTAAATACGAGCACATGTTTTGCAAATAAAAACTTTTGTTATCAATGAATTTCAACTGCGTTGGTATACGTGCAAAAAATTCATTGCTTTTAAACAGAATTTCAGTTTGTAGCTATGGAGAATTTTTTTTGTAGTGCCCCTATATATTTATAAAAACTTATTTCTTGCTTGACTTTTTTTGTAGAGAAATGAACATCGACACTCGAATAATCAACTTAGGCAAGCAAATACACAATAAAAGTTTATGTTTATTATAGCTACAACCGCGTTTATGTCTAAGTCATGTCCAGAAACGATTAGTAAAAACAGCAGTAAAAAAAAACAAACGTCTCCGAATTTTCGGAGTTCAAATTTTGCATTTATGTTCGTCATGCCTAAAAATGATTAAAAAAAATGGGTGAAATAAAAATAAAACTTTCAAAAACAATATTTGGGTTTGCCCGAAAATTCGGAGTTGAAATTATTAGCTCCAACGTTTTTCAAATAATGAATGAAACCATTTTAATATAAAATACGCCATTTAATGTGCATTTATATTTTCTCCGAATTTTCGGAGTTCGAATTATTAAGCACAAATTCTTCAAAATTGTTAATTACATTGTATAAACTAAATATTTTCTTTTGTTCACAAGTTTGGAGTTTGAATTATTTGCCTGAAAGTTACTAAAATGGCAAATGAAGCACCTAATCGTAAAAATTTATTTTGGTCGAATATTTAGAGTGGAAATTATTAGGTCGAATGTCTCTAAAAATGTCAGGTAAGACTTATAATACGAGCATCATTATCATCATCGTAGCATCATTTGAATTTGTTCGATATTCGGAGTTAGAGCTATTAAGCTTTATGTCTCTAAGCGATCAGAAAACATAAATTTATGAGATGAAATTTCAAACTTTCTTAAGAAGAGTTAAATATTGGTCTTTCATCAACATTTTCAAAGCATTTAAATGGTTTAAGTTTAATTTTATTCCATATGTGTTATTCCGTATGTGTGCAATATTTCTATCAATCTTGCCTTCAAAAAGAACAAATCACATGGAAATAATAATTCAATACGTGTTAAAATATGATAATTAAATGCTCATTAAAACAAAATGTCCAATGAAATTTATCCAAATACACAGAATGTCTACTACAATTGAATATCCTTAACCAAAAACGTTTGCCTTAGAGCCAAATTGCTTACAAATTGCAAGCATAAAGTGCACTTAACAAGGAAGTTGAAATTGCTGTGATTGCATTAGACGCCTGCGACATGATGTGGCGTGCCTATCACTTTGGCAATTACATAATCCTCTAACCATGCACGAAACAATTCTAGCAAATTAAATTTGCACCCACCCACACACACACACAAACACACACACACACACACAGCACGAGGACAAAGGAGTGATAGCAGCTGCAACCATATCGCATGCGGGATTCAGCAGCGATCAAAATTGTTTTCGTTAAAGGTATCAAATTATGTGTCTATAATAATTGTTATGCAAATGCAGATGCATTGAATGCCGCACATACCTAAGCAGGAAACTGAAATTTATCTACTTGCTGTATTGCCACTAGAGTTCAAATAAATACTAAAGCCACAAGCCAGAGAACGTGAACTCTATTGTCAAAGTGCGCCCCGATGAGAGGCTGTGATAAATATGTGTATGCGTACTATTGTCATTGTTTGTGCAAACATAAACCTGCGTACATACGCACGTACGTGCTTACCATCGTAAGGGAAGTATTTATTGTGGTCAGAAACAGGGTGACTTGACATTAATTGAGGGAGAAGAATATGAAAAGAAGTTCTAATTAAAAGCGAGAGGCTCACATTCTGCTGAAGTGAGGTAGTAATAATATTTAAAGAATTTAATGATGATGACATTAGGAATGACTATAGGTGGCTTGCAAAGCAGCGATAAGGCACTATGATCTCGGGAGGACTTGGCCTAGCAGTTCAATGGCCTACTAAACATCTGTCTTCTAGTTAAAAGCTTCAGATTCTTCACCAAGTCTATCAAAGCAGAACAAACAGCGTTAAGGGGGATATTGACCTTCCTGATGACATCAAAGATCTGATCAAAAAGTTGGGATAATTATGCTTATATTTTTCCTAGGATTTTTCTCTGGGTGTAAGTCGTCACAGAAAGCTTAAAAAATAATTTGCAACTCAGCTTTCCAGTCAATTGGATCTGCTTTCATTCATGTGTTCTGAGCAACTTTTGTCATGATTTAAAGAATCTACAGTTTTTGTTTTGCATAAGAAATGTTTTTCTCTCCATGGTGTTGGTTAAGTTGGAACTAAAATTCTCTGATAAGCAAGCAAAGTCCTTAGCAGGCTTACGTATTGGTACGTATTGGTAGAGATCAAATTAAACCAAAATTTTGCAACACTTAGAAAAGGAAGATGCACTCAACTCCTCTTTTGCTTTTTCTCTTTGATATTCAAAAATATTTAGCATTTATTGATTTTGCAAATAACATAGAACCTCTCTTAGTTCAAAATAGAAAATTTAGTTAAAAGGAGACAATTTTTCTCTTTCATTTGATACCAATATCTTCATCATTGCACAACCGCAAATATTTAAAAAAATATTTGAAATGTACATGTCCATACAATTTTAAAATCGTTTAAAAAGGACTTTGGGTCAGAAAATGAAAAACTGACTATGCCAGGATACTTTAAATGACCTCTGGTTTCATGTCTATATCAACATTTGGATAGGTCTCGGCAAAAAAAAATTGTTTCGCACGGTATAATATAATGTAAAGTTGGTGTTTTCACTCAGTGCATCATAACTTTGTCATTTTTCTTTCAATTCTATTGATGTTAGGATTAATATTTGCTCAAATAATATATCTTTCATCTTAGATTTTAAAACCAGAGGAGAAAATATATTTTATCTATAAAACAAACATTCAAAAATTTATGATTTTTTAAATAGGTCGAAAAATTCACTTTTTTACAAGTTTCACCGTCAGTAACTTCCCCAAATCTCATCTGATTTGGACAATATGTATATTGCTGGAAAAGCTAAGGTATTATCTTCTGACGGACGGACAGTTTGTTTTAGTCGGATGATTCGTTTACGAGATATGTGATCATAACTGAAACAACAGGGGAAAAAATGAGTTTTCGAAGATTTTTCGAAAACGCTTCTTAAAAAATTTTTTGATTTTCAGTTTCGTGTTCAGCGGCCAAAAGTTAGTCTAGAAAATACTTTTGTTTTTAGGTGCACGCGATTGACCCATTTTTTGTCGAGTAGTGTAATTTACGAGCCATAAGTGGGTCACAGTAGTTCTAACTAGTCGCTGTGTAAACCCTATTAAATATTTTCTTTTATCTTAGTAGAGGTACGAGTAGGTTAGGTTAGGTTACGAAAGGGGGTGTGTGTGGCAAATACTTCCACTCGAAGACCCTGTTGCGTCCATTGTGAATTCCTTCATTTTTCGAAAAAACCGGTGTCCTTCTTTTATCTGTTGAGCTCCCTGCAGATCCAAACGGGATCTTTTGGGAACCATTTGGTCTTGGCGAGGAAGTTGTGTAGATCGGTTATCTGTGCATCTCCTACTTCCGCAAGCCCATCAAAGAACCTTGCTCCAAGAGTCTGGAGCTAGTAGAGGTACCTAGGAGAAGACTGAAAGGATGAAACAAAGTTCAGGGCAGTTCAGATCGGAGTTCAGTTAGAGCAGGTTAGAGTAGATCGGCTTGGAAGATATTCAGGTCATTTTAACATAGACAGATATCCAGCAGCATTAGGGTCTGTTGTACTATATATTCAAAACTTGGTTACGAACCTAAAAAAATCGATTTCATGAAATTTCATTTGCATTCTTTCAATATAAGAAAGGCAAATCAAGGTAAAAGTCGTTCAACATGAACCTAGATATATGTAGAGAAATTGTATGTGTGAAGAACTAATTACACTTCATCGAGTATGAGTAGGTTGGTAGGTAGCTAGTCGTGGCTGTTTCGAAGGGGACACAGGACCAAAGAGACCCATTTGTAGGACTGGTAACAGTTTGAGCTTCTAATGAAGCTAAGTAGACTTTGAATAGTCTGTGAATTAACGACTGGTTTCCCCAAGTTGTTGAAGAAAGAATCATCCAGTTGCATCTCTTCTCTTAAAAATTGCAGGACAAGTACATAGAATATGATGTACGCTTTCCTTCTTCCTTTCTTGGCTATGCAGAAATCATTGGAAACATGTCCCAACATTTTTGCATAGGTAAGATGTAGGACATAGACGTTACTACCTGCTTGACAAGCAAATGCTCGGACTACCGACTACCTGAAGTAGACCTACCGAATCCCGTCATTGGATAATCTCACAGCCTACAATCAGGAGGCCCTTGTCGTCAAGTTTCCCAAACATTTGGATCCCTTTTAGCCGATTCGTCATCAAGGCGGCCCTTGTCGTCAGGTTTCCCAAAGATTCTGGATCTCTTTTAGCTGATTCGTTGCTCTTGTTAAGCAAAGGCTGTCCGGTAACTCTAGTTCCAGCAGCTAATTCTCCGTGAAAGTCATTTTGCCAAGACCCATGTGTCGGATACGTTCGAAAGCTGGGCACTCATCAACATAGTGGGCCGTAGTCCCAGACGGGACATTTTCTATGGGCAAATCACATGGAAAAGGCAGGAATATCTGACAGAGTGCTATATCCCGCCTGTGGGGAGGATGAAGAGACGGCGGACTACTTTCAAGTACGCCCGAATCAGGTTTTAGACATTTGGCATTGATGTATGGAGAAGCGACAACGGTGACTCTTTGGCAAGATTCATTATCATCCAGATATATGTTACAAATGGCCAAGGTAACTCAGTCAATTCGTTAAGACTTTAAATTTAACATCTTACTTCGAAAGGCGAGTTTGAAACGTTTCATGGTTTCACTCTCAGATGATTACGATTGCCTGGTGAGAGCGCAGCCACTACAAGAAACGGGGTTCTCTCTTTCAGTTCAATCACAAGTTGTGATTCACAATTTGAACACAAGATCCTTTTGTGATTCAGCACAGTGACTACTAACCGACGATGACCTCTAAGGGACCGAGGCTGAGAAAAAGACAGTTCAGTCGGAACTCGAATGCAAGATATTTTCATTTGTGAATCAACAAAGTGACTACTAACCCACGACAGCCTCTAAGGGAACCTTTTGGCAAGTTTCATTTCTGCAAACCAGATACTTTTCTCTAAGATAGAAACCGAGAGAAAGATAGTTCAATCACAGCTCGAACCCAAAATCCTATCACTTGCGGTTCAACAAAGTGGCCTCTAAGAGAACCTTAAGACACGTTTGATTCCAGCAACCGAGATTTCTTTCTCTGAAATATGTAGAAACCGAAGGAGAGACATTAAGCTGTTCTTTTTTTATAAAACTCAGAAAAGGTATTAGAGGACGCATCCTGTATTCTTGCGTAGCGGACGGAAAGCATCAAATGGCTGCCGGTGTTTTTCAATTAATTGCTGTACCATGCTTCTGAACAACACCGTAGTACAATGAAATTAAATAAATGAAAATGCGATATTACAGCGCGCGCGAAGGTTGGCGAGAAGCGTCAACGAACAAAACGCCCAAAGGGCGAAAGGACCAAATGGCTGCAGCCATAAGTTGCGGGCTAAGTGCAGCAGTTTCCTTTTGTGGGCTTGTGATTGCAATTCCTGGTTGTATTGTTTTGTTGCTGTTGCTGTTGTTGTTGTTGTTGCAGCTACTTATGGTTGAAATTAAAATTATTATATTGCGCGCTATTATTTGCCATGAGAGCAACTTAACTCTCGCTGTTGACGGTTGGTAATGCGGTGTATGTGTGTGTGAGTGTGTGCGCGCGCTATGGCGAAAATAATTCAACAGCAACAACAACAGAGAAAAGGAAAAGTAAGGAGGGGACGCAAAATCTGGTTGCAACACAGCGCGTCTGGCTGTGAAATTGCATCATAGCTGATGTTGTGTTGTTGTTGTTATTATTATTGTTTTTGTTGTTGTTGATGTTGTGCGCGAAAGTGAAAGTCGGCGAGTGAGTCGGTGAGGGCCAACGATGCCACAACTCTGCTCAATGCTGTGTACGTACGGACGGACAAAATGCTGCGACAACAGCAGCTGCCAGCGTGTAGTTGCAACACTAAAAACAACAACAACACCAACAACAACGCCACTGAAATCAACCGGCATGCGCATGGCTCATGTTGCTACTTTTTCTGCCGGGTTGGCGCTCCTTCGTTTTTATGCCACTCGACTATGGCTGTGATACAAGCAGCAACAACAACAACAAAATCCACAATAACAACAACCGGACCAAATGTAACTGCTGCATTTTAAAGCTTTGCAAATTGTCGCAATTCATGGTTTAACTTTGGCCGCGCTCGTTAGATTGCCTCGACCTCGCCTCGAGAGACATTTGGCAACTCTGGCTGTCCAGCGCAGTTGCACCGCGAATCGCCGAGCGTGCGTGCAACTCGAGCGTTTAAATATTCATGTTGTTGTTTATCAAATGTTTGGCGAGGGCAGCAAATGTTGCAGTGATTTGCGTATTTTCTCCACATTTTCGTTGTTGAATTTCATTTTTGGATTTTTATGTATTTTTGTTTTGCATGTGCAGTGCAACCGGAATTGTTTCGGATTTATTATGTATGTGTGTGGGTGTGAGTGTATTCGCTTTCGCGTTGGCGTTTTTTGCGAGCTGCATACGTCCACAAGCGGCGCGCATTGCTTGTGTCAGCGTTGCCACAGTGCACGTTAACATTTGTGACCCTCCCAGCATGTGTGCACCACTTAGGTTTAGTTAAACTTCTCGTGGCTGCATTTATTAGAATACAACAAAAAATTAAATGCAAAAATCCAGTGAAAAAAAATATGCAAAGCGAGCACTTATGCGAGAACATATTTTCGAGGCTTAGACAAAGCACAGCAACCGAGCAAGGCACAACTTCTCGTTACTGCAAAGTTTATGTGCGAAAACAGCAGCAGCACGTTGCGACTAGTTTTTATAAATGCAACTTTTTTAGGTTTTTCAAATAGAAACTTATGAAGTTTGTAGTTGAAAACTAAAAAAAATGATATTTGAAGATTTCGGCAAACTAAGGCTGTGATACTTTGTCACACAAAATGTTGGGACTGTGAACTGCTTCGTAACAACATGAGAGATGCATTTTCGGAACTGTAAACTGTTTCACGTCAACAAAAGATACGAATTTCACATTAAGAAAGTGTGGAAAATCATACTCAGGATTTGTAACCATTGCAATACCTTGTCACAGTTTGTCACACATGAATATGGTACAGATTTTTCAGATTAGGAACTTAAAATTCGAGTTCAAGTAACATTTTTGAACCTTTTGTGTAATCACAAATGACTATTTCTCAACAATATAGCCTTTGGGACACTTTGTCCCAAAAAAAATTGATGCGTAAACAAATTTAGCAGCAACTTTAAACTATACTTTTACATTCTACATAAATTCTCTGAAAATTCTACGTTTAAATGCTTATTCATGGCTTTTGTGACACTTTGTCACACGAAAATAAGCACTCATAAACAATGAACAATGAACAAGCAACTTTAAAGTAAGATTTATATTTTACTTAGATATGTTGGGCTTCGAATTTGCATTCATATAGCAGTTGTGACATTTTATCACAAAAAA
The DNA here is from genome assembly GCA_964056695.1 of Melieria picta. Classification (NCBI taxonomy): domain Eukaryota; kingdom Metazoa; phylum Arthropoda; class Insecta; order Diptera; family Ulidiidae; genus Melieria; species Melieria picta. The sequence goes on from OZ057399.1 coordinate 46,262,414, forward strand.
ATGCAAGGCGCTTCAGCACTTAGGAGCAACTCAAAAAACAATTTTTAAATTTTTTTGGAATGTGTTGGGAGTTTAATTATAGTATATGCGTCAATATAGTGATTGTGACACTATATAGCTTTTGGGACACCTTTGTTCACGAAATATAATGAAAGCAAGTACTTAGTAGCAGGTTTAAATTAAATTTCTTCATTATGGATGAATTTATGATAAACTCTTCGTTTAAATTTTTATCTATGGCTTTTGTGACACTTTATCATACAAATATACGCCCTCGATTTTGTATATTGCTTGAATATGTAATTCTTCTAAGTACATATTTGCATTTATATAGGGTTTGTGACACTTTGTCATAAAAACATACAGTGTGCTGGAGCCCTTAGCAGCAACTTAAAAATCAATTTTAAAAATTTACATGAACTTTTATTTTATCAAACTTTCACAAACTGAACATACACATGAACATATTGTTCATCGTACACATTTGTCACAAACAAATTTATGGCGTCAACTTCTCGGGTGCTCTTTCTATATTAAGTATTTCAATAAAAGATTTTTCAAGCAAATTTTTTTATTAAAATGTCACAAATTGAACTCAATATTGTTGGTGTGACACATTTGTCACAGACAAATTTACAGCGTCAACTTCTCAAGTGATGTTTTATTTAAGTTTGAATATTAACATATTTCCATAAAAGATTTTACCGGAAAACTTTTAATTTAAGTATCACAAATTTAGCTCAGTATTGTTAGTGTGACACATTTGTCACATACAAATTTACAGCGTCAACTTATTGTTTATTTAAGTATTGAGCATATAAATATTTCAATAAAAGATTTTTCAGACACACCTTTAATAAAACTTTCAAAAACTGAACTCCATATTGTTGGTGTGACACATTTGTGACACAAAATGTAATAGCATAAATGTCTCTGGTGATCTTTATGTATTTAAGTATTTCAATCAAAGATTTTTCAGGCACACTTTCACAAATTGAACTCAATATTGCTAGTGTGACACATTTATCACAAACAAATTTACAGTCAACTTCTCAAGTGTTTTTTTGTTTAAATTTTAAGGATTTATGTTGAAATATTTATTTCAATACAAAATTTCTCAGGCACACTTTTCACATAACTGTCGCAAATTGAACTCAATTTTTTTAGTGTGAAACTTTGTCCCATAAAAATTTACAGTGTCAACTTTTCAGGTGCTTCTTTGTATTTAGGTATTTAAATAAAAGATTTTTTAGGCATTTCATATAACTGTCCCAAATTTAACTCAATCTTTTTAGTGTGACATATTTGTCACATACAAATTTACAGCATCAACGTTTGAAGTGCTTTTTATTTAAATTTTAAGTATTTAAATTTTTCAACAAAAAAATGTGCAGGCACACTTTTCATACAACTGTCAAAAATTGAACTCAATCTTTTTAGTGTGACATATTTGTCACATACAAATTTTAGAAATTTTAACTTGATTCTGGTATTGTGACACTTTGTCACAAACACATAGTTGTTTAACCATTTTTATATAGCAAATACTAGACTTCTTAAGTCAGTCAAACAAAATCTACTTTTGACTTTTAAATTCAATTCTTCAGCCGTTAAAATCTCTTCAATTTTTACTGAAACCCAAACCTGGCACAAAACGCAACTCATAAATATAAATTCCCCAAACACAATGCAATTCGCGCACAGTTGCATCGGTTGCGATTGGCGCCAATGGTCGGGTGGAAGTGCTGCATTTCTTTGCCATTAAAGTGGTCAATAAATTAAAGGGACCCAAGCAAAATGAAAATAAAAAATCAGTGCAGCCAACAAACTTTCACAAACTACCATCAAGCGCAGAAATCGAATGTATTGAGCGAATAAAAGAAATCATTACTCTTGCCAGCCAGACAGCCAGCCGGCGGGCCAACTCATCGACCCACCCACACAGACACCGACGGTCTGGGTTTTTGCTTGGACTCTCCCAAGAGCGATTGCAATTTTTGTCGACCACCGTTGGGGGCTTTGGAGGAAATAATAATGCAAAATAATATGCAATTGCGGGGAAATGGCGAAAATCTGCAGTTTCCATGATGGCGCCGCATTCAACTCACTGACACAGCACGTGCGGTATTTTGTAATTTTAGCACTTTTGCGCGTATTTTTGGCCACGTGACTACACCCATTATCCACTATTTTATGTCCACATTTTTTGCGAGCCATGCTGTCGTTTCGATTTGTTGACATTTTAATAAAGTCCACTGCAAAGTTTTCATGCTTTGTTTGCCTTCAGGACGTGCGCAGACGAGCAAAGACTGGTCGGCCATCTCCGCCACTCTTTGCTGTTGTAGCTGCTTAGCAACTCGTCCACTACTTGCAAGATGTACTTTTCAAATCTGCAATTTCTTCTACTTTATTTGATTCCGTTTCATTGTAAAGGAATATCAACAAGAATAACAATAAAAAGCACGACAACAAATACTACTAACTACTTTTTCTTGTGTGCACAGCCAAATAACTGGGCAACAATTTGCATTAGTTTCAAATTTTTTCTTGCCTACGACAGTTCAGCTTTGCATGTTGTTATGCCTTGAGGCATCGGCAGTGGAATTAAATAGAGGTATTCACAATCTGTAGCGAATGTTTTGAGTGAAAGGCATAAATGCATGAAGAACATAGAAGCAGCAAATGAGGAGAGTAAACCATTCTCTCCTACGTTGTGGTTTCATATTTATTTTGTTATAAAATTAGCTGAGTTTTGAGTGCCTTTGACACAATAAATGCAACCTTGTTTTTGGCAAAAGTATGTTTAAAATCCGCTTTATAGTTTTAAAGAATTAGATAGCAAAAATTTTGACAAATTTGCCAATAATCAAATTCGATGTCAAAGAGTTCGCAAAATTTTCAATTTATTATTTTGTCAGATCATTAATTAAAGTCAATGAGCAACAACATATATTTAAAACACATCTTTTGCATTAAATTTTGCCCTTCTGTTTTGTTTTTTTTGTGTCTTTTTGTTTGAGACAAATTTTCCCTTTTGTCACTCAAATTGCCGCAGAGCGTGAGCACCGCCAACGTTTACAACAAAATATGAATACTTTTTCAACTGTTTACAAGTTGATAACGAACGTGAATGCCGCCTTTGGGTAGAAAAACATTTAAAAATAAGATTTTTAGCTAATTTTGCACTGTTTGGCCATTGTTTTGCCAACGATCGTGAATGCCGCTTGTGAGCAGAAAAACATTTCACAATACAATATTTGCACTAATTTTTCATTGTTTGTGAATTCCTCTAATGAGTAGAAAAACAGTTTTACAATAAAATTTTTGCATTCATTTTGCACTGTTACGATGTTGTTCAGGATAAATTTCACCTTTTTTCAGTTTACCAGTTGCCACAGATGGTGAATACCGTTAATGAGTAAAACACAATTTTAAAACAACACCTTTGCATTAATTTTGCACTGTTAAGCTGATGTTTAGTGTAAAGTTCTTCTTTTTTCAACAGCTTACCAGTTGCCACCGATTATGAACACCGCTAACGAGTAGGAAAACATTATACAAACAAATTTGTACAAATGTTTTGTTACTATTTTTCTACTAATATTTCTCTTTTCTGTTTACTTCTTATTTCGAGAAAATGTCTTCAAATGAGTTTCCTTAATTTGTGAATACCGCTAATGAGTAAGAAAACATTTAACAATGCAATGTTTAAACAATATTTTCTACTGTTTTTTACTGTTGCTTATGATTTAGAGGAAATTTACTTTTTTAAAACAATTTATCAGGTGCCTTAGATTGTGAATGCCGCAATTGAGTAGACAAATAATTAGCAGTCCAATTAAAAAAATATTTAAAAAAAAATTTTTTTAATGGTTATGGTTTAAAGATGTTTTTTGTAACAGTTCTTCCAAACTAGTTGCCGTGAATAGTGAATACCGCCAATGAGTAGAAAAATATTTTACAACTCAATGTTTGTACAAAATTTTGCACTGTTTGTTTATGGTTTTTGAGAAATTTTTTTTCGTAAACTGTTCAATTGTGGCCACAAATCGTGAATGCCGCTTTTTAATAGTAAAACATTCAGCAATAAAACTTTTCCAAACATTTTTAATTAACTTTTTAACAACTTTTGTATTGCTTATATGTTGTTCAGTGAAAATTTACACTTATTTCAAATCATATGCTGCCGATCGTTAATACCGCTACGATTAAGAAAAAATTTTAAAGTAAATATTTATATATATTTTATAGTAAATATGTTAAATTTTATATAAAATATATATATATTTTATAATAAATTTTGACTACTAATTTCAATTGTGTACTTTTTGTGTACTTTTTGCTTTGAGAAAATTTACTCGTTTTGCCAAATAAGTTGTCACCAGTTGTCAGTTTGTGAACGCCGCAAATGAGTTGCAAAACAATTTTAGAATACAATTTTTGCACCAATGTTGAATTTCGTTCGGTTACCTTCGACACTCCGTCCATGGCAACTTCGCGCCCGTTGACCTGCGGCAAAGCACAAAAGTTCGGCACGTTCTGGGTTACTTTTCGGTTGCATGTCGCTGTTTGCATATTTGTTTTGTACTCTCGCTGCTACTAAGTACGATTTTTGTCAAGTACGGTTTGTTTGCATTTCGGTAAGTACTACTTTCAAATATCAGTGTTGTTGTTGTTTGTTATTTTTTGCTTCTTGTTAACTGAAACTTGTGTGGTGCTGGCTGATGAAAACCCATAGGCACTTGTGGATGTATGCGGCTGAAAAAAGTGTAACGGTAAAGCAGTCGTATTTTTTGTTTCGTCTGTGCTAAACTTTACTTTAGCCGAAATCTTATTTGAGGTTTAAGTGCGGCGAGTTGAGGGATCTTGATCTCTCTGCTCGACATGCAGCTCGGGAAAAAGAACTTTTCGCTACTGCACTTCAATCTGTCGGATTTAGTTGCAATGGTTGGTGTTTTTATTTGAATTTGCATTTGTGGCGTAAGTTTCTTTGGTTGTGAACTTTGTTTGGCGACCACATTTTCTGCGCGATTACATTAGATTTTTCAATTTTCCGGTAAGAGTTTTTCACACACCAAGTTTATGAAGTAAGGAAGAAGTCTTTGGTTTTGGGGATTTAAGAACAAATTGTGTATGGTTTTCTATATGAAAACTCAGATTGTTCTATGGGGTTTGAAAGTTACTTACATAGCTTACGTAGTGGACTTAAGTGCGTACTTAGAAAGAGTATTTTAGGCTATTCGATGAATTTTCAAACGTGCTGGAGCAACTAAAGTATTGTGTGGCAGGACATGGATTAAAAATAATTTTAAGAACTTAAAGAAGCAGATTAAGTTTAAAATTTTATGTAAAAAGTTCCTTGAGTTGTTTAAGGATAGGTTAAGGATTAAACTTGAGTATATATTCATAAACTTTTACTAAACTCGTTCAATGAATTTTTGAAATTACTTAAGTTGTTCAAGTATTATACCTAAGCACGCACTTATAATGCGTCACATAGATCTTTTGATTAATTTTGAAAGTTGCTTAAGAAGCTTAAGTATTGATTTTAGATGCATACTTATAAAAGGGCACTTCATTGTTAAAAAAATGTAAAAATTCCTCAAGTAGCTTAAGTATTGTACTTAAGTACGTACTTATAAAGCGTCATATTAGCTGTTTGATGTATTTTAAAAGTTGTTTGAGTAGCTTACGTATTGAAATTAAACATTTATTGATATAGTTTGACTAGTGTCGTTCAGTGAATTTCAAAAATTACTTAAGTTGCTTAAATATTTCACTTAAGTAGGCACTTATAATGCGCCATATGGACCATTTGATGATTTATGAAAGTTGCATAAGGAACATAAGTATGCATTTTAGGCGTAAGTTCTATTTTTAAGTATATACTTTTAACAGGTCACTTGAATCGTTCAATAAATGTAAAAATTACTTAAGTATCTAAAGTATCGGACTTATGTACGTACTTAAGAAGCTATTTCATGTAGTTTAAATATCCTTTAAGAATTTTAAGTATAGTAGTTAAGCATTTTTTCATAGAGTTTTACAGGTGTGGTTCAATGAATATAAAAAAATTACTTAAGTAGCGTAAGTATTGGACTTAAGTTGGCTCTGATAATGCATCATATAGACCATTTGATGAATTTGTAATGTTGTTTAACTAGCTTAAGTTTTGATTTCAAGTTTAATCTTATTAAAGGCCACTTGAGACGTTTAAGAAATGTAAAAATTTCTTAAGTAGCTGAAGTATCAGACGTAAGTAAGTACTTGAAAAGCTATTTGATCTATTTTAAATGTCAATTAAGTAGCTTAAGTATAACATGTAAGCCTATATTCATAGAGTTTCATCAGTATTGTTTAATGAATTTCAAAAGTTATTTAAGCAACTTAAGTATTAAACTTAAGAAGGCACTTATAATGCGTCATATAGATCATTTCATGATTTTTTAAGTTTTTTTAAGTAGCTTAAGTATCGATTTTTAGTACAATCTTAATGAAGGTCACTTAAGTAATTGTATAAAAATACAAATTACTTAAGTAGCTTAAGTATCAGACATAAGTACGAACATATGAAGCATCACAAAAGCAATATGATATATTTTAAAAGTTGTTTTAGTAGCTTAAGTATTGAATTTAAGCATATAGTGATGATTTATTGATATATTTCAAAAATTACCTAAGTAGCTTAAGTATTGTATTGCAAGTGCTTATTAAGCGTCACATAAGCTAGCTTAAGTATTGAACTTAAGCATATAGTGATAGCTTTTCACTAGATCCGTTCAATAAAAATAAAAAATGACTTAAGAAGCTTAAGTATTGAAGTATTAATGATTTTAAAGAGTTGCTTAACTAGCTTTAATATTGAAAATAAGTCACTTTGATCAAACGATGAATTTTAAAAAATAATTCGCTAGCTTCAATGAATTTTCAAAATGTCTTAAGCAACTTATGTACTAAATTTTAGTACCAAAAAACATAGAAAAACATTAAAAAATGGCCAAATGATGCGCTTTTCAAACTGACTCTATAATTAAAAAAAAAAATTTAAGAGGTTAAAAACCCAAATTTGGGACATTGTCTCGCCCACATTTCACCCTCTTGTGTGTAGTCCATTTTCCACATACTTCAACCTGCCGAATACGCATAACGGTTCTATATAACTCATAATGTTTGGTAAGCGAAAGACTGCACCACTCCACACATTTGTGCGCACAATTTCCCATATGTTGTCGTCGATTTGTCTGCCGTTTGCGCTGTTTGTGCTGTTGTTGGTGTTGTGGTTGTTGTTGGCCTGTCAAGTCCAATGCCACCATGGACTACTTGAGCGCTTTATCACTTGTGTGAAATTTTGTCTGTTTCTTGAAATCTTTTATTTGAGTGGTGTGCGAGCAACGAACACGAAAAGTTGTTGACCAAATTGAGTAAAATAACATCTTGAACTCAATGGAGCACAGTATGCGATAAATTAAGTGCTTGACCCGCGTGCGGGCGAAACAGTTCGCCTAAACTTTAACGGTATTCATAAAGAACCACAACAGTCAGCTTGATTTGAAATTGAAGGCCATAATTCATTTTGCATTCAATTCTAGACGAAAAGTTTAGAAACAGTCGGCAAAGTTATTTGATTGCTGTGGCGAAAGTTTTGCACGGCATTGCCAATTCGATGACGTTTTCTGTGGGTGCTGGTTGCAGCGAGTGCGACAATATGTGGCAAATTCATTGAATACAGTTTCGAGGAATTTTTGAAGTGGCAGTAGTTGGAAATTTATTGCATTGCAATGAGCACAAAGCGCAAGCGAATTTATTGTTTCATTAGTTGCTGAAATATTGGCCGAAATATGCAAAACCCTTTACGGAATATGCATGCTGAATTTTTGATTCACAAACACATACAAATATACATATAAATCTTGATATGTTTTCTCAGTGGCGCAGAAAGAATTTCATTTGGGGGGGTTTTGTGCACAACTTTCGTACCCAATACGAATTGAAACCATATTTGACAGCAAAAATGTTTGCATCAAGGAGAAATTTGGAGGTTGAACCCCCAAAACCCCCCAGCCGTTTGTCATTGAGTTTTTATTACCCTACACTGAGTAGTTGGGATGCATTTAATTTGTTGTGAAGCCAAGATAAGATTTTGTTACGAAAATTAGTTTTGTTGGCCAACGCAGGCGTAGTTCGTATCGCTGCATTGTGCCAAAGTACAAAACAAACACACTGAAATTTCCTAATGCAGTTCAACACCATAGTGGCTTTATTAAACATTTTCCAAGGTCATTTTACTTTCACTTCAGCTTTTCCAAAATCATCATTTTGCTTTCACTTTATTTTTTTGTTTCTTTTCAAAACGAAAACTGAGTGTCAGCATCTTCCTAACTGCCTTTTAAACTTATTTGCTCGAAGCGTAACTCATTTAATTTTGTTTGAGGCCAAGATGAGATACAATTAGTCGAAAATTAGTTATACGAAGACGTAGTTCGTATCGCTGCATTGTGCCAAAATTAAACAAATACACTGACATTTTCTAATTCAGTTCAATACCATAGTTGCTTTATTTAAAAGTTGAAAAAGTGACCTTGGTCTCGTTTCCGGCTTCGGTATACAGTAAATTTTTAAATATTTCGCTTCGGCCAAAATAGCCGAATACTTTAGTCAAAGTTTTACGCCATGCAATGCAAGTCAATGTGCCTTGTTTCGAAGTATTTTATCAAATATGGATTTAGGGATGTTTTGGATATCAAGATTGCGATTAGTAAAAATTATTTATATCAATTGAATTATTAACTATTTTGTTTTTATTAGAAATTGAACTTTACAACTTTTTTGTTTTTTTTTTACTAAAATATATACATATATATTCTCTTATTAATTCTTAAGTGTAACATAGAAATGTATAAAGAAAAAACGACTAAATTTGATCAGTTTTTTTCCTTAAAAGAATTTTTATTAATATGCGGCTTCGTCCAAAAATCCACCTTCGGTCAGACACTACTGGTTGTTTTTTATACTTGTTTGTTCGAAGCGTAACTCATTGTCGAAATTTTCAGCATTGTCTCGAACCGGCTCTGCAATAACTCCCGCAGGCGCTGAAAAGTATGCAATGTTCGTTCAGCATTGTCTATTCTAAAGAACCCACAGTTGCGCAGAGCGAATTGCATTATCGTCACAATATATAAATGAGGACCTGTTGGATCTATTGTGACCTTTTAATGGTCAATAAGACAAGGACAATCTCACCTATAGATCTCAGTATATAAGATACTAAGATAATTTTTTATGGATATAGAACTTAAGAGCTGGAACCACATACATATTCTATGCCCCTGTTTTCCTTTTGATAAATGAGATAAAACAAATTTTCTTCTAACTTTCAGTTAAAAATTACACATTTTTGAGATTGAAATATAAACGACTGAGTATTTGGATTGTCGCAGCATATCAATAGGTCAGTTAGGACCGATAGTCATCAGCCAATACATACATTTGCCTAAAACTTCACTTAAATTTTCTGTCTTTAGTTTGAGGTGATTTCTGGCGTTCTGGCGCTCACTGCAACTTGGTTTCTCTCCGTCCCTCAACTTGGCCAATGTTGCCAGTTATGTATAAACCCGCAGTCATTGTAGAAACATTTTTTCGCTGTGATTGTATCAGCTGTCGGCGCTGATGGTATGCGGCAATCGTTCCGGCGCACTTTGGTCGACCATAAATTTCTGTTAGTGGTTTTATGTACTTAAATATTGGCCAAATGGTGTCGCCGGCCATAAGAGTTGTTACATAACATCAAATGTTCTCGCTTATCGTTCAAAATTGTTATGACCATAATTGTGTCAGTACGAATTTAGGAATGCATATCGATTTGATTGGGTTTGACTTTCTATTCCAAATGAGTTTTTTATTTGCTTTTCAAATCATTTATTTAAACTTTTTATTATTTTTGCACATCAATCAATCACTTTTTAAAGAAAATTTAAGCTGCAACATCAAAGTCTTTCGAGCAACAAATAAAAATTTCCCATTTTCTATTAACACTGCAATAATGCGCGCAGCTTTCCGTGCAGTTGAGTGCAATTTGCTGCGTTTAAGTTTGTCATGAAAATTGGCCAATTGCAGCTATTTCAGTTTTTACGAGAAACCAAATCTCTTTGGCACCGAAACGACGCATAAAATCGCCTCAGCTCGTAAACGGTCCGCTCGACCAACTGTTGCGTTGTCGTCCTGTCCACATTGTTGCACCTAACGTGCAGCGAAAGTTCGCGCCCAGCACGCGTCAATGTGTGAAGCACGCTTTTGGGCGCCTAATAAAAACATGCGGCAGAGATTAACCTTTGCATATTTCAACACATTTGTGCGCTGTTTATGTTTTTTGTTTGCAAATACGTTTACATTCAAATTTTGTTGTTGTTGTTGGTGCGCGCAGCGACTTTGAGGTGTTTTTATGTGGCCGGGTGTCTGTCTGCGCTGTTAATATTTTTGCGGTTTTTACTGCTGCCATTGCACATAAAACGCCGCACAGTATGCTACGAAATTTTGGTTATATTACATTTGTACCGTTACGGCGTTGACATGGCGACATGGTTTATCGAGTGTTTCGGTGAGAGGAGATAAGAGGGAGAGGTGTGCAGGAGAAAGAGAGTGCAGAATAGATGGGAGAGAGTAGGAAATGAGACAAGAGGAGAATGCGAGGAATTGTGTGGCTTTTGAAATGTAAATAACATGCTGCACGATAAATGAGAAAAATCCACACACAACTCAACACATGTTTAGATGAATGTATGTATGTATGCCTGCGTGTTTTGTGTTAGTTTGCGTTTGGTAATTTTTGTTGAGCTGCAGCTGGCAGCTACATGCGCGTGTGCACACTTTAAGCCGTTTCTGCTTGTCGTTTTTGTTTCAACCGCCAGCTGCCAAACCTGTGATTACCTCTATTTGTGCTTGTTGTGTGACATGTTTGCTTGTTGTATGTCTGTGTGTGTGTGTGTGTATTATGCGACATCACCAGACGCTGCTGCAAATACAAATTAGTAGTGCATAACATGTGCAGCAAATGTTCGCTGCCGCAGCGTTGGCGTTGGTTGCTATCAAGAAACGCTGAAAGAATTTCGTTGGTTTTTTGCTGCTTTCAGCTCGTTGCAACCAACCAACCGCAAATGCGCAGCACGTAAAAACGACTGCAAATTATTGCAAAGCAGTAGAGGGCAGTCTTTTGAGTAGAAGAAGAAGTTGAAGTTGAAGGAAATTTCAACTTTAATTTTTTAACATTTTTATATAAACAACAATTTTTATCCAACATCGATTTTTCAGGTTCAGGATTTTAATCTAATTTCATCTAATCTAATCTAATCTAATTTATTAATCTAATCTAATCTAATCTAATCTAATCTAATCTAATCTAATCTAATCTAATCTAATCTAATCTAATCTAATCTAATCTAATCTAATCGAATCGAATCGAATCTTATCTAATCTAATCTAATCTAATCTAATCTAATCTAATCTAATCTAATCTAATCTAATCTAATCTAATCTAATCTAATCTAATCTAATCTAATCTAATCTAATCTAATCTAATCTCTAATCTAATCTAATCTAATCTAATCTAATCTAATCTAATCTAATCTAATCTAATCTAATCTAATCTAATCTAATCTAATCTAATCTAATCTAATCTAATCTAATCTAATCTAATCTAATCTAATCTAATCTAATCTAATCTAATCTAATCTAATCTAATCTAATCTAATCTAATCTAATCTAATCTAATCTAATCTAATCTAATCTAATCTAATCTAATCTAATCTAATCTAATCTAATCTAATCTAATCTAATCTAATCTAATCTAATCTAATCTAATCTAATCTAATCTAATCTAATCTAATCTAATCTAATCTAATCTAATCTAATCTAATCTAATCTAATCTAATCTAATCTAATCTAATCTAATCTAATCTAATCTAATCTCTAATCTAATCTAATCTAATCTAATCTAATCTAATCTAATCTAATCTAATCTAATCTAATCTAATCTCTAATCTAATCTAATATAATCTAATCTAATCTAATCTAATCTAATCTAATCTAATCTAATCTAATCTAATCTAATCTAATCTAATCTAATCTAATCTAATCTAATCTAATCTAATCTAATCTAATCTAATCTAATCTCTAATCTAATCTAATCTAATCTAATCTAATCTAATCTAAACTAATCTAATCTAATCTAATCTAATCTAATCTAATCTAATCTAATCTAATCTCTAATCTAATCTAATCTAATCTAATCTAATCTAATCTAATCTAATCTAATCTAATCGAATCTAATCTAATCTAATCTAATCTAATCTAATCTAATCTAATCTAATCTAATCTAATCTAATCTAATCTAATCTAATCTAATCTAATCTAATCTAATCTAATCTAATCTAATCTAATCTAATCTAATCTAATCTAATCTAATCTAATCTAATCTAATCTAATCTAATCTAATCTAATCTAATCTAATCTAATCTAATCTAATCTAATCTAATCTAATCTAATCTAATCTAATCTAATCTAATCTAATCTAATCTAATCTAATCTAATCTAATCTAATCTAATCTAATCTAATCTAATCTAATCTAATCTAATCTAATCTAATCTAATCTAATCTAATCTAATCTAATCTAATCTAATCTAATTTAATCTAATCTAATCTAATCTAATCTAATCTAATCTAATCTAATCTAATCTAATCTAATCTAATCTAATCTAATCTAATAATTTAAATTAATTTTTCCCCCCACCAGCATCTAACATTTCTATAAACGAAATCCCAATGTCCATAACAAAAGCTTGAAATCGTTCTAAAAAAAAAATGCAAATCCTTTCGCAATGCTAATGAAATCCCCTTGACGTACAATAGAAAGCCGCTTACTCACTTTTACTGCACTAAAAGTTTCTACATACTTTCATAATTCGCCCACACTAAAGTCGCACATATCGTTGCTCGTTGTTCGTTTTTGAATCACTCGCTTTGGTTACAACAGAATTTCACACATTGTCATGTTTCACTCGAACGTGCGCCGCAGCCGTTTTCGTCCCGTTTTGCATTTTGTACAAACTATTAAAAAGTAATATTTATAATTTATGTCCGCAACAAGCGGCCCCAAAAGGTATTAATTTCTAATATTAAAAGGCAACACCGGCCTACAAAAACAAAACCTTGCGAGCGGAAAAACAGAGCGACAGCACAGAGCAAATTACCTCAGCATCGAGTCCACAAACAGTCGCCGCACAAAGTAGCACAAGGTCCCCCTTCGGCCGCTTGAAACATGCCCAAAATACAAAAGCGCAGTAACAACAAGACTTATTAAAAAAAAAAATTGTGCACGTAGGCATTGGCGCTGTTTCCTCCCCTCACTACTTATGCCGCTCTACTCACTAAGTATCGCCGCTCGGGCGTTTTCCATGCACTGCCAATGTCCAATGTTCGGTGTCCTTTCTCGGTGTCATTGCTTGGGCAAAACTTTTCACACGCCCCACCCTGCCAGCGCTTTTCATATCGCAGTCTGTTATTAGCAGCTGAAGAAGTGGAGACGCTGATAATATCTGCCAAATAATTTCTCTGAATTTTTTACTGCACTCAACGACAATTTGAACATTCGGCTTAGTACAGCAATAGAGAAGAGGAAGAACGCAGCATTGGCAGCCAAAGCAAAGAAAATATCTGCCTGATGAAGTTGTAAATTTTGCATTTAAAAGCAATAAAAGCAAAGGGCGCACCGAGTGCACTTGGGCGCATAAACTGCAAACAAAGAATGTCATTTGCGCCGACAATAAATTGTCAGCTGCTCGCAGACGTAAGCTACACAAAACTGATAACGAATCGAAAGTTCGCCCGACTGGCTACAAATTAAATTCTTCACATTATTTACGATAATGCCCAACGATAAACAAACAACAACTAGGAATTTTTAAACTATAATCAGAGGATTTCATAAAGCAAATCCTCTGGTTATAAAGCATTGCTTAATTCCAATTGACCGAAAGATTTTCGGTGTAAAGATATAAATAAATTCAAGTGCAATATTCGGAGCTGTAAATCTATGCTTTCTAGTGGAACTAACCTGATGTTAAAGATGTCAATGTGCAAACTTACTACTCCGAATATAAAACTGGAAAAAACTTTAAGGTTTAAACTTACTACTCCGAGTTAAAAACTTGAAAGAGAGAATTTTCGTGGTAAACGTAAATAAATTCAAGAGCAATATTCGGAGCTGTAAATCTATGCCTTTGAGTGGAACTAAGCCGATGTTAAAGATGTCAGTAGGTAAACTTACTACTCCGAATATAAAACTTGAGAAAACTTGAAGGTGTTAACTTACTACTCCGAATATAAAACTGGAAAAAACTTGAAGGTTTAAACTTACTACTCCGAGTTAAAAACTTGTAAGAGAGAATTTTGGAGTAAACATAAATGTTAAAGATGTCAATGTGTAAACTTACTACTCCTAATATAAAATTTGAAAAAACTTAAAGGTGTCGAGGTGTTGGCCAAGAATCCGGGCCCACCACCGTGCTGTCGCGATTTTGGATGGTTCCAAAATCGCGTAAAGCTGACTTCGTGTGCGGATCAGCGCTCTGCCGAGCTTTACTCGCTGGCAATCGCAGGCATTGGCGAAGTCTGGCCTGGTGCACGGCTTGAGGCCGTAACAAGGGACAATATCCCAAATCGTCCCCGCTCCCGGACGTGGGTGCCGGCTATTTATTCCGACCCTGGGACTATTCTACAGCTGATTAAGCTGGGTAATCCTGACCTACCTACCGCCGACTGGAAGGTGACCAAACTTGGTGAGGCCGTGGGTAACTCGCGTCTGATGGTCATCATCCTAAACGAGGAATCCCTAGCCCCCCTTGCTGCAAGGAAGGGTGAGATTAACTTCTGTTTTTCTCATCTGACTTTGCACGTCTACCGCCAAGACACTAATGTGGTTACTGATGCTCAGGCCATGGAGGTGTCAGAAGGGGAAGAGGCGGCTAGTGTTACGTCCGAGGAATCCACGTCATGCATGGTTCGTGACCTGTTTGGTGGACCCTCCGAGGACGAACTGCTGCTATCTTCCCACTCCGACGACGCAGACAGCACTATTGTCGCACAGTCGGACCCTCCCACGGGTTGTTATGAAAGTGGTGCAAATTAACTTGCACCACTCCAAAGCGGCAATTGCCGCACTTCTCCTCCGACTCTCAAAAAATGGGGAGGAGATAGCGCTCGTGCAAGAACCCTGGGTCTGCAACGGGCGCATTCGTGGTCTCAACGCTCCAGGATACAGGACTCTGTACATACCCTGCGGAGGTAAAAACAGATCCTGTATCCTCATTAAAAACCATATTAACGCGTTGTACTCTCCAATTTCAGTGATGCGGACAATGTAGTGGCGGCGCTGGAAGTACCTGGCTCCACGATATGGGTTACATCGACGTACATGGCCCACGATGACCCCGAGGATCCGCCCCCGATTCTGCTGAAAAATGCAGTGGCGGCGGCCAAGAGAAACAAAATGCCATTGGTTATCGGTACAGACGCCAATGCGCATCACACCATTTGGGGCAGTTCGGACATAAACCCGCGAGGTGAGTCACTCTTCGATTTTATTGTTAGAACCAATTTATACGTCGTAAATACTGGGCATGAGCCCACTTTTATCACCTCGGTTCGTAAAGAGGTTCTGGATTTGTCGTTGGTTAATGAATTTGCCACTAACTTGCTCAAAGAATGGAGAGTCTCCATAGAGCATTCTTTTTCTGACCACAGGTACATAGATTTTCGAATAGAAGTCACAACCACTCAGGTCACCCCTTATAGAAATAGAGTTCGAACTGACTGGGAAAAGTTCAGAGACATTTTTGTGAGATCACTGCCAACTGATGGTCCCAGTGGGATTAACTCAGTCCAGAAGTTGGATAATGCGGTAGCAACCCTTACAGCTGCTTACAAGGTTGCCACTGTGGAGTCTTGCCCTGTGAGACCACTCTGGGGTAAAACGAAACCTAATTGGTGGAACTCTGAGGTAGCTGTGCTTAGAAAGGAGTGCCGCAAACTTTTCAATCGTGCCAGAGCGACAAACGACTGGTCCGTATATAAGGCCAGACTAAAGCTTTTCAAAAAAGCGGTGAGATCTGCTAAGCGATCCTCCTGGAGGCAGTTCTGCCAGAACACAGACTGCAATTCTGAGGCCAGTCGCCTTCGCAAGATCCTCGCATCCTGTCCAGCGATCCCCAGCTTTCTGCAAAGGGAAGATGGCTCCTGGCAACGTCAAGCCAAGAGTCAATTGAACTCCTGGTCGATACTCATTTTCCGGGTAATAGCGACACTGGTGAAACTATCCTGGGTACATTAAGTTCAATCTGCACACATCATAATATGGGGGTGCAAGACATAGTTAGCAGCGAAAAACTGCACTGGGCCATAAATAGTTTTCTGCCTTTCAAGTCTCCGGGGCCTGACGGTATCATCCCAGCTGATCTGCAGCACACATCAGAATTGGTCGTGCCGTGGCTTCTGGAGATTTTTGTAGCTATTCTACACTTCTCTCATATTCCTACCACTTGGACTGAGGTAAACGTGATCTTCATACCTAAAGCGGGGAAGATCTCACACTCGAAAGCAAAAGATCACAGGCCTATTAGCCTGTCATCTTTTCTTCTCAAAGTCTTTGAAAGACTCATTGACCTGTACATTAAGGACAAAGTGGGTCACCTTCTTTCACCCAATCAACATGCATATACGAAGGGTAAGTCCGTTGAGACGGCTCTTCATGCACTCGTAGGGCAGATTGAACACTCCCTCCTTTTCAGAGAATTCACATTGGTGTCTTTTCTCGACATTGAGGGAGCTTTCAACAATATTATTCCAGCGGCCATTACTGGCTCAATGACCAACCTGAAACTATGTAAGCCGATAGTGGACATAGTTCACTTCATTTTAACAAATAGGGTTATTAACTCTTCGCTAGGTCACTCCTCCGTCAGGAGGTGGGTCTCCAGAGGCACCCTGCAGGGTGGAGTTCTTTCTCCCCTCCTTTGGAACATTGCGATAAATGACCTGCTCTTGCAACTGAGCCGTACGGGGTGTAAGGTAGTTGCATACGCAGACGATGTGGCTATAGCGGTATCTGGGAAGAACCTTCCGACACTGGTCGATCTTCTTCAAGGTGCCCTGAACCTATTGGGATCTTGGTGCTCTAGGAACGGTATGGGCGTTAACCCATCCAAAACCGATCTGGTCCTCTTTACAAGGAAGCACCAAGTTCCTACTTTTGACCCGCCCTCTCTTAACGGGACTAGTCTAACTGTCAGCTCGCAGGCCAAATACCTTGGTCTACTGCTGGATAGGAAACTAAACTGGAAAGCGAACATACTAGAAAGGGTTCGCAAGGCCACTGTTGCACTGTACTCTTGCAAAAGAGCAGTTGGTAAGAAATGGGGTCTTCAGCCACGCATTATGTACTGGTTGTACATCTCAGTGATTAGACCCATTCTTTTCTATGGAGCAATAGTATGGTGGAATGCCATGGATAAGGGGATCAACCAGAAACCTCTGGACTCAGTTCAAAGATCGGCGGCGCTCATAATAACTGGGGCCATGCGATCGGCACCGTCCAAAGGACTCTACGCTCTGCTTCACTTTCTCCCTGTTGACCTTTTCGGTAAACAAGTGGCTACCCTCTCTGCAGTGAGACTAAACACCATCAACAGATGGACACGTACTGACTTCGGTCACTGCCAAATTCTGAACAGTTCACCTGACCTACGTGACAACATAGACTACTCGTTACCATCATTAGTCTTCGAATCTAGATTCTCAACCCTCATACCTCTTAGGAAGGAGTGGGAACAAGATAAGGTTCCGAAAACTGGAGTATGTTTTTTCACTGACGGCTCCAAATTGGATGGAAGAGTAGGGGGTGGAGTTATGTGCGTAAATCCTCCCATGGAAGAATGTTTTCGTCTTCCAGATTACTGCAGCGTCTTCCAAGCGGAAGTTCTGGCCATTTTCAAAGCCCTGACTATGCTAAAGCAATGTAACCCTCCGGAAAGTACGATCCGTATTTTCACGGACAGCCAGGCAGCAATTAAAGCCCTCAAGAAGGTTTCAACCACATCGAAAGTGGTTACTCTTTGCCGCTCCCTACTAAATGAGTTAGGGTGCGTGTACAACATCTCCCTTATCTGGGTACCGGGCCACAAAGACATCAGTGGAAACTGTGCAGCTGATGAGCTTGCCAGACGTGGCACCACTCTCCCGCACTCCAATTCCATGGTTACGGTAGGCATTCCCCTTGCTTCCTGCAAACTAACGATCTGTTCCCTCTTCCTCGATAAGGCCAATAGGCGTTGGCAAGAGGAGAGCACGTGCACCATTACCAAACAGCTCTGGCCTGTCCTTAATCTTAGGCGAACAAGAGCACTTGTATTGCTTAGCAGGCAACACATTGGCACGGTCGTCGCAATCCTGACTGGCCACTGTCTTTTCGGACGCCATGCTTCCAGACTAGGTGTAAATTTTTGGGACTTCTGCCGCAGTTGTCACAATGAAGAGGAGGAGGAATCCATCAGCCATCTTCTCTGCAACTGTCCGGCTCTATCTAGACGAAGATGGAAAACCCTAGGTGCTCCTTTCTTCGACAACCTGAATGACCTCAGTTCAGCTAGAATCAATGCATTGCTTGAGTTCATTCACTTTTCGAAATGGCTTAAATAGGCCTCTCGGATTGCAGTAGACAGACCTCTCAACTTGTGGTATCACAACGGGCCCATTCCGCGGCCTATGTGTGTCTCTCGGCAAGTCCCAGGCCAAGACAGCCACTTTAACCTAACCTAACCTAAAGGTGTAAACTTATTATTCCGAATAGAGAACTTGAGAAAACTTAAAGGTGTAAACCTACTACTCCGAATGTTAAAATTGAGAAAACTGAGAAGGTGTAAATTTACTAGTCCCAAAATAGAACTTGGGAAGCGTAAATATACAATTCCGAATATTGAACTAGAAATTTTCAACACCGACATAGTTTTTCCCGGAAAGCGTAAATTTACAACTCTGAATACTGAATGTGAATTTTTCAATATCGTCGTACTTTCACTAAAAATGTGAATTTACAAATTCAGAATATAGAGTGTGAAATTCTGAGTCCAATTTGACATATTTTCTTTTTTAAAGTAAATCTCCAACTCATTTAAAATACTAAATTTTAAATTCAAAATCTTTAACTTCGATTTATGCTTTTTACAAAAGTTTAACTTATCTTAAAACTATGACTTGTTTCTTTAATTCCGAACAAATTTTCAATCTAAGAATTTTATTTAAGAACTTTATTTAAGGAAATAATTTTTTTTGAGAACCATTTTCGATGGTTTGAAGTAAAATTTCGGACTATAGATAGATATATTTAAACATTTTGTTATCTTTTTAATTCCCAAAAATGAATACAAATGAATTGATTTCAAAATCTTTTAGAACTATTTTATTACATTTAAAAATGTAAAAAAAATTGTTCACAAGAGTTTTCTCCAATTAAAATTGACACAATAAATAATTATTTATATTTTATTTGCTTATATCACAAATATGTATGACGAAAAAATATCCAAATCAAATGACATTGATTATGAAATTATTCCGAAATCATTTAAAAATGTTACTTTTAAAAATTTAAGATTTTTTCATATTTTACTACGTTTAAAAGTAAAAAAAATTTTCAAAGATTTTTCTCCAATTAAAATCGGCATAGATCAAAATTTTGGACATTGAAACCGTAACTTTTAAATGTTTCAATTTTTAATCGTTAAGTTTTGAGTCGGATGCTCATTTTATGTATCGAAAAGATTTCTAAATGAAACGACATGAACACGTAAATTATTCCAAAATCAATGCTATTTTAATTTAATTTATATTTAATGTTATTTATTATTATTACTCGTTACTACTGTACTCTTTTTGTAGCATTTAAAAGAGCAATCTTGTATGCTCAATCAATGTTAAATAAATAAATAAGTCATCTGAAAATGTTTTATTACATTTAAAAATTTAAAGAATTGCCTCAAAGTATTTTTCCCTAATTAAAACTGGCACAATCCCGGCACTTCAAAATGAATATTTTACTTAGAATTGCTTATAAATAATTGATCTGCTCATATCACACATATTTCGAAAAGATTACCAAATCAAATTATTTCTGAAAATTTCCAAAATTATTCCGAAATCATTTAAACAAATTTTTCTCTAATTAAAATTCACTCAATTTTGATATTTCGGAACAACTGTTTCACTTTTTATTTTACTTTTGAAAATAACGACCAAATAAAATTATATCTAATTCGGATTGATTTGTTTACTTTGGATTATTTATATTAATTTTTTTTAATTATTATTTTTTTGTTGCTTATTTGGTACTTTGAAAAGATTTCCAAATCAAATGTCTTCCACTCTGAAATTGTTCCGAAATCATTAAAGAATATTTCATTACATTAAAGAAAATAAGAAAATTAATAAATTAAAATTGGCGCAACTCCGAAATTTCGGAATGAATTTTTTATTCACTGTACAATGAATTTTTATTTAAATTTTTCATTCAGATCCCTCTACTGTCACCATTTTCTTTTCTCTGCGACTCCGAAAACCCTCTCCCTTATGCGCTCCCTCACCGCCAATTGCAAAACACAACGAATTTTATTCACAAGTTGCCAAAAATCCGTTCATTATCATATCAAATACATTAGCCGAACCGATGCGGCAAAAATCCTTAGAAATTCACAAAATCAAATTCGCGCTTGAGGCGCAACGTCAACGACAGTTTGCGCAATTCGGCATCGTACTTGGCGCGACAGCGATCCACGTCCACCTTGTGAACCAGCGGCAATTTAAGGCGATAAATTGGCGTCCCCAAATCCACTTCGTCTTCCGTAATTGACAAATCCATTTTGTGTGCCGGCGTCGACTCCTCGGGCAGCGCTATCTCCACCAGCATGTCCTCGCAGCTGGCCGACGCATTGGTGCGATTGCCCATCTGCAAGCACAGTGCGTCACAATCGACCGACCGATTGCCATAAATACCGACAAACAGTTTGCGTGCGCACAAATTTCAGCGTCGACCCACCTGCAGATAGATGTCCTCGGTGCCCACCGCCTGCCGATAGGTCGTGGTGTATTCGGGGCACTTGCGTGTGTCCAAAATCTCGGCGTCTGCTCTTTCCTGCATTTCCTGCCATTCCTCGATGCTTTTCGGCGCCTTTGGCTCGGCTGGCGCAACGGCGGCGGCCGCCTTTTGACGCTTCTCCTGACTTTGCGGGGCGCCAATGCTGGCCGGCGCTGCAATTCGAATTGCAGTTTGCATTAAAAGTGAGTTCCAATGGATAAAGTTTCGTTTTGGCTGCTTGACACTTACTGAAATTGTTGCGCGCCAACGGCTCATCTTCGTCCGTGTCCGAGTCGCTGTTTTGCGTTTTCGGATTCAAGAGATCACGCAACAAACGCAGATGGTCAGGATTTTCAAAGAGAGACATGTTTTTTTTAATTGCGTTCGTTTGTTGCTTGTGCCTTTGAGTTTGACTTATTTGAAGTGAAAAGAATTTTTGTGCCTTCGGGCAAACAAAAAATTGTGAGGTTGTCTTTATTGACTAAACACAAGCAAAGGTTGCCATGGGTGATGCAGTCAACACAGTTTCACAGTGGTGGGAAAAAGTTGAACAACACTTGATGTGATTGAATGGGAAGAGATTTAATCATTTTGTAAGAAAAGTTGAAATGAAAAACAAAATTTGAAAAGTAATGGTTTTGCAGAGAGAGAAATGCAGTTCTTGTTTCCTTTTAGAAAATTACAGCATTTTCTTCCAGCTTTTCGCTTTGAAGATTTACATAATTAAATTTTTAAACCTCACACAGGGTAAACGAAGCATTTAATCATAAGTACCAACAATAATTTCCCCTGACTTAAGGTTACCAGACGGTAACTCCACATGTCCTTTTTTTGTATTAAAAAAGTTCAAGCAGCATCGATAATCACTTTCCTTATTAGTCGTTAAAACATTAGGAAGTAGGAAATCTTGGCAGAAAAGTTAAGTGAGGCCAAAGTTCAACTAGGACCGTCGAATTAAGGGGGTCGTCTAGTGTGAAGGCCGTATTTGTATGCCTTTTTTTGACAGTCATTATTAAAAAAACCGTTCAAGTAAAATAACTTTTGAATTTTATTTCTTCTTTGAGTACATTTCGACAAAGTTTTATAATTATTTGAAGCCAATCTATTGATTAGTATCGGAGTTACACCACCCAACAGGAAGACGTAAAAAAAAAAAGTTGCTCCACTGCTGCCATGATTCCGGGCGTTGTAATTATCTGAAATCAAAAAACCAAACGCCATTTCATTCCTGAGACTTCAAACTGCAAATTGAGCTAAAAGAAAGTTCGAATTCCAAAAAAAGTATGTTTTTGCCTAAACATAAAAAAAATATGAGTTTTTCGACTATTTTTCACGTGCATATAATTGAAGAAAAAAAAAAGTAACGAAGCAATCTTAATTCTTTTAGCTTAATTTGTAGTTGGACATGTACTCAAGATGGTGTAAAAAGTTGAGCATTAATAGTGAAATAGTTTTTGAGATATCGTGGCAGCAGTTTTGAAAAAACGTGTTTTGAGTAGGTATGCGCTCCGCATACCTACTCCGGTTTACAAGTGCAGCTTGATAACGGCTTCGAATTTACAAAAATCCATTTATACACGTCTTCTAAACATGTTTTAGAAGTGATTTATGAAAAAAAAAAAACGATTTTTTTGACCCGTCACACTAGACGACCCCCTTAAGAATCATGAACATGAAAGTTAGAAAGTAGGAAATCTTGGCTGAAACGTTGAGGGAGAACAAAGTTCGAAGTTCAAAATTCATAAAATAAAATAAAATAAAATAAAATAAAATAAAATAAAATAAAATAAAATAAAATAAAATAAAATAAAATAAAATAAAAATAAAAATAAAATATAATATAATAAAAATAAAATATAATAAAATAAAATAAAATGAAAAAATAAAATAAATTAAAATAAAAGAAAATAAAATAAAATAAAATAAAGTAAAATAAAATGAAAAAAATAAAATAAATTAAAATAGATAAAATAAAATAAAATGACAAAAAATAAAATAAATTAAAATAGATAAAATAAAATAAAATAAAATAAAAAAATAAAATAAAATAAAATAAAATACTAAATAAATAAATAAATACATTTTGCATTTATTTGAAGTCAGTCATTTTCATCATAAAAATATATTTAAAAATTCAACCTTAAACGTTTGTGGTGATTTGAAAATAAAATCCCATTCCAGGTAATGCTTTTAAATTCTTCAATTAAGACTATAAAAGGGTTTTATTGCTTATACACAACTGCACTGATAGATGTTCGTTTACAATGTTATTTACAAAAAAGGAGAATACGTACAACGTTTCGACATATATGCAACATTAGTTGCTGAAGCTGCCAAAACAACCGACAGACAGATCCCATTATACATTTTCCTTTATCACAATTCAAATAAATATCTCCTGTACGCAAAATACCCACACAGAGAAATGAACTCAAACCAACAGAAAGCAAGAAAAAAAAACAAAACCACAAAACAAAAATAACAGAAAACCAAAAACAGCAACAAAATTACTAGTTACGTACTACGAGTTTGTAGAGACGGAAATGTTGCCTCGAATGCATTTCAATAAAATGCTCCGAGCATGCGGACCTACAACACATTCGTGGACGCCCAAAGCGAGCTTGGCTTGTTACAATTGTTCGGTCTTGCCTTTTCGATGCGGCTTCTGTCGCCCATCGCTGGCCACTGCTGTCTGTCGGTTTCGTCTAATCCAGCGCAGTGAATTTGCATAAGAAATTTGCTGGCCAAAAAGTAGTTTCCTTTGCGCCGCTTTCGTTTCTAAATATTCAAATCAACACACACACACAAATACAATTGCCTTGCATAATGGCTGGACGAATTTTTGTATCTAAATTTATCGCAAAAGTTTTGAAAACTATTTTATTTTTCAGGTAGGGCAGAGGTAGACGAATGGTTGTTGTTGTTGTGCTGTTGTAAATGATATTTAAATGTAAATAATGTATACTATAAATTATGCATCAAGTATGCGCTGTGATTGTGGGATTAGGCGATGAAGAGGAGTTAAGTAGCCGTCATAGGGATTCACTTCGCTGCACGATTTCGTAAGCCATTTCAACTCGGATAGTTGGTGCGTCACGGAAATGCTTTTTGATTTGTTAGTATTTTTGTTTAGGTTGGTTGTAGTTAAATATGGCATGAAATTGGAGTGATTCTGTTGAAACCACAAAAATTAGTTGGACTTTAGTTTTGCTACAAAAAAAGTGGATACAACTTTTTAACGAAAATGGTTATGGCCTATGGAATAGGCCATTGATTGATTAATCAATCGAGAATAAGGGTATGAGCAACATTTTCTTCCAATTGAATGGCACCAAGAGCTACTAAAGCTACTTAGTGTTAGTCTTAGTCTTAGTCTTAGCCATTGTCTTAGTCTTAACCTTAGTCTTAGTCTTACTCTTAGCCTTAGTCTTAGTCTTAGTCTTAGTCTTAGTCTTAGTCTTAGTCTTAGTCTTAGTCTTAGTCTTAGTCTTAGTCTTAGTCTTAGTCTTAGTCTTAGTCTTAGTCTTAGTCTTAGTCTTAGTCTTAGTCTTAGTCTTAGTCTTAGTCTTAGTCTTAGTTTTAATTTTAGTCTTAATCTTAGTCTCAGTCTTTGTCTTAGTCTTAGTCTTATGGGCCAGTTACTCATGACACAGAACATAAACTTAACCATAAACATAAACTTAGAAAATTTGAGCGATTACTCAAAACTTTATTTCCGTAAACATAAACTTAAAAATCACACACAAAACCTCTGATCTGATTCAGAACTGGAGAGTCTCAGAAGAGGACTCAATGTCGGATCATAGGTATATTTTCTTTAATATAGAAGGGCCAACAAAGAGTGTCTCACTCTACCGTAGCCCAAAACGGACAGACTGGAAGAGATATGCAGAAAATATCTCAACAAAAATAACAAGTCACAATCACTTCATTAGGACAACAGAAGAACTAGACAGAGAAGTTGCAAACATAACTGACGTACTTACAAACTCGTACCATGATTGCTGTCCACTCAAAACTAAGACCTCCACGAAGAGTGTCCCATGGTGGAACAACAATCTGGCACAACTTCGAAAATTGGCTAGGAAGGAATTCAATAAGGCCAAAAGAACTAACTTCTGGGATAACTATAGGATAGCCCTTACAAAGTACAATAAAGAAATAAGATATTCCAAAAGAAGATCTTGGAAAAAATTCTGCGAGGATCTGGGGGACATTCCGGCAACGGCCAGAATCAAAAGTACCCTGTCCAAAGGACATACTAATCCGATAGGCACACTAAGGGACGCTAATGGTACCCTAACAAACTCATTTGGAGACACTCTAGAGCTTCTTTTAAAAACTCATTTCCCAGAGTGCAAAATACGTGAAAGGGGTCAATGCACTCCCGAAATTATCTCACCTGTACAGCCTAGGCCAGGTGATACTATAGCTAACAAAATTATTAGCTTTGACAGGGTAAAATGGGCGATCAACTCATTTAAGCCCTACAAATCGCCAGGACCAGATGGCATATTTCCGGCACTCCTCTCAAGGGGCACGGATAAACTAATTCAAAAAATGGTTCTAATCTACAGAGCCAGTATTATACTTAGCTATATTCCAAAAGTCTGGAGGGAGGTAAGGGTTATATTTATACCTAAAGGGGGTAACAAACCCCCTGACTCCCCCAAATCCTACAGGCCCATCAGCCTCTCATCGTTTATGTTAAAAACAATGGAAAAGCTTATAGACCTCTACATAAGGGAAGAGGTACTATTACAAAGTCCACTACATAAATATCAATTTGCATACCAAAAGAACAAATCAACTATCACAGCACTGAGTTGCTTGGTGACAGATATAGAAAAAGCACTCGATGCAAAAGGCATAGCCCTATGTACATTTATGGACATAGAGGGCGCCTTCGATAATGCTAACTTCCAATCTATGGTATTAGCCCTCTCTAATAGAGGGACAAACCACAAGGTTACCAATTGGATATGCAGCATGCTAAAACAAAGGGTAATAACCGCTAACTTAGGACCCGCAGTACTAAGCATCAACGTAGTAAAAGGCTGCCCGCAAGGTGGGGTTTTATCTCCCTTATTATGGTATATACTGGTTGATGAATTAGTTAAATTACTAAACTCGAAAGGATATAAAACTATAGGCTTCGCGGATGACCTAGCAGTAATAACAAAGGGCACGCATGAAGGCACATTGCGCGACCTTATGCAAAAAGCTCTAAACGAAACCTGGAACTGGTGCAGTAGAGAGGGGCTATCAATTAACCCCAATAAAACCACCATCGTTCCATTTACAAGAAAACGGAAGCTTGATCTTCCAACACTAAAAATAAATAATATAACTGTACCCGTTAAGGCTGAGGTCAAATATCTAGGAATTACCCTAGATCAAAAACTCACCTGGGAACCGCATTTAAACACAGTCATCAAAAAAGCAACGAAATCGCTATGGACCATAAGACAATTACTGGGTAAATCTTGGGGCCTTTCACCCCGTATGACATCCTGGGCGTACACACAAATGGTAAGACCCATCATACTATATGGTGCTCTAGTATGGTGGGGCAAAACCAATCAGAGCACAACAATAAAAAGATTAAACAGAGTTCAAAGGTTTGCATGCCTTAGCATTACGGGAGCAATGAAAACAACCCCTACTGCCGGCATGGAAGCCTTACTCGATCTAACACCGCTACATATAGCCATCCAAGAGGACGCAATCTTAAGTGCACTCACGCTATATAGGCATAACCTACTTAAACAGGGCAACCTAACGGGCCACTTGGCAATTTTAAAACAAATAGAGGACACCCTCCACAAATCCTCATATCTTGACTTCATGAAACCCCATTTCAGCCCAACAAGGAAATATATAGTTGACTTTCCGACTAGGGAACAGTGGGACAACAACCCGAAATGGTTAAAAGAGGACGCTCAAAAATGGTACACCGATGGCTCTAAAACACCTTGTGGTGTAGGAGCTGGAGTAGTGGGCCCTGGGGTCAACTTAGCCCTTCCGATGAGCTACAATACCTCAATATTTCAAGCTGAACTCTATGCAATATATGAGGCAGTTCGAACAATTGCTAAAATGCACCCTCAAGGAACAACGTTCACCATACTTTCGGATAGTCTGTCTGTTCTAAAAGCACTTGACAGCTACTCCTACACATCAAAAATCCTGCTTGAATGCCACAAGGAACTCAACGCCCTAGGGACCCAGAACAGGGTTGTGCTCGTCTGGATTCCTGGGCATGAGGGCCATGATGGCAACGAAAGGGCAGACACACAAGCTAAAAATGGTGCAGAAAGCCCATTCATAGGGCCGGGCCCGATGTTTGGATTCGGTAAAACCGACCTAAAACAGGACATCCACAAATGGATCCAGAAACAAAAACAAAAATACTGGAATAATATTGAGGGACTACGGCACTCGAAAAGATTCCTAAACTTTAACACAAAACGAGCTAAATCTGCTATACTTCTTAGCAGAAGACAACTCAAAATCCTATGTGGCGCTCTAACCGGCCACTATTCCTGTAACTACCACCTCCACAAACTTGGCTTGGTCGTCGACAAAACATGCAGATACTGCAATGAGGTCGATGAAACAATGGAACACGTTATCATAAACTGTCCAGCTCTGGCACACAGACGTGCAAAGTTTCTAGGGAAACATATTCTCGGTGATGAGGACCTGATGCAAATATCGCAGAAAGGTCTGATTCAATACCTGAGCACATAAAACACCAGATGATTCAAGGGGCACAATAAACCTACTAGGTTGCAGTGCGCAAGGGCAGTGTCCCTACCCATTATCATTACATTACATTACATTAGTCTTAGTCTTAGTCTTAGTCTTAGTCTTAGTCTTAGTCTTAGTGTTAGTGTTAGTCTTAGTCTTAGTCTTAGTCTTAGTCTTAGTCTTAGTCTTAGTCTTAGTCTTGGTCTTAGTTATAGTCTTAGTCTTAGTCTTAGTCTTAGTCTTAGTCTTAGTCTTAGTCTTAGTCTTAGTCTTAGTCTTAGTCATAGTCTTAGTCTTAGTCTTAGTGTTAGTCTTAGTTATAGTCTTAGTCTTAGTCTTAGTCTTAGTCTTAGTTTTAATTTTAGTCTTAATCTTAGTCTCAGTCTTTGTCTTAGTCTTAGTCTTATGGGCCAGTTACTCATGACACAGAACATAAACTTAACCATAAACATAAACTTAGAAAATTTGAGCGATTACTCAAAACTTTATTTCCGTAAACATAAACTTAAAAATCAGCTGATTTTCCTTTTTGACAAAAGGAAAATAAAACAGACAATATTGCCACTTCGATTTCTCCATCTCGTGAACAATCAAATTCAAACTTTTCGCGACATTTTTTTACTTGCTATTATTAAATGTTTGAGCATCCAACGACTAAAATTATTAATATATTTACGAAACTAATAAAAATTGCAATCCATTTTGTATATTTTACAAATTATTTAATTTGTTTACTTTTCAATTTATTCCGAAGAGAGTGGCAACATTTTTTGCGTTTTCCGTAAACATAAACTTAGAAACCAAAACGAAACAGATTTCTAAGTTTACGGTTAAGTTCTAAGTTTATGTTCTATGTCTCGGGTAACCAGTTGTACAGCTTTCGGGTATGCCAGGTCGTGCTACCTGACAAGTAAAACTAAGTTATGTCATGAGTAACTGGCCCATAAGTCTTAGTTTTAGTCTTAGTCTTAGTCTTATATTTTGCACTAACTCCATCATTAATTACATTAATTTACCACTTCCTTTTCAGAAAGAGAATAAAGAATATAAAATACCATAATTATTGAAGTGTTTAATGAGCCAATGAAATTGCTCATTTAATTAATTTAATTCCTTTAGTTCTGCTGATGTTGCAATTCTGCCCCGCAGCCAGAAATTACTATTCCAAATGACTTTCAGTGCCTGCAGGTGATATTTGCTAAGAATTCAAATGCATTGAGCATTTTTCCATTATGATAATAAATTAAAGCAAATTTCAATGCCAATCAAATTAAATTGAGTAAATTGAGTAGATGGCAAATTGGGCATTCATTTCAGGTCAAGAGGCCAGCAGGCAAATGAACACAAGTGGGCCACAACAAAAGCGATTGAAGTGTGGTTTTGGCTGTTTGAAAAACTTGTCATCTTTGTCACCAAACTGCACATCAAACCGCCCATCAAATTACTTAATAAACCACTCCACTTCAGTTAAGCTCATCAAATCGCCCATCAAACTACTCAATCAACTACTCCTCTTCAGTTGAGCTCATAAACTGACAAATTTCTATCAGAAAAGTCTAAAACTTCTCATTACCTGCCCAATTAAATTGTCAACAGCAAAATTTGTTTCGAAGAAGTCCACCACTTGTCCTAAGTGCGCGCCAACAATGGCTGCTCGCTGCCATTCGCCTTGTGTCGGCTTCCATACCGACGCGCTTTGTGTGACTGTGTTGATGGCGTTTTTCTGGTGAAACTGTTGATTTGCCGGCTGGTTACAATTTGTGTGCGTACTGCAATTGTCGCTTTTTCAATTCAATAGCGACAAAATTAGCCCCTAATTTATTAGATCTAATCTGGTGCTGTTCGGGTTCGGGGTCGTCAGAGAGTGGCTGCTGTTTCTTAGATTAGATCAACGTTATCGCGCACATAGTGTGCTATATAGTTGTATACTATATACGAGTGTAGTTAGAATACATTGTTGTGATACTTGAAATGTTGCGCTTGTTGATGCGTAGTGTCGATAAGGCAAGAAGGGCCACTTGAAGCGTTAAGGAAATTTAAGATATTTTTTTAAAGTGCAGTAAATCTGCTTCAAAATGATTGAAGTTGCAAACGAAGTCGGGTTAATTCAGATGGATGAGACTTAAATTTGCAATTTTCGTAGTTTTTGGTCAACTATAGCACCAAGTGTGTTGGCTAGAATTTTTCCGATTTTACATTTAATCAGTTATGTCAACATTCATAATTGCAAGGAATAACAAAAATTATTTAAGGATCCTTTAGTTTTGCATTAAAAATTATAATAATAGATGTACCTATGTATGCATTTGTGCATTTTTTTTTCATTTTTCATGTTGATTGCATACTTTCAGAGATATAAAAAATATATTTTGTAGAAAATAGGTGTTTAGACCACTTTTCAAATGGAATTCTTTTCTGAGATCGGAGCATATCGGAGAATGTGTTTACATTATTCGACAAAGAAAGAAAGGTTCTTAAAATGCACAATAAATCAGGAACATACTTTCACATAATTTGTAGATATTTTCTTCAACAAAAGTGTTGCAAATTTTCAGGTATTTATTTTTGAAAAATATTTTAAATTGCAAATTTTTAGAAAACATTGAAAGCGAAAATGCCCACTTGAATTCTTAATATATTTTGAAAATTTTAGCAAATTCTTGCTAACCATGCATTTTTAGGATTTTTTTTAATCAATACACTAAAAAACAGAAAACAGGTGTTTACATTTTTTTGTGACAAAAGTTCCGACTTTGAGCAGCTTTTGCACACACTAATTAATTTTTTCACAAATTTTTTTGATTTTTTAGTTGGTGTTTAATCTTTCAAATGACATAAAAATCGTTAGATTCTGAGACTATAAATTGTTTTGAAATTTGTCTATGGAAGAAATCGCTGTGTAACGACCCAAAAAATTAAATTTTGTTAAACTCTAAGGAATTTTCTCTTTTATTTTATACCCATATTGATATTCTATATTACGTTAATTTTTTTAAATAATTTTTTCAAATATTTATGTCCTTGAAATTGCAGTCTTTAAAAAAATCCTGAAACCAGAGAGAAAAACTAAAAACAGAGTTTAACTATATTTCTCACCCTAGTTTTGCGAGTAGCTTTATTGATTTTTTTATGCATAGAATTGGCTGTTATACGGTGATGGTGATGATATCATTTTAAAATTCCTAGAAGAATATTTCTATCTTTTTCTCAGGTATTCAGTGATTCAAAAGATCTTTCAAATCTTTTTATGACTTAACCCTTCTGGAACAACTGGCATAATACGTCCCATTAAGTTTTTAATGCACCTTGAACAATTATTCAAAGTTGACAGAGCAAACACTAGATGGCTCCAAGAAGAAACATGCGACACAGCAAGACAGATCTGTCCCTCGACCGAACTGAGCAGATTCAGAGAATTGATCCTATTAAACCCTCATAGGTAGTGTCTCCATCGATCAGCACGCCAAAAGACTGGGTCTACTGTGTAATGATTTCTGCAAGAGCTGCAGGAACGCGGACTGCGAGGAATCGGTCTTCTGCGAAGGCCCGGCGCTTGCAAGAACACCCCTACGATTCTTGGGACAACACTTCTTCAGCTGCCTAGCGGATCTAGCGGAAATAACCCCAAGTAGCATTAACAAATTCACCAGAGCCACCTAGTGGCTCTCTCTCTCAGTCTCTCTCGTAGTCATCCCCCACGTTGTAACACAATGAGCCACCAGGCCTAAGTAACTTCACCTACCTACCTACCTATGATCCAAGCCAAATCTTGATTCGAATTATATGACTTCGGATAAAAGAATACTTTCAGAACTTGTGGCATAAGAACATTTCTGTCAAAAGTATTTTGATATTCAAAATTAAACTCCGGTCCGAAAGAGTTACAAAAAGTTGTTTAATGAATTTTAAGTGCTGGTATCTGTTATATCTATTATGATGTCCTTAGGGCTTAAAAGACAAAATTTAAATTTTATTTAAGAACTTACGCAACCATAGGAAATGGCAAACCTCTGAGAGTAATATTGCTTATGAAAAAGCTCCCAACTCGCCGTTCGGAATCGGCATAAAACTGTAGGTCCCTTCCCACCTTGTACAAATTCGCACGCACAACACTGATGGTTGCGGGTAGCTAGGCCTTAGTCTCGTAATCGGGCTGTCGTGCCAGTCAAGAATAAGACAAGAAGAAGAAGACGCAACCATAGTTCCTCTCCTTTGGTGTAAGTAATTCAATCGATTTTAATAGACTCTAAGCGACACTGGAAGCTTAAATGCTTCTAAATGTTACACTTTCACTGACATGCGATGAAATTCCTTAATCCTTAATTGCAAAAAAAGTTACTGTCATTGGGTCGTTCTCTGTAAAAAAAAATTAGCAAATTCTGAATGAAAACGATTGCGAACAGCGGCAGCAGCCATGCAACAAGGTGACGAAATAAGACGCCACACATGAGCGGTTTTCCATTGAGGCGGCACAGCTTTCGCGGAGTGAAAGGAGCGCAAAACGAACGGCGGCTGTTGTCTGTCGTAATTGCAAGCGTAATCAAATAAATTACTCAAGTACGAAGTACGAGCTCGTACACAGCTGTCGGCACAATCCGTATGCATATGAATGGCCAGGCGGCTGTCACACGAGGCGGGGCAGGTCCGATGAAGGCGGCAAGGCGCTCAATTTGCAAGCAAAGAATGTCTTCATTCTACGCGTGAATTGCAGCAACGAAATGGGAAACAAAATGCGCGCAGCATTTGTTTAATTTTTTATTTTATTTCGTTTTCCAAGTCAACAATAAAAACAAACGTAAGGCAGTCGGAAATTGCAAAGCATTTTAGGCGTTTAATTGCTTTGGGGATTTTACGCGTCGTAGTCAAAGCTGATGGCGAAATTAATGAAATTTATGAGTTGTCGAAGCGCTCGACACCTCACCGCCCACCCACCCTCTAAAAGCCGCATTAAATGCAGCATGGCGCATAAAGTTTAAAGCCGAACGTGCCACATTTGTTTGCCATTCGCAGCTGTAGCCGGTTTGTGTAGCGAGAAATTATTTATGTGCCTAATTATTGCCAACATAATCACCCAATTCTGGCCAAAAACATGCCGTAAAACGGAAACGGAAATAAATAAAAAATAAACTCAAAATAAAGAAAATATGCGCGAAACTTTTGCGCCGCCAAAGTGCGAAAGTTTTGCCGCTCAACGCGCCGTTCGGTCGCAACACACGGCGCGACAAAGCGGCCATACAAATGAATGGCAACGAGAGCGACTGGGTGCGGTGCAGTGAGGCGATGGGCGAGGCTGGGCGCTGCGTCGACATGGCAGTAAATGTTCTTTTGCGGCGGCATTCGGCCTTTGTTTGGCAGAGAACAGCAGCCGCCACTACTGCGGCGCGGCTGGCTGCTTCGCGCTGTGCACACGTGCGCAATGCGACCGATGTGCGGCTGCGTGTGCACAAATCTCTCAGCCTAAATGACTTAATGGCCAAATGGGATGTGAGCAGGTTTGAGTTGGTCCTGATCGACCGATTGATGCGCTGCACTGAAAACTATGCAACGATTTTTTGATATTGAAGTTGTATGTTGTTGTTGATCTTGACGTTGGTTTTTGGTGATATTTTTGGGGAGATTTGAAAAGTAAAAAAAAAATTATTCTTTAGGCCAACTAATGATTCCATTTTCAATCGTTTTGATTGTTGGAAAAGTAACAAAATTCAGTACTTGGTAATTGGTTGCAGTTTTTTCGAATATATCGCGGCTTAAATACTTTTGTGAGTAATTGAAAAAGTTTGGAAAATTTACCACTAAATAGGCTCAAAAACTTTTCAATTTGGGTGAGTGGTTTGGTCTTTTGGCTCCATTGAAAAGTTTTCAATTTGGGTGAGTGGTTTGGTCTTTTGGGTCCATTGAAAAGTGGAAAAAATTTTTGTTTTGCAAATTTGTCAATATTTTTCCGATTTGTTGCGAAGTTTCTATAAGTGTTTGCACTTTTTAAAAGCTTAGAACATTTTCTATTAAAAAGATTCAAAATCGTTTCAATTTGAATGATAGTTCAGATTTTTGGGTCGTTTGGAAAATGGGAACATTTTGAATTTTTTGATTTTTTGGATTTTTTCCGATCTCTTGTGGAATTTCTGTCAATTTAGTGCTTTTTCGATAAGATCAGATAATTTTCTTTAAAAAAAATACAAAATGGTTTCAATGTGGATGATAGTTTGGGTCTTTTTGGTCCATTGAAGACTGGGACAAATTAGGAAATTTGTTATTTTTTTTTATTTTTTCCAATTTCTTGTGAAGTTTCTGTCACTTTTAGTTTTTTTGTTTAAAGATTTTTTTAAGAAAATTTGACATTTAAAAGATTTTGTGATTTTTTACTTTTATTCGATTTACCCTGAAGTTTCTCTAATTTTTAGCGCTTGTTTGAAAAGCCAGATAATTTTCTATTAAAAAGATACAAAATCGTTTCAATTTGGATGATAGTTCGGGTCATTTGGGTCCATTGAAAAGTAGGAATTTTTTTAACTTTGTGATTTCTTGGACGTTTTTCCGATATGCCTTGAGATTTCGGTGATTTTTGGGGCTGATTTGAAAAGATCAGAAAATTTGCTATTAAAATTAAATTTGAATGATAGTTCGGGTCTTTTAGGTCATTTAAAAAGTGAGGAAATTTTAAATTTAGTAATTTTTTTAATCTTTTCCGATTTGCGTGGAGTTTCCAACTTTTAGCGCTTGTTTGAAAACATCAGGCAATTTTCTACAAAAAAGATACAAAATCTTTTCAATTTGGATGATAGTTTGGTCCTTTTGAGTCCATTGAAAAGTGGGAAATTGTTTAATTTTGTGATTTTTTGGACTTTGTTTTCGATATGCCGTGAGATTTCGGTGTTTTTTGACACTGATTTCAAAATATTAGAAAATTTTCTATTAAAGTGTTTAAAAGTTGTTTCAATTTGGATTTTTGGGTCGTTTAAAAAGTGAGAAATCTTAGACATTGGTTATGTATTTAGTTTTTAATAAGCCGCGAGATTTCGGTGACTTTTGGTGCTGTTTTGAAAAAGTTGAGAAAACTTGCCATCAAGTGGGGTCAAGGACGTTCAAAATTTGGAGTTGGCTATTTTAGGGTCATTTTAAAAAAAACAAAAACTTGCATTTTGAAATTGTAGCCAAAAATTTGTATATGTGACATTTGGAACTTTATGACGATTTGTTGTTGGATGTTGGTGATTATTTTCGCTGTTTTAAATAGATGAGAAAATTTTCAATTAACTGCGATTAATTATGTTTTCATTTGATTATTTTGGACTTTTAAAAAATGGAAAAACTGCGAATTTTGCGAGTTTTGTTACTTTTTCAAGATTTCTGTGGCATTTTGGCGACTTTTAAAGTAGATTTGCAAAGCTCAGAAAAATTTTCATGAAATAAGCCCAAAATCACTTCGATTATTGTGTCGGTTAGGCTTTTTTGGTCTTTTTAAATATGGAAAAATTTTGTATTTGGCGATTTTTTGTAAAATGAAAAAGCATCTCTAATAGACTTTATTTTCATTTTTAATGACACATCTATATATCTTTTCTAAATCATTATAAGCTCTTCAAAGCACCAACTATACCCAAACAAATAACTCAACACTCTCTTATAAACACTTTGCAATAAGTCAAAATTCAAACGAATGAAAATCTATGTCCGAACGCCTAAAAGGCGACTGTAAAGCTGTGTACAATTTATGGGCGCC
This sequence comes from Melieria picta, assembly GCA_964056695.1. Taxonomy (NCBI): domain Eukaryota; kingdom Metazoa; phylum Arthropoda; class Insecta; order Diptera; family Ulidiidae; genus Melieria; species Melieria picta. The sequence continues at coordinate 46,298,060 of OZ057399.1, forward strand.
TAAAAGCGCGCACGAAAAGTTACAAGTACTGTTTGCGCTGCAAATGTGTGCGCCACATTAACACGTCAGCACGTGCAAGCAATGTGAACGAGGAGAAGTTGAAAAAATTGCGCAGAGCCTTTGAAGAGAGTGCGAAGCATGCTCGAACAGTTGGCAGCAACTTTGTCACTACAACAACTAATTATCACAACACATAATTAAAAATACGGAAAACTTTTTTCCTGACAAAAACAAATTTTATTAAAACATACCACAAGAAGCCGTTATCTGTTCGGGACATCTTTCAGTCAAACCAGTTAGGTTTAACGTTGATAACTCCTTGTTTTTATTGCATACTTTTCGGCACTTTCCCGCGTCATTCACCCATTTCATACTTAATTGTTTTGTGTCTGCATTTTGTTTGGTGGTGTTTCTTTGATTCATATTTCACATTTAATTTGTTATGCTCCGTTTTATTTGACCTTTATTCATAATTAAATTTAATGAAAATATAAAAATCCAAAACATCAACGCATATCTTGTGTGCCCTTTGCGCTTCTTCTTTGCACTTTAAATTTCGCTTTGTTGCCACAATGCGCCGCGGCACTCATCCACGGCAGCTGCTCCCGTAAATTACGCGCCGTTTGTCTTCAGGTCATTTACTACATAAACGTGTATTTATGTATGTGTGTAAGTGTGTGTGTATGTTTAAATTTGGAAGCAAGAGGTTTGACCTTTTTGTAAGAATGAAATTCAAAGTGCCAGCCCAGAAGTGGAAACAAGTTATGAATCGAATTGGAAAAGAACTTTTGGATTAAAGTTGAAGACTTTTTTTTCAGTACATGAATGGATTTTTTATAAGAATCAATTAAGAATCATACGAGAACCTTTTAAGTGAACTATTAAGTGAGGCTACAGACTTTCTAGAGAAGGCAGCATGCTGACTAAAGTCTTAAGGAGTCTGGTGCTCCATTAAAAAAAAGTTACCTTTGCTATTCAAAAATCTAGGGAATCTAGCCTATAGTCTAGTCTAGTCTAGTCCAGTCTAGTCTAGTCTAGTCTAGTCTAGTCTAGTCTAGTCTAGTCTAGTCTAGTCTAGTCTAGTCTAGTCTAGTCTAGTCTAGTCTAGTCTAGTCTAGTCTAGTCTAGTCTAGTCTAGTCTAGTCTAGTCTAGTCTAGTCTAGTCTAGTCTAGTCTAGTCTAGTCTAGTCTAGTCTAGTCTAGTCTAGTCTAGTCTAGTCTAGTCTAGTCTAGTCTAGTCTAGTCTAGTCTAGTCTAGTCTAGTCTAGTCTAGTCAAGTCTAGTCTAGTCTAGTCTAGTCTAGTCTAGTCTAGTCTAGTCTAGTCTAGTCTAGTCTAGTCTAGTCAAGTCAAGTCAAGTCTAGTCTAGTCAAATTGGAAAGTAAGAAAAGGGCAGTAAAGGTTAGTACAAGATTTCTTAAGGTCAATTCTTGCCCACATCAATAATGGACCAATTTTAACTGAGATGAGCTCTTTGACGCTGTCACCCGAACCCAACCTAAATGTATAAATTCTGATTTAATAAGTCAGTCAAAGAAAATAAACTTTTAACTGTTGGGTGCATTTCGTAGTCGAATTATCTTTCATTAAAAATTTGCAATTCGGAATTACCAAATGTCGGAGTTGATTATTTGATCAGAAGAATAACAGAGAGCTATGGAATGGATATGGAATCTGAATGGATGTGGGATTGTTTTGAAAGCACAAAATCTGACTTGCAGCTAATAGATATGTCAGACAGAAATGGTTTGACCGACTCATGCATTGGTTCAGGTTTTTGACCGTCAAGCGTGGCATAGCTAATAGAAGAGAGATCCGTAATGATTGCTTACCTTCGGATAGTCAAAAACTGGGTAGTGAGATTCGTATAATCTTTCAGCAAAATAACGCGTCATACTTTTATCTGATAAGAGTCCGTCATGTTGATGGACATGAATTCACAGTAGTAATGCAAATTTTAACCTTCTGAGAAAACAAATCAATCAGACATTGAAAACTTCATTCGATGCTCTGAAGAATGCGGAAGGCTATGTCTTAATCTTTTATCGAGTTGTCGTGCCCATCTTTATGTTAGACACTAAAAAACTCGCTTGATACTTTGAAGAATGAAGTTTAGCTTTTTGACTATCAGACGTTGATCTCAGTCAACGACACCGCTTTTTGGCCGAATTAGGCCCAGTGTGATGCCACTGGATCGCAATCCCCTTCGAGTTAGTAGATCCAAAACCAACCTGAACAATTATGAAGCGTAGTATACCTTTTGTGTGGACTTCTGATATGTCGAAAAGAATCGAATACTGACAGTTTTCTAAGCAGTTTTCTTCTGTCCGTATGCAGTAAGAATTTCAGGTAGTTAGTTGGCCTAATTTTGGACCATTTTCTATGACCAAATCATATGCAAAAGTTAGGTATATCTGACAGTTCGATTGTGTGGACTAGGGGATGATGAGATGGCGAACCACTTACATAGCCCGATTCAGGTTTGAAACATTTGACAGTATTGTCTTGAGAAGCGACCATGTTGGCCCATCGACACCACAGGATCAACTCAGATTTTTACGAAGGTCGCGTATACTTAAAGAAAATTAATAAGGAACCTCAGGTTGCAATACAATGAAGATTGCTGGACTGATCCAAAAAAAAAACAATGGTGCTCATTAATGGGTCAGACATTAATAAAATCGGATGCTGCTTTTATTTATTTATTTTATTTATTTTATTATTATTATTTCATTATTTGATTGTTTTATTTATTTTATTTATTATTTATTTATTTATTTTATTTATTATTACTTGTGATTTAAAAGTTTTAATGTTCCTTAATAAATTTTCCCCAAAAAAATTATTGCATCAAAAGTTTTTTTAAATGCAACTCTTGCGCTACTCTTTAATTTTTCTTTTAAAAAGCAAAACAGCATCTTATTTCCGAACACATTGTGGAAATGGAGCTCCTCGTTTAACCCCTCCGGGGCTAGTCTTGCATCACTCACTCCTGGACGTTTTCAAACGGTTCTTGAAATTTTCTTTACTCTTTTCTTTTTGCTTTTTATTCAAGAACATAAATCTTCAAGTATATTGTTCAGCATATTTGTTTTTTTAAATTCACATAATTTTTTGTTCATTGAAATTTACGTGTCCCCACGGAGGTTACCCTTGGCATAAAGTTTAAAGAAGTAAAACAAAAAAAAACAAAAAAAAAACGCTGAAGAGAAAAGAGTCCAAACAGCATGAATGAGGCTATTCAAACTATGTAAACGCTTATGTCAATTTCATGCTTGACATTTGAACTTTACTCGGTTTTACGCTCGAACACAGACAGACCGACACACAGACAGACAGACAGACAAACAGAAAGACGGAGACACAGTGATAGGGGAGGTCACATACATTGGGAGCAGCAACGCATTGCTGACCGGAATCTCATTTTTGCGCGGCGCTTACATACATACAAACATACATATATATGTATAAAATGCTGTCAACATAAAGTACTGCAACACCTGTACAACAACAACAAATATGGGCGCAATGGCGCTCGTTTAAGTCAGCACGTCAGTTAATGACACAAATTGTTTGTTTATTGTTTTCGTTGGCTGCTCGTTGTCGACGAGGTGGCAAGCAGCAGCCACGGCAAGTGGCAACAACAGCACAACACGTGGCAAGTGCCAGGTGGCGCGCGTAAATTGTTTGCGCTCATTTACATGCAGCGCATTGGACGCTCAAAGACTTGCAAATAAACCGCGTGCTACAACAACAAAAATGGAGAGCGCGAAAGCGATAAGAAAAAGCGAAAAAAATTCACCCTAAACGGAAGTAGACAAAAATTTAAGAAAATGAAAAAATAAAATAAGACGAAAAAATAAAAATATATAAAATAAAATAAAAGAGCGAAAAAAATTAATGCAAGAAATCGGCAACAAACATCAACGCGTCTCGTTAAGTGGAATTACCGGCCGCTGTCGTAGCGACTTGATTTGCTTGCTGCTTTATATTTGTTTGTTTTTGCACTTTTGTACTGCTATTCGTTTTGTTTTTTGTGTTTTTGCTATTGTTGTTGCTTTGGCTTTGTTGTGTGTGTGCGCGCGCTTTGTTTGTGCCTATGCGGCGAATGTGGCGTGCGGCTGCGACCACTGCAATGGTTCACTTTTTAATGGTATTCAATGAGCCACAGGCGGCAACAACAACAACAACAATAATAATAACAAGAGTGAAAACAAACTTTTATTAATTTACTCAAGAGTGTGAATAAAACAACTACAAAACGAAACACAAAATAAGCTCAATAAAACAACAAATTCGGTTGCAAACGGCATTCTCGGCCGCGTACATTTTGCTATGTCATCAGCAACCACAACAACAACAACAAAAACGCCAACCAAACAAATTGACAACAACTGCTACGGTTGTTGTTGTTGTTGTTATGCAGTGACATTGCGCTGTGTTGTTGTTGTTGTTGTTGTGGTTATTGTCGTTTTCATCGCTGCAGTCGTGGGCGTTCGCCTTGCGGCCCTTTGATCGTTGTGGGCCGATTCGTTTGTTCGTTCGTTTCGTTTCGTTTCGTTATAATTGCCGCACTTAGGTTCACTTTAACTTTTACTTTTAGTTGAAAAGTAATTTTTGTTCGTTGTTGTTGTCTTTTTTGTTTTAATTTATTCTTTTTGTTTTTTGGTAGCTGTTGGACAAAGTGTTTATTGAAATTTGCCCGCACACCAACAACAACACTTGATCATTTTACAAATTTGGCACTATGGAAAAGTTGCTGTGTCGTTGTGTTATAAAATAAATATGTGTACTATACATGCAAATATTTATACTTAATGCTTAAATGTTTTTAATGTTTAACATAAATGTTGCTTGCCAATTTTGGCTGCTTTTTTTAAATTTTTTAAAAATCGCTTTCTTTTATGTTTATTCCTTATTTATGGCCTCAAATGTGAGCAGTTGGAGCAGATGGAGTCGAAAGAATGATTTTGCATTTTTGTTTTCAAATTTTTTGTTTGTTGTTGTTGTTTAAGTGAAATTTGTGCATGATTTGTGCTTTAATTGAATCACGTTTGTAATTATTTTTTAAATAATGTGTAATTTTGTGTTGTAGTTTAAGTTTATTGCGAGCACTGCTGGCTGTCATAAAAGATATTTTATTGTTGTTTTTCATGGGCTCGCTGTAGTTGGCGTTTAGCATACTTTGAGGTTAGGTTGGGTTCTAAAGTTTGTGAAGTTGGAAAAAGCAAAATTTGTGTGTATTTTTAAACAGGTTCACTACCAGTTTTTTAAAGCAAAGTGTTTCCAGTGGTTTCGGCTCCTCCAAAAAAGCTCAAGGAGCCTTCAGTGAGTGTATGAAAAGATTTGAAAAAGAGCTCCAAAGAAACTAAAAGACAAATTACAATGTTCATAGCTAAGAGGAGAACTTCTTTGAAACTGTACCTAAGATGAATAAATGAATTAACCCTTTCGACACCAAAGTTGCCTGAGAGCAACTTCACCTATTTGTCATCTTATAGCAACAGCTACGAATGATTTATGGGTTTAATTTAATTAGGCACCAACAAATTAATATTTTTAGAAGTGAATTCAAAGCAAATTACGAACATTTTACTGTTAGCCCCAAAATAATTTCGAATAATTTGCAGCGATATTAGGGAAAGTTTCTGTTCTAATTGAAGTCTACGAATTGGGCGCGTTTGATCAAAACCCTCTTTCTTTAATAATGGTTAAATAAAATCAAAAAGTGATAATTTTTTATTTTTCCATAAGTATTAAATAATTTTTCTGAAAATAAAAAATATTGATACAAAACTTATTTGACCCGTTTTAAACTAAAATTGTTCAAAAGTAAACTAGCTCTAGAACTCTAACAAAGAAGCGTGGCGACTTCAAATGTCGTGTGCACAATTAGGCAAGTGTTTCATGATTTAAATACCAAAAAGTAATATCGAGACACAGGGTAAAATTCGGGGTCGAAAGAGTTAAGTTCACTAGTAGAAAGTCGACCATTGGATACCCTCGAGATACGACGAAATTTGTATTGGTAACACCGACTGTAGACACTCTTGATCGGAAGAAGCCATTTAGCAGTGAAGCCAAGAAGGATCTTAACCCTTTCGGTACAGCTTTTTACTGGGGAAAGTTAAAATTTTAAATTTTACGTTTTAGGCTTCTATGTGGTTATATTAGCAACATTCCATCAAAATTTTTAAATTTTTATACTCGGACCCTGTATTTTAGTGTTTTTCTATGAGAGAAACCACATCGTTGTGGCTGTAATAATTACTTAAACATAAAATTTTTTATGCATAACGAAAATTTGAATGTTTCTTAATTTACTTCAGCCAAATTTTTTTAAAAAAAAGTATCTAAACTGAAAGAAAACGTCAAATTAAAAAAGTTATCTAATTTTTTTTGCTTCTTCTTCCTTTACTATTTTAAGATATACCATTAAAACAACGTGTATACTTCTCTTCTCTCAACTTAATTATTCAGTTTATTAATTTCGTATTTTTCCTAAAACTTCAAACTATTCTAAGGAACAACAAAAATATAGTATCCACAAGTTTTTTGACCTAAAACAGGCACTGAAAAGAGACTATGCCATATGGCATAGAATAACCGAAAGGGTTAACCTAAATCGAGGAACTCTTAGAGAGATGACTGCACTAATTACGTATCATGGAAACTTCAGAAGAAAACTACCGTCGGCTTAAACTTGCTGAGTAAGGTACTAGTTAGTTTATAAGTAAGTTACAAGTGACAACAGGATTGCGTTCATAATGTGTCAGGGTCCGACATTGATGACAAGAAGATTGTAACAGACTGAAAGGCCTATGGACCATTAATCACAAGAACAAGCTTAAAATAACGTGGGAGAAGAAGAGTCAGTAGAAGAAGAGTCAATAAAAAGGAGATCTATGATTACCCATAAACTTCCTATGACAGAACACGAGAAGGAAGTCGAAAAGAAACCCACTAGGCGATCTACTTTGGCGAACCCTCGATAGAACAACAGATGGGGGCTCTAAGCAATAAGTTGGAGCATAGAGGTTAGGTTATGGAAGAAGTGTTTACAGCATGCACTCTCACCCGAAGACTCTGTTGTGTTCATTGCGATTTCCTTCTTTTTGGGAACTATTTGGTCTTTTCGAGGAAATTGTGTAGATTAGTAATCTTTGCATTAGTTATTTGCACCAATCCATCACAGAACCCGGCCCAAGAGTCCGGAGCTGTTGTCTTGTAGTGATGAACTAAGCAAATACATTTTTTTTTGGCAAAGCAGATGCTCGATTGATTCCTATCCTCGATTAGTCTCCCCACTTTATGTCAAACTCTGGTTTCAAAGTGTTTAATATTTTTAAAGAATTAAGTGTCTTTTGAATTTTAACTTCTAAATATAAACTGAGGCAATTAGAAACTACTGAGGCAATATTTCAAATTCTAGTCTCAAAGTGGTTCTTGCTATTAAAGACTTAGGAATCTAAGGTCTAAAGATTTCGACTCTAAATTTAAACTATAAACTAAGACCATAAGTTGAGATAAAATGGCCACCTGTACATACAAACAAATATGGTATATATGTAAATATTAGCTACACCAAAGCGCCAGCCAACTTAATTAACCTCAGCCATCGCAATGTGCGCCTTCACGCTTTCTACAAGTTCAATGGGCAAACACCTTTGCCAATCTTCCAACTCGCAATAAGTAAAAATATTGTCTTGTGCTATGGTAGTTAGTTTCTCTTTGCTAAGTTAGTTGCCTTTTAATTGTGACATAGTATTAAATACACGTCTTTTGACTTTTACTTTCTAATTAAAATAAAGTTAGGCAACAACAAAAAAATGAAATTGCATGCACATTGCATGGTCGATTGTCGATTGAAATCGGTGATTTTATCAAAGTGTTTGTGAGGTTTGAGGTTTTCCCTAATTGCAGGGATTTCACTTATTAATCAGAGAGCGTCAATTGCAAAAAGCAATTAAGATTTTAATAGCAAATCTGATCATATTCGAAGAGTTTTGAATTTTGTGACTTGAAGATAAGTTAAACTATAAAATAAAAGTTAAAAGTATAAGTGTTAATTTTTTAATAAAGTTTAATAGTTTAATTTATTATTCAATGTATGGCAGATTTTCGTGATTTTATTGTCCTGGTTTATACTTAGAATTCAAATCAAAAAAAGACCCCTAACACTTTAATAACATTGACTACTTTGAGTTCAGAGTTTGAAGTATTAATTTAGTCTATAGTTGCCTTAGTTTATACTTAAAATTTAGATCCAAAAAGACACTTAAATCACATTGACTTCTATGGGATTCAATTTAAAAAGTTTATACTTAAGATTTGGATCCAAAAAAAGACACTTAAATCACATTGATCACTTTGAGACTCAATTAAAAAAGATGGCTTTAGTTTATATTTGCTTTTGTTCATGCTAAGAATTTAGAATCGAAAAAGACGCCTTTACCTTTAATAACAAAATCTTGTTTTTCAAACTCTGTTTTAAAGAATTTAAGAATTTAGAATCGAAAAGGACGCCTTTACCTTTAATAACATTTAAAACAGATTTTGTTTTAGACAAAATATACTCCAAAAACGGGCTTCGCTTCGACCACCTAGTGGGTTCCTTTTCGATCCCTGTTCGCGTTCAGATAGGCAAAGTCTATGCCTAATTATTGACCTCACTTTTACTGACTATGTCACATACCAATCATATAAGTTGTTAAGTTCGAATTGAAGCACAAAGGAATCTAAGGGAGTTCTAATCTCAATATTAAAACATTGGAGTTAGAACCAATAAAATAAGCTTTAGAAATTGTTTTTCCAAATGCTAGCAGTGACTGCGTTATATTAAAAAAGTTATGCTATTTTATAATAATTAAATGGACTAACACTATGAAAGAATAATACCTATAAAAGTTAGGTTAGACTAGTCCACGCCTAGACCCTACTGGGTCCCTACCGGTACCACTTAAAGCTCCTTACTGTAGTGGATCGATGTCAAAGTGAGTGAGTGGGTGTCCTTAGCGAAGTTCAGCAGTGACTTAATGTCATGCTTGGCGAACTCCTCTAACACAGAGAAGAATGGGTCCCAATACTGAACATCTGCCCACTACTAAACATCTGTAAACTATTCTGCTAGTCTATAAGATTTTGTAATAAGAGAATTATGGTCATTCGGTTGAACATAGGTACTGTCTCTCCTAGTTTACAGGTTCTTTTTATTGGCAGGTTTCCATCCATATTCCATCAATCTTTATCTAAGTAACGACAGTGCTGCCGGATACCTGAAATGACTTTCTCCTAAATCTTAAAATAAAACCGAAATATCCTACCAAATTTTAATTTTTTTAGTTTACATTTTTGTCATTATAAACTAAGGAATTAAAATTCTCATGAAAAAATAAAAATATATATAAATTAGCTTCACCTAAAAAAACAAAACATAGACAAAATTAGCTTGGTATGAAATTTGCTTTTGTAAACTTCCTTCATTCATTGCAAAAATTGTACACTTCGAAGCATACAATTTAATTAAATTAAATTAGACACCTTAGCCTTTAATATTGAAGGATTCAGTGTCACTAATGATGTCAAATGTATCACTATCAAAATCTCTTAAACTTTCTCCTAACCCATTGTTCCCTCTAAACAATTCTCCTAAAAGGCCTAAAATTCCGGAAATCTAGGAGGAAATCTTCTGATGAGGGGCAACGAATTACTAGAAAACAGAGCAAAGCTTCACCGGACATGTGCAGATCAGTGCACAGAATTTACTATCGATTACAGATAGATTTAATAAGTTTGAGAAAGAGTCCTGAAGAACCTCGAATGAAGCAGTTCCTGAAGCATTTGGGCTAAGTATCGCTTTGTATCTGAGAGTCTAAGAATACTGAGATGCAAAATTTGACAGTCATGTAAAGATTTACTACCGATTATATGTAGATAGATTTGCTAAATTTTGGAGAGAGCTGGGAAGAACCTTGAATGAGGCAGTTCCTCAAGCATTTAGGCTGAGTAGCGCATTGCACTCGAAGATCTTAGAATATTGGGGAGAAAAGCTTCATTGGACATGTGAAGAACAGTACACAATACTTACTACCGGATGGTAGGTGGATTTGGTAAATTTTGGAGAGAGCCGGGATGAACTTTAGATGAGGCAGTTCCTCAAACATTTAGGCTGATTAGCTCGTTGTACTCGAAGATCTGAGGCTACTAGGGAGCAAATGCAGATCAGATCGGATTTTAGATAGATTTGATACGGTTTGACGACGATATATAGTATATTTGTTGTTGTATAAATTGGAATTTGTTGGAGCCTTTTCACTATAGAAATTATGAGATAACATCTTAGAAAGTTAATTATTTTTCCAACTTCATTATTGCCTCAATTAAAGCCGCAATAATTTTTCGAATTATAATTAAAAATCGTTTAACACAAGATTTAAAGCAATATTTGTATGAAATTGGCTTATTTTGACGCAAACAGTGCAGCTGACTTTAAATTTTACACACAACTGCACAAGTCTGACAACACATTCTTCAACAGTTTTATTGAAATATTCAAATTTTAGAGGAATTTTCTATTTTGTTGTCGAACTGTTTACTTCTAAACTTGCTTTCCATAATTTGAATATTTTAACAGGCAATTGTTTTTTCATGAATAAACAGAAAGCCAGCTATCAACAACGGTATACACTTTAATTATATTGAACTATAAAATTATTGAAATTATTGCCGCTTATCAGCGAAAACAAATTTATGTTATTTTAATTTATTTCTTGTCAACTGGAAATTCAAGCAGAGGAACTGGTTTGTGTGGTTTACACATTTCTTGATTGGAAAATGTCAAAGACCTGCTCACACCTTTTCGCTAATTTGTCCATAATTATTTGTGCGTTCACTTTCTTTTCTCGCTTCGCGCTCAACGTTTACGCTCGGCGACAAGGCGAATTGTTCAAATGCCGAATTTTAATGCGCCTAAACGGCAAATTCCAGGCATTCTCGCAATGATGTTGTCAAACATTTCTGTTTTGGTTTTTTGCGCTCAACCTAACCTCAACACGCGCTTCGCCACAACAACGCTTGACTCGCTTCCAACTGCGTCCACTTCATGACCACAAATTGTCTCTTAAGTAAATGAAGTGAAGTGCTATGAAAATGTAATAAAATGTGTACGAACCGTTGGTGCTCGAGGAAGTGGGCGCCCCACAATTGCGGAACTGTGCCAAAAGTGTGGAAGATATTTGGGAATTGAATGTCAGCTACATGCGGGCCAGTTGCCGCTGTTGTTGCCAACGCAGCCTCGGTCACTGGCTGTTGTTGTTGCTGCTTCAGCAGATGACCGCAACGCGAGACAGACTGGAGTGCGACGCGCTGGCTGGCGCTGCCCCACTGCGACTTTTTTGCGCTTTCTTTGAAGAAATTCGCGGGTGCCGCTGCACTCGGATGCAACAAAATCACACTGGCAACAACAATCACAACAATGCACGCACAGTACACAAACAAAAAGTGCCGTAAGTGCACGTCAATAATTTTGATTTCTTTTTGCTGAATACTTTTGAAGATTTGCACTGAAACCGCCAATTGGCCAACACAGGAATGCGGTTGCAATATTTACTACGCTTAGGTGATACCAAAACAATAACAACAACAACAACCGAATTTACAACAATCACACCGAACAACGGCCACCGTGCACAGGAGTTGAGAGCGACGTGACTTTTTTTCGTGCGACAGCGACAACGACACGTAGCGGAAAGCAACCGTTGCTGGCAAAATCTTAACGGCAACTGAATTCGTCAGCGTCGCCAACAACTGGCCGCAGCGGTCTGGAGTCGCTCCAAGTGCCCAAATCACAGTCGAAAAACGCACCGAAAAGACGGGCACAACGCAAAGCGAAAAGCGTCGCAGCGCTGGCGTGCATGACGTGCCGCTGGCGCGACTGGCGGCCGAGCAGCAGCGGCGCGGTGCGGCATCGCCGGCCAACATGATTGAAGGCGTTCGGTTTTTCGCCGCAATTTCAATCGGCTCCCAATGAGCCCTGCGCCCCGCCATTTCGCCGCGAAAATCACAAGCAAAACACAAGCGACCGTTAAAAGTGGCGCACAAAGCGCAGTTCGCAACTAACGTGCTGCTGCTTTTTCATCTCACCTTTCCGCCTCCCTCCACCTTCAATGAAGTGCGACTCGTGTTGTGCTGCTGTCGTCACTGTTTGGGGCGTTTTGCCGGCAACGAACAGGTGGTCGCGTTGCTCCCCGCTCAGCTGTTGGTCGCGTCGAAAAGCCGGCAGCTCTCGCTCTCACGCTCCAGCGAACGATTTCATGTGGGTTCGGTTGACGCAGAGAGTGCTGGAGCTTACGATTTGTTTACAACTGGCAAAAGCTTTCAAACAGCTGATTTGATTTGATTTGCACAGTGGTATGAGATGACGATTTGGATACTTGGAATTATGAGAAAAATACGTAATATTTGGAAGTACTGGGATTATTAATATTTTGTATTAATTAGTGAATTCCAACTTCAGCATCCCTTCCATCTAAACTGTCATCAAATTAAGACTAGTCAGGCTCTGGTTGAGGTGAATTGCGACGTTATGCGATCTGTGCCATATCCTAATACAGTTGTTCTGATATATCGAAAAGTTGCCTTCAGGACGCACATCGCAAATACGTAGGTAGGTAGGTAGGTTGTAGTGGATGCCTCTGTATGAGTCACACTTCAATTTCAATTTCAATTTGTTTATTCAGTCTAATGTTTACGCAACCTTACAGACTATGAAACATTAAATTAAAATAACTTAAAACTAGTTAAAAATTTTACAAAGAAATAATTTAAATTGAGCTCTACTTATGCTAAAATCAAAATGATGATTAACACAGAGCAAATTAAAATCCAAAAGCGCTCTATTGATTGGCTCATTCAGTGCATAATTAACTTTATGACCCTCAGTCCAAAATATTTGATGTCGCCGCAGCGACTTAGCTGGGACATGGAAGTTTATTAGACCAAGCAAATCAGGGCAATCGATAAATCCAGAAACAATATCAAATATAAAAGAGAGGGCCGAAATTCTTCTGCGCAACTCGAGTGACTGCAAATTTATTAATTTACATCGCGAAATATAGGGGGGAAGTGGAAGATCGAAGTTAAGAGAGTTAAGAGCAAACTTAACAAATTTACGCTGAACCCGCTCAAGGCGATAGATATGTACATCGTAGTGTGGGTTCCAAATAAAAGACCCATATTCCAATTTCGATCTTACGAACGCATTAAAGAGCATACTTAGGCCTCTTTATGGGCCCGTTGTGATACCATAAATTCCACTCGTAGGAGCACCACAAACATGCGCTAAGAGTCTTAAGTAGTGTCCGACCGAAACCACTTTTTTGGGCCGAAACCGAAACCGAAACCGAATATTCGGTTTTTTTTTAATATTCGGCCGAAACCGAAACCGAAACCGAAACTTTCTAGTTGAAATAAAAATCACCATATCAAGCACTTTTTTCAACAAACGAATTTTACATTAAGTAAATAAAGAACAAACAAACAAACATAGCATAAATAAATAAATACTTATTAAAAAAAAAACAATTCATTCATTTTTTAAAAACGTAAACATGAAAAAATCACCCTTTCGTACCTTACTCGCTAATATTCAAAATTAAATAATTTCATATTATATGCTAAAAAAATAAATTTATTTACATTGGTGGCATCTAAATTATTCCTCCTTTCACCATATATCTGCTACACAATAAAATGTAAAAAATATTCTAGAAAGTTTCGGTTTCGGCTATTCGGCCATTTTTTGGCCGAAACTGAAACCGAAACCGAAACCACTGATTTGGGCCGAAACCGAAACCGAAACCGAATATTCGGTCGGACACTAGTCTTAAGTGACCAGAACACATCTGATTCTGATAGGATAGAAAATTTCAGTCAGAACTCTCATAGCCAAATACAAAGGAACTTCATTCAAAAAGCGCTAAGAGTGGATTGTAAGTGTCTTCTAAAATGCAGCTCCTTATTTATCGCCACCGGAGGTAGTCTTCCCGTAATTCGTGCTGAACATTTACCAACCATTCATCCCACAAGTACCTTATGACTCTAAATTTGTTTATTTTCAAATTCTACTTTACTGTTGACCTTTAATATGCTATTTGATTTATATTTGATTCATTTGATTCATAAGTAAACCTTCAAGTGATGAAATGTTGCTGAAGTGTTCTACTAAACAATTTTTGCCTAATTTATATTTGATTTATTTGATTCATAATTTTTCGAATTGAAGTTTTCTATTAAAATATTTTTGGTTGATTCATAAATGTTTGATTCATTTACAGCGAACGAGATGGCAAGAAAGGGGGTCCGCAAAAATAAAATAAAATAAAATACAATAAAGTAAAATAATATAAAATAAAATAAAATAAAATAAAATAAAATAAAATAAAATAAAATAAAATAAAATAAAATGAAATAAAATAAAATAAAATAAAATAAAATTAAATAAAATAAAATAAAATAAAATAAAATAAAATAAAATAAAATCAAATAAAATCAAATCAAATCAAATCAAATCAAATCAAATCAAATCAAATCAAATCAAATCAAATCAAATCAAATCAAATCAAATCAAATCCAATCAAATCAAATCAAATCAAATCAAATCAAATCAAATAAAAAAATAAAATAAAATAAAATGAAATGAAATAATATAAAATAAAATAAAATAAAATAAAATAAATAAAATAAAATAAAATGAAATAATATAAAATAAAATAAAATAAAACAAAATAAAACAAAATAAAACAAAATAAACTAAACTAAAATAAAATAAAATAAAATAAAATCGATTAAAAAAATGAAAATAAAATAAAATTAAATCAGATGTGTGTAGATGAAGAAGAGATAGAAACGATACAACACTTCCGAATCTGTTCATTAAAAGTTGGAACTGGTGTGCCCTGCATTAGGATTGTTGGTTAGTTCCAGAGGAAAACAAAAAGCGAATCACAATGGGCCATTCCAGCCTCCGAGTATAAATGCGGTCTGTGTCGCACATACTCTTCCCTACCTAACTTATCCAATTTGATTCATATTCCACAACTAAAGTTTCAAAAAAGGAAATATATTTGTTTGACTTGTATTTGATTCATATTTCTTTAAGCGTGGGAATGCTATTGATTCCTTTTGGATTCATTCGTTTTATAATTGAACAGCAAAAGGTGAAGGTTTCTACAAAGGTTTCTACTGAAGGTTTCTACGCCAATGTTTCTGTTTGATTCATTTGATTCAAACCAAACACATTTCTCTGATTCATATTTGACCTATTTGATTCATTTGCTACCACTGTAGTTTCAATTAAAATATATCTTACTCATATTTGATTAATTTTTCTTGAAGTCACGTTAGAAAATAGTTTGGTTTCATATTTGATTTAATTGATTTGTACTTCAGGGCAACAGAAACTTTTAAAGTTGCTAATTGAAAACGTTTGCTTTATTTCAGAGACCGTAAATAACGATTATGGCTTTTTTTTAACAATAAATTAAAACTGAACAGTAAATTCAAACTGAAGTAATTATTGGAGGTATGTGTTGTAATAAACTAAAATTATTTATTATCGAAATACTCTTAGAAAATGATTAAAAGAACATATTTTACTATTTTTATTTCCAGTTTAACAATTAAAAAATATGTTTCCAGTTTTTTTGCGCTTACAAACTTAAAATTAATTGTTGTTTCATTTTGTTTGTACAAAATAGAACTCAAAAGGTGAGTTGGACTTTGTTCTTCCGAGATTACAGTTTTCAGATAAGTTTTTTGTGTATTAATTTAGAGTAAAAAGCTAATCATTAGTTTAAGATCTGGTCAGCTGTAAGACTGCAAGGGATCGAATGTAATAATAAAAGCTTCACAAAATCCACTCTGACGCTGTTTTTAATGGAGTTTAAAGTCATCAGAGTTGTATTAATGGGGCCCAAGCGAATAGACTCAGTTTAGGGTATCGCTGGGTTCGCAAAATGTAGGAAGTTCTGAGCTAAAGTGATTCTGGAGCAACTCTACTTCTTCATGTATCAAAGTTAAGATGGTGTCAAGCCTTTCTAGGTGAAGTTTGTTTGATCAGACAACTGGTTAAAAAAGGGATTTCTTACACAGTCAGATTGCTGACATGGCTAAGAATGCAAAGGAGGTTTCAAATATGAAATTTGTTAAAAAAAAGGAAAATTTTCAAATTGCTTAGTACATTCGATTTTTGATTTTTGATTTGAAAAATAAAATTAAGTGCTTCAACGCATTTCAAATATTGACTGTGGCATTTGGCAAGTCTACTTTGAGCAAAAATTAAATTTATAGGCTGAGAAGATGCAAGAAAATGTAAATGACGATGCTCACCCTGGACGTTCCAGTATGCCAACAACTGAAAAAGACGTTGAAGTAGTGAAAAAAATTGTTATCGAAAATCGTCGAATCAGCGCTAAAAAAGTTGCTGAGGGTGTTAACATATCGTTGACTATTAATATGGAATTTTGTTGGATTTTTTTGGGCATGAAACGTGTTGCTAAATTTTCACCAAAAGAAGCTTCGCATGAGCATCGCTCAGTAGTTGTTGAACGACATCAACAACGATCCAGATTTGCTCAAAAGAGGTGACAGTAACTGGTAATAAATCGTGGGTATATTAACCGAGAAAGGCACGTCAAGTTCGGTGAAATGTGAAAGTTGGGTTCATTGTTTTTCAGTTACAATGACGTGGTGCATTGTTAGTTCTTGCCAGAAAAATCTTGCGGTCAATATGAAATATTACCTAAAGCACTGGCGCACACAGGGCGGGTTTCGCGGGTTAGACCCTCCTCAAACACAAAAATTGCTGGTACAAAATATGGTTTCGAATGGTTCGAACTCCCCCCCAAATGAAATTCTGTGTACGCCACTGACCTAAAGGTTGTACGCCGTTTACGTGCAGCAATTTAATTCAATTCAATTTGTGGCAAATTAATTTAATTCAATTTTTGAACCAGTCAGAACCTTAGCGACACCAAATGGAGATACCGAGGTCTTAAGGATTTTATTTTATAATTTTAAAAAATTTATAGAATTTTATAAATTTCACACTTTACAGACTCTCAATGTTTCACAGTATTTATGATTTTTAAAATTGTATTTAAAATTTTCCCAATACGGAACAAAAGAGCAAATAAGAACGTAAAAGTATACAATTTGATTGTAATTCAATGTAACACAATTCGCAATTACAAGTGAATTACACGAAAATTTCACATACTCGTATCTACAAAATTTGTGTCGACATTGTTGCGACAGACAAATGAAATTAGTGACATGCGACAGAATGCCAGCCCATAGACACACACAGGGAAACAAGATCTGAAAGAGAAACACACACACAATATGCGAATTGCGTCTTTGCATTCACTTTCGAATTTGCCAATGTTACATTATTTCGTCCCCGCCCGCCCCTTCTCCTCTTCAATTAATACGAAATTGCAGAAATGTGCGCGCAGAATAACGATTCGGGCAATCGGCTGGTTGCTCAATGCGCGCACGCGCTATTTGCATTGTAAAATTAATTCAATTTTATTGTATTGCATTTCATTTCATTTACAAGACATTCGCTCATCACTTACCGGTCGTTCGTTGGGAAACGTGTCTCGCATCGAATAGCCGCCCTTGTGCACCATTTTGCGGCGTAATTTGCGGCGCGGACGCTGCACAAACAAATCTTCAACGTCCTCCTCGCTGCTGCTGCTGTTGCTGCTCTCGCTGCCGCTGACAATTTGACTGTTGCCAGTATTGTTATTGCTATTGTTGTTGTCG
Organism: Melieria picta; assembly: GCA_964056695.1. Taxonomy (NCBI): domain Eukaryota; kingdom Metazoa; phylum Arthropoda; class Insecta; order Diptera; family Ulidiidae; genus Melieria; species Melieria picta. Next base: position 46,315,885 of record OZ057399.1, read on the forward strand.
TTGTTGTTGTTGTTGTTGTTGACAGCTACAGTAATGCCGCCCGACTCGGCATCGCCTTGCTGCAGTGCAGTGTAGTTGACCGCCTGAAAGCGATTGAATTGTGGTCCAAAGGTGGCAAGCAAACTGGCGGATCGTGCTGAAGCCGCCTTGCCACCGGTCGCTCGCATGCGGCGCGTGTGCGGGCGTCTAATGCCGCCGGCACTGCGTGTGACTCGCGCCGGTGTGCGAGACTTAGTGCTGTATATGTCCAGCCAAGTATTCATGCTGTGTTGGCCGCGCACGTTAGTCGTTTAGAACAAAAATGTGCACTACACGCAAAAATTATCTAATGATTGTGTTCTTGTTATTGCTGTTGCGGAGTTATTGATGACATTGTTGTTGTTGTTGTTGTTGGGGAATTGGGAAACTGAAAGTAAATTGAAATGTTGTTGTTTAGTTTTTCTGTTAGCTTATTTAGTAAATTTTATGTAATTGTTGTGTTTATTAAAACAATTTGCGTTCGGTTTGAGTGCTGTTTTGCGTATCAGCCGGCTGACAGACGTATAGAAGACCATGAGTAGAGCCATTCTTCTGGTGGTTCTGATCATAAATTTATGTAAGGTTAGGTCAGGTTGGGTTGGAGTGGCAGCCTTCTGCTTGAAAGGAGATAGCGACACCACATTTTTTGTGGTCCAACTGCCCAAAATTACCGAAGACCATGGCTAGAGCCATTCTTCTGGTTGTTCTGATTATAAATATAAGTAAGGTTAGGTTAGGTTAGGTTGGAGTGCCCAAAAATACCGAAAATCATGGCTATAGCGATTCTTCTGGTTGTACTGATTATCAATTTAAGTAAGGTTAGGTTAGGTTAGGATGGAGCGGCAGCCTTCTGCTTGAAAGCACATAGCGATACCACATTTTTTGTGGTCCAACTGCCCAAAATTACCGAAGACCATGGCTAGAGCAATTCTTCTGGGTGTACTGATTATAAATTTAAGTAAGGTTGGGTCAGGTTAGGTTGGAGTGGCAGCCTTCTGCTTGAAAGGACATAGTGATACCACATTTTTTGTGGTCCAACTGCCCAAAATTACCGAAGACCATGGCTAGAGCCATTCTTCTGGTTGTTCTGATTATAAATATAAGTAAGGTTAGGTTAGGTTAGGTTGGAGTGGCAGCCTTCTGCTTGAAAGCACATAGTGATACCACATTTTTTGTGGTTCAACTGCCCAAAAATACCGAAAATCATGGCTATAGCGATTCTTCTGGTTGTACTGATCATTAATTTAAGTAAGGTTAGGTGAGGTTAGGTTGGAGCGGCAGCCTTCTGCTTGAAAGCACATAGCGATAACACATTTTTTGTGGTCCAACTGCCCAAAAATACCGAAGACCATGGCTAGAGCAATTCTTCTGGTTGTACTGATTATAAATTTAAGTAAGGTTAGGTTAGGTTCGGAACCATGAGAATCCTGTTATGGACTTAGCGTCTTAATACATAGTGAAGGTAGCTCAGACTAGTAAGATATGGTGATATAATTATTATTATAATATAATTAAATAAATAAATCTTAAATCAACTTCTAGCAAGGAAAGAGTATTCACACTTGAGTTGCAGAACGGTTTCTGCCTTCTTCTCTGAGCCACCGTCACGGTAAAACGCTTTGCTACGTACGAGGGAAGTTCGAGAAGTCAGTGACTTTTTTAATTTCTCGCATGGTAACTTTAAATGCAACCCTGCTACTGTCAACTACCAACTCTTAGTAGTGGGCTACATTCAAATTTTGAGTAGGATGTGTCATTTACTTTGTGTTTGACAGTCATTGAAAGCAGACAACTTTGTGAATTTCCACAAAAATGGAAAACAAGTGAATTTCGTGTGCTGATAAAACATTATTATTTGCGTAAAAAGACTTCACCGAAACCAAAGAATTTACCGAAAGAAGAATGGGGATTCTGCATCATCAATTTCAATGGTTAAGAATTGGTTTACCGAATTCCGTTGTGGTCGTACCAGCACTAAAGACGCCCAACGTTCAGGTCGCCCAAAAGAGGTTGTCACGCCAGAAATGGTTAATAAAATCCATGAAATGATGTTAGACGAACGGTAAATGGCAGTGAGTGAGGTGAGGGCATCTCAACTGAGCGGGTACACCACATTCTGCATGAATATTTGGATTGCTCACACTCGGCCTTAAACGCAAATGCGTGGCCACTTCAAAGGAGTGTTTGGCAATGTTCCACCGAGATCCAAACGAGTTTTTGTGTCGCTTCGTAACTGTGGATGAAACATGGATCTATTACTGCACACCAGAGACCAAGGAACAGTCAAAGCAGTGGACTTCTTCGGGTGAACGTGCACCAAAGAAGGCCAAGGTGGGTCTGTTGGCCAACAAGGTCATGGCTACAGTTTTTTGGAATGCATGCGGTGTCATTCACATCGATTACCTTCAAGAGGGTAAAACGACAGCTCTGCACATATTGTGCAGAGCTGTTAGATCGATTCGATGCCGATTTGAAGCAAAAACCGACCGCATTTGGCAAAGAAAACAAATTCTCTTCCACCAAGACAACGCACCAGTGCATACATGTATGGTCGCTATGGCAAAAGTCCATCAATTCTTCTAGCATATTTTCCAGATTCAGCCCCCTGTAACTATTTTCTGTTTCCAAACCTTGAAGAAATGGCTCGTCGGTAAGAGATTTGGCTCGAATGAGTCACTGAGTCATATGCTTATTTTGAGAACCTTGAGAAAACCTATTATTTGGAAAAACTAGTGAAAAGAAGCCTATGTTCAAAAATAAAACGTTTTTTTGCCGAAAAAAAATTATTTTATTGAAAAAGTCACTGACTCATCAAACTGCCCTCGTAGTGCCAAAGTGGTTTATCCAATTGCAACTGTTGATACTACGTTTTGATGGCTCATTGATTGACAGTACACCTACCAACTCTGGATTTGAGCGGACTTGAACTCTCCGAATCGATGCTTGAAGTCCCTTCGGACTTCTGACTTTCCCATACAAAATCGCAAATTTTCACCTTTTTTCTCAACACTTTGCCACGTAGTGCAAAAATTTTTTAAGTAAAAAATATGTGGAGAAGTGTTGAGAAAAGGGATGTAAAAATCGCATGTTCAATGCACTGCAGACAGTTCAAATGAACTAAGAAATGTGTAATTTTACATGAAGTCTGTTCTGAACTGTTCTGAACTGTTCGAAAATCCGAACTGTCCCGACTTTTTTTTGAAGTTCTACTTTTAAACAACAAAATCTGCAACAAAGTGAATATTTAGACACTGTCACCCAATGCTGGGCACATAAAACACCGCAGCTATCACAGGGTTAAAAAGGAGCGTACTCGATCGAACCGCAGAAGCTAAAGTTGGCTTGCCAAGCCCTCCAAGCCAAGCTGCCAACCGTCAATAATACACATACACCAACTCACACACACACACACACACACACACACACGCATACCCTCTCTCATTTTGCGCTGTTAACTGTAATTTTTACGCTTTTCACATTATTAATGCGGCCGCTGCGACCTGTTCAGCGCAGTCAACATTTTGGATGAAAGAATTCGATTTCGTGTGTGGTGCGAGTAAATAAGTAGGACACAGCGTGTAATCGTTTATGGTTGGATATTTTCAGTCGCATTCGTATGCCCGAAATTTTTGGCAATATTAAATTTTATTACTCAGGGTGTGAGTGCTGATAATCTTTGTTCCGCAAGCGAGCTGAGACAAAAGAAAGCCAAGTGTGCTGCGCACTTCAAATCCCGATTGCGCCAAAGTGTGTTATCCATTAATAACGAAAGTCAAAACACACCCATAAGCCGATATTCGCGTTTTGTCGCTATGCAAATTTTAAGTTTAATTTTCAAGTTGAACCTATTCGAAGTGAAATTGCGTCGCGTGTGAAATGTGCGCAATATGAACGAAATTAAATGAGCTGTAAAATGTGCAAAGTGCTAACGTTGCGTTGCGTTGCGTCACTTTTCGCTGTGACCGTGGACCTAATAGACCCGTTGACACAATTGAATGCTTTTACATTCGGGCGAAGCGATTGTTTACGTGTCAATTGGTGTTTTTCAATGCATTGCAAGCTGGAAAACGAATTATTTTCGCACATTTTTGTAATGATGGAACAGTTGGAAATATGAAAGAGCGATTGCCGAGATTTGGCCATTAGTGCTTTGAACTAGTGGTGAGAGGGTGGTGGGTAAATCAACCCCGATTAAAGACAATTTTTATATTTTTTTAAATTTTATTTTTCATTGATTGATATTGTCTTTAATTGCGATTGTATAATATAAGACCGAAAGATCTTTTGGCAGCTTTCAACATCAACCTAGACTTAAGATTATTACAACTAATTAGTGGCGCACACAGTATTTAATTTTAAGGGGGTTTGCGTACAACTTTGAAACCATATTTTGTACCAGAAATTTTTCTGTTTGGTGGGGTTTGAATCTGCCCCCTTTGTGCAACATTTCCCGGTCAAATCCTTTACCTTAGGACAGTATCCTGTCCTTCCCACTCCAATCAATTTTGATGAGCACCTAACAGCAGATTTTCATATCAGTAGTCGTATTAATATAGCACAACAACAACACCACTAGTAGTGCCAATTCGGACTAATGGAAATATGTCGCAGCGCATACATGATCCAAAATTAGCTTATCAAAGACACCAACCTCTACTAGTAGTGCAGGTTCGAACTAACGAAAATATGTCGAAGCGCATACATGATCCAAAATAAGCTTATCAAAGACACAACCCTCTACGTTTATCAAAAATACAGTGGGCGCTCTACTCAATCCAGTAATAAACTTTCACAAACGGAGGTCTGCCGTCTCTCCTAAGGGACTAGAAATGGCAGCCCCATCACCTATGACTGTTAGTGATAGGCTAATCATTCACTCACTAAAGTGACTAAACTTCTATACCCTATATTTCTCTAAAATATTCGGTTCCCCCGGGAAAGAACAAAATTATGTTAAATTCAATTGGAGAGGGAAATGGAAACAGGCCTCAATGGCTCAGGTGATTAGTTCGTTGGACTATGAATCTGAAGTTGTACTCAGGTACGACCCAGGAATGAGCTCATATCATAGGCCATCATATTCGCTATTTAAAAGTCAATAAAATTACCAAAAGTTTATAAGAGTCGAAATGTTTCTATCTGGGCATTTAAAGAACGTTGGATTGGTTGGGCATTCTAGGGTTGAAGGTGAACTTATTTTAGTTGTTATAGTGTTTCTCCTTTTAGCACGTAAAAGATTCGAATACATTTAGTTTCTATTCAGATTTTGAATATTCATACTTAGGGGAGGCGGGGAGGGGACAGGACAATCTCCTTTCCAAACTTTCCCCTCCCCCCTACGTTTCCCTTTGGGCTTATAGCCTTACTGCCCACCCTCACATCACATCGCATCACATCACATCGCATTTCATCACTTTACATCACATCACATAACACCACATCACATCACATTAAATCAAATCAAATCACATCACATCACATCACATCGCATCCCATCACTTTACATCACATCACATCACATCAAACCATACCACATCGAACCACGTCACATCAAATCACATAACATCCCATCATTTTATATCACATCATATCAAATCACATTAAATCCCATAACATTACATCATACTATATCGAATCACATCACATCACATCACATCACTTCACATCGCATCACATCACAATACATCACATCACACCACATCTCATCTCATCTCATCACATATCATCCCATCACATCACATCACATCACATCACATCACATCACATCACATCACATCACATCACATCACATCACATCACAATACATCACAATACATGATATCACATCACACCACATCTCATCTCATCCCATCCCATCTCATCTCATCTCATCTCATCTCATCTCATCTCATCCCATCCCATCTCATCTCATCTCATCTCATCTCATCCCATCTCATCTCATCTCATTACATCACATCATATCACATCGAATCACATCACAACAAATCACATCACATCACATCACATCTCATCTCATTTCATTACATCACATCATATCACATCGAATCACATCACAACAAATCACATCACATCACATCACATCGCATCACATCACATCACATCGCCTCACATCACATCACATCACATCACATCACATCACATCACATCACATCACATCACATCACATCACATCATATCATATCATATCATATCACATCTCATCTCATATCATCTCATCTCATATCATCACAAGTGTAGTGAACTAGAAAGTTCAAGGGAGTCAACGAAATTCCATAAATATATTTTCTTAATTTATTGCATCGCTTTCTGAAGGAAACTCGTTCATAAATTTGACTATTTTTCAAAACCAATTAAAACAAAACAATTAAAAATACTCTAAGCAAACAATCGAACCCTAATTTGTAACATTACTCCATATGATCATTCAAGCAAATTGAATTGGCCATCCATTCTAGAGTTAAGGAATTCTAACTTCAAAATAAAATGGTAGAACATTTCATCATTGAAAAACCATACAAATTCGGTCAATCATTTCTCACGGTGCATTAAACCGTGGCTACGTTTCGTTTACGAGACTGAAGCCAGGTTCGCCGCAGAACGCATTAACATAAACTGGCCACTCGAGTTGACTGTGTGCGCCGGAACGTTTAACTGTTGCATTGCGGCGGACGTCGAACATGCGCTAAACTTTTCAAGTATTGAACTACAAACGGTAGCAACAACAACGACAACAAGTGCGGCCACAAAAACAGCATTAACAAGATTGCCACAAAGAATAATAAGCAGAAAAACATCAGCACACGTTGCAGAGCTAATGAAAGGAATACAAAGTGTGAGTATGCGCGACGCTGACGAAGACTTTCTTCGAGAACGGCGAGCAGCCGTCAGCAAGCAACAACTATGTATAACAGCCGCCAAACGTTACAGGCAGCAACAAGTGGTGTTGGCGTTGTTCTGGAAGACGTGCTTGGCCCAAAGAAAAGAGAAAAGAGCAGCGCAAAGGCAGATAGTATGTGTTTTAGTGGCGGCGGCGACTGACGGCGGCGGTACCCGAACACCAGCCGAAGGCACGAAGAAAGCCAAAACTGTAGCCAAAGTCAGCAGCAGCAACAGCAACAGCGACAGCGCCGCCAAGTCAAAGCCGCTTAAGCCAAACACGGCACAAAGCCACGGCCAAGGCGACCGCCGATCGACGGTTGATGGTCGACGGTCGGCGGCAAGAAGATCAATTACAAAACAATGCGCCGCACGGGAATCGAACACATGCCCAGCGTTTGGCTTGGCAGTCAGTGTCGTTTAAGACTTTCGCGCGAAATGTTGTGCCGGTGATACCATAAGAAATTTGTTGGACTTGAAGTTGCCGCTAAAAATCGAAATCATTTCGAACGTTCGAAACGTGTGCAACGCAAATACGCAGTGACGAAACGAGATTAGAATATTTTAGTCGAACGAGCAGAGCGTGTCAGTCGTTAGTGTGTAAACTACAGCAACAACAAACAGTAAAACATATCTGTCAACGTTTTTGGAGTTTTTGTTTTGATTCGGAATTTTCATTAATTGTATCGTTTCGTTTTTTTCGGTTTTTGCTGTGATTTTTTGTTGGCTTTTGTGGTCATTGTGAATTAATTGGTTGATTTTCAACTAATTTCGTTTTCGGTTAAACAGATTTGAAAACGGTAAAATAAAAAATAAAAAAGGAAATTTCGAATAAACCAGCGCTTTTTGTTGTATCTGTGCGATACATCTGCGTCATTAACATTGCAAATATCGGTTAATGTGTCACAAAAACGCAACGCATGAAACTCGCAGCGTATGAATGAGTTTTGTGAAAACGACAACATTTCTGCTGGCCGCTGCGACTAGTGACAGTGCTTTTTCGTATTCAATCGCAACCACTGTGGCAGCGTTGGCCAACGTGCAAAGTGTATGAAGAAAAGAATAAAAAATTTGTATAATTCAAAATCAAAAATTAAAATTTCCTCCAAAGATCTGCACCAAAGCATCACGAAGAGAATGCAACTCTGCACTAACGGTAATTTGCATGTTTAGCAACAATTTGTTGGCCGTGCAGCGTGCGCCCACTGCGTCCATTAGAGCGCATTTAATCAACGTTAAATACTCATAATTACAAAACTCCATACACGTTCGCTTGTTGTTCTTGTTGCTGTTGTTGTGATAACGTCGCATGTGTGTTTGTTGCGCTGCAAAAATGCTCCACTTACGTCAGCTGCAATTGGCTTTAATAATTTCCTGCATGTGCGCCGCTGCGCATGCGGACAACATTTCTGCGCAAGCGGCAACGGCAACGGCAACGGCAGCCAGCAGTCGCTCGATTGTGATTCCGGGAAAATATCATGCCTACACACAACAACACCATCAGCTGCAGCAGCAGCAGCCCAAGAAATTGCATGCCAACTCACCGTCAACGGCCAACGCCGAGCGCGCCGCTTCTGCTGGTTTCGGCGCGCTGGATGCGTCCAAAGCGGCGCTCACCAAACCGGCCACCAAGCAGAATCCCATCAAGAATTGGTTTGGCATTTTCAATCGCAACAACGCTCCACCGGCGCACGACACGCCGGCGAGTACGTGCAGTTGCAGGTACGTGCATGCGACAGACATTTCCGCAAAATCAGCCACCAAGTCAGTGACGGAGGCGAACAATTTTTAATTAGTTTTTAAGATTTCGAATTTTTTTTGGATGCATTAAGGACATTTTTTTTTTATAATATTGTTGTTAGTGTTCTTTTGATAATAAAGATGAGTAGATAGTTGATATCAGTTATATATTCCTCGATAGTGAAGCTCAGGATCTACTAAAACTCTTACGACGACTACCTTTCCTCTTTTCTTTGCATTTCATATGCCTCATTCTTAAACCAAATTGGTCGTAGTTACAAAAAAAACAAATGGGTCTGCAGATGGTTAGGTTTTAATCTTAAATGTGTAGGTCGGATTATCATAGAGAAAGTTGAATTGGCAGAAAAACAGATTAATGATCCCAAAGGCAACTTAACCCTAACCATTCCAACTTCTTAACCCTAACCAGTCAATAAAAAACTCAGTAGAAGAACAACGATACAATCTATTCTCAACAAAAACCCGTATTGAAAAATTCAAACTTCGAAAGAATAGAGTAAAGAATTGAAAAGTTGTGCATGTTAGCTTTTAAATAAAAAAAAAAAATAAGTTGAAAGGCTAAATGCACACTTCAGTCAAAAAGTAAGATACTTTGCTCAAAAATGAAGGCATTTTGTGCAATAAAGAAGACACTTGACTCCATAAAAAGGATATTTTGATGAAAGAGGAGAGTATTTTCTGAGAATGTAAGACATTTGATAATAAATGAGGACATTTCAATCAGAAAGGGGGAATATTTCTATTGAAAAGAGAGAAGGAACGAAGTAATTTTGTTCAATAAAGAGGACTCTTCAACCCAAAAGGAGAATATTTTGATGAAAGAGGAGAGCATTTGCTGAGAAAGTAGGACATTTGATAAAAAATTTAGGTCAATTCAATCAGAAAAGGGGATATTTCTATTGGAAAGGAAGAAATCATAGTTAAAGACAGGACATTTCGTTCACAAAGGGGGTATTTGGAAGGAAGATATTCCTAAAAAAGGATCATGTCGATTTGAAACAAGGCATTTAGATTAAAAAGGCAGAGATTTCGGTCAAAGAGAAGGTTATTTTTATTAAATTAATTATAGTTTGATTAAAGCGTAGGTAGTTTCGATCAAAAAGAAAATATTTCGATCAAAAAGATGGATATTTCATACAAAGAATTTCGATCAAAAGGCGGGCATTTCAATCATAAAGAAAATTGTTTCTGTTAAAAAAAGTAAAATATGTTCAAAGTGAAGGAAATTTTGATTACCAAGATCAAAAAGTAGTTTGTTTCTATTAAAAAAGTAAAAATTAAAAACGTCACTGATGTTCAAAGTGGAGGAAATTTCGATTACAAAGAGAACATTTCGACCAAAACGAAGTTTGTTTCTATTAAAACAAGTAAATGATGTTCAAAGTGGAGGATATTTGGATCAAAAAGAGAACAATTCGTTAAAAAAGAAGGATATTTCATAAAAAGGATATTTCGATAAAAAGAAGTTTGTTTCCAATAAAGAAAAAGTAAATGAAGTTCAAAATGGAAAAAATTTCGATCAAGAAGAAAACATTTCAATCGGAAAGGGAAATATTTAAATTAAAACGAAGGAAATTATGGCCAAAACGGAAGACATTTGGATACAAAATTGAAATATTTCTATTAGAGGGCTAGAAATTATGACCAAAAAGGAGAACATTTCAATCCAAAAAAGACTTTTTGATCAAAAACTAGTTTGTTTTATTAAAAAAGTAGAAAACTTGAATCTGCTAGAAGTATATTTTGTTCAAATCGAAGAAATTTGTCATCAAAAAAGAGACATTTCGACCAAAAGAGCGGGCATTTCAATTAAAAAAAATGAGATTTCGAGATTATAACTAATCAAAGTAGAGGAAATTTCGATCAGAATACAAACAATTTCAATTAAAAAGAAAAATTATGGTCAAAACGGAGAACATTTCAAAAAGAAAGGCGAATATTTAAATAAAAAAAGGCCTTTTCGATCAAAAATGAGTTTGTTCTCATCAAACAGGAGAACATTTGAATCTACAAGAAGGATATTTCATTCAAAACCGAAGAAATTGTTCATCAAAAAAGACACATTTCGACAAAAAGAGCGGAAATTTCGATCAAAAAGAATGAGATTCCTATTAAAAAAAAAGCAATTTATGATTAAAGCGGAGGAAATTTCAATCAAAACGCAAACAATTTCAATTAAAAAGAAAGAAATTATGATCAAAAGGGAGAAAATTTCAATCAAAAAGCTGAATATTTCAATCAAAAAAGGACTTTTCGTAAAAAAGACTTTTCATCAAAAAAGAGACATTTCGACAAAATGCACATTTCGTTCGTAATAAAAATGAATATGAACTGTTATTCGCATAATTATGAATACCATTTCGTACCCTTAATTATTTAGTTTACAATCTAAGAATTGGCTTCAAGAAGCAATTCTTTGCATTGAAACCTTCTGCATGTTTAAAAGTCTCTCTCTCTCTCTCACACCAACCAACCAGCGCTGAAGTAAAAAAGATAAGCAAACAAATCCTTGTTCCTTTTTACTCAAGTAGAGATATCTGTGGTCAAAAGCAAGAAACGCTAATATCGATGTAAGAAGGACTTGAGTTAAGGGCGCTTGCATATCCTTTAAAGCCTGCTGGTCAAAATATTGGTTTGAACCTGAGCAATTATTGTTTTAAATGACAGTTTTGATTCTTATTTTGTTAATCTTCTCTATATTAAACATTCTTTAAAAAAAATTTCTTTTAGTCAAATTTATTTTGTTTTAACAAGATGATCCCCATACTGTGTTATGAACCAGTAGTACGAACAATTTATAGTCATACTATGTGTGTGGATGTCTAGATCCCAGGGCACGAAGATGAAAAAGAAGTGTGATAACTCGAGTTGCTAAATTCCGCCAAAGCATACTAGTTGTATAAGTTGTAGGATAACCGTTTTTTTCTTCTAGTTTTTGAAGATTATTGCTTTAAGTTTTAGCAAACAAACAATCCAGCTTGACAAATAATTACTTAAGCCCATGCAAGCTCTCTCGACTTATTGGCTAAGTAAGTATCATTGTCCCTATTCACTACTCCCAAAGGACATTGACACCAAACTCATACAAGAACTGCCAAGATACAGCTGCATCTGTCAACGATCCAACCCCAGTTTGGAGTCGCCATTTACCAAGCAAATTTTTACTTGCCTGCGCCACTGTGTGTCGGTGCCAGCGTACGCCACTTTAGCATTTAGTGTTATCATTAAGTGTACGACAACGCATCGAAGAACAGTTACACAAAGGTGCAGCTACTCCTACGGATACATTTCTGCATCTGAATCGTGTATGTGTGTGTATGTGTGGGTTTGTGCTGATGCGCAAAACTTTCCGCACAGTTGTCACGTCTTTGCGTGAAAGAGTTATGAAATACTTGTTAAACCTTAAATTATGGCAAACAACCATACGGAGTGGCAGCAGTGCACGCCGCTGACGGCAAAGTAATCGGTTTTATAAATGGTTACTCTTTTTACTTGTTATGTTTTTAATTCATGACAGATAATAATATTTGCATTAGTATTTAAAGAAAATATTATAAAAGTAATCTAAAGTAATTTCCATTAGCATTCCCAGAAAATATTTTAAAAATTATTGGTTGGCTGTAAATGTCTTCAAATAGATTTATTAGTAAAATGGAGTTTAAATTTTTTATAAACTGCTGCCAAAGTAACCAGTTATGCAATAAACAGTTTTCGGTATACGAGTTGTATGTGCATAGTTGGTTACACTTTCCATTAAATTTATTAATTAAGTTCCTAGAAAATAGAATACTCTATGCAAAATTTATTTGAAAAATTGACTTTCAGTTTTGTTGAAAATTTTGCCAAAGTAGTCGGCTATGCAATTTTTCTTTATAATGATTAATTATTTCTTTATATTGATTATTCGATTTTTAATATTATATAAAAAATATTTGTAGATTTTGGTTTCAGTTTTCTGGAACCTGTTGCTAAAGTAATCGGTTATAAAATTAATTATTTCTTGTATTTAGTGACTATATTCTTCTTTACATTCATTTACAAATTTCTATAATTTTTATAAAAATTAACTTGAAATTGTGGTTTTAACTTTAATGGAAGTTTTGACAAAGTAAATTCAAAATTATGAAATTCATTATTTTTGTCTTGATTAACTACTTTTGTAATTTATTATTTCTTGTTTTGAGTGTATATTTTTTCCTTTAAATTAATTCTTGAAATTTCATTTTGTTTTTAATATCTGTTAAATTGCGGTTTAGTTTCTTTGAAAATATTTCTAAAGCAATCAGTTATGAAATTGATTAAATATTTATTGATCTGATTGGCTAAATTCTTCTTTAAATTAATTCATGAGTTTCAATATTTTATACAAAAGTTATTGGTAGAACTGAGTTTCAGTTTCATAGAAAATGTTGGAAAAGTGATCGGTTACGAAACTTTTCTTTATATTAATTAATCCTTTCTTTATATTGATTATTAGATTTTTAATATTTTATACAAAAATGTTGTATAGAATTTGGTTTTAGTTTTGAAGAGACTGTTGGCAAAGTAATCGGTTAAGATATTCATTACTTCTTGATTCTGTTGACTAGAGCCCTGATTCAATTGAGTCATTGGTTTGTATTATTTTTACAAAAAATTGGTTTTAAAATTGGTTTCAACTCTGTAGGAAATATTGACAAGTAATCGGTTATGAAATTTGTTATTTCTTCATTGACTACATTCATCTTTAAAGTCATTCATTGAGTTTAAATATTTTATACAAAAAGTTTCTGTTGAATTGGGTTTCAGTTTTGTAGAAAATGTTGCCAAAGTAATCGGTTATAAAATTGGTTATTTCTTGTCTTCATTGACTACATTCGTCTTGAAATTATTTCATTGAATTTCTATTATTTAGATAACTATAAATTATTTTTGAAATTTGGTTTCAACTTTGTAAGAAATGGCACGTAATCGGTTATAAAATTGGTTATGTTTTGTCTTCACTGACTACTTACATTCATCTTTAAAGTCATTCATTGAGTTTCAATATTTTATACAAAAAGTTTCTGTGAATTGGGTTTCAGTTTTGTAGAAACTAATGCCAAGAAATCGGTTGTAAAATTGGTTATTTATTGTTTTTATAGACTGTAATCTTTGGTTTTTAATTGTTTCAAAGAATTCCTATAATTCAGACATGGACAATTTTCGAAATTCGGTTTCAACTTTGATGTAAATGTTGCATAAGTAATCGGTTATGAAATTGATTATCTCTTGTCTTCATTGACTACATTCGTCTTTAAATCGATTAATTGATTTTCAATATTTCAGCAAAAAGTTTATGTAGAATTGAGCTTCAGCTTTGTAGAAATTGTTGCCAAAGTAATCAGTTTTAAAATTGGTTATTTGTTATCTCTATTGACTATATTTGTTTTTATATATATAATTGTTTCAATGAATTTATATTATTACGACATAAACAATTTTTGAAAGTCGGTTTAAACTTTGTAGAAAATATTGTCCAAGTAATCGGTTACAAAATTGGTTATTTCTTGTATTAATTGATTACTGACATTTTCTCCTAACTACTGTTTATTTATTTTGCTTGCTCTAGCAATATTAGTTTTTTAATTTATTTTCCGAATGAAACCTGAATGTAACGAATAGTTGCAGTTTATGATAAACGAAGGCTTTAAAAAGCATTATTAATGATTTTGCTGTATTCAACTGTATTTTTAAGTTTGCTAATGTTTTAAACCCAATGTCATTTATAGGAACTTATATATGGCAAGTAACCGCCAAGTAACGAGTAATCACAATTTGGTTTTTCTGAAATCACTACAAAGTGTTAACTTCTTGCTGTCAGCCCTGCTCTGACTATATGTGTTATGTTAAAAGTTGTTTGTTGTTGTTGTTTTGCAGTTTTTGCTTTACAGTACTTGCCGAGTAATCGTACCACCAGCGAGTTTCCTACATACTCGAAATAGAAAATTGTTTTGCCCACTCCTTAAACCAACATCGGGTCTCATATATGTTTACTTCCTGTATTTGCTGTCTTGTTCTTTGCTTGTGTTGTGTTGTTTTGAGTCGTTAGTGTTGTTGCTGTTGTTGGTGTTGATGTTGTTGACTCTGTTCAGTTATGGTTACAATTTATGCACGCAACATTCCGAAGAACTCATTTCTATTGCTGCTGCCTCGTCTTCGTTGTCTTCTTCTTGTTCTTCCTTCCACACTGGCACTTTTATGAGTGACAATCTTAGCAGCAACGCAGACAAATACTGACTGACAATGCGACTGACAGGCAGGAAGGCACTTGTGCTGCGTCAACATGGACCAGAGACTGGACATGCGCCGACGGTGACTGGCTGCAATAAATGGCATTGCAACTGGCATTCTTTGTACGTCATCGTACTCCACACATGCCGCCAACAAATGATAACAACAACAATAAATATACACAAATAAATGCACCAGCGGACCAACATAAAGACAAGTGAGAAGCCCAGGCGGGAATTGCTTTCTGATGTCGGTTAGCAGAATTCCTTGGGGCCACTCGCTGCTATCGATGCTTGGCCGCAGAAAGGCTGACTTGTAATTTACGATATTTGCTTATTTACTTTTTCACGTTTTCGCTGAAGACTTGTCGCCTTGCATTAAGAATTCCTACGTGTGGATTATGGGCGCAAAGGTATCGTCGGGTCTTTTCTTGCTTTGCTCCCGAAAGAAGACCTTTGGGCCTAAGAGTTGTTTATTGTCTGCAACTGTTGACAGAGATGAATGTGAAATAGTACCGTTAGATGGTACAAGTACTTTGGGTTTTCGTGTATTTTATGGACATTGAAAACGTTTTAAAGACGGAAATCATGTGGTTAGAGTTTGGTCTCTGGAGGCTTTAACCTTCTACTGCAAACACAATTTTGTAAAACAGGAACACACAATTCTATGTTCTGTGTCTGGGTTATGAAATTTTAAAGATTTTTTAAGAGATCAAATTCTCAATTTATTTAGCTTAGTGACCTTAGTCCAAGAAAATTAAGTGGAAGAGAGAACAAAATATTTTTCTTAATTTATACAGTGATTCTTAATAAAGTTCCTCATTTCTCCGGATATATGTAAACTTAAGAATTTTTTTATGGACTCATAGACACATATTTAGGTGTTTTAAAGGAGAGCTCTAACCCATTGATCCCAATGACCCACTGTTGACCCGTCAGATTTGGTTTTCAAAAAATTTAAAAACATGTCTCGAAGTATTTTTTATTTAGAACACTTTTCCCAAGTTTGAAGTAAGTAGGCCCAATATTTTAGGTTTTTCAATTTCTCCATACAAACTGTTAACCCATTGTTGACCCTGCCAGATTTTAATTTTTCAAAGGAGTTAATTGTCTAATTATTTTTTATTTCAAGTGTTTTTAGCGATTTTGAATTCAGTAGTTTTTCATAGCCTTCCCGCATAATTTAACCCATTATAGACCCGTCAAATTTTAATTTCCAAGCAAAAAATTTTAAAACACGTGTTAAGTTATTGTTATTTCAAGTGTGTATGCAATTTTTAAGTCAATAAGCCCATCAGTTCATGTTTTTTCATAGCCTTCCCGCAAACCTTAACCCATTGTTGACCCAGTCAGATTTTGATTAAAAAAAAGGAAACACACGTGTTGAGTTATTTTTAATTTCAAGTGCTTTTAGCAATTTTGAAGTCAATAGGCGCATCGGTTCATGTTTTTTCATAGCCTTTCCGCATAACTAAACCCATTGTTGACCCAGTCAGATTTTGATTTAAAAAAAAATTGAAAAACATGTGTTTAGTTATTTTTTTATTCAAATGTATTCATCAATTTCGAAGTCAATATGCCCATCGGTTCATGTTTTTTCATAGCCTTTCCGCATAACTTAACCCATTGTTGACCTCGTTAGAATTTGATTTTCAAGAAAATGAAAAAAACACGTGTTGAATTATTTTTCATTTGGAGTATTTTCACCAATTTTGAAGTTAATAGGCCCATCGGTTCTGGTTTTTACATAGTCTTAAAATTTTATTTTCGAAAAACTGAAAAATACGAAAAAAAAATTAAAATTCGTACGTTTCGAATTATTTTTTATTTGAAGTATTTTCACAAAAGTCTGAAAGCAATGGGCCTATTAAGCCAAATTTTATAAATTTGTAAATTTTTTAAAATCAAATTTTTAAAATTAAAATTTTTTAAATCAAAATTTCAAAGATTTCAAGAAAAGTTGCTTTTCTCAAGGTTACCTAAGGTTTCAATCTTATAGCTTTAGCGGTTGGGCCCTGGACGATGACGAATAAGTCAGTCAGTCTGAACAAACAATTATAAGTACATATATAGATAAAAGGATC
The DNA here is from genome assembly GCA_964056695.1 of Melieria picta. Classification (NCBI taxonomy): domain Eukaryota; kingdom Metazoa; phylum Arthropoda; class Insecta; order Diptera; family Ulidiidae; genus Melieria; species Melieria picta. The sequence goes on from OZ057399.1 coordinate 46,332,875, forward strand.
ACAATCTATCTAACAGTTCGCGTTCTCTAACAGGTAAAACTTTTTTTCTTATTTTAAAGTAACAATAATCGGATATGCCGAACCCAGTCTTTGAATTTGTGTTGACTGGTGTAATTGCACATAAATGCCATTGAACTCTGGCCAAAAAATTCTCTGACCAATAAATAATCCTTCAAAAAATGTTATACATGAAATTACATTTTATATTTATTTGTAATTTTAAAGACATTTCTGTCTTTTGCTTATAAATTCGTTGATGCCAAATTGAAATTCCGTGCACATAATGTGGCTAAAAATACACATACAACAAACGTTTGTCCACATGACTACACGTACATACATAAATAAGCGCACAAAAATCGGATAACAGTTTTATTCCGGTCGTATTAATGAAAACTAATTAGGTATTTTTAAGACGCGCATGAAATGGCCACACAAAGCAAACTGTAAACAAGAAATGCCAGTACGTACACTGAGCGAAAAACTATTCAATTCTGATTAATGATTACGGTGGCGAGGAGGCAAAGAATGGAATTCGATTTGGAAGGATTTAAAGTTGGTTGCTGAACGGGTTGTGCGTATTTATATGTACATATATATATATGTATATATTTATTATATATACATACAGATGCACGCTTGTTTTTTGAGTTTTTTTTAAAAGCATTACCGCTACGTGGAACCGCAGCAGCAGCGCATTTAGGCCAACGACACGATTGCGGCCGCATATAAACAAACCGTTTTGGGGGAAATTTGCATACGTTGACTTTGTTTTGGGCAGGTTTCGTTAATAAAATTTATAACGATGCGCACATTGGGAACTTCACTCACACAAACACACATACGCACACACACAGTGAGCACATCTGCTGCTTTTGTATGAGAAGAGCAGAGCTAAAAATGTCCATACAACTTTTTGTGCATTCTGACACAAACTCGAACGCGCAATATTACAAAAGCAACAACAAATATCAACGCTACAATAACAACAAAAAATATAAAAATGAAAATAACGAAAGAAATTGCAAACTGAAACACAAAATTTGCTGGCAACATTCGGCTTTGGTCTTTTCAAATATTTGGTGCGTTCTATGCGACGTAAACCAGTTTCCAGCAGAAATCGAGCAAAATTTTAAGCTGACCATTTTAATATGCAAAATCAAAAAATATATATATATATCAATATCTACATATATAGACTACAATAGGACTTTTCATTTTTTTGCTGTGCTGTTGAAATGAAACTAGAAGCAAAATAAAAAGCAAAATAAAAAAAATTAAAATTCGTTTTTATTGGAGCCAATCTTTTGGCTTCGACTTGCTGCCAATACAGCAGCCGCGACAGCATTATTAACTTCACTATTTCAACTTCACTTTCTTTGGCTTTGCGGTCATTCAGCAGCGGCTAGTCGCTATGCCCTCAATGGTTGCTTTGTGTGAGTTTTTTTGTTTTTGGAAATTATGTTAATGGATCTTGAGTCATGCCACACACACACATATTGACCACAAATTGCCGAGCTCCAAACAACTCAAAGTACTCGCTTACAATTGCAGCTTTTATGGCGTTGCATAGCTGCCACGATCCGCATTCGTTCAATGCATTGCCGCTTATGCTCCGCTTAACGGTAATTATTATTAAGTGAAATTGTTGTAAGGAAGATTTTTAATTTTAACGAGCCATAAACATTTTCCACAATTATGTTTTTGTTTTTTTGTGCCGTTTTGTTGCATTAACTTTGGCATTAAATAAAATTGAAAAATTGTATATGGAGAAGAAAATGCGTACAAAGTTTCACTTAGTGAAAACGTCAACCATTAAAACGGGGCACATTGTTTGAACTAATTTTGAAATTTTTTTTTAAAATTTTTATAGCAAATTTCATAGATATGTTAGTTACAACAACGAAAGAAAACAATTTGCTATTTAATTAAACCAAGTTGCAAGTTAGAAGGTAGATTTTAGGTTTGGCCGTGGGATTTTTATGTGTAAACAGGGTCTCTGGCCTCCACTTCACCCGCCTGACTACTGTAGATTCATTAAAGTTGAAGTGATGGCCATACTTAAGGCTTCAAAGTGGCTCTTTTACACTTCTTTTCGGCGAAATCAACTTGATTCATTCCCTCCTTCTTTGATAATGGATCTAGTTTTTGATAGCATCTGTGCAGAAAGTGATGGAACCTCACTCAATTTGGTTACAGACTACGGCGCTTGAATGCCCAAAGATACAAATGCATCAGGCAGGACACCTTTGACAAGACTCCCTGGACTTGATCTCTTCGATCTTTATTACTTTCTAGCAAACACAACAGACTTCCTGAACTTGATCCTTTCGATATTCATTACTTTGTAGCAGACATTGATCTGACAGAGGTTGGTCCGTTGGTTGGTTCAAGTGACGATGTTCCAACATGCGTTTTGCCACCACTATTCTCGGTAGGTACTATAAGGTACTTCGATCGGTCTTTCGGTGGCTGTCCTCTCAGCTGGAAATGGCAAACCTCTGAGACTAAAAATTGCTTATGAAAAAGCTCCCAACCTGCCGTTCGGAACCGGCATAAAACTGCAGGTCCCTTCCACCCGCGTACAAATTCACACGCACAACATGGGTGGTTGCGGGAAGCTATCTTCTTCGCTATCTCTTCGAAATTCTAAAATGTTAGTTTCCTCAGCGTTTTCCATCTCCTTCTTGACAAGGCCGGACAGGCGCAGACGAAATGGTGGATGGTGTTTTTTACGTTCCAATTTTCACTGCTGCGGCAGCTGCTATTGAATGGAATTCCTATTTTAGTCGCATGCTCTCCAATGGGCCAGTGGCTAGTAATGACTACCCCGTTAGTCTTGCCACATCTCGATGGTCCTTGTTTAAGAGCTCCGCGGTGTTGTTCTTGTCGTATGTTGGCCCAAGTGATCTGCTGATTTTACAGGAGTCCATCCTCTGCCATCTAGTGTTAGCTTTGACAAAGAAGTCCTTGGAGACCTCGTTCTTGATAGAGCCCAGTGGGGGCGAAAACCGTCAGCGCCTCACTCCCATCAAGAGCGGAGCCTCTTCAAGCTAGTTCATTGGCTCGTTCGTTTCCGTCAATGTTATTGTACCCTGGCACCCATATCAGGGTAACTTTAAACCGATGGGCTAGGCCTATGAGAACCTTCCTGCATTCCCGCACTAGTTTCGATAATAGAATCCATAAGGGAATCACAATATGTAAATTTAAGATCTCATAAAATCACATGGCATTATGAGTTTAATATAACTTACTCCAAAATTCAGGAAGCAATTAAGTTAGGTTAGGTTATATGGGTGTGAGCGACATACACTTGCATTCCCCTTGGCCCAATGTGATTCCCTTCATTTTAGAATCCGGTGGAGTTTCCTATCTGGTGGGTTCCCCGTAAACCCGGACAGTATCCTTTATGAATGATTTGGTCTTGGCAAAGAAATTGTGTAGATCAGTAATGTATGTACATATGTAGATCAGTTGTCCTTCAAAGAACCTGGCCCCAATAGTCCACAGCCGTCGTTCCTGTAGTGATGGACAGCGGCTTAACAAGTGATTGATTGATTCCTCTGCATCTAATCAGATTAGTGCCTCCAGCACATCAAAGTTAATTTTTATTGGCTGCCGCATTCTCTAAACTGTAAACGCAACTCATAACCCGCAGTCCAAAACACTTTAGTGGCATCATATCACAAAACCATCATAAGTATTCCATTCAGGGATGGGATGGGATTTCTCGCTGCCTTACCCCTATCATACCTTTTGCGACGGTTCAGATTCCGGGTGAAAGAACACACTTGTAGGTTAGGTTAGGGTGGCTGTTTATATAAGAGACACACTCGGAGGCGTATTGTGAGGCCCACTGTGATACCACATAAGTAACACTTAAAAAAAGGGGTAATTGGACTCTTATTTAACTCATTCCGGAACTCTATGGAACCATTAAAATTTGAGCTGACGGGAGTCCAACTATTGGGTAGACATGTTGGAAAACTAGGTTTGCTATACTGTTGTGGTTGTTGTTCTGCGAAAGAAAAACGAGATGTATTCCACTTCATGCTCCACGTCCGTGTTCCGTGACCACAGAAAGATTTAAGACCTTAGTCTCCCCGTAGCACTGAGACTTAGATAGATAGGTAGTAGCGACTATAAGTTCGCTGAACTGGCTCAATTACCACTTGTGTGCCGTTTTGTTGTCGCTTCCTCGAATAGGTCTTCCGCATCGTATAGATGGGACTAGATGCATTTCAGTCTAGTCTCCGAGAGATTTACTAAAGTGCCAATTAGACTACTACCTAAGAAACCTACCTACCTAAGGTTTTCTGCATCATCTAGATGGGACTTGAGACATTTCAATCAATTTCTCCGAAGATGTGCTAAACAACCAATTAGACAACTACCTAAGAAATCTACCTACGTAAAGTCTTCCGTATCATTAAGATAAGACTTAATGCATTTCAGTCTAGTCTCAACAGACTGGCCAAAAAACCAACTACACTACTACGTAAGGAATCTACCCACCTCGTTTGCGGATGACAGCACCATTTGTCATTCATACTCCTTCACAAAGCGCCCCAGCTCTGTGGAGATTGAGAGAGAACGGCGCCGTATGAATGACACACTTAATAGCGACCTACAAACAATCTCCAAGTGGGGTCAAGCGAACAGGGTCGATTTTAATCCTCGCAAGACCCAATGTTGCCTGTTATCCCACAAACGAGTCTCCCCACATCCCAACACATCCCTGGTTATGGGTGGTGTGGGTATTGCGGAATCGGCAGCTCTTGATGTTCTGGGCATGACCATTAAGAACGATCTTCGTTGGAACGATCATATTTTTGGCGTGTCGAAAGAAGCAGCCAAGTGCCTCGGCTTCTTAAAGCGGTGCAAAAAATATTTCACTCCGTCTGATCTCCGCATTATCTATACCACCTATATCCGACCTAAAATGGAGTTTAACTCGCACCTATGGGCGGGGGCTTCAAAAACCCATTTGGAGCTCCTGGACCGGGTGCAAAACCGTGCGATCAAACTTATAGGGGACAGTAGGGCATCCAGCTCTATTGACTCCTTAGAACATCGTCGAAACGTGGCATGTGTGGTGTTATTTTACCGATACTTTTTCGGTAATTGCTCAGTGGAGATGGGCAGCTTGCTGCCATCACTCCGGGTATTCCCCCGGGCAACCCGTTTGAACACTGGCGCCCATGCATTCCACGTTGAAACGATGTTCCAGCGCACTGCGCATTACAGAGAAAGTTCGTTTCTGGCCCGTACAGCGCGGTTGTGGAATGGTCTCCCTGCGGATATTTTCCCCAGCACTTATGATCTCGATGGGTTCAAGTCAAGAGTCCACAACCACTTCTCTCAAAACCCTATCTCCTAACCTTTATATCCTTCCTGAACCAACGCAATGCCTCGCATTAATAGGGGTCATCCCCTGCGCGTTTGTTCGAGTCTTAAAAAAAAAAAAAAAAAAACCTACCTTCCTAAGGTCTTCCGCATCATTGAAATAAGACCTGTTGCATTTCAGGCTAGTCTCCAATAGACTAACCAACTAGACTACTACCTAAGGAATCTATCTGCCTAAGGTCCTCTATATCGTCAGTCTCGTCTTCGACAGATGTGCTAAGGAGCCAATTAGACTTCTACCTGAGACGGTAAGACAGGACAGCCGTATAAGAAGTGTTTGAATTTTTCACACTGTTTCACTGAGTCTTACTGAGCTTTCAACTCTAAACAACAGAATGATTGCATGGTTCATAATCGAAATCTCGTGATTCTCAACGCCGTAAGTCGGGGAGTTGCACAGTTTCAATGTGGTATTGCATTAAGCTATTTCTTTGTTACTGTAAACATCTCCATACCACCTCACAACTTTAGTAATTGAAAAATTTGCACCATTTATCGTAACATTGTGTTGTGTAGAAATAATTAGTTAGGTGGAGAAGTAACTAGAAGAATGAATAGGAGATTTATTCATCAATATCTTTAAATTACCCAGAAGCCGCTTCAAACTTCAACACAGTTTAACTAATTTATGGCATTTACTGCTTCCAAGCTTCAACCAACTATCTGCAGCAACTGTCTAATTTCCTAAATACCCACTAATTTTCCATAATTTGCTTTCTCTTCTCCCATCGCAGATGCGGCGAACGCAACGACGAATCACGCATTGTGGGCGGCCAGACGGCCGGAGTCAGCGAGTATCCGTGGATGGCGCGGCTCAGCTACTTCAATCGCTTCTACTGCGGCGGCACGCTGATCAACGATCGCTACGTGCTGACGGCGGCGCACTGCGTCAAGGGCTTCATGTGGTTCATGATCAAGGTGACGTTCGGCGAACACGATCGTTGCAACGACAAGGAACGGCCCGAGACGCGCTTCGTGCTGCGCGCCTTCAGCCAGAAGTTCAGCTTCTCCAATTTCGACAACGACATTGCACTGCTGCGCCTAAACGATCGCGTGCCGATCACCAGCTTCATACGGCCGATCTGTTTGCCGCGCGCCGTCGAACGACAGGACCTGTTCGTGGGCACCAAGGCAATTGCCACCGGCTGGGGCACGCTGCAGGAGGACGGCAAGCCGTCGTGCCTGCTGCAGCAGGTCGAGGTGCCGGTGCTGGACAATGACATCTGCGTGGCGCAGACCAACTACACGCAGAAGATGATCACCAAGAATATGATGTGCGCCGGCTATCCGGGCGTCGGAGCGCGCGACTCCTGCCAGGGCGACTCGGGCGGCCCGCTGGTGCGCATGCGGCCCGACGACAAGCGCTACGAACAGATTGGCATCGTGTCGTGGGGCAATGGCTGCGCTCGACCCAACTATCCGGGTGTCTATACGCGCGTGACGAAATACCTGGACTGGATTATGGAGAACTCCAAGGATGGCTGCTTCTGCGATGAGGATTTCTGAGCGACAGCGACAGCGCATGTGGTTAGATTTTTTGTGTATTTTGTGACGGTTTCAGTCGAACCGCACACAAAAGCGAGAATATTGTAGTCGAAACTTTGTATTTTTATATTTGAAAATTAATAAATTAAGTGAATACGAATAAGAGAGACAAGACGGCTTGTTGTTGTTGGTGGCCAAGGGTTATTGGAATGCCGGATGGTTGGTTGTTTATTTTTTTAAATTTAAAGATTTCATTTTAATCTATTTACATGATTAATCCAACACATTTGCTACGCAAAATGTGAAACAACAACAACAACAAAAATATGGTACGCATTCATATTGGATTCATTCATATTTAAATGTTTTAAGTTGTACTCGTATGTAAAAAAAAATTTTTGCAAGAATTACAAAAGAAATACCTAAAAAATTAGATATTTAAATTTTTTTCGTTTAATCTACAACTGAAAACAGATCGCAAGAGTTCAATAGCCCATTCAAGGTTAAACTTCAGCCATTCATATTTAATAACCCAGCGAAAAATTTATTTGCAACTAAACATTTTTAATAAGTTTTTTAAAATATTTAAGGTGGATAGGTAGGTTGATGTAATTAGTTGACCACACATAGACTTTTATTGGGTCCTTAGCGTTGCCAGTCTCGATAGTCCAGCGGGTAGCGCACTGGCTTCTCATACCAGAGGCCCTAGGTTCGATTCCTAGCTCGGGCTGGTGAAACGCTCGTCCAGTTCTGTCGCTATCCACATGAAGCAGTTTTTGTTTGATAAATAGATTTAGATTAGATAGAATAGATTTCGAGTCTTTTGGCAAACGCTTCATGCAGTGCGGCCAACTAGGCAAAGAATATTTCAGGCAACCCAGTAGGTCAGTAATTTGGAAAGTATTAGTGTTCAGTTCTTAGTATTTTGAATGTATGTTTACCGAGTTAAGGTAATTTTCGTATATTTGTTATTTGATTTTCGGAATTTTTCGGGTTGTTTAATAGTCATAAATAATAAAGAAAAATACATTTATTGATTCATGTTTAATAGAGGCAATCACAGTTCAGACAAAATAAAACGCATTGTTTACTTTAGCACTTCAGCTCTCTCTGTTGATAAAATCCTGATAAACTCGATTCGACTATAAAATTCTGTGTTTAAATTGGGTTCCAGTCATACCTGTAGACAATGACGCACTGATGGGGGGTTTGGGGGCTCAAACTCCACAAATATTACAAATCTGCTTGCTACACAAATAATGGCTGACAACTATGGTTTCAAATGGTTTTTGGTCTCCTAAGTACAAAACCCCTCCCCCAATTAAGATGCTGTGTGCGCCACTGCCTGTAGTCATTATGAATTTGCATAGCTAGATGCAAGTTAAAGTTCCAAATACCAATTAAAATACTTCACGCAAATAAATTGTATGCAAATTGACAGCGAACAAAGAAAAAATTACCAACTTAAGAGAAACGTTGCAGAGGAATTTGTAATTATTTGCCCTGCTAGCTGTTTAAGAATCGAGAAAAAACAGACAACAAATGAGCATTGCAAACAGATTGAATGGTTAAAAGTTAAAACAGACAAGATGCCGAACAAAAAAAACAGTCACACACCGGTTCGTCGAGCGTGGCTGATTAAAATGTAGACGCCGACAAAAATCACGGCACGGCAAAAGGTTTGATAAATATTTACATATGCATTGTTGGTATAAAAAAAAATGTATATATGTAAGTATGTAGGTATGAACAAAGTGCGCAAACGAAAACCTTTTAACTAATGCCGTCATGTGAAATTAAACAAACTGAAGCGCGTAAATTCACTTTTCCTCTCACTGTCACTGAGAAGGCAAATTCCAACAAAATGTAAGTAAAAAAAAAATAAATAAATAAATTTTCTCTAAGAAAACAAACACCATTCACTGTGCACAGTGCGTTGGGTTCAAACAAAAGATGCTCAAAAAAATAAACAAAATCAATGAATTTAATGAAATGAAAAAATTTGCTATTTATGGAATTATTTTAGTGCAGCTTAGACAGTCTCATAGTTCTGCAACTTGACAGCTAGAGGGTTAAATGCTAATTTAAAATTTAGTTAAAATTTAAGTTAAGTTTAAAGTTACTTTAACTTAAAATTTAATTAAGTTAAATTTTTTTATAGTGAATTTCAAATAGTTGAATTTGGCCGTAAACATTTTGTTAATTTTTGGCCACCCAGAAAGCACTGCGACTGTTAGACGTTCACTCTGAAACCAGTCAAAGCCCAGACAAAAAACTTAATTAAAGCTTAAATGGGGATTTTTGTATTCTTTGTTTTTGCTGAAATTCACACACAGAAGCTCGGTGGAGGTGAAAAAGGCGAAGATAAAACCAGTTGCATTAAAGTCGATGAGCCGCGCAAATGAAACGAAAGTGAAGCGGAGAGCAAAGTTCCAGCAGCATTCAATTGGACGTGTAATTAAGTTCGCGTACTTTGTGCTCGCGAGTGATCTGCAAGTGAAATGGCAATGCAGCGAAAAGGCTGTCTGAGTTTATTGTCGGAGTTCACTGCAACACCGACATAAATGAATCTGTTGGGATGGAAAAAGGAATGCGTGTTGCTTAAGTCTGAATGAAAGCTTTAAATGAAAAAAAAACAGCTTGAATGCAGCATCGATATTTTCGAGAGAGAACCAACTGAAATTGGGCAAATTATTTAACCCGTTAGAAAAGCAAAAATCTGAAAAGTCGTTATGTAAAATATTTTTACGGGGTTAATATTGGAGCAAAAAAAAATTGCAAAAATGTTTATGATCATAGAAATTTAACTTTCACCGCAAAAGTTTAGTGTATGTGATTGATGATTCCAAAACCAGTCAACACTAAAAGAATAAATGTTATATAAGGCACTGACATGCGCAAGGGAGCTTTTGGGGGATTCACACAAAAATCTGTTTGCGACAAAAATTGTAGAACCACATCACATCGCATCATATCACATCACATCCCATCACATCAAATACTCGTAACATCCCATCACATTACATTCCGTCACATGCCGTCACATCACATCACATCACATCGCATCACATCACATCACATCACATCTCACCATATCACATCACATCACATCACATCTTATCACATCACATCACGTCACATCACATCACATCACATGACATGACATGACATGACATGACATGACACCACATCACATCACATTACATCACATCACATCACATCACATACTCGTAACATCCCATCACATCATATCACATCACATCACATACTCGTAACATCCCATCACATCACATCCCGTCGCATCACACCACACCACATCACATCACATCACACCACATCACATCTTATCACATCACATCTTATCACATCAACCCTTCCCATCAACCCCATATTCCACACAACTTTGTGAACTTTTGACCTGATAGGTTCCAACAATTTTCGTAAATATAAAAGGATTTGTTTTAAGATAGATAGAACTTTGTTGGGATAAATTGTTCCAGGAAAGGATGCGAGTAGAAATAGGATCGATAGATCATTAAACCCAGCACTTATTTGGCCTCCTCCCGATGGAACACCTGACGATAGTACCGCGTGGGCCACAGAACGAGGTGGTTATAGTGAAGTAAAAGTCCCAAACTGACGGAGTTTTGGCTTTCAATGTTTACTATTTCTATAAAAACAGAGGGCAGAGGGTTTGTGAAGTTATTGGTGTACGGTATAAAATGTTCGGCGTACTCCAATCTGGAGCAGGAAGCCAGCAGAATTGGTCTTACGGTGAACGAGGACCAGATAAAGTACCTTCTTTAAATACAAAAAGAGTCTTAGCGTCTGGGACAACAAGTCACTGTTGGCAGGAGTGATTTCAAAGTGTTCAAGTGCTTCAAGTCTAACTTGGTACCAGCATCAACACAAAATACTGTCTAGAGATCACACGAAGAATAACTCTTGGCAACAGGTGTTACTTTGGGCTCAGTGGGGAATTGAGACGTAGAGCCCACCCCCTCGACGAATAAAAGTTAAATTCTACGAGGCGTTTTTCATCCTCGTTCTCTTATATGGAGCAGAATTGTAGGTGTTCTCGACCACCGATGAAAATGTTTTGATCTCGTTCAAGAGATCCACAAGATCTTCGGTTTTTTCTGCTTTGGAGATGAGTACCGCATTCGAGGGAAGAGAGGGCTGTATTAATTATACTGGCACATGGAAGTGTATAAAAATACAACGGTTGCGCTGGTTGGACCTTGTTGCCTCTATGCCTGAAGATGCTTTGGCAGGGCGGTTTTACGAGCTGGTAGACGGCGCGGAAGAGGGTGACTATCCATCCATCCATCCTGTGGACTGCCAAGACAGGACAAAAGTAGCTGGCTCGTTTTTTTTAGATTCGATTAGGGCCCATAAACGGTTGTAGCGCCAGTGAAGTAAGTAAGCAAATTTCAAGATATCATTGAGAGCAGCTAATAGCAGAGATACAGCTAGAGATTTTTAAAAATTGTTTAAAATTGAATTAAAAGAATAGAGCTCTATAAGGAAAGTTAAACAACATTCGCCGGTCTTGATAGTTCAGTTGGTAGCGCGCTGGCTTTTCATTCCAGAGGCTTTAGGTTCGATTTCTCGGATTCGGATTCGGCGTTAAACTGTAGGTCTCCTCTCCCAATCCCCCATTCTTTTGAAATGGGGGGGGGGGGTGTTGTAACACATGCTGGAAAAAACAGTGTTGCATACACATTTCAAACGGGTGGAATTTGTGGTATCACAATGAGCCTCACAATAGGCCCCCGAGTGTGTCTCTTACGCAGGCAGTTACCATAACCGGACCTAACCTAACATTAGTCTGACGGAGGTTCTATAGACAAGACGGATCTGGTGTTACAAACCATTAGGGGAACACAACGGATCTAAAAAATCGCTGGATATACATTTTTTTTTATAAATCTAATCAAATCTAATAAATTGAGATTTGATAAACAGTTGTTTAAATAAATTGAAATAATGTTGTATTTTTTTAATTCTCACTATATAAGAAACTCATAAGGAGAATATAATAAATTTAACAGTCGGAATATATTTTTTTTATAACTTTTACTGTACTTTTTTTTATAAATCTTAACATATCTGAAAGAATGAGATTGGGAACAACATTTCCATAAATTAAAGCTGTTTAAATCAATTAAAATAATTACGTATGTTTTCAATTTCTCACTATTTTAAACACTCATAAGGATAATACAATAAATTTCAGAGGTCGAAGTGTATATAACTTTTTATAAATTCTAACAAATATAATAAAATGAAATTGGGAAAAAATTTCCATAAATTTAAGCTTTTTATAAGTTATTTCTTTAAAAGAAAAAAGTGATAAAGAAAAAAGTTATAAAACATTTTTTGCATTCCTCAATAATTAAGCAAAAAGGTTAACCGACTACGAATGCAAATCAAAATGACTTGACGAAAAAACCCTCATAATTTATTCACCACAACTTAATTGAGAGACACGCGATTGGCAGACTTTTGGCAAAAATTCATTTATTAAATCGTAGACTGGCGCACGCGCTGCAACGCCCTTTGCGCTGCTCAAATATGTGGCATTAATGGGTTAATGATAACCCAGTGGCCGGAAGTGTGTAGCGTTTGTGACGTAACTCGCTGTGGCTTTGAGTGAAATGAAGTCAAGCAGCCAGCAAAAGGAAAACCAAATATTACGAAAATGAAACAGCAACCAACAGCAACGAAGAGAAGCCAATGAATGATGGCAATGGACAGACGATTTTCATGTGCACTGCGTGTGGTTTTCCACTGTTTTTCACGTAATGCAATCAAAGCCACGCAAAAAGAAATGGAAATAAACACAACAACAACAACTATAAAGCAAATACAAACCAACTCATTCACCGTATTAGCTCGGCGACTTATCAGCCGGCAGCTGTTGGCAACACTCGGAGAGGCGCAACGACGTCAGTCGAACAGCATCTCACAGTCGACCGCAGATATCAGTTGGCTGGGCAGATGTCACGCCAAAGTGGCGTTAGCATCCACAACAACAGCAACAATAATAGCCACGCAAAGCCGAGCTGTGCCTTTGGGGCCGACGAGTGACACGCAAATGTGCGGTGTGCGCGTCTAATGGACGCCGCCTTCAAATCTCCAAAAAAACAAAGCACAACAAGCGACGAGTTTTTGCGTTGCTATTTTTTTTTTATATATTTATTTTATTTAATTTCTTTATTACTATTGCTGCGGCTAATTTTGTGTTTTTCGTAGAGTTTTTGATTTGTTTTATGTAAGCATACAAATTTCAACACTGTCAATTGCTGTGAAAAAAAACAAAAGAAAGCAATGAAGTTGCGAGTTTGTGTTGCTCTGAGATCAAGAAAAAAAACATTCGATGATTGGTGCATTTCGTTGCAACGTTGAAGCGATCGTTGACTGTGGATTTGGTGGTGAAAGATGGATGCTTTTTGTGGGTGACCTGCACACTCGACATGGACACTTGAGCACGATTTTTTTTTTGTTTAATGTTGACAATTTTCACTTTACTTTTTTAAGCTTTTTTGCTGCTTTTGTTTTTTGTTTGTTTACTTTTTAGTTATATTTTTGCTTCGTTGTGTTGCTGTATCGCATATCGCTTTAAAATTATTATTTTTTAAACAATAACGATTATAAATATTTTTGCTGACCGTTGGCTTATCCTACGGACGGAATAAGTGCGCTTTTTTCTTGTACCGTAATGCATATTTAATTATGGTTTCTTAATGGTTTTTGTTGTATAGAAATCTACTCTCACTTTTTATTTTAATGAAAAATTTCACTATAAATTTTATGATTAAATATTAGATGCAAACAATTGCAGCACAAGCATAGATACGAGTATTTGTAATTTTAAATAATTCATTGAATTTGAAATCATTTTTGCCACTTTTAATTTGATTTCTTTCCATTTGATTAATTGTTTTTTTTTCTTTTTCTTGTTCACTCCTCTCGGGAGCATAGGGCCTTGTGTTGGTTTTTATGTAATATATTTTTTTTTTAATTTTTACTTAATTATGTATTAACTCACTTAACTTTACTTAATTATGTACTAACTTTTTTTATGTATTTATTTATATTTACTATATTTTTATAATTAAATCTCATTTTGCAAAAAAATTAAGCACAACCATAGATATTTTTAATTTTAAATTATTTTTTGAACTTTTAAAATTGTTTCCATTTGACTTTTTTCCATTTAATTTATTGTTTTTTTATATATTTATTTATGTATTTATTTTATTTAATTAATTAAAATGTATTTATTAATTAATTTGTTTTTTATTTATTTATTTCTTTTTTTAATCATTTGTGTTTTCTTTATTTATTTTGTTCTTTATTTATTTATCTGAATTTATTAATTAGTTTTTTTATTTGTGTTTTTATTTTTTAAATCTTTATTTATTTATTTTTTTATTTTGTTTTTTCTTTATTTGTTTATTTCATTTATTTATTAAATTGGGTTTTTTCCTTATTAATTTATTTTCTTCTTTATTTGTTTTTCCTAATTTTTTTATAAATTTTTGTTTATTGGTTTATAGATTTTATTATTTATGTATGTATTTATTTGATTTAGTTAATTAATGTATTTATTTATTTCTGTTTTTATTTTAATTTTTTATTTTATTATAGATATTTTTAATTTTAAATAATTTTTCTGAATTTAAAAAATTGTTGCTGCTTTCCATTTGACTTCTTTCCATTTAATTTATTGTTTTTTTATATATTTATTTATGTATTTATTTTATTTAATTATTTATTCTTTTATTTTTTTATTTATTTTTAATTTATTTTTTTAATTATTTGTGTTGTCTTCATTTATTTCTTATTTATTTATTTATTTATGTATTTATTTATTTGATTTAATTTATTTATTTATTGGTGTTTTTATTTTTATTTTATTATTTTATTCTTCTTTTAATTTTTAATTATTAGTTCATTTTTTCAATTTATTTTTTCTTTATTTATTTGGTTTTTTTCTTATTAATTTGTTTCCTTATTTATTTGTTTTTTCTTTATTTATTTTTTCCTTTTTTTTATTTTTTATTTATTTATAAATTTTTGTTTATTTATTTATAGACTTCTTTCATTTGTTGTTTTCTTCCTTTATTTATTTATTTATATATATTTTATTTATTTATTTATTTAGCAGTTGTAGTGGTGCAGTGATCGAAATCCATTTGCCCTCCCGTCTCTTTGGATGGTATTGCGACTTGATGTTCCCTGTTACTTTGCTTTCAATCTACCTGGCCTCCGGATAAAACTGAATAGAGCTAAAGTGACCCAAGGTGATCGCTTCTCAACACATCAGTACCAGAAAGATAAAACTTCGTAATAAAAAAACTTTTCAGACAGTTTTGTTTGAACGCACATTAAAAATGGATACAATCAAAAATAAAATACGCTGCTTATTTATCTTTTATATGTATATGTTGCTAGTTTATTAAAATCAGCAATCGGATGATTCTAACTATGCTATATGAAGCTTACTACAGATTATAGTTGAAGTTTATATGTTAAATTTTTAGTATTAATATGTATTAGTAATTTTTAAATTTTTTACAATTTATTTCTCATTTATATTTTTTTACTGGTTTATTAAAATCAGTGTTTCTTAAAGATATTTTTAGTTTATTTAAATATTCAAATTGTTTGGCGCGGAAATTTTTCAGTTTAATTTAATTCGTTTTTTAATTAACCACTATATCAGAAATTCTAAAATTTTTAATTTTTTTCTGATTTTATTATTTTTCAAATTTTTATTTTATTATTTTTTTGCTTATTTTTTTACCAAGTATTTTCGTTTCACCCGAAATGACGCGTTCACATTTTTCTCGTTTCGTTTGTTTATTTTTCCACTTTTTTTCTTCTACGGATTAACGCTTCGTAAGCATAGAAATATCAACTTTTTTCTCTGCTCCATTGCCCACACCAAACACATTTTTTATCAGTAATTACTTTTTTGTTGTTGATATTTTACGTTTATTTTGCACTTTGTGTTTTGGTTAAATATTTGCGATTTGTACTTCGTTTTTTGTTGTCGTTTTTTTATTTCTAGTTTTCAGCATTCATGAAACTTGTATATGTCTGTACGCGTGGTTTTTGTTACTCTAACTGTGGTTATTGTTGTTGTTGTGGGGGTTTTTTGCCAAATGGCAGTGGGTCAACACAGAAGCAGCGACCGGCACTGGGCGAGACACCTCGTGCGTTGTTGGCATTGCGCGCAGCCTCCCAGCGGTTAGTGGGTAGTTGTTGTTGTTATTTGTTGTTGTTGTTGCAAGACCAATGCGCCACGTGGAACATATTTGCTCTTTTGCAACGGGCACTGCAAGTGAATTGCACTTTTGTAGCGTGGCGGGCCATAATTTTCACTTATGCGACAAAACAAACACACACACACACACACGCACACAACACTACACCAGTCGAACGCCGAACGCCGATCTCCCTACACCGGTGACACTATTTGGCGGGAGTACAAAAACAACTGAAATCGTAGAGCTGTAGGAAAAAAATGTGTTTTCGATTTCTGTTGTCGGGTTTTCGAATTGTGTTGGCTGACTGGTTGACTAACTGGCTGACTCGCTTGGTTCGGCTGGCGGTGCTGCTGTCCCGTTTGCCATTCGCTCACTGACTCACGCCGATCGACGTTGTGATCTTGGCTGCTTTTGGACACGGCAAAAGACAACAACAACAACAACAACCACTGCCGCAGCAGCCGCAAAAAACTCAAAATCAAATAAAGTCAAACCGAACCAGCGGGCCGCTGTCGGTCGGGTGCTTTTTCGGGCGCCCGCAACCCGCTGCCGTAACGTTTTAGTGCGCCGCGCTCCTGCAACCAGTCGACCGCATTCGAACCGCCCGCCCGTTCCGTATCGACGCGGCGCGTTTCTTGGAGATACACAAATTTCTCAATGCCCGGCGTACGTACGTACCGACTAGTACTGCGCGCTGCTCCGACGCTGCGGCCGTTATTGCTGCTGCTGCCGCTGCTACTGGGCGCTTTTTCATATTCGTGCCGCTGTAGCTTTTTTCCACACACAGTGTTGTTTTTCATTTTTGCCGCATGCCGTTCACTTGTTGTTGCCGTTTTTGCTTTTGCTTTTATATATAATATAATAGTATTTCTTTTAAACGTTTTTTGCGCTATGTACACGTTGCTGTTTTGCTTCCACAGCTGTTCTTGTTTTTGTTGTTATGGCTATTATTATCAGTGTGGTTGCTGTTGTTGTTGTCGTGTTGCCACTGTTGTGGTTGTTGCTGTTTGGAGATTTTTCTTTGCATTGCTTAATGAAATACAGGGTAATTAAGCGTGTTGTTGTTTTCATGTTTGCGATGCGTTAATACGTTGTATTACATTTGCCAATGGCGTCGACATGGCACACAGTTTTTGATTGATGCATTGAACTACAAGTTCGGTGATTGTGAGTTCGAAGCACAGCTTAGCTAACAAGAGAGATAAGTTTGCTTTCGATTGCTATATTTTCTTAAAACAAAACTTTGTATTAGGACATCAGTCTCACTGTAGTTTTATGTGAAAATCAATCAGGGTATTCACAGTTTAATGTATTTGTGATAATTGTTTACAAAATGAACAACTTTTTACAACCGATCGTTAATGGCCACCTTGTAGATTTCCGTATTTGAAGAATCAGCTTATTTTGTTTACATTTTGCTTAGGTAGGGATGCACATAAATAGAGGTATCGATATTTTGTGTTCTAAACTGAAAATGACTTTTTAGAATTTGTTTAAAAATATTTGAAAAAAACTCATGAAAAATATAAAAAAAAACCATTAAATTTTGGTTAGTTAGGAATGCAAATAAATAGAGATATTGATATTTTGTGTTCTAAACTGAAAATGACTTTTTAGAATTTGTTTAAAAATATTTGAAAAAAACTCATGAAAAATATAAAAAAAAACCATTAAATTTTGGTTAGTTAGGAATGCAAATAAATAGAGATATTGATATTTTGTGTTCTAAACTGAAAATGACTTTTTAGAATTTGTTTAAAAATATTTGAGAGAAACTCATGAAAAATATTTTAAAAAAAACCATTACATTTTGGTTAGTTAGGAATGCACATAAAGAGAAATATCGATATTTTGTGTTCTAAACGGACAATGACTTTTTAGAATTTATTTTAAACTATTTGAGAAAAACTCATGAAAAATATAGAAAACCCATTACATTTTGAATGTAATGTAAGAATGCAAATAAATAGAGATATTGATATTTTGTGTTCTAAACAGACAATGACCTTTTAGAATATATTTAAAAATATTTAGAATATATTTAGGCCGACAGACGGCCTAAGAGTCAATGTCGTACATTCTTTTATTCTTCTATTCGCCATTTTGTTTATATAAATATGAATTGTATTATAAAATATTAAGTTTTGTATAGTAATAAGGAAAAGATGAATTAATGAAATAAAATAATTTATCTATCTATTAATCTATATTTAAAAATATTTAGGAAAAACTCATGAAAAATATATAAACATTTAGAAAATATTTTTAATGACCAAATTAAACGCTTTTGACTAAAAATTTTTTTAATTTGCTCTTCCCTGTGTGGAAGGGCATCCCCTGAAATTATCAAAAGAGGCCAAATATCTTGGCATAATTCTTGACTCAAAACTTTCGTGGAAGCGAAACATTGAGGAAAGAATGAAAAAGGGGCTCAACGCGCTGTATGCCTGCAAGCGGACCTTTGGTAAAAGATGGGGATTAAAGCCCTATGTGATCCACTGGATGTATACGGCGATAATCAGACCCATCATTGCCTACGGTTCTCATGTTTGGTGGCCAGCCATGGACAGAAAGAACAACCAGAGCAATCTGGGGAAAGTGCAGAGACTTGCCACGATGGCGATCACGGGGGCGGCTAAAAGCGCTCCACGAATGGCCCTGGAAATGTTTATGCACCTTCCCCCAGTGGACCTGTTCGTAAAGGCCAGCGCAGCAAAGACTATCCTCAGATTGAGGGAGTCTAACCAGCTGAAGCCAGGCGGCTACGGACATTCCAGCATTCTGAACGTTCTTATAACTAGGTCTACCGGACCAGGTCTTCTAGATAAGGCCACTGATTTCCTGGTAAAGCGCAGTGACTTCAAATTAAAGATTCCCATTGACTATCCCTCCAGGGACAACTGGCAACAGCCCGAGGTGGAAGACTCTGCAGGAGTCTACTTCACCGACGGCTCGAAGACAGAGGATGGAACTGGGGCGGGTGTCTACTGTGAAACGCAAAATGTCGACCGGTCTTATAGACTACCAGACTATTGCAGCGTTTTTCAGTCGGAGGTTTTCACCATCATGAAAGCAGCGGAACACATAAAACACTCGGCACTTAGTGTGGCCGTCATTTGTGTTGATAGTCAGGCTGCTCTAAAAGCAATTGAATCCACTGTAGTGAAGTCAAAGGTAGTACTAGACTGTCGGAAAGCACTGGGTGGCATAAGACAGTGCAGCGTCCGTCTGTGCTGGGTTCCCGGACATAGCAATATCGAAGGGAACGAGCAGGCGGACGAATTAGCCCGTGCAGGGTCAGCGATGCCAGCCAGCGAGGCGGTCAACACGGTGCTACCACCGATCTCTGCTACGATGGGTTCAATTGGGGAGTGGCTCACACGAGCTACAAATAGAGCCTGGACAACTAGGTGCGACTGCAGGATTGCACGTACCCTGTGGCCGGCGCTCAACGCGAGAAAAACTAAGAGCCTCCTGCTCCTCGACAAGCATGCTATACGCATGGTCACGGGGGTAATCACAGGTCACTGCGCCATTGGTGTCATGCTATGCAAATGGCGTTTGGCGACCAACGATTTGTGCAGGGGCTGCGGAGACGAGGATGCAGTAGAATCAGTCGAGCATCTGCTATGCCACTGCCCATCACTACAAAGACGACGGCTCCAGACTCTTGGGGCAAGGTTCTTTGATGGGCTCGCGGAAGTAGCAGACGCACAGATTACCGATCTACACAATTTCCTCGCCAAGACCAAATGGTTCCCAAAAGATCCCGCCTGGATCTACAGGGATCCCAACAGATAGAGAAAGGCACCGGTTTCTCCGAAAATGAAGGGATTCACAATGGACCCAACAGGGTCTCCGAGTGGAAGTGCTTGCCGCACACACCCCTTCCGTAACCTAACCTAACCTAACAATTGGTTTAGATAATTAAAAACATGGATAACACAACTGGTGCTTTGAATAAAGTTCCCACCGCTACCAAAAACAAAAAAAAAAATACACAATAAACCATGAAATGTACAACAGAGGTTTTTCGTTGTGTTTTTGATATTTGTAGCAATTCAGAAATGCATGTGTTTTGTTTTTGTTAAATAGTCAAAATGACTACAAATATAAAATTTCTCAAAAATACACAATACAAGACCAAATGCAACACATCGTGAATATCCTAATTGTTTTCTTTGAAAATATTTATTTATTAACATAATCTCAGTTTTTGAATACATTTCTTCAGACTAATTAACAATGTGAAAAACTTAAACTTAATCGGGAAACTAACTTAAGAAAGTGACACTCTAACCCTTTCGACCCCAAAGTTGGCTGAGAGCAACTTCACCTATTTGTCATCTTATAGCAAAAGCTACGACTGATTTATGGGTTTAATTTAAGTAGGCACCAACAAATTAATATTTTTAGAAGTGAATTCAAAGCAAATTACCAAAATTTTACTGTTATCCCCAAAATAATTTCCAATAATTTGCAGCGATATCAGGGAAAGTTTGTGTTCCAATTGAAGTCTACGAATTGGGCGCGTTTGATCAAAACCCTGTTTCTTTAATAATGTATAATAACATCAAAAAGTGATAATTTTGTATTTTGCCATAAATATTAAATAATTTTTCTGTAATTAAAAAATATTGATACAAAATTTATTTAACCCGTTTTAAGCTAAAACTGTTCAAAAGTAAAATGGCTCTAGAACTCTAACAAAGAGGCGTGGCGACTTCAAATGTAGTGTGCATACTTCTTAGGGAATTGTTTCATGATTTAAATACCAAAAAGTAATATCGAGACACAGGGTAAAATTCGGGGTCGAAAGGGCTAAATATTCAAATATTATTCCTTCCTTTTCTTAAGGCAATAATGGGTTAATGCGAAGCATTGTGTTGGCTCGAGAAGGGATTACGATTATATGTTACTTACGTCAGAAGACAACGTTTAGTAGGAAGAATTGATCAATTTCTCTCAATTTTTATTCAATTTCTCCCCTCAAACTGCATTAGAATGGAAGTACTATTCAATCCATATATGAACCATTGATCAGAAAAAGTTTGAATCGTAATGGATGGAGTAAATACGCCATTTGGAATAAGATTCGGATACGATTAGAGCGTTTTGAAGTAGGTCTGAATTGGTTTGCAAAATTGTGGGCCTGTGGTCTAGTTGCAAAATGACTTTGTCGTATCACTTTAACCCTTCTTATCAAATAGTTTTCCTTCAATGCAAAGCCCAGAAAAGCTCCCAAATCAAAAAAATAACCTACCATCTCCTCTTTTGGAATTAGCATAAAACTGTCTCTTCCATCTGCACAAATTCAAGCACAACACCGATGGTTGCGGAAAGCGAGGTCTTAGTCTCGTTAGAGGTCTGTCGTGTCACTTATTATGTATGCATGTACATATGTAGGCATCAACTCTAGTCGGAAATGATCCATTGTTATGGTTTCATTGTATTTGAACGACTCATAATACAGAAACCACAACCAGCTGATCACACAAAAACCCATACATGAACACAAGCTTGGGAATTATGAATATTCAGCTTTATTGTCAGTGTTGATGTATTTCCTGGCTTGGGGCCATTGCAGTGTGTTCACTTTTCAGCGCCAGTCACAATGAAATATAAAAAAAACATTTAATTTTATTGATTTGAAGCAGCAGTTCACAAGGTAGAAAAACCTTGTTCGATGTCTTTCGACTTCAAACAAAAGCAATAATCGCTTAAGTCCATACTAATTATTTTGAATATGACAGCATCATTAACTCAATGATGCTTTAAGTCAACTTTGTCATCAAATTTTTTATTTTTGAGTCTTCCTGGAAACTATTTTATGTTCAACTCGTAGTGATTCTGTAAGTTCAGCTTGCACTGATTTCAATTCGTTTAATAAGTTTAAAACAATTTAATAATTTGTTTGCATTTTTCTTTGTTATGAAATGTTAATCCAAAAAATTTTAAAAGGTTGAAAAAAATGTTTAATTATTAAATTATTAAATTTAATTTAAATTATTTCTTTCTCTAGCTTTAAGCTTGTAATACGTTTGCAAGAACAACCTGTTCATAGACTTGAAATTAAATAAATAAATAAATAAACTTTAATTAAAATTTTTGTTTCTAATTGTGAATCTCCATGACTGGGCATTCAAAAAGATGGTTACCCTATTTGATTGGCCGACCACATTGATTATGACAACGATACCACCGCATCTGTCAAAATATAGACTTAAAAAGTTCCTATGGAGACGATTATTTTGACAATAAATTAAAAAAATTATAATTAAAATAAAAAAAATTAAATTATTATTTTGAATATAAATTTATTAGTACAGTGAAACCCGCTTAACCCATTTTCGGCCGCTACCAGAAATAGCCAATATTTTTTTAATTCCTTTTAAGGACTTACATTTAGGACCTTAATCAAGAATATTTTTGGATTTTTTTTGTGTTTTGTTTTTTACAAATTTTTTTTATAAATTAATAAAAATTGAATTTCAAATAAAAACAAATATATATGTATATAGTTTTAGTCCAATAATAATCAAGCATGAAAACAAACAATTGTTGGCTTACATATGTACATACATGACGAATTCTGTCCAATGGTCGATTTTTCGACCACGGAAAAGTACGCGGTGCTGAGAGGTAAAAATATTTTCATAATCTTATGGATATCAATTGATTGTGGTAATTTGATCTTTAGGCTTCGTAAATAATCAATAATAAATCAATAATTTGAAAAGGTTATTTATTTATCAGAATATTCAAAATATGACTAAAAAATGCTTTTTTTCGTGCCTTCGCCAACATCTCTAAATTTATCTTTTTTAAAAAAATTATTATTTCGGGGGGTTACCAAAAGACCAAAGCTATTTTAAGCATCAAAAGTTCAAAGATATAATGTCTTAGTGCAGAGCTACTCTCCTTCAAAGTGGCTGGTCGAAAAATCGACCAGCGGCCGAAAATGGGTTAAGTATCTAACTATCTTAAGTATATATCCCGTTTAAGTTAACATCATTTGTAGACATTATGCGCTACGTACTAAGAACTCCACTCGCTTAAGTACCTCAACAAAATAGCACCTATAGGTGCAGTACTTAAGCAAGTTTTACTGTATTTCAGTTAAAATTGACCAGTTTTAAAACTTATAACAAACTAGCTGACCCGGCGAACTTCGTCTCGCACAACATTTGTGTTTTTTTTATAATGAAATACGCGAGATAGCGAATGTATGGCGATGAAAATTGACGAAGAACACCAACTAAAGGAAGAGCTACTGATTAACGCAATCGAGGACCACAAATCGGCAATGTTGCTGCTACATTTCAGTAAAGAAATAGACGGTGTTTGAACCAGATTTGAGTTAAATGGGCGGTGCCACGCCCCTTTGTTCAATACCCGCACAATGCCCTCTGTCGAAAGAGAAAATGGTAGGTTCGTACTAAGTACCACGCCCCTTGTCCAACGCCCATCAAATCTTACCAGTAGAATGACTCATATTTGGGACGACGGGGTACTAAATTTCAGTCTTGTACAACTTACAATTTCGAAGATATTCGATTATTAAGATTTGGATTGTATGGGTGGTGCCACGCCCTCTCGTCCAATACTCGCCCCATTCCCTCCGTCGAGGGACATGACTAAATAGTAAGTTCGTAGTGAATTTAATTGATGTGTGATCTATGGTTCCAAAGTTATCGTCTGAAAATTGTCAGAATTTACGGTCAAATATGGCAGGGATTTTCCGACTTTTCCTAGAGATTTTCCGGAATTTTATTTTCTTATAAACCTGAACTGACTCAAGGCGAATCCAACAAAAAAAACCCATGAAAATCGGCCGGTCCGTTTGAGCGTGATGCGCTTACACATATACTATTGTGTCCAAAAAATAAGGTGACATTTGAATTTATGAATTATGAATGCATTATGAATTCCTTCCGCCGGGCCAAACAGTCAACAAGGAATATTATTTGAACGTAATGCGTCGTTTGCGTAACGCTATCCGCCTAAAAAGAACGGAATTGTGGAAAGACAATTCTTGGTTTTTACACCACGATAATGCACCATCCCAACAACAACTCAACCCATAAATACAATGTCACCTTATTTTTTGGACACAGTAGTATATAATTTAAACTTAAGTGTAATGACACATACTGTAATTTCGAATCAATTTCGAGTCTTAAAGCTGTAGTTAGACGCATTTGAGATCTTATTAACCCTGTAATGGTTCAACCATTCTTCAGCGAAAACGAGTAAGAGAGTAAAGTTTCTTTGCCTTTTAAAATTAAGCAATTCTGACAAAATTTAAACGCCATATTGTCTTACAAAAGTATCGAAAATAGCTAATTTCTGTCACTTTGGTAGGCATGGAAGGGAGGCGCGTCAGGTGGGCATGGTCAATTTCATATAGCCTATGTTAACCCCTTGAAAAAGAGAGTCTAGTAATATTAATGCACTAATGTACCATAATTGATTTCAAGCAATAAAATCGGCGTGGCAGGAAGGCGTATCAGATAGGCGTGGTCAATGTCATGTAGCCTATGCTTACCTCTATGAAACATAGAGTAGTATAATTTATATCAATATTGATTTGCAGACATGTACTGTCACTTTGTTTTGCTTCTTTAGTGGGCATGGCCGCTTCTATATAGCCTATGTTTACCACTGTTGCTGCTGATGCTGAATCGTTTGATACCTACATATATCGCCTTCCACATGTGTACCATAGTTGAGTTTTGTTACTATAGTAGGGCGTAGAGGTGGGCGTGGCTAATATCATACAGCCTATGTACTATTTTCACACAAAAGAATTCGTTTGATACTTATTTCATTTAAATCGGTTAGTGGCCCCTTGGGTTTTTATATAATAGTATATATAAATAAAGTTGACAGACTACCGAATATATCAAAATCTTGATTTTTTAAAAGATCATTATTTGCCCTTGTTCACTGAAAAATTTACTATTGATTGATTGAATAGGAATGCATTTTTTTGTACCTTTATGACGAATATACTCGACATAAAAAGTTAACACTAGAAAGATCGCAAGCTTTCCATACCTGCAAAGACTACATACTATCATATTCGCTGATATCTCGAAAAGTACACATGAGACTCCGCTAATTTTTTACAAAATAAATTTTAAAAAATTGTAATTTTTTTCACGATAAAAAAATAAAAGTCAGCACAGCAAACGTTCACAAAAAAACTAAAGAAAATACAGATATTTTAAATAGAAAAACGTCAAAATGATTGCAATGGTCTTTCTAAGGGTGTTAAGGGGTTAAAAAAGGTTGGAATAATCGCCTTAAATACATTCAATGAGCTATTTTGAGGGAGTAATACGAGCATTGATAAGTTATACGTATTTGCTTTGGTATCCTTTTATTGTTCCAAAGCAAGAAATATTTATTCAATCTTTCGGAAGACACCTCGTAGAAAAAATAGGTAGGTAGATGTAACTGGCTGGACATGAATGGTCCCACAAAGACTTTTTTTGGGTCCAGATGGAGATGGGTTTATGAGATGTAATAGTGATCCGAACACTTCTTCTAGAATCCTTCTTCTTATATTTCTTCGTTAGAATTCTTCTTCCTGGCCTCTGCCTTTCTTTTTATGCTGTTCTCTAAGTATAAAAGATAACTAAATAAAGTTTAAAAGCAACTACTTAGCTTCAAATATTCGCCAACATGCACCAATCTTTTGTCAACATTCATTCAAAGCATTAAATTGTCTTTTGATAACCTATAAAAACACCTAAACATTATTTATCGCTACTTACTATTCGTTTAGTACCTCTTAAGTGCTGCACATGTGAATGAATTATTATTAATAATATTGGCTTTTAGTTTGCTAGTCACTTTGAACCTTATCACATTTTTCAAAAATAATTTTCTCTATTTATATAGTTTCAATGTAAATAATAAACAGTCAATATTGCGCAGCCACACACCATCAAATGCCCAATCAACTATTATTAATTAACCCATAAATGCAAATGCAGCAAACACGTTTTCATAAATGCCAAGAAGCGCAAACAGAGCGTCGCGAGCGAACAGTGCACAGCTGAAAATGAAGTAAAGAAAAACGCCGCAAAGATGTTGAAAACGTTGGCGATGAGCAGTGGGAACGGCCAGAAAACTGCATCTCCCATCGGTGACATACTTTGTACGGGAACTGCAACTGCGGCAGCGAATGCGATTGCACAATCAAGCGTGAAGTTTTCAATTTGTGCATAATTATGCAATACAGGGTGCAGCTGGTGTATGCTGTAGACATTTTGAGCAACTTTTGTGGCAACAAAACTTTAGAGCTAACAATAGAATTGTATTTCGAGTTAACTAATTCACAAAAATATTTTATTTTTAATTTAAAAAAAGTATTAAATACTTATTAATATAGGGTCAGTTGGGGGAAAAGTAAACAAGGGGTAATTGTAAACAGCGGTTATTTTATGCTTTTAAAATTAACTGCAACAGACCATGACCCCAAAAAATATTAATTTAACAACCGATGTGAAGTTAGCCTCGATTCTCTCTGTTAACCTCAAGTTAGAATCGAATTTTTCTGTTAAACGGGTTCTGTAAGCAACATAAGAAACATTACGAAATCTTAACAGAAAAAATTTGCAGCGAAAATCATTCGAACAGAAAAATGTTATTTGCTATAATTAGATATACATAATTAATACATGTTTTGTACATAACAGCACATATTCCAAAAGACTTGTTACGTTAACGAGTTAGGTGCATAACCAAAGCGGAAACATCAATAAATACAACACAGCCAAATTATTTGGTATGATTCCCAATATCATCGAAGCAATAGCAAAAATGTACCATAGTCATTTTCAACACTTTTCAGCTTTTTTCCTTTAAAATCTAAGAGCCTCAAAATATGCAAAGTTCCTAATTTTTTTTGTTTCGAGCAATTCAAATTTTTGTTTGTTGTTTGCTTGTATTTCAGACTATAAATGGAATATATAAAAGAGCATATTTTGAGGCCCCTAATTTTTGTATTCCGCCAAAAAATTTGGCTGTGTTGTATTGCTTAATGGGTCGGCTTTCATTATACACCTAACTCGTTAATTTATTTACAAAAAATGTGTATGGTTTTGACCATCAAAGAAAACGCCTTAAAATTCCATATTTTCCGACTTTAAGGTCCAATTACCGCGGAATTTTAAAAATTATCAAAATAAGTTGCATCGAAAAAGAAGCCGTGCGGTGTTG
Source organism: Melieria picta (assembly GCA_964056695.1). Classification (NCBI taxonomy): domain Eukaryota; kingdom Metazoa; phylum Arthropoda; class Insecta; order Diptera; family Ulidiidae; genus Melieria; species Melieria picta. Next base: position 46,360,282 of record OZ057399.1, read on the forward strand.
TTAATACGAGAAGGTGAAAATCATGTCAATCGGTTTTTTGGTTTAGAAATTACGATCAAAAATATGGAAAAAGTAGAGGAAAAACTGAAAAAATGACACGGTACCTATATCTCACTAACTAGAGCTGCTAGAAAAAATCTGAGGACAGATTCGAAATCAGCGCACCCAAATTAGTAAGAAACAGTAGAAAAACTCCATGCAACAGAAAAAAAGTGTTTTTTGTTGTGCTGTGTAATTAGAGACGTGTTTCTCATTTTTTTTGGGAAATCACAATCTGACGGGTAAACCAATGGTTACAAATGTTTATCGAGAAACATGATTTCATGGATTTTTTTAATCTAAAACTTAACCATAACAGATTTTTGAAAATATTCCACTTCAAATATTATAAAATCAAGTATATATACATTTCTGTATACAAATAGTACTACTGTCATAAGTTTGGGTACTGTGATGTACTATATCACATTACCCGAACTTTGGTATATCACATTACCCGAAATTGACTTTTTGCGAAAAAAATATTATTAAAGAAACAATAATAATTTTGTTACCTCGCAAACTCATAATCGATATCACTGATTTACTTCTGATTAGCCTCGAACTTTCTAATAATATTTTTTTTGTACCTTTTAAGCTTTCAAACTTCATGACCAAAAACTTGTGCAAGCACTACTCAAAGCACTTCATCACACTGACTGTAAACTATTTAAGCAAACACATCCAAAATCATGCAGCACGAGTTTTTTTAGCTGTTATGATGTTTTAAAAAGGTTAATTTTGAAACAGCTCAACGCACTTGTGAAATAAGCACTTTTATCACATTACCCGACCATATCACATTACCCGAACTTACTCTATCATTTCCAGTGATCAGAATGCCACGAACGTATGTAAAGAAGAAGCCATTTGTAGAGTACGACGTAAAAGATGTAGAAAACGCTGTTAATAATATTATTAGTAAGGAAAAAAGTCAATACGAAGACTTAAGCCAAGTATGAAGTATGACGAAGTTTTGACTTCTGACTCAAGGAAACAAGCCAAAAAGATAGCAAACGAAACTCCTAAGCCCAAGAGAAAGTCTGTTTTAGAATCTAAAAAGAACAGCTTCCATAGAAAACACGAACAAAAAGCACGAGTTCAAAGGACTCTGCAAATGGAAAAGACGTTGTCCATGAAGATGGTAGTGCATGCAATGAGGAGTTTGAAGTTGATGATGTAGATGAGAACCAGGAACTGGGATCCGCGGATCCAGCTAGGCTTACAAAAGGTAAATTTCTTTTTTAACTTTTTATTATTTTGCAGGCTATAGTTTATTACCTTAATAATCCTTTATATGTAAATGTAAGCATTGCACCCTATACCTACCTAGATACCGAAGTCCCTAGTGTCGACAGGGAGCGAAAGCACTGTTCCCTTTTACCCCTGAATTTCAAAAATAATTTGGGTAAACGTAAACACCACTCTTTTGCGCTTCGTGGGTTTTAAAGAGCGAGTTACTGATCACCAGTGCAATACCTGATGTTTTTTAAAAATAATGTTAATTTTCGAAAGTAGAAAGGGTGTCCTAAAATGTCTTTCGTTCAGTTTTTTCAAAGTACTTGCGTAAAAAAGGGAAAAGTGTTTACATTTCCCCCAATTGACCCTAAATCAATGTAAATGTAAATAGAAACATATAAACAATTACAAAATTGAATGTAAATACCTAAAAATAATGGCAAATAGTGGCGAATTCTGCCGAGTATTTACAATCGCTTGGCACTTTGACATTTGCTGGGCAAAATTGCAATATTCGAAATACTTAAAATAGCGCCGAGACACAACGCTGCCAGCGTCAATGGACGCAACGCCATTCAATCCTCGTTCGTAATTGAATTGTTAAACAATGTAATGGACAATTTTCTGCCCGAATTCACAGATTGACATTTGTGCGTGCCGGCGCAATGAGCAATATTGCACTGAAAACAGCTTTACAACAACAAACACAGCATGAAGCAACCATCAACCGAGGCTTCAGCGTATTCATGTTCAATTTAACGGGGTTAAATCTACTGTGTTACGCTACCCAATTGACACTTAATTGTACGACGATAAAATGCCAACACAGCAACAACAATAAACATACAAACATTTGTACATAAATGCCGGTGGCAGTGGTAGAAGTAGAATGACTGTGCGCTGCGCGTCGGGCGAATGTGAATGTCGCGATGAAGTCGCTTCAAATAGCAATAAAAAAAACAAGTGATTTCTTGCGCTTACAACCCATTACTTTCGTTTTCCTTGAGTGGTGTTGACGGTGGCGCTTGACACTCGACGCTGTTGAGTTGAATAGCAATGCGCGCGGTAGACATATAGACATAACGACATGCACACATACACGCGCACACACAACAGCCGAAATGCGTTGTTAACAACACAGAGCGTGGCCCATTGCGGCTCGGCGACTGGTTCGTCTATTGTCGCTGTGCAACGACGCGTCTGCTTTGGTATTAACCAGATCTCTTCCAGTCGGCAGCTATTCAAATCTCTATAATCGTCAGAAGTATTTTCTCAGCTGCATGTGTTTGTTTTGTATTGTTTCGCATCTTTGGATGATTTGGAAATTAGTAGTTTGAAAAGCTCGGTTACAGTTTAATAGGTTTTAACCTCTTAGATCCAAATTTGTTTGGCTCTGCTCGATTGGGAGAGTTAAGAAACAGACGGTAGGTCAACTTCCATTTATGGAATTTTTAATTAAGAATGTCTTTAGGCCTTGTTCGAAACCCAGATAACAACTTTTCAGAGACATTTAATCCGTTTTCAAGTACTTTGCAGTGGAACTTTTCTGATAACTCAGCGCTTCCATCGAGGCTGTTCCTTATCACGTATGTTTCTTTCTATTAGATGGTCCACTTCTTGGTGTGAAAAAAACATGAATAAAAAATTTATATAAAATATATATAACGATACTTTACACTAAAAGATGAAAACTCTTCAGTGCTGGATTCGAATGCACTTAATTGCAATTTAAAAAAAAACTATGAAATTCTAAACTAAACCACGCAGGCGTTCCATTTAACCACTAATTTGAAATACAGAATGAAACACTATGACCTTGAAATTTTATTCATTCATAAGTAAATATTTGCAAATTTGTAGCTCGGCTCTCTATTTCTGCATTTTCTGCCAACTCAATTTAAAATGATTTTTACTTCATTCCATTTCGTACAAGACATATCAAACTGTTTTACAAAGTTTGAGAGCCACTGTAACAGTCTGAAGTGGTCGTAGCAACTTTGAAAAATATGGCTGTAGTCCACAATACAGTAAAATGAAAAAGTGTCTTGACTAAAAGCTCTCAACAAGTTGATCTCACAATGGCGCAAGCATTTGTTTATTGATGAATTTAGTTCAAATAGGTAACGAAGCGCACCGGATTTCTAAAAAGAAGGGAATCACAATGGCCTCAACAATAGAGTTTCCAAGTGGAAGTGCATGCGACACACTATATATAAACTAACCTAAACCACCGCCTCTATAATCATAAAGAAAAGTTGCTATTGGTATTTGTGCAACGTGTTGACGAAATGTAGCTGAACCACACTGTTGGTGTATTTTAGTTTCAGTTATCTTTGATATTAGAAGTTTGAAAAGCTGCAGAATTGCCAGTAATGTTTCAGCTATTCTCTCGTTAAAAAACACTTTAAAAATACATATATTTGTGCATTTTCATCCAATTCTATGCTCACTTTTACGATTAGCGGAATTTGCTGTTGCACTGACAAAATGCAACACTGTGCCTGGCAGCACTGCATCTTCCCATTCTCATTGGCATGAACAGCTGATCAAAAGAAAGAAATCAGCTGCAGCACCAGCAAATAGAAGCAAAAAGCATTGTCGACACGCAAAAACGTCAGAATTGTTTGTTTACTGGAACAACACAGCCAAGAATCAATCAGCCATGGTTTCACATCCACAGGACACAATAAAGAAAATCAATTTAACCCTTTTGAACGGCACCGGTTATGTCTTCAGCGTGGACGGTAAGCAAGCCGGATATTTGTTCGTCTTCATCCAAAACTCCAATAAAATATCCATTTGTCTGGTAGACTACCTGGAGCTGCGTCGGAACCATCGCATAGTGGGCGCCCTGGTGGGCACGTGTAATACCCGTGGCTGGTCGACGCATGACAGCAGTGAGTGCCGCAGACAAAAATTTTTTTGTAAAAGTAAAATCAAAATATATTTTCATAGCGCTGCCAGTGGAGCTGACGCCCCATGAAACACGACTGCTGCTAGAACGAAACATTGCGCAGTTGGTGTCCAAGCAACACGACCTCAAGCGCACACCCACTGCCAGCGAGTTAGTGGAGTATCAACAAAATCTGGATACTCAACTCAATGCACAGGCGGAGAATTTTAAAGCGGAAAAGCTGCGCGAAAGCGAACGAAACATGTGCAAAATTTTGGCAGGAAAGCGCAAGAAACTCCTGAAAGAAGGCATACCCGAGCAAGGTGAACTCTTCAACTTTTATCAGCATTTAATATTAATTTCCATCTGTCCGAAAACTTCTGTAATTTGTAGATATCAATTTGAATGCAAACGACATACTCAAAGAGATTGCTGACAATTTTGTGTTTGAACGCAAAAATGCACTACTGGATATTCCCTGTGCACATGCAGCACCGCATGGTTGGTGCTTTTGTATATTTATTTTAAATTTTTTAAAAATTTATTTACAATCTTGTACATAATAGCTTTCGAAATTGTTCAACTACCTGTGGACAAGTCACTGAAATATCGCGTCTTCTGCGAGCTATGGTCACGCGGCAAGTTTGTTACCGCTGGCGATGTTTTTGGTGCTGATTTTCTGCTCTACCCCGGCGATCCATTGCTCTATCATGCTTCGCATATTGTCATATTGCTGCCAGCGCCAGTAGTGCAACCGCTGGATTTGATTGCCAAGGTGCGCCTCTCCGTAATTGTGAATAAGGTTTGCGTCTTCGCTTATTTTGCTGCAACTGATGCGGAGACGGATGCAGATGATGCTGAACCGTCAATACATTACCAAACTGTGCTGTGGGAGGGCAATCGCGATAGAGAGAAACTAACAGCCAGCAACATGGCAGTAGATTCAGAGTCGTTTTCTTCAGGAGGCATTGAAGTGGTAGATAAAATGTCCTCTCATAACATTGAGTCCAGCTGAGCTGTTGCTGAAAGTATGTGAGCTCAGTTATCGTATGAGAAATGAGAAGATTACTTGACCCTCTAATGCATGAATTAAGTTCTTGATAATTTATTTAACATAGTTAGTTGTTTTGTATTTGTATTTTCATGCAGTTTGTAAGGTTGACAATTTACTAAAATATTGCAAAAAATATAAATTTTTGTTATTTCTTGTTAATGCAAGTTTAAGCAGAAAACCACATTGCCAAAAATGTCTATTAAATACTAACAAAATGACTGAATTTAGTTGATCGTTTGAAAATATTATATCGTTTTTTAACTTGAAGATTGTACATATATGTATGCTATTTTGTTTTGAAATGGACTTCTGCATTTGAAGGGCCTTCTCAAGTAATGCTTTAACTGTTAGCTATTAATTGACATAGAAAATTAAGTTAATTGTGTCCTAAGCTTAGCGAATAGCACTGGATTCATGTATGCAACGTATAAGGTGGAACTTATGTTTATTCTATGCGAATGTCCTGCGCTGAGTAGAAAGAGATTTCTCCAGTTTGGTCAGGCGTCAATACCGCCATCAACCATCTGGAAACTACAACCCCAAAAAGTGCTAAAATTTATAAACAGCCTTAACTTGGATGGTTAAAACAAAGGCTGCACAAAAGATCAAGTTGGTCGCAGTGCAGTATAGCCTATATAATAATAATAATATGTTTAGTTGTACTGATTTGGTTTATGTGTAACAAAGTTAAGTGTAACCTTAATGTGACTTCAGTATAACTACCAAAGCACTGGTTTTTTACATAACGTATTAGGTTGAACCTATGCTTATTTATTTGTACGAATTAATTTTATGAAAACATGAAAGTGCCATGAGCGCGAATCTCTACACAACTGACACTGATTTAGGAAATATTTTCATTTAAATCGATGTAATTAAACTAAATGCTTGCGAAAAATCCTAGAAACTGTAATACTGAATGTCTCTTCCATAAACAACAAACTCAATAATGGTTCTATAAGGTTGTCGTGTCAATTGTACATACAGCATGCATCAGACGAGCTTTTTTTTTTACTTCTAAATAATGTATAAATGTTTATAATATACAACTATGCAGTTGATGAAATGATTGAGTAAAATAAGTTCATTGACTCAAATGTAAATAATAATTTCACTGATAAAAATATGACTGATTGATAATTCTGATTTAACTTGCTTAAATTGAGCTTTTTTAATAAAAAAATTTGTGTAAAGTTTCGAATATTTTCCACAAATTCCATAGACCACACCTTATTTGGGAAATTGTTGAAGCTTTAAAAGTGTAACAAACGAATACTTATAGCAGAATATTTTATGGAGATTTTTTGTAAGAATTTGGAATATTGTGAATGGATCTTATTTATAAAATGGCCTTAATGTATAATTTGAATGAATTAATTAATTACACCATGCGAAAGCATTTTTCACACCGGAAAAAATCCATATGGGCGTGAAACTAGAGACCAAACATAGTAATATTGCGTAATCAGTTTTTCATTTCTACATCCTTTGTCCTTTTAAAAGGGCTTCAAAATTTTGAAGGGGATAAAAAATAAAAAAAAAAAAAAACCTTACCTTGTTAGAATGTGGCGATATGTATATCAAATGAAAGAGGAAAGGTTCAAGAATTTAAATAAAATTGTTTTTTTTATCTATTTGTAAAAAAATGATATAAAAAGGTCCTTTAAAAATTGTAATCCTTTATATCCTTGTAAATTTATATAGAATTTTCTTAAAAAGTAAGTATGTTAAAACCCAAAATCTCTTTGATCAAGTGTCAAAATTTCATTATTCTTACTTTTTTGGTTCGAAAGTTATTAAAAAAAGGCGGAAGCTGCAATTCTAATAAAGTACAAAAATTCTAATTTTTTATTTGCCCAATTTTTACACATTTTAGTAACTATGAAATCAATCAATCATTTTATTTAAATTCTTGCGTTTTTCCTCTCATTTGATATACATATCGCCATAACTAACGAGGCAAAGAATTTTTTTATTTTTTATCCCCTTCAAAATTTTGAAGTCCTTTTAAAAGGACAAAGGATGTAGAAATTAAAAACTGAGTACGCAGTATTTCTATTTTTGGTCTCTAGTGTGAGAAATTTTTTTTTATTTTTGTCGCACGGTGTTATTTATAACATAGCTTTAACGTCAACTTGATTTGAACAATTTATGTATTTTTTTTATGGTTTTAAATAAAGTAAAATTTGCGTAATATTAATTTGTTTTAACAAATTGTTGATGCTTTAGTCATAATTCAAGCATTCTCTGTTGCATAATGTATTAATTAGTATCGCTAAAGATTCTCTTCACTCATAACTTAAATGAATCATTTTGATTTGTGTCTTGTCGCAGAGTTGCTGTTCACACATGAAATCAATTAGCAATTTGCGAGCGCTATGTCAATCACATTTTTACCACCAAGCAGCAGACAATTGTTGGTGAAAAAGCAGCGACATAGAATGCTGCTTGCTGCACGCCACAGCAACTGTGGGGCGGCTGAGAGTTGATTGTAGTGACTGGCTGGCGGTGTGGCTGGAGTTGGGCTGGCAAATTAAAGCTGTGATTGTGAGTTGCACAGCAAATGGGATTGGTTGCAGTGCATTATTCACGCGACTTTTTAACAGGCCGCACGACAGAATCGCTGACGCGTTGCCGTGCCAGCAGAGTTGGCGTTGTGGCAGCGGCCAGCCGGACGTTTGGCTGTTGTTGCTGGCCAGTGCGTGTACGCGACGCATTGGACGCACTGCAATGGCTGTTGTCAATGTTGTTGTACGAATAGTTGTTATTGTTGTTGTTGCAGTATTTGTTTTATTTGCTATTTGTTGTCAATGTTTGTGGCAACAAGTCAGTTGACATGCCAAACGCCAAGCGGCCAATTGCTGTGCGTGTGTATGTGTGTGTGTGTGTTTGCGTGTGTGCAACGCATGTGTTACCTACTTATGCGACGCGCCCGTGGCATGGCCGATACGTTGCTGCAACAACGCAGCTGGCCTACGACCAGCGGCGCCGAATTCCGGCGAAAATTGACAAATGTTGTTTCTCTACACGCGGCCGTTGAGCTTAATTGCAACATTCGAACACAACGTGGTGTTTGTTTGGCGTTGCTGTTATTGTTGTTGTTGTGGTGCGTTGTCACGCAACGGAATTGCTTGTCAACATTTTGTTGGCAAATATTTTACATTTGAATACACAACTGGCCCAGGCAACTAAGTGCCAACTTGTGCGAATGCTTTGATTTGTTGCAAATGTTCGTTGCCGAACAACACTTCACAATCCATCCACGAAGTAACACACAATGTGCGTCTAGAAAGTGGCGCAAATCAATGCTGTTGCAAGTGCTCAAACAATAAAAGCCAACAACAACAACAATTGTTGCAGATAATGTTCAAAGCGTATTGGCAGTTTTCAGTAGCGCGTCAATGGCCAATTAAATTGCCGAACAATCGCCAACGGCCGCCATTAAGTGCGCAGCTACTGCGCGCACGACGACTGGGCCGCATTCAGCGCCGGCAAATAAAACTTCAGGAAGCCGGCGCGCATCGACGATGACAATTCTTTTATGACCCGCGTAACTGAATATGCGCGGTGCTCGAGACAGCCCAACAACAGTCCGCGACTGCAGCGGCGAGCACAAAAGCACAAAAACGACAATTAAAACGGCCCATTTGGCTGTGCGAACGTTCGAGCTGGCTTGCGTGCTGCATGCGGCATGCAGCATGCCGCATGCAATGGCCGCGCAAACGTTTACTGCCGGACACTTGTCAGCGCGGCGCAGATACTTTATTAATCGCTGCCGTCGTGTTAAGATGCTTAAACTCTAATTTTAACTGCCATTAGCACATTGCGCCTGCAGTTGTTGTTGCTGGCCATTGCATATCTACACAACGCCAGTCATTTGCCACGACGCACAGTGTCGCGATCCCATATAAGCCGTGGCCAAAAATACTTAGCGTTGTCCTATTTCGATGAAACTTGGTGAGATTGTTTTCGTGGTGGAAATTAAGAAATTTACAAAAATCATCAAAATTGGACTACTGCCACGCCCACCTCCCATACGAAAGGAACTGTAATATTGAAATAATTTTCTTAATATTAGTGATAGAATTATTAAATTTTGTATTTGAGCTTAAAATAATGACATAAAAGCTCACACTAAAAATGGGCGGTCAGTGGGCCACGCCCACTTTCAAAAATATTCGTATTTTACTACAACTAAAACTGTATTTTTAGAAGACTGTTTACGATACTCGTTCCACGATATAATTTTAATTGGTAAACTTTCTAAAACCTTAAAGTGGGCGTGGCAGCTGGAGCATATATATAAAGTGGCCAAAGCTTTTCCTTTATGAATTCATGTTTAATTTTTTCAGCGTGTGATACCATATTTTGGTATAAATGTTTAGATTTTTAAAGTGGGCGTGGCATTCTGCCTACTTTTGATGATACGAACAATGTGCCAACCTTGTCCTTTATACCAGGGACCGTACCGGTTATGGTTTATATCAAAAAAGTCAGATTTTACTTGTTATCTTTTAACTTTTATTTTTACCGACAAAAATAAAATTTATTTTGTGCCTTTTATTATTTCAGGCAAGAATAACTGTTACTTTTGACTTTTATTTTATCGGTGAAAAATAACAGTTATTTTGTGACTTTTATTTTTTCGGTCAAATATATCAGGCAATTTGAATTTTTTCAAAGGCCGTTTGACCGACTAAAAAACTATTGATACCATTTTTTTCGTCTCAGCAGACCGCACATTCTGAGCTAAGTATAAGACTTGTGCGACGAAAAAAATGTTATCAATAGTTTTTTAGTCGGTCAAACGGCCTTTGAAAAAATTCAAATTGCCTAATATATTTGACCGAAAAAATAAAAGTCACAAAATAACTGTTATTTTTGACCGATAAAATAAAAGTCAAAAGTAACAGTTATTTTTGCCTGAAATAATAAAAGGCACAAAATAACAGTTAATTTTAACTTTTATAGTAAAAGTCTAAAATTTAAAAGGCGTTTAATATTCGTGAAGCTGAGGCCATTACGATCATAATGGTATATTTGAAAAAGTCCACCGACAATTTTTTCGTTATGCCTTTTTGATTTGAAAATTGTAAAATAACAGTTATTTTCGGTCCCTGCTTTATACAGCTCATTATTTCAGCAGCTGCTTTGCCGCTACTTTCATTGAACGTCGGAAGCCATACTTCGAAAAAATCACCGTTTTTGACTGTAGGTGCCATTGCAAAAAGTAAATGTTTAGGTGGGGACGCAAACTTTGCTTTTGTTCATGCTTGACATCAACGCCCGTCTTATCTTTAAGTAAATTTATAAGAAAATCAAGTTTTATTGACCGCTTTCTGGGTTCAGCTTTACGCCACACTTCGAAGAAATCACATATTTTTAGTGGAGGCGTCACTAGAAAAATGCGAATAACAACCAAATAAGCACCTATAAGCAAAAAATTACTCCGGATTATATTAATACATACTTTTTTGAGTAATTTACGGTTGAAACTAAAAAAGTGTTTTTTGACGTTTTTTAAACTTTTTTCCACCAAACTTTTTGTGCTTTGTTAGAAGCAAACCGAAAAACGTAATTTTTCAATGTAACGGGATTTCACAGTTATTTCAAAGCAAAAACAAACAAATAGTACTGCAATACAGGAAAAATACCAAAGTTTTATTTAATATATAACATGATTATATTAGTACAAATTGTATATTTTTATTTGAGTTTTCATTCAGCATAAAGAATTACCCACAAACTTGGAACGAATGCGTATTTTTTAACATCAATTTTGAAGCTACATAAAAATGGAACGGAGTAGGATATTGAAGATCGGATAACGGATTTTTCTTAGTTGAGATATTATCTGTCGATTGTCATATTCAGTTTAGTCATTTTGTGACATTGATTTTTACCATTTTTGGCCACACTCGCGACACTGTGCGACGCGACGCGACGCCAGCCGGCCAATGCAACGGCAACGACATTTGCCTGCGGCCATGTTTAATTATCCTGTTTTATGGGTGTTTAATTTACTGCCTGCCAACGGTTGCTGCAAATTTATGAGTTTGTTTACATGGCGCAACATTTGCGCCGCGTCCACCAGTCAGCATGCAGCGTGGCCGGCGTCGGCATCATCGTCAGCGCTATCATTGCCATTATCGGCGTTGTTGCTGGCCAACACTCAAATTGAATCGAATCGTTGCGCACAATTGGCACGCCCACACATGATACACGCCACCAAAAAAGCGACGGTTTATGCAATTGCCACCGCTTTGCCGCTGCCAGCTGCGGTAATCCGAGGTAGCAGCGTTAAAGTTGGAGCCGGTGATTGCAGGAAGCGATCGCCAGCCGAAGCAGATTTGAAATCAATGAATTATTTATGGTTGTGCAACAAAATTGCAATAATTAAATAATAAAAAAAACCTTTAGAGAACCGTTTTGACTCTTTTGAACTTTCTAGTGTTAAGATAGACGCCAGAGAAGTTACGCCCATTGTTGCCGCAGTTGGTTACTTTTAACCAAAATAGGTAAAATTTTTTCTGATAATTCTATTACTTGGTTACTAGTAGTGTCCGACTAAAGATGGATTTTTGGCCAAAGCCGAAGCAGAATATTCGGCATAACTAAAATATTAAACAGAAGGCCGAAGCCGTATATCTACTAATACAAATTCTTTTAAGGAATAAAACTGATCAAATTTAGCTTTTCTTTTATATTTCATTTCTTTGCTCCACTTAAGAATTAATAAAATACATATATGTATGTATGTATAAATATTTAAATATATTAGTTCACTTTAATCAAAAGCAGTATTCAAGTTCAGTAGGAAAAATTTAATAAATAAAATTGAAGAAATTTCTTAACTGTACAATTAAGCTGGCTGTCTGAATAGGATATTACTAGGCGAAAACTTTCTTTTGTATCTTTATTTTTCGTTTTTGAATTAATCGGCACTTTACTTATATACTCGTATTACCCCACTGTGCGTCGCCACCAATAACATATATATAGATATATATAGACGAAACGAGTGCCTGTTCAAAGATAAATGAATGTATAATGGATTTAATAGATTTCTCAAAAAAAAAAATATTTCAATATTGAAAATTAGTTCCAACATCTCCGTCCCCTCGTGTGTTCGCTTCATTCCATATGAGTGCCGCACCTTATGGAACGATTTCCTTTCTGAGGAACAAATTACACACACAATTATAGATCAAATCTATCTCGAATTGTAGATTTAATTATTCAATCATTCGAACCAGAACAAGGCGAGCGAAATCCAATTAAGTGCAACGATGCCAGCGCCGATGGACTAACCAGCCTCTGCTCCGAGAACTAACTCAATATTTCATGTTGAAACGCCCATTAGAGCAGCCAGGCCGTTTATCTTCGCAAGCTATCGGATGCATCTTTTCGCGATTAGCGACCATAATCACATTGCGGCATGCCGCGACCGCCAATGGTCGCATCGCAGCGGCTAATCTGAATGTGTACAAAGTAACATTAAGTGAATTCCTCATTATCGCCGCAGTAAGCCGCTTAGCGTGGCCGCAGCGCGACTTGATGGCCGGCTGCGCATATTTATGGAAACCTCAGACCGAAACTGTGTTCTCTGTTTACTAAACACAAAAGCGATGGCAGCAGGCCAACGCCGCAGTGAGGATGTGGGCAACCGCAGCGCACTTTCAATGCAATGCAATGCAATTCAATTCAATAAACACAGTCCGACGTGTGCACTCCGTGCGGATCCTGTTACGCATGGCGAGTCGGCAATTGCCACGCCTCTGCGCTGCATGTGGAAAATCTATTAAGCGCTGGAATGCAGCCGCATGCCATAAGTGCGCTGGCAGCAATCAGCAGCGCCATCGCGTATGGACTCGCATTAGCTGGGGCCGTGGCTGTGATGCGTTCGCTCCAAATGGCTTTTCCAGTTTGGCCACTTGTGCGCCTGTGCCGGGCGCGTCCAGCGAGAAATAGCTGCGCGTACGGTGCGGTGTGCGCGTCTCGGGCTTTTGTCACTTTGACAAAGTGCAATTATTTCGAAGCGACACCTGGTTGGAAATGGCGACAATTAAAGCGTTGCACCCGCATACCATCGCCATGTCGCACCGCCAGACGATTGGTGGCCTCTGGCTCCCGGTTTGCTGTCGCTGGTGGCTGCAGCCGGTAGCCTGTTGGCGACCAATTATGGCAATACAATATAAATGAATTTAATTGATTTTTGTTGGTGGTCAATGCCAAATGAAGGATTGTCTAATTAGGATTTCTGTTTTTTTTTCTTTGCCATTCTTAAACGCTTCATTCAATATTCAACGAATTCAAACGATATTCATGAGAATTTTTATGAGCAGCTGGAGATTTCTTAACTATGCAGTGGTATAGGCAGACAGACAGACAGACAGACAGAGCGACTGGGACAGTCAGACATGGTAAAACGTTGCCAGATTAGGAGATTTCCTCTTAGCTGTGGGAATATGTTGGGTTTTAAGGAGAAGTTTTAAGAGGACGAAGTGTTTAGAAGAAAGTTTAGGAGATTTTAGTTTTCTATACGGAAGAAAATAAAGCAAAGAAAAATGGAGTTGCATAGGTTACACAGTTAGAAGATCATCACTCAGCAAGATCATAAGAATCACAGGGGAGTATAAGTTAGTCACAGATGACAAAAATATACTGAGAGAAGGTAAATTTTAAACAAGTTAACTGCCGTCAACTTCATCTGAAATGATGCAAAACAACACTAGAAAAAGGAAAAGGAACTATTAACCCTTTCGACCCCGAATTTTGCCCTGTGTCTCGATATTACTTTTTGGTATTTTAATCATGAAAAACTTGAAACGACATTTGAAGTCGCCACGCCTCTTTTTTCGAGTTCTAGAGTTAGTTTACTTTTGAACAATTTTAGCTTAAAACGGATTAAATAAATTTTGTGTCAATATTTTTGTAATTACAGAAAAATTATTTAATATTTATGGAAAAATACAAAATTATCAAAAATTATATTATTTAACCATTATTAAAGAAACAGGGTTTTGACCAAACGCGCCTAATTCATAGACTTCAATTAGAACACAAAGTTTCCCTGATATCGCTGCAAATTAGTGGCAACTATTTTGGGGACAACAGTAAAATGTATGTAATTTGCTTTGAATTCACTTCTAAAAATATTAATTTATTGGTGCCTACTTAAATTAAACCCATAAATCATTCGTAGCTTTTGCTATAAGATGGCAAATAGGTGAAGTTGCTCTCAGGCAACTTTGGGGTCGATTTTTATAGTTGGTGAAGGTCGATTCTATGCAAATTAACTGCTGAAATCTTCAACTGAATTGGTGCAAACACAATTGCAGCAAATCCAATCAAATGGAAATTTCTCGTAGAGGATACATGCTCCCAGGAATATGAAAAAGTTCAGCTCTTTATGTGCCAATGTGGTCAAGACACAAATTATTTCGTTTCTCGTTCTACATTAGCCTAACTAAGCTTCAAACTCTAGAAGATTACAAGTCGCAGACGATAAAAATATACTTAAAGAGGTCGAATCTATGCGAATTAACTGCCGTCAACTTCACCTAAAATGATGCAAAAACAACGGTAGCAATTCAGCAATTCAATTCAAATGGAAAGGCCTTATCAAGGATCTATGCTTTTTGGAATTATAAATAGTTCAGTTCCTTATGTGATAGTATACTTTTATGGACACCAGCCTAGCTGAACTTCCAACTCTAGGTATCAGAGAGATTGCAAGGTTCATATTGGAGTCCTTGCGGGTCCCAGTATCGTACAAGATGCCAGATTGCTCTGACTCGTCAGACATGCTGGGAATGACCGGCATGGCTAATGTTTAATATTCAAATGCATAAGTCTACCATAAGGTGGGGTAACATATGGAACCCCGATATACTTTTTTGAAACGACACCTAAATCCAAAGTCTTTTTGCCACTATTTAATTGACATTCTTCCTAGTCGTCGAAATAAAATTTTTCTGGAACTAATGAAATCTGTAAAGTACAGGAAAACAAAATTTGGCATTGGTTTTACTGTGTACCAAAAAATCTAAAAATTATCTGAAGCCTTTCTTACATGAACAATACAAAGAAAAAATACATTTCGCTCCTGGGGGCCGTGTTCGAAAAAAATCGTCGTCTCGAATGGGTTAAGGGGGAAAGCCACTGTGACGGGTCAAAAAATTAGTGATTTTAAACATTTTTTTTGACCGAGTAAATATAGGAATTTTTGGATCGGGTTTTTTTTATTTTATTAAGCAGACATCTAATAATATTTCCACAAATTTTTATTAAAAAATATTAAATAGTTTCAAAAAATAGAGATGATCCCGTAGCGCTTGAAAAAAAATTCCCCCTCCATGGCGGCATCGATTTCTCAAAAACCCGTACTCAGAAAAAAAAAAATAAAATTTTATTGTAATCTGTATGAATGTAGCTATCTTTGTACGTAGCCGTTTTTTTAATTTTGATTTTTCACAAAATGGCGACCGATTGAAAATATTTCCATGTTTTCGACCTTGTTTTTTTGGTTTTGCGACAGTTTAAAAAATAGTAAAAAACAAAATTTTCCAAATCGGCTACGCTTAACCTTAACCACTACTAAGACGAACAAAACAAAAAAAAATTAGAAATCGGTTCATAATTGTTCGAGTTATTGATGCCGCCAGTTCAAAAAAGTCGTTTCGAGAAAAACGCGTTTAAAGTTTTGAGTTTTAGTACCTGAGTGGAGTACCTGCTCTCACTAAAATCGTTGTAACTTAATCAATTTTTGAAATTATGACTTGAAATTTTGTACACATATTTGTGAATATATAAGCTTTGATTTAAAACAAAAAAACCCGTCACAGTGGCTTTCCCCCCTTAAGGGTCCAGCGCTATGTTTCGACTGCCTTCCGATACAATGCCTGACGCTGGTTCTAGTGAGGGAAACTGACATATATATTACATATATAATAATATAAAGCTTTTCATCTCTACAAATGTCGGTAGAAGGACGCCGATTTTACGGAGATAAACAGTCGATAGGAAGTGCTCTGATTCGAAAGCAGTGTTACCAGATACCTGAAATGACTTTCTCCTAAATCTTAAAAAAATACTGAAATTTCCTCCCAAAAGAAAAAAACAATCTCCTGCAATTTTTTTATAATCTGCGACATTTTAAAAGAATTAAACTTCTCATAAAAAAATAAAAATATATAGGTACATATACATTTTTTTAATGCAGCCTTTTTTTATTCATCTTCAGCTTAACAACAAAAACTTAACAAAAACAAAACATATAACAAATGAATTAAATAAAAAGTGCCATTTTTGCGGCATTTCATTGTGACAGCAATAAGTGAGAACGAGATAGAACGAGCTTACATTTTGTAGGATTACAAATATGTAACACAATAGTGTGCTTTGACTATTAAAATAGTTGCAAAAATATGTTTTGTTGCCAGTGTTCCCAATACATCATATTTCGTTATCTAAAAATCTCCGAAAAATCCACTAAGGATCCGAAAAATCCCCTAAAATAAAATATAAATCTACGGAACTTTCTCCTAAACAATTCTTCCTCATAAAAATTCTTCTACAGGGCAAAGAAACTCCTAAATCTAGAAGGAAATCTCCTGATTTGGCAACACTGTTCGAAAGACATGGCTAGACTGATTAGTATGCTCCGACTATGTTCTGATGTAATCTTTCAAAGTGATTTTACTGAGAGAAATGGACGATATAAATTCGGTTATACACTGGAGAGCATAATTATAGACGCACCAACATTTTTCCGTTTCTAAACGATCAAAGAAAATTATGAAAATTTTAATGATGCAGGTGGAAAGAGCTTTGAAAGATACTTAAGATTACTTAAGGATCTTGAACAAATTAAAAAAAAAAATGTTAAGACTACAATTAAAAATTCAATATTTGTCTGGTGCATAACTATAGATGCACTTTAAACATTTTCTTTAAAATGAAATAAAAACTTGTTTAAGACAAAAAAATATCACTCTGAAGAGAAGTGATAAGTGATATGAAAATCACTTTGAAGTTTGATTAGAAGTGAGCAGGTTCTCATTTCGATTGAATCAAAATTAACTCGACGTACGTTTTACAAGGTTCATCAAGCTTCAATAATCGCCATTTATAAATCCTCGATTGTGTCTTATTGCTTGTTTTTGCCAAATACTCTACAGACTATTATTCTACTTACTTACTTTACTGGCCATAACAACCCGTTACCGGGTTACGGCCTGCCTCCAGGCTCTCTCCAGGCGTCTCTGTTTTGCTCGCGCCTTCTCCAGTTGTTCACACCAAGAGAAGACAGGGCCTCCTCAACTTGGTCCTTCCACCGGGACACGGCCTTTCTCTTCGGCGTCGACAGATCATTATTGACAAAAAGGTTTCTATGAGGTCAAAAAACTTTTAAACTATGAGTTCGACAGACTATTATTTACAGAAAGTTTTTCTATCAGATTTTGACCCAGAAACCCAGTTGACCATTGCTGAACAGGAATGCCTTGAGTCATTTGCTTTCATGAAGTAAGGCATTATCCTGTTGAAAAAATAAATCCCCTATGCTGGTGTTGATAGAAAGTGATGGAAGATTCTTTTAAAATAATTTGCTGTACCCTACCGAATTAATTTATGTACTAGAAAAGGCCAACTCCAGTACATAATCGAAACAAAATGCTTCCTAAACCATTATAGAACCTTGTGTTCCTTGTGCACACATCACTTCAGTTAGAATTAAATAGACTTAAATTAGACTGTTCCTCAGCGTAGAACATATTCTTTAAAAAGAATTTATGTTGAAGTAAAATGAGAAAGTATAATCGGCAAATAGTGCAGTTTGTAGTCACATAGGCTGGCATTTTATAATAGAAAAAAATTTAATTAAAATTAAATTCAATTCAAAAAACACTCTTAAATGCATGAAACGTTGAAATTGTTCTAATTGTACGAAATCTGAAATTCATTGTCACTGCTTTACTTAAGTTAAGTTAGGTTAGGTAAAGTTAAATAACCATTTCACATTAATGTCTGACATTTTAAACCAAAAATTTTCCAATCAAAATTTACAGCACTTATTGCTTGTACTTTATTTGCAAACTATCCAAGGTTACATACCACAAAAAGTCATTGACGCAAAGGTCATTCGTCATTTGGCTGAAGTTCGTGCAGCATTGGCAATGTTGGCCAAGAATTATGGCACTCGACACGAACACACATACATTACAACAGCGCCAATAAATCAGCAATGCAAGTAAATGCCATCAATACACATGGAACCAACCACCCTCCCACCTATCGCCCATTTCAATCAGAAACGCCACAAAGCGATGCATCGTGTCGACGTGCGGCCCATCAGGATTTTCAAACTGTCAACGTTCTACTTGGCAGTCGCACTAATGTCATCATTACGGAGCGTTTGGCAGACGACGCGTTAGTATTGCTGGTAATTGTCACCAGCAGCAATAGCAAAAACAACAAACATAATTAAAGTGCAGTGCAAGGCGCATGCGAGCGCGAGCCACACACACGCAAGCTGTCGTTGCGTTTTTGTTTTTGTTTTTTGTTGTCTCTCATTTGTTGCGGCCTTTCGTATTGTCTGAGCAATTGTAATGGTGTTGTTGTTGTTGCTGTTGATGAGCAAACAACATTAGAAAAATATAGAAAAGCAAAAAACCACTGCAAAATCAACTGGCAACGCGCTGGCGCACACACACACACACACACCAATGCGGCTCGTACGTGTGAAAGCCACTTACGCATGCGCCGAGTGCGTTCGCCTGTCATTTTGCATTAAATGCGATTTTGTCATATAGCATGCGGCTGGCTGGTTGCTGATGGCTGATGGTGGTCGTTGCTGCTGACGATGTGACCAAGGGGCCCCATAGCCAGTCGACCACATTGCGAATTGATAAAGTCATATTTGCGTGAAATTATGTCGCATGCCAAACAATTTGGCTGAATGTTACAAATGCCGTTATAGAAAGCGATTTTGGGTCTTTAAGGGGGCTTTCCCGTTTTTTCGTCGAAAAATGAGGTGTTTTTCAAGAATTAATTTTTGAAAGACAGTTTGATAAAATGTTGTAATTCTTTTTTATTTTGTTTGTTGTTACAATAGTGAGTTGAAAAAAATTTTTTTTTTGGAAAAAAAACAAAATGGCCGCCGGCTTGCCAAGTACTTATGTTGCCTTGTTTGGAAAACATACTCCCAGTTTTTTACACTTTTCTCGGGTACGGTTTATCTGAAATCAAATTGACCATCATTTTCATTAATTACATAGTTTTAGTTATCGCACATCGGAGGATTTTTGAAAAATTTCAACTTGGTGAAATTTGGCGCAAATTTGAAAAAAAATAGATTTTTTTGCAAAATTTTGGTACTAAAAGTGTTGTTAAAAATCGAAATTTCACAATATTGAAAAAATCCTATGATGTGCGATAGAGAATTCATTTGTGAACACGTGAAATTCAGTTTTATCCAAATCGGTTCATTAGATCCGAAAAAAAGTGTAAAAAACGTCACAAAAACATGGTTTCGAGAAAAATGCGTTTAAAGAAAAGCGCGGAGCGTACGCGAGGCTGTGCGCGCCGAAACATTTTTGGCTATAACTTCAAAACTATTGCATATTTCATTATGAAACTTTGGCTTCATATTGTTATAGTATTTATAAATCGATTTCTGTAAAAAAAACGATTTTTTGAAACCGAAAAACGGGAAAGCCCCCTTAAAAAAAGATTATAGTAAAAGTTAATGACTTCGTTTGTTTATATTTTTATAATTTATCGCCTTTTTACATTTATCTCTCTAATCTTTAACGCCACTTTTCATAGCAATCACTTCACTGTTCACTGTAGGTGTCAACTTCAATTACACTTTGCCTGTGTTGGTGTGTGTTTAATTGGCCGTTGTTGTTGTTGTTGTTGTTATTGTTGCCTGCTTAATTGTGCACTTATGCAAGCAGCAAACGCTGTACGTCTAAGTAAGCCACACGGCTTAGCGTCATTTAAGTGTCCAAACTTGTCTGAAATGCATGTCGCCGTGGCTTATTCGCAGATCAGAGCGACTATGACTTGAACGTGAGCCAAGTCGGTTTGTTTTAACCACAAATCAACAAGTGTGGTCCAAATAGATGGACTCTATTCGAAATTAGCTTTAACAGAAACTGTCAGTCGGAACATTTTCAAGTGAGCGGCTCACATTAAATTTCTGATGAATTTTGTTGTGAGAGATCGAACTAATACTACTACTTAGATTTTATTCTGATATTGTAAATCGTTTAATGAAAGGACAAAGATAAACAAATAACAATATATACAAAATGTCCTGGTGATGCTGATCCACCACGTCGATCACGTCTGCTTCTGAGCGTTACAAACTTCTAATGAAAGTTATGTACTCTAGAATTTTGAATCGATGCATGTTGGAGGGAGAAGAGAAAATGCATCTACGGAAGGTCCATTCCTCATGATTCTGATCATGTTTATATATAATTTAGCATATCATTCAGGCCTTCTTCTGGGCGTTAGCAGCATCTGGTGAGAGTTTTTATACCCGTTAGTGCAGAGTATGCCGGCCTCGATAGTCCAGCGGAGAGCGCGCTGGCTTCTCATACTGTGGCCCTCGGTTCGATTCCTGGCAGAGACCTAAAATAATTACACTGTGCGTGAAATTTACCCTCAAAAATTCAGACATGGGGGGACCTACAGAGCGACTTTCTATAGGTATACTGAGTTGAGATCCACCAGCCGTTTGGCTGGATTGGCTCTAGTTTAAGAGAAATCCGACTTTGAAGTTTGCCCATTTTAGTCGAGTTCGTCGCTTAAGTCTTTGAACGTTTGAATGCTAATAGGTCCTAAATCGTTCCGAATATCGCTTTACTGTCTTCGGCAAGTTTGTAGATATTTTAACGACCAACAAATTTGCTTAAGACACCAATTCGTTAATAGTTTTCTGTTGTCTTCTTTTGTCTTACTTTCTTTCTCACTGATGTCTTTAGCATTATTTTACTTCCAAATCTACTTTTTCTTTATTACTTACTTTTTTAAAGTCATAGAACCACAATGAAACTAACTGAATCTCCCTGACTTCTCGGGGGTTCAAAAGTACTCAATATGCTTCATAACTTGTTCTGGTTCTATACAAGAATTGATTCTTTTGAAGTATGGACCCTATTGTAGTCGATTCTTAAAAATATCCATATATCTTATCACTAATTTTTTCCTTATTGTTTTCATTTTCTGCTGTCTTTTTCTGTCTTACTGCCTTCCACACAAACGTTTTTATTGTTGTATTACTATTTAACTTACATTTTTATTTCCTTCTTAAACTTTTAAGGATCACACCAACTAAATCTCGTTCTTGATACCAAGTACTTAGTACACTTCATAAATTGTTCTAGTTGGTTCGAGTCCTGGGATCAGTAATATCTCCTGTGGTACCATTGGCCCAAGTGTGCTCTTCTCTAGAAGTTGTTACTTTATTTTACCTACTCTTCTACTGACTTCAAATCCTCTGTTCCCTCGCTTTCGTTTCCTTAAAGCTTTTCCTCCCCCAATTTTTTTCAATCCAACTTTACCTTCTTTAAATTTCAAATTACCGCATTCTATTGCTCAGCTTTCAATTCTACAACACATTAAATATCTAAAATGTGTATGTATTAATTTTTTGTTGATTTTTTACAGCACACACTTTGCTAGTTTCCGCATTTTCTTACTACTCGTAGTTATTATTCTTCAACTTATTTTATGTTTTCTTTTAATTTTCCTCCCACTGCAGCTGCTGCTTATTTTTCATTTTGTTCGCATGCTGCAGTACAAACAACATGCCATACAATTTTTATATTTTTTCAATTGTGCTGGTAGCGACAGCACCCACCCCCCACAGCTCTCACCATTACAACAGCCAAACCTTTTTTGAATTTTTTTTCCTTTTACTGCAAAATTAACTTTAAAGACGTCGCGCAGACATTTGTTGCACACCTTTTTCTTTGCTTAGCGATGGCCAAGTAGATTCCAGAGAATTTTACTGTTTTGATTTTTTAAGTGTTCGCTGCTTTCTTTTTCCTCTATTTCCACTTAGCATCGGTAAGCTGTGACAAGACAACTGTTGAACCTTAACCTTTCGATGCGGCTTAAAGTTGTGTATGCAACACGCCCGTACGAGTGAAATACTTATTCGGTGCGCTATAGTCGGCGAACAAGATTAATAGTTTAAATTAGAGCTAATAGAATAGTGGGAAAAATCATTTGGAACAGCTAAAGACCAATTGAAAGCAAAGGAAATTCTAAGAAAAGGATGAGAATTCAGAAATTCCTTATTTCTTTGCAAGAAGTTGACGTAAGTTAAAACATAGAGATCACAACAAATAAATTGAGTCAAAGTTAATTAAAAATTGAGTTGGAGTCAGTCAATGTTAAATACAGTCAGTTAATGTTGAATTTATGATTGTTAAAGTAGTAGTTTGTACCAGCTAAAGGTCGGTTGAAAGTATAAGAAATTACACAGAAATGGCCGAAAATTCACAAACTTCTTTATTTATTTACTAGCAAGGCCCGACGGCTTTCCACCCATGGATTCTATGATTTAATTGAAATAATTTTGATTCAGTTTATGGTTTTATCTTAAGTTAAGTTAAGTTTAGTTTACTCACATCAACTTCTATCAAACCTTCACCTCGTCTGATATTGATTTCCGAACACTGAAAGACATGCCTTGAATTATTTCCCAATCTGAAGTCAATAAAACAAGGTAAAAAATTTATAATAAATAAATAAATAAATTTATAATACATCATGTTTCTTTTAACCCTTTGTTAACCCCGTCAGATTTTTATGAAAAAAATAGAAAAATTCTCGTATAATTATTTCTCATTTCAAATGTTTACATAATATTTGAACTCAATAGGCCCATTAAATCATGTTTCTCCATACAAACTTTTAACCCATTGTTGATTCAGATTTTGGTTTTGATTTCATTTCATTTTCATTTAATTTGGACCACGTTTACCGAGTTTGAAGTCAACATGCCCAAGAATTTAGGCTTTTCACAATTTCTCCATAAAAACTGTTAACCCATTGTTGACCAGGTCAGATTTCGATTTCCAAAAAAGTGAAAAATATGTGTCTAATAATTTTGTTTTTCAAGTGTTTTGAAGTAAAAAGGCGCAACAAATCATACAAACTTTTAACTCTTGGTTCATCTCGTTAGATATCGATTTTCAATAACGTGTTAAATACTTTTATTTATTAATTATTATTTTTTAATTATTTTTTATTTCAAGTGTTTTTAGCAATTTTGAAGTCAATAGTTTTTCATAGCCTTCCTATATACAGTGCAAGGTCGATTTTCGCGACTAATTAAAAACCAGACCTCTCGCGAAAACTGAATTTTCGCGATAACAGAACCCAAAATTTTATTGAAAAATTGTATCTAATTTTTAAAATTAGAATTGTTACTATTGATATATTTACATTTTAAACATTTTTAAAGAAATTGGAGATTTTGAGTGGCTTTTTTGGCAATTATTTTTTAAAATAACAGCTGAATCACGTAGTTCATATAGTGCTGTTGTCGGCTTAAAAATCCAAATAGGTTAATATACTAAAAGACGGGGATTACCATTTTTTGGTTATAGACAATAATGGTTATGGTAATAAAATTAAAAAACAGATAAAAGTCGCGAAAATCGAACCCCGTTTTTCGTAAACTGCCGCGATTATAGAACCTGCAATGTTAAAAATTAAGCCGTCGCGATAACCGGGCCGTCGCGGTAATGGGTAGTCGCGAATACCGAGCTTGCACTGTACTATACATTAACCCATTGTTGTCCCCGGCAAACTTTGATTTTTAAAAAATTAATAAATAAAAGACACTTATCGAATTATTTCACATGTGAATTGCTTTCATTAAGTTTGAAGTCAAAAGGCCCATAAAATCGTCATCTCCCTACAAATTTGAACCCAACGTTGACGCCTTTAATTATTTGAATTTTAATGTTTGAAATCAACAGATTTACTTCTTCATACAACAATTTAACCCAAGATTGCTCTTTTTGGACTCCGAATTTCAAATAATCCCATCTTTTTTTCACATCTAACCTCACATTACACACATTACAAACTTCCATCTGTACGTAGGTTAAGTGGCCACCGCTAGGACATCACTTAAGCCATATAACCCATTGTGTTACTTAATCGAACTCGTCCCACTTTAGTCCGCATCTAAAAGTCGTTAACAACCGCAACAGTGTCCATTGTATCGTTTTTCTTTTCTTCCAAACGTGGCAACTTATGCAAAACTGTGGAGACCTGCTGCGAGAAAATTGAGAAACCCACGTCTTAGTTGAGTGCCAAGTAAACTTTTAATTATATTAGAAAAACCAAATGCTCGACGCTGCTCTGCTTTTACTTACCCGTTGGCCCATTTACCTAAAGTCATGACACGTTGACATTTTTGCTGCGCTGACAGTATCGAATGTCCGACGGAATTCAATGCAATTTGCGCACACGCGAGTACTTAAAATGAAGTTCGAGAATTGGTAATTAGACACCGATGAACTGCTTAGAATTGAACCCTAGCAGGAATAGTGAGGGGTATATGACGGCCACATGACAGGTGTATGACTGAACATAATCGATTGATAGTGAATTATGAATATGAAATAAACTTTGCTCTATAATTCGTAGATTATGGTTTTTTTTTTTAATATTAAACAAATTATTATTTTTATTTTAGTTATTATTATTTTTTTATGTTATTTTTTCAATGTGTATAATTAAATCATATCAAAAATTATCATTCAGTCAGAAATAATCATATTTGGGAACAAAACCAAATTTAAAAGCCGTCCTTAGATTTGAGGAATAACATATTAAAATTGGATTATGATGAGAAAAAACATCCATAAAAAAAAGAATTGTTTAGCTTTGGTAATGCTGGGATTAAGTTGATACCAGCTAGGTAAGTTGGTAGATAGGTTAAGTACGCTTCTCAAAGTCAGGGCCCGTTTTTCAACTATACAAGCTTTTTCTCACTGCTTGCTTGCTTCTTGGAGACCCTTTTAGTGGCTTTTATTAATCATATCAAAATCCTTGGTGCCTTCTATTCTAGATCTGCTAACGTCCAATTATGCAGGATGTCCATAAAAAAACACCGCGGAGCACCTGATTTTGAATATCTACGAAGTGAATCTTCCAACACTTCTTCAGTTGTGATTTATTTCTGCCGTACAAGTTAAATTTTGAGGTTTGATGTATTTAGAGACCTATAGTAGACTTTTATGGCGAATATTTTCGTGGTACATTTTTACCTTAGAAGTCCTGTTTCAAGATACATTGTTTGGCATTTTAGGAAAAAGGGTCAAATTGACCCATAAAAATAGGAGCTAGAGGGTTAACATGTTCCACAAAAATGATTCTCATAGTATTTTACATCAAATTGCTGAACACACCTTATACCTGAAATGTAAGGTCACATGGTTTTCGCATGCCGATTTACCATAAGAATGAGCAAAAGGGTGAAAACTTGTACCCTCCTAAAAAATGTTCAGACGTAAACTTTCAAAACCTTACTCAGAATCTTACTTGTTTAGAAAAAATTAGAATTTGATGTACAGTGTTATGATTCCCACTGTCACCTTTATAAAGAGTTTGGTCAGCGGGGTTAATTTTTTTGAATTGCTCTGGTGGTCTAAATCTATTTGCTATGTTTCATGTTTATTTTTACGTATTCGGTTCTTAGTTTTCATGTTGAGAGTAGTATTCTTATAAATGGAGGATAAATTTCTTCATTAAAAATGGATAATGACCTTGTCGTTCGTCTTTGAACTGTCTTTTGGTCAAAGGAATTTTTGAAGATAGCTTTGGAGCATCGCTACTCATTTTGTTGTTCGTCTTTTACTTGTCTCTTGGTCAAAGGAATCTTCGAAGATTGCTTTAGAACATCGTTATTGACTTTGTCATTCGTCTTTGAGCTGTCTTTTTGTTGAAGGAATCTTTGAAGAAAGCTTTGAAGCATCGCAACTGACTTTGTCGTTCATCTTTGAACTGTCTTTTGGTCGAAGGAATCTTTGACGATTACTTTAGAACATCGAAACTGACTTTGTCTTTCATCTTTAAACTGGAGTCTTCGAATCTTCGAAAATTTGTTTTGAATTCTTTCTGTAGCGTAGGCTCTTCGCACCTAAAGGGCTATGGTGGTGAAAACGGTGAGAAAAAGTGTTTCTTTTAGAGGCGTTCAGAAATAAACAACACAACATATCGAACAGTTTGTTTTTAATTGACATTCCATTGGTGCAGAACTCCCTCTTCAGAGTGACCTTGGAAGAGCTTTAGGGATTGTATAGTCAATTTTTGTTGAACGCAAACTTTGTTTACTATTTGGAATGACTTGTGATATTCAAGCAGCGCAAACGATTCCTGGGTGAAGGAACATACCTGCATCATTGCCAGACAAACCTGGGTCTTACTAAACAAGAGACGATCCAACAACTATTCACACTAGGCTTTCACTACTTGGGACTTACTAAACAAGAGACGATCCATACAGCTATTCAAACTAGGCCTTCACTCCGTAAGTTCAGTGGTAGCTGTGCTCAATGCCCAGTGTGTCTAATGGGGAAACATACTGAAAGACTCTGGTTGCCCTATAACGACTTATCTGATGATTGTTGTTTCTAAGATGAAGAAAAATAAAGTGGCCGTTCCTGGCCAGAAAAAGACAAAGTTTCTAGGCTTAATTGAGCTTTCTACTCCAGTTAACCAAGAGAGAACAAGGTTCATATTAGAATATATGTGATCCCTATGTGATATTATGGTATGTGATCTATGTGACTTAAGTGAGCTTCTTCAGAAGAATGCTACAACTTCAATTAAAAAAATTATATAAACATGTAGTAGTTTTGATTCTTCTGTTATGTCTCATAATAATCGATCTGTATGAGCTTTTTAAAGACATTGACATAGCACAGCGAATCAACATTCAGCGACTTTGCTGGCCATGTCTCCCGTATGGACAATGAAGCTGCGGCGAAAAAGGTATTCAATGCAGTGATTGGAAGAAGAAAGAGATCCTGTCTTCGGTAAAAGGACCAAGTTGAGGAGGCCTTATTGTCTCTTGGCTTATAGCAGAGGTTCCTGGAGCAGGGGCGGATTCAGAAAAATATTTTGGGGGGTTTTAAAAGTGATTCTTTAATATTCATAAAATGCCTTTTAATTTGTATGTAGTTTTAAAGGCGATCCTAATATTTCGGGGGTTCAACCCCCAAAATCCCCCTTGAATCCGTCACTGTCCTGGAGAGAACATTTGCGACAGGCTGTGATCCCCTAATGAGTTTTTATGACAAGTTAAATAAGTCTGTAAATATTTTCCCCCCACTAATGACTCACTTGTCCCATAGCTATCAGGTGTACAACTTTGCTTCCGCCGTTTTTTTTCCAAAATTAAAAGCTTTATTGCGAAAAAGTGCTTACAGATGTATTATTCAAAGTATTGTCCGTCGCTAGCGACAACTTTCTCCTATCTTTCCGGCAATTTTCGGATCCCGGCTCGAAAAAAGGAGTCCTCTTTTGACGCTATCCATGAAGCAATCCATTTTTCCAATTCTTCGAAGGATTGAAAATGTTGATCTGCCAGGCCGTGTGCCATCGAACGGAATAGGTGGAAGTCAGAAGGGGCGCCATCTGGGGAATACGACGGGTGGGGCAAGACTTCCCATTTCAGCGTTTCCAGGTACTTTTTGACCACTTTTGCGGCGTGAGGCCGAGCATTGTCGTGTTGGAGGATGACTTTGTTTCTTTCTGAATCATGCCCAGGGCCTTGAGACGTTTTGAAATGGCTTGCTGACTCACTCCCAACGATTCGGCAAGCTCTTCTTGGGTTTGGCACGAATCTTCATCAAGCAATGCTTCTAGTTGTTCATCTTTGAAGGTTTTTTCTCTTCCACCACCATGTTTGTCTTCGACATCGAAATCACCATTTTTAAAACGTTGAAACCACTCCCGACACGTTCTTTCACTCAGAGCAGCATCACCGTAAGTTTCTGAGAGCATTCGATGCGCTTCAGCTGCATTTTTTTGCGAATTGTAACAGAAAAGTAAAACTTCCCGCAAATGGCGAGAATTGGGCACATAAACGGACATTTTCGAGCGTGAATAATACGAAAACAAGAACAACTGTCACTGAAACGGCGATGACAATTCGTTAGGCACTGTCCACACTCACTTTAAAGGCATTACCATTATGTATTTCAACCAGCCTCAGCCGGTACAGCCACCTATCGGAAAACGGCGGAAGCAAAGTTGTACACCTGATATTTTCAATTTGTAGCTAATTTTTCACAGTGTAGCCTAAGAATCACATTTTCAGCAAACGATACCTTTTTGAAGAAACTCAACGTTATTTTTTTTTTTTTTTTTTTTTTTAACAGGAACAAACGCGCAGGGGATGACCCCTATTAATGCGAAGCATTGCGTTGGTTCAGGAAGGATATAAAGGTTAGGAGATAGGGTTATGAGTAAAGTGTTTATGGGCTCTTGCCTTGAACCCATTATTATTCAAACTACAAATCAAATCAAAAAATGCCAGACAGGACAATTTATTGTTAACTATGGTTACAAACAAGCAGCAAATTCCAGCGCTGCAGTGGCAAATTCATCATCTTGCGGACAATTGCCGCGTGCGGATGGCAAGAAAACGCGTAAGGAGACTGCCAACTGCAATTGCTTAATCAGTATTTCAAAGCAGTGTGTGTGAGTGTGAGTGAGTGTGTTAGGCTGGTCTAGGCGCAACTTAAATGCGGCTCCGAGTTGGACTCTGGCAGTTGGAGGGAGACATTAACTGACTGTCTTTGCCGTTGGCCAAATTGAATTTTTGCACAAATTTAGCCAAATCGGTCAAGTCCATAAAAAACAAAAAACACACACACACATAGATGTATATATGAAATGTTGTGCTGGTCGTTACACATGTTTTGCTGTAGTGAGCAGTTTTTGTGGTGATTTAAGCACTTCATTACAAAAAACAAATCCACAACAAAATTTAAAGCTCAATTTACGTTGCAACGGCCACAACTGATGAGCTAAGGATGCATGTGTGTGTGTGTGTGTTTGGCTGCTTGCGGCACTGATGATGACGTCTGCGCGGCGAACGATGATTGTGAGCGTTGCTGGCAATAACTTACCAGCTAAACTGTTGAACTGTTATTGACGCTGCTGCGGCTGCTGCAGCGACTCTGTCCATTGCGGCCAATAAGCCATGTCCAAAGTGGTCAAGTTGCCGTTTATGGTAATGGCTGAAATTAGAGCCCAAACGCGACTGGCTGCCGTCGGTGGCTGCTGTTGGCCGTTGGTGTCCGGTGCGCCGAGGCGCATTAGTAACGGCCGCATCTTGGGCGTCTAAAATTGACTAGATCCAAATTCATTTTAGCCATGGATATTTTACTTTTACAGCCAATTTACTTGTACTTGGCAATACTTCGTTGTTGTTGTTGTTGTTGTTGTGCTGCTGGCCCATAAAGTGGTGATTGCCTGCGGCGTGTAAATATGTACATGCAATGCTACAAACGACAATGTGGCATGCGGCCTGTGGCCTGTTCGCATGTCGAAATCATTTCGCTGACGGCGCGGCTGCAGTGGCAGCCACTGTGCGCACTCGAGGAGTCACTTGTTGGCGCATTTATTTGGTAGTCAAATGGATGAAAAGTGAAGCAGTAAAAATGCTGCGCTTTTGAACAAATTTGGTGAGTTCAAATGGTGGATTGCTGCCAGTTGATTTTAATTAGCTGTCAGCGATGGCCGAACGCGCATTGAGACGCGAGCGTAGACAATTTGCAAAATGTACATATTTACATATGACACACACACGCACACACACACATATGCACATACGTACTTACAGAAGCGCACGCAGGATTTTGTTTCTTGGGGGTTTGTGTAACTTTCTTGAGAACTTTGAAATAGAATAAAATTAAGATGTATGAATCTACAGACTGAGATCTAAAACATGTATGTTTTCCCTACCTGACATATTTTGGTGCTGAAAGTTCAAAATATAAATTTTAGTTAAAAGGAGACAATTTTTCTCTTTCATTTGATACCCATATCTTCATCATTGCACAACCGCAAATATTTAAAAAAATATTTCAAATGTGTATCCTTAGAATTTAAAAGTCCTTTAAAAAGGACTTTGGGTCAGAAAATGAAAAACTGACTATGCCAGGTTACTATAAATGACCTCTAGTTTCACGCCCATATCAACATTAGGATGGGTCTCGACAACAATTTTTCTTTTTTGTTTGTGTAATAAATGAAATGTTGGTGTTTTCACTCAGTGCATCATAACTTTGTCATTTTTCTTTCGATTCTTTTGATGTTAGGCTTAATATTTGCACAAATAATATATCTTTTATTTTAGATTTTAAAACCAAAGGAGATAATTTATTTTATTTATAAAAAAAACATTCGATTTTTGAAAATGGTCGAAAAGTTAACTTTTTACAACTTTCACCGTCAGTAATTTCACCAAATCTCATCTGATTTGGTCAATCTGTATATCTCTGGAAAGGCTAAGGTATTATCTTCTAACCGATGGACAGCTTGTGTTAGGCGGATGATTCGTTTACGAGATATGTGCTCATAACTGAAACAACAGGGAACAATTTTCGAAGATTTTTCGAAAACGCTCCTTACAAAAATTTTTTATCTTCAGTTTCGTGTTCAGCAGCCGAAGATTAGTCTAAAAAATACTTTTATTTTTAAGATGCATTTTTTGTGTCGAGTAGTGTTATTAACGATTGAATATACATATATGCGACGGTTATAAATTAAATTTCTGTACTTACTTAAAGATATTTCGGGGGGTTTAAACCCCAAAACCCTCTGATGTGTGCACCACTGTGTTCTTATGTATTTTTTGCATAGAAACGCCTCAGTGAGCCGTGAGAAAACACAAGTCTGATGGCATCTTGATGTGGTTCGCTCTGGCGATGTTTTTTGACAGCGTTCAATAATTTTGTATTTTCTTGTAATATTCTTTTAATGTTAATAATACATTTTCACAGTTGTATGTACAATATTTAAATGTAAAAAATTAGAATAAACCTAAACCCGTTGTATAAAAATCGGCTTACTGTCTAAGGCACTTGTTGCTTTCTCTCTCTCATTCTCATTCTCTATCTCTCTCTCATCTACCATGACTGCCACTCTGTGTGCACGGGGACGAAGAGCCTCTGCCAGCGGGGCCAGTGGAATTGCGGCTCTGCACCAGCAATTAGTGGCGCCGCAACTGGAGCTGCGGCGGCAGCACTGACACGCGCCGGAGCTGCGGCGGCATCACTGGCTGCCGTGGGACTTGCACTCGTGGGCGCTGCGGTTGTGGGCGCAGCGCCAGCGGCAGCGGCAGCCAATAGCGCAGCTGTAGGCGCATAGTAGGCCGCAGCGGGCTGCACGTAGGCGGCCAGCGGATGCACAAAGCCCACTGCGCCCGCCGGATAGTAGACCACATTGGTGGTGGGCTGTGCAGTGGTGGGTTTCGGCTCGTTGGCGCGCGCATCAACCTCGATGTCGGTGGCAGCTTCGTCGTCGTTGTCGTCGTCGTCTTCGCGATCCTCGCGATTATCGGTGAGGCGCTCCGATTTCTGTGCACTAGCCGACGCTGCGGTTATGCGCTCCGCTTGTGGCTCCTCCTGGGGCGCTTCGGGTGCAGCGTACGTTTGCTGTGGCAACAAACGCTGTCGCTGCAGCTGTTGTCGCTGCTGTTGCTGCTGCGGCGCAGGATTGAACGAGCGAAAGCGAGCTGGCGCAGCGTACAGCAAGTTGGGTCCCGTCGGCGCAAGATCGCCGTTGGCGCCCAGACTTGGCGCCGCATTGGCCTCGTCCAAGTCGTTTTGGAAGAATTGCTGCTTGCCGCGCGGCGGAATGTCAAAGGGCAGCTGTGGCCGAAAACCCGCTGCCGGATAGGCAGTGGGTCGCGCCTGCTGGCGTTGCAGCCGTGTCGTGAGGCGGCCAAAGCGATTGTAGCCCAAATGGCTGACGTCCGCGTGCGCAAGAGTGGCGCACAGGGCGCAGGCTAGCAGCGCAAATGCGGCAATGCGTGGCATCGTTTTTTTTTTTATAATAAACTATTATCCTATGTACGCGGCAACGGCAAGCGGCGAACTGTTTTTCACGCGAGCTTATTGAACGGTGCGCGACTGTTGGCGTTGCGTAGCGCGGCCGCAGATTTATATACCTTCGGGCGTAGAAATATGAAACAATTTAGAATTCAGCGGACGTGCGGCCGGGCAATCGAACTGACCGCCCGCGCAGTCTGACCGAAAGCCGTTCGCCGTCGTCGTGCATTGCGCTCGTTCGGCAAAGTAGGCTTAGGCCACTGTAAAAATATTGACATTGACCCCATAAGTGGCTGAGTGGCTGACTGACTGACTGGCTGGTGCTGGGCTGGGCTGGCCGGCGTCTGGCAGTTGGAGGGCTGCATTCACCTGAGCGCATCAAAATGCAGAAATCGTTTTTGTCGGTCGCTGTGCCTCAACACACGTTTACAGCTCACAACTGACTTTTTGTTTACTTTTGTTTACATTTAGGAAATTTCGGACATCAGCGTGCACGCGCGAATGTCTACGCTTGTAAAATTTAGTCACGCGTCGCAGCTGACAAAAGTGGAGGTGTTTGTGCGGCAATTGGAGCGGCTGCAGTGGCGGTCGCTCGGTTTAACGCACTCACTTTCATCGCATACAACAGTTGTGAGTGTTTAATATTCACCATATTCAAAATTGGTTGGACCTGATGAATTGTGGGCGACAGTCAGTTTAGGTTCGATTGACATGATTTATGACCACATATCGGTTAATGTTAACGAAAAGGTCAATCAAATATTGCATGAAGTTGAAGTGTTTCAATGGATTTGGAATGACTTATTCTCTGAATTGCAATTTTGCGACAACCAAATGAACTGTTAGATAAAATATTTTACTGTGATTTTGGGATTTTTTGTCACAATTTGCTCCTCTGCGATTTTCGCAAACGAAATGTTGTGCATTGTTTGAGTTAGTTTCAGTTGAAAAGGCTGTCAAGGTTAGCTTGTTGCAAGACTCACAGGTTAAAGGTTGGGCACAGGTTGTCATACCACAAAAAAAATAAGTGTGGTGTCCCAATAAATACACTTTTTATTAATTGAATTGGTTATGTTAGGTTAGGTTAGGTTATGGTGGCTCTGCAAGAGACACTCGGAGGCCTGAAAGGCCCATTGTGATATCCCATATTTCACCCGTTTTTTTAAAAGTGTATGCAACACTGTTTCTTCCAATGTTACAACACACAATTGAAGCGGATGGCGGAAGGGAGAGAGGGGACCTACAATTTAACACCGAATCCGAACGGCGGTTGGTTATGTTAATCAATTGAAATTTTACCAGGGTTGGTACCTTTATATACATAAGAGGATTAATATGCAATGGGGCCCAACCAGAAGTTAAGTCAATGAAGTCAATAAAGTCAATTCGAATTATTGATAATTTTTTTTTCTTACTGAAAAGAAATCAATATGTAAGTCATTGCAGGTAAATTTAAAAATTAAGAAAATTTAATTAATTAAAAAGAAATATAATAATTTAATAATAATAATAAATACAAAATATAATAAATATAATAAGGCTAAATAATTAAAAAAAAAATATTAAACTAAAAAAATTCCTTAATTCAAAGTTGTCTTGGAGGAGTTGATCCCTCCAAGACAACTAATGTCCGACCGAATATTCGGTTTCGGTTTCGGCCCAAATAAGTGGTTTCGGTTTCGGTTTCAGTTTCGGCCAAAAAATGGCCGAAAAGCCGAAACCGAAACTTTCTAGAAAATTTTTTATATTTTATTGTGTAGCAGATATATAAGAAAGGAGGAGTAATTTGGATGCCACCAATGTAAATAAACTTTTTTTTTAGCATATAATATTAAATTTTTTAATTTTGAATATTAGCGAGTAAGGTACGAAAAGGTGATTTTTTCATGTGTATGTTTTTAAAAAATGAATAAATTGTTATTATTAATAAGTATTTATTTATTTATGTTATGTTTGTTTGTTTGTTCGTTATTTACTTAATGTAAAATTCGTTTGTTGAAAAAAAAATGCTTGATATGGTGATTTTTATTTCAACTAGAAAGTTTCGGTTTCGGCCGAATATTAAAAAAAACCGAATATTCGGTTTCGGTTTCGGCCCAAAAAAGTGGTTTCGGTCGGACACTAAAGACAACTTTGAATTAAGGAATTTTCGGAGCTTTCCGTAACCATTTATATTTAGTATAATAAATCCATAACGTAAATTCGAATTGTTAATGATTTTTTTTCGGCTGAAATGTAATCTATATAAAAATTAAGAAAATTTAATTAATTAAAGAAATATAATAATTTAATAATAATAATAAATAAAACATATAAACTATAATAAATATAATAAATGTTACATAATTAAAAAAAATATATAAAAATCCCAAAATTCCTTAATTCAAAGTTGTCTTGATGGGATCAAGCCCAGCTTTCCGTAATCATTTAAATTTTGCTTGCAAATTTATAAAAATTAAAAAAAAATTAAAACAAAACACAAATTGGACTAATTTAATCCAAAAGGGTTGGTCCCATTCATTTCCAGTCGCAAACATTCACAAACTAACAGATTAAGTTTTGGTTAATATTGAAATTTTCTTATCTTACAAATGTCTTCAATATGGCAGCTCCGCTCGACAGTAAGTGAACCATGCCCATATAACCGATATGCCCGATAACTTTACTAATTCCAGACCAATTGTATGAAAAACCCAGTTTAAAGATGGACAAACGGACGAACGGACAGATGGAATGTAATTGATTTAATAACCTCAATTCGCTTTTTGAAGGCCCATAAGCTGGCAACTGTGGTAATGCGTGGCTATCACTGGCGCACACAGGGGGGTTTGGGGGTTCAAACCCCCCAAATACAAAAATTGCTGGTACAATATATGGTTTTGAATGGTATTCGGCTCAAAAGTTTTACGCAACCCCATCCCTCCCCAAATGAAATCCAGTGTGCGCCACTGGTGGCTATACTTCATAGACGTCATTAAACTTCAACAAAACGTGGAGCACTTGAATTTATTTTATGTTGTTTTTAAGGTGGAAACCTAACCTATCCGAATCGGCTGTTCCAGAAACTTCAATTCGCTTTTTCAAAACCCCAAAAGTTGGTAACCGTGGTAACTTTAACCTACTATTTGATCTAATTTTTTTTTCATGTCAAGTAGGTAGGTAGAATTTTCATCAGTATTTTCTTTAGAATGGAAATTTTCTCAGAGTTCCATTTCCAGTTCTATTGAATGAACTTTTTGCATACTGTTTCCAACTATGCATTCTTTAAAATTTAAATTAAATAGCGTTGCAAATGGCTATGGTAAAAATTCAAATAACAGCGTTTCGATTCGATTTGTTTATCGAAGCCACAACTTGTTTAAATGTTTTACATTTATTCGATTTTCCACATAATACACCCTAATAAATTAGTTTTAGAAGCAATTTGAAGCATGAACAAAGTTTAATGTGTGATGCAGAAAGGCCACAGCTGTGTAAGGAATATTTAAGTACTCCCACAGCAATTTCGATTGTTAGAATTTTATTTATATTAGTAAGAATACAGGTAGCAAATTGTTTGAGTTTAAGCTCCTAATATTTAATGTTCGATTTGCAAGAATGAATTAAAAAAAAAATTAAAACATTAAAACTGGTTAGCTGACTGTTGGGTTGAATGGGATTGGGACATAACATAGGTATATGGAATGAGATGGGATTTGGACATATTATTGATGTCACAGAACAAATCGAATTACAATAAATAAAAATTCTGCAAAAAATACTTATTGTTAAAAACAATTCAAAAAGGTTACAGAAAAGTCCAAAATCCAAAGTCCAAATCCATTTTTTTCCAATAGATGGCTTTAGTAAGTTCTATGTAGTGTTGTATAAGTGCCATCGGATCATGTCAGATGGCGTTAGAAAGATAAGATTTCATGCTAAAAAAACTTCTCAGACAATTTGGTGATTGATTCACTCAGTTTTGTTTGAGCGTGCATCAAAAATGGACACCGACAAAGAGAAAATATGCCACATTTTACAGTTTTTCTTCGATAAAGCCAAAGCCAGGTGGTTGAAAATTTGAATAATGTTTATGCTGATACTGTAACTTTACTGTAAACATCACGTGCAATTTTGGTTTCGGTATTTTTGAAATTTTAAAGATGCAAAGATTGTCAAAAATGTCAATAAAATCATGAAAAACATCGAGTTCGACTGTCATATGAACACTTTTCCGATTGTTCAGGAGCTAAACATTGCATAAAAATCGTTTAGGAACCACTTGAATAAAGCTGGATCTAAGAAAGAATTCGATGTAACCCAAAAAATCTAATTTAATCTAAATCTAATTCTAAATTTCCATCTGAGAATCATTGCTGAATCGCAACAAAATCGAACCATTTATGAAGCGTAAGACGACTGATTATGAAAAGTGGATCACTTACTACAATGTCAAGTGAAAACAACAGTGGTTGAATCCCTGTGAGCCGGCACAAACGATGGCCAAGTCGGTATTGACAGTCAGAAAGGTTGTGTTGTATGTTTGGTTGCATTTATTCGGCCTCGATAGTCCAGCGGTAGCGCGCTGGCTTCTCATACCAGAGGCCCCTAAGTTCGATTCCCAGCTCGGGCTGGTGAAATATTCGTCTACTTCCAGTGGCGGATTACGGGGGGCGGGTTTGGGGGTTGAACCCCCCGAAATATTAGGATCGACTTTAAAATTACATACAAATTAAAAGGCATTTTATAAATATTAAAGAATTACTTTTCAAACCCCACCCCCGAAATATTTTTCTGACTCCGCCCCTGTCTACTTCTAACGCTACTTCTATCGTTGACGAAAATAGACTGTCCCAATCTTTTTGCCAATAGGGATGAGGGTTTCTATGTGAGAGACATTAAGGAATTACTTTCAAAATGGCAACAAGTTATGGAACAAAACGGAACATATTTGACAAAAATTGGGTCATTTAAATTATTAATGCTTAATAAAGCCATACATTTCATGCAAACATCATGGATATCTTAAAACATTTGCTTAACCCGAATGTGTCGGAATTCTTTTTTCGATTTTTTTTTTGCAATTTATTGCAAATGTTTTTTTAATGAATGTTTAGTGTGACCATATGGTCACGCTAGGTATTACCGGGTTAACTACCACCTTTACTTAAGTATTAAAAATACATACAACTCTCACCTCTCGTCAGATCTGACTCAGGGTTCGCTTCCTACGACAACGACAATTCCTATTGACTTTAAAATTTTCTCTTCAAGATTTTCTTCTCTTGAATTTCTACAACTGAAATGTATATTTGGCATATTTCTTAACAAAAACAAAAATTTTAGAACTTGAGGGTTAAGTGTCAAAGATACGTCAGACAAAGTGTGCAAAGCGCCCTCAAGAAACTGAGAACTGAAACTACAGGAAATTATACAACAAAAGAATTCATCTGACTTTGAAACAGCGGCAGCACACAATAACGGCGCGAAAAAACTACAATAACAAAAAATAACAGCATCAACAGCAACACAATCAGCAATGACAACAAATGGAATCGGCAGAACAATGAGACGCGTTGTGTTGCAGCGGTCAGGCGGCAACAGCAATGACCTTTGCCAATGAAGCGCGCACACGCAAAGCGCCTCTGGATAAAAATAAATGCATGCGGCGCGAGTTGACGCTGTTTGTTGTTTTGCACACAGAGAGATATGCAGTTCCTGTAAGTGTGTGTGTGTGTTTGTAAGTTTGACTGAAAACGTAAACAAAACGCGAGTGCGCGCCACAAGTCGAAGATGCGCGTTGCTTATTTGTTAAAAATGTAAAAAAAATTAAGCAAAAAAAATATAAAAAAATCATTGTAAATAACTATTTGTTGTTGGTTAAATTCAAGCAACTTCACACGTACGCCAGTTGCATGCAAAAAAAATGCACACAACTTATGTTTTTTTTTTTTTTTTTTTTTTTTTTTTTTTTAACGAGGAGGGAAGCATCGAAAGCCTAGGGTAGTGCGGGACTTTAAACCGCTAAACCCTCCTCTCGTCCGAACGGTTAACCCCCCTGGGTCACCGATAGGTATTGCGTCAGGAGGCCGTAAGGAGCATTTCTGCTCAAACGTTCGTATGTCCTGTCATGTCATGTCCGGACTTACCCATAGCATAAGCCATACTGCCCTGGCTTCCCTGTTGCTGCAACTGTCACCACTGCTGGCGCTGTCATAGCTGCTCCACACCATCGTCGGTGCCGTGTGATCGTCGAAGCGCATTGCGTGCGCGCTCTGCCGCCCGCAGTTTTTTACACAACTTATGTGTGTGTGTGTGTGTGTTGGCAAGTGACGCTGCGTCACTCTTCAGCAAAGTTCAAACAGCACTTTTTGTCTTTTGCACTGCAGCGCTCGGCCGTCTTCTGCCTGCTGCCTGTTGTCTTCGATGATTTCTTTTAGATTTTCCAGATTTTTTGCCATCTTTTCGCTGCTCAGTTGCCGTGCGTGCCGCCAGGCAGCGCGTATCACAGTTTGCGTTAAGCAAATCGCGTTGAAAGATTTTTACTTAAGGCCTTAAAAAGTCGCAACGATCGTTTGCAAGCCAATACGCTTTATCCATATTGTGCATTGTTGTTGTTGTTGTTGTTGTTGCTGCGTTGAGATAACTAGCGCTGTTTGCTATCGTCATCGCTGCTGCCATCCAACTCTCACCCGGCACGCTCGATCGCTTGCCGTCAATTGATCACGAAATGTTCGCAAGAGAATCGCTGCAGCGTTCGTTGCGCAAACGTTCGAGCAATCGAACGACCCATCGATCGGCATTGTGCGCCAACTGCACAACCATTCATCGATCGATCATTGACTTTAATAATTCTCGAGCCGATGCGTTGTCCGTGTCCGCTTGACGCTTTATGAGCGTTTATGAGTTTTTTCTTATTTCACTAATTACTCGTTGCGAGTGGTTTTTTCATGCTTTTTGTTTACATATGTTGTTGTTGTTGTTTTTGTTCTAGTAAGTATTTATGCAAGTGATCGTTTAAGCAATCGTTACGGAGAAGAAATGTTTAACTACATTTTAATAAAGTCGCAGCAAATTGCAGCATTCAAGGAATGTTGTCAAAAATTAAGTAAAATAGTCAAATCTACTTAGTGGAAGCAGATGTGATAGGAAAGGGGTTGTTTTTAATGAAATCTGTATGAACTTTAAAAAGAAATAAAGTGAGCTACATATGGCAAATATTTAGTTTTATTACGAACCTCAGAGTTTGTAATTTGGATTAAAATTAAAATACAATAAATTTTAATGCAGATATGGCGCGTTCTCTTCCGTCTTTTCAATGTCATTTTATGATAGCTTATTTTTAAATGTGAAATTGTTGTTATTATAAGCAAGTTGGCCTAGTTTAAATATTTACATGTTGGTTACTATATTTTCAACGTATATAAGAAAGCTGATATATTTGCATATCCAAAGTAAATAACTTGCTTCGTTTACTGAAGCAAAACTTCCAAGTGATGTAAAAATAAATATTTACACAACTGCAGGCAACTCCATGCCGCATTAATGGTCGCACATTTTTTGTATTTTCTTTGAGCGTTTCACTACATTTTGAGAACCAAGTCATATAGCATCATTGGTGGGTTTTACAAGATGCCTAATGTTTATAAAGGATGTGGATGGAAGGATGCAGGATACACAAATATAGGTGATAATATCGGAAAATAGAGAAACAGACTTGCAACAGTAATTCAAAGAATATTTAGCTTAGAAGCCCTTCGGTTCGTTTATCAGCTGATTTTTGAATAAGTTCACATAAAGAAACGAAATTTGTTGTACTTATGTTAAGGATCACAGCAGCCTTTAAGAAGGGCTACTACTTACTTATATGGCGATACCATATGTCAAATGAAATTTTAATATTAGTCATAGGCATCGGCATTATAAAAAAAAATTTTGTTTTTATAAAAAAAATTTCTCATTTTATATAGAAAAAAATGGCTTCAAAGTTCTTCATAAATAGAAAAAACTTGACAAATATTTTGTGAAAGAATTCTTCTACTACATTAACCCAACACCCCTCAAATCGCTCTCTGATTCATTGAAGAGCAGCCCACACTCTCGATTACTTTTTTGCCGCTGGACGCTAAAAAAATTGTCATGTTAAAAGTGTTACTGTCGATACAGCAACAATTGCCTAAATTTTCTTGTTTTTGCCGATACTAATAACACTGTACAACACCAAAAAACATAACAAGGTTCTGACAACGGATTCTGGTAGAGGGGGCCAAAAGGCCCTTAGTCCATTGGTTGCCCTTCCATCTGCTATTCCACGTGCAAGCTTTGTAGGACATTTTAGTACCAATTTTGAATAAGTACGAAATAAACACTTAAACACATTTTCAGTTTTGGCTTAATTCTGGCGTTCAAGTTAATTTCTGAGCTTTGATGTATTCAGAGACCTATAGTCGAATTTTATGGGGAATATTTTCGTTGTACATTTTGTCCTTAAAAAGTCCTGTTTTACAGGACATTTTTGGCATTTTAGAAAAAAGGGTAAAATTGACCCATACAAATAGGAGCTACAGTGTTAAAATGCTCCACAAAAATGTTCAGAACCTTGTTATTTAAAAATAATTTGATTTTGTTGTGCAGTGTAATTGTTGCTGAATTTCCTAGAATTTTCTTTTTTTTTTGAATTTTGTTTGAATCCCCAACACGTTTGAAACGATTGTGTATTAACTATTCAAGATAAATTTTTTTTTATTTTTTCAGGTAACATTTTTTAAATTTCTCTCTTTTTGTTATACAAATTCAATTGAATGAATAATTTCACTATGACATTTTGCTTATTTTGAATTTAACTTTAATGATTAATAAACGTAATAATTCTGACACGCAAATAAATGTCTGCCATTACTATCTGACATCACAATGGTTTTTAAAACTATGTAATAGTAATGTGAAGTATTGATACTTTGGTAGTATTCGAAATTTTTGAAAGGCATCAAATGTTGCATGGGTTCACTCTATAATATTTATTACAAGTGCCCCTCTCGTAACTTTAATAATAAATTGAAATTGACTACATAAATCTCCAGTAGAAACCAGTGTACCAAAAATAAGGTATGGACTAAGGACTCAATTGACTTTTAGACAGAAGGTTTCAACTTAGATATTTAGTAGAATTGGTGGAATATTCACCAGTAAGCCGGAGACCCGTTTTTAACTTAGCTCACCTGATTACTGCAGCGTTTTTCAGACTAAAGTAAGGACTGCAGTGTGTCCTGGAAGTGCATCTCTCATTAGTCGGACATCCAATCAAGTCCCTTGCTGTTGTATCTACCACATCAAAGCTTGTGTCTGATTGTTGTTGTCTTGTCAACACGGAGTTAAATGAGTCGTAGATCAACATCTATTGGGGACCTGGCCACAGGAGTATCACATGTAACTATTTCCTATGAACTGGCAAGATTGGGAAAACTTATTTTAGGTAATCTTCCCTCCTTCGTTATTCGCTTCTCGCTTGCTTTACTTAAACATACCTTCACACAATCTCTAGTTGGAAGAATATAGATGCAGCATTGGCAGTCAAACCTATCCATTACTTAACCAAAGAAGAATCAGGTAGTTACTCAACGGAGGCCGGAACTCCATCCGTTCAGTGATGCTGAGCTCAAGAGGCATTGCCTTACGGGAGAAACGCTGAAAGACTGGGACTGCCACAAAATGACTTCTGTCCTCGAAGTCGAGTCCTCCACTTTGAGTGCCAATGTCCGTCACAGGCCAGAAGAAGACTAAAAATCGTATATTCTTCGTTTTATGCCTGGGAGGTTGATATTGAAACCCATAAGCGGGGAATTGCACTATCCCACTGTGGTGAGACAACAGGGGTATTCACACCGAACTCGTTACTTTCTTAGTTTGGTACTCGGTAGTTTTATACGTATTATTTGTTTTTATAAAAGAATCAAACAAAAACAAAATACCCGTACAAAAGTACCGAGTGCCGAATTAAAGAATCGAACTCGATGTGAATACCCCTAATGAGTCATCTTTTTGTGCTTATGTGAGCTTTTTCTTTTTCAACCTAGATCATACTTTTTACAACTTATTTCAGAGGGGTTTTGGGGGTTCAAATCTCTCCCAAAGAGGCTCATATGGGAACCCAAAACAATGAGTCATGTTTTTGTGCTTATGTGAGCTTTTTCTTTTCTAACCCAGACCATACTTTTTACCATTCATTTTAAGGGATCCTAAAGATCTGTATCAGGGAAACATTTTGTGTGACAAACATGGTATTTGGCTCAAAAGTCCCAACCTGTCTCCACCAAATATTATATTGTGTACGCTACCGAAATCAATGTCTATATGTATGAAAGAAATTATTGAACAAAAGATTTCCGTTTTGGTTGAGTTCAGGTTTTCTGTTCATTGTTTTGTTAAGTCGAACCAAATAAACTTAAGGTTCAATTCATTTAAGGTTCAAATTCATTTCATATTCTTTGGTAACTCAATATTTGTGATCTGTTTCTTGTTGAGCGGCTGGTTCCATTTTGACTTTGGGTCACTATATGTGAATGAAAAGAGTTCGTTTTCTTGCTATGTATGATCTCTTCAGATTCCTAAGAGTGTTAAAAAGATTTGCACGGCAGAACGTGAAGTTCTTCACTTGGCGCCTTAACTTTTATTTTTCTCGTTTTGTAAAAGTCTCCAACCTTTCGTTTCTCTCATTCTTTCTTCTGAGTCTTAAGTATTGCCTGAGTTTGAGTGAAGCCTTGAGGAACTACTAACCTTTAATATGTTAGTTCCTAGTTAGTTATGTTAGCTTCACATCAATCCATTCATTCAACCCTTTTAAGAGTAGAGTTGTGTTGCCAATTCTGTGGAAAAAACTAGTACTTACCACTTTAAGTATTGATTGTATCCAATAAAAATGAGTACGGTGAAGCGAAGACGATATTTTTTGTTAATAAAAATTAAAAAAAATCTCTGAATACATAGATTCGTATCATCTTCCCTAATCCAAAGCAGCAGGCAGTATTTTTTTATATTCATAGAGAAAAATTAATAATTTATATCAGAATTCTTCAAAATTTTTCATTATGTTTAATCTGAAAGTTCTTCGCATTTTGGGCCTTAAATTAATAAATATTAGAAAATGTAAAATTGCCAAAAATAGCGCAACGCTTAGCGCACTGCACCAAGTCACCGCTGCCGGCTGCGACTGTGGCTGCGGCAGTGCAACGTTAACACAATATTTTCATTTTACTGAAATAAAATACATTCGCGCATCGTTGCTTTGTTTTCGTTGGGCATTTGTGCGACGCGTATTTTTGTTTTGTTAAGGTTGGTCGGGGACTTTTATGAAATACGGGCCGCCAGACCTGCATGCAAATGACGCACGCAGCTGCCGGTCGGTACGCCGCACAATGGGACAAGTGTGTTCAAAAGTATACAAAATGAATTTTCGAATTGTATCTATTGGATTTTATTTTAGGATAGTTAACACTTCAAATATTAAAAAAGTTATTTCAAGTCACAGTGTGACATTAAAGTTGAAGTTTTAAAATAGAAAAAAATAGAAGTTTCAGACTTTTAACTTTGAAGTAATCTGGAAGGCGTAATTTAGGTACGATTTTTTTAGTTTTAGTATCAAATTAAAGTGTTTTATTATTTCTGTAATTTTTTCCATTATTTACATTTTGTAGTAACCGTTATTCGTTGAAAAATAGCTTATAAAGATTACAAAGCAAAACTAAACAAAAAACTTTCAAAGTGAACAACTAAAAAGTACACAAAATTCTGCATTAATTTTTTAATATTTTTTTTAAACATTACTATCTGAAATGAAAATGTAAAAAGTAGCAAGTCAAGTTTTTGCATTTTGATATTTTTTAATTTTGTTTTGTTTATTTTATAGTGGCATCTATGATCAAAATGAATGAAATTAATGAAGCACCAAGACTTGATTGCCAGCAAAAGGTAAAGAAAATTGCTCATATTGTTAAATTTA
The DNA here is from genome assembly GCA_964056695.1 of Melieria picta. Taxonomy (NCBI): domain Eukaryota; kingdom Metazoa; phylum Arthropoda; class Insecta; order Diptera; family Ulidiidae; genus Melieria; species Melieria picta. The sequence continues at coordinate 46,404,585 of OZ057399.1, forward strand.
TAGAAATAATAAAAAAAAAATACAATAAAAAATTATATACAAAAACTATTTTATGTTTCAATTTTATTTATTTAATTTAATCAAGAAGTTTTTAATTAGATTGCGTAATATGAGACTTCTTCGTATGGCCCATTTTTGGATTATGTATTTTTTCCGCTTAGTTGATTATTTTACCATATATTCAATACAGTCGTGTCTGGGTATAGTGAACCCCCTATATAGTGAACACCTCGATATAGTGAACACCCAAATTTTGACATCGAGCCTCTAAATATAGAAACAAATTTTCAAGCAAAAAACAAAAAGTGTATTTTGAGCAAATAAACGAGTTTTTGACCAAAAATGTTAACCTTGATATAGTGAACAACCTCAATACTGTGAACAGGCCTTGCAATAATTAGCTCACTATATTCAGACACGACAGTATTTTGAAAATATCTTTTTATCTGTCACAGATATTGAGATTTGAATATTATTTTTATATGGGAAGTGGACGTGTTCGTCAACTGATTTTCTTAATTTTTTCTGCAGACATATATTTTCATAAAAAAACTCATGTGTGCCAAATTTCATTAATCTCGGACTACTCCTTCAACTTTTGGTCACAGCTATCACTAAATTGTCCCACTGTGCGCCGCCGTTTCATATGTTCATCCGTCTGTCCCTTTGTCCGTTCATACGTACGTCTCAGCGCATTTGAGTGTTTGCATGTGCGTGAGTGTGTGTGTGCTTGCGCTGGTGTATGTGTGTTGCTCTTCTGTGTGACTCACTGCCAATATTTCTCATGAATGTTTTTTGTTTATTGAATAAATAAGAAATATGCAAAGTACTGAAAAAAAGAATTCAATATTTTTTTTGCCAATACTTATTTTTAGTTTAGCTGACAACGCAATGCCGCAAAAATACACTTCTTGTGCATAATTTCAGTTATTTATTTCCAATAATAAATCGACTGATTAAACGTTGATTTGCATATGGCGACACGCTAAATTGAATGCGCGCCGCTAACAAAACACGCGTACGTGAGCGCTCAAATAAATAAATAAAAAAATATTTAAACAAAAAAAACATGAAACTAAATCCACTGGTTTATAATAAATAATTGCAAATACAACAAAGTGTATGACGCTCGCCGAAATTTCATGTCATCGTATTGGAACTTTAATGATCATTAATGATTTATTTGGCAATGTGCAAAACCACGAAGGCAGCAGCGACAGCTGACGTTTCAGTTTTTTGCTGTCATGCAATTTTATTTTCAATATTTATTTATTAATAAAATAAAAAAAATTTGAACAAATTCGTTGTTTTTGTGCATTGGCAGCCATGAGATTGTTGCATTGTAATTAAAACTGTGCAAGCGGCGCTGAGCTTTGCATAATAATGACAACGTAGTGTAGTGGAATGGGCGGAAAGGGAGGAGGGACGGTGGATAGTGGGAGGGCGGTGCGTTGCGGGTGTTTTGCTTCACAGCCCGAGGGACGAACGTGTCTTGAAATCCAGCAGTTGGGTTGCATAAAGTTTTAAACGGCGTGGCAACTATTGATGTGATCGCTTTCATTGTTGTTATTGTTTTGTACTACATACAATTTATTACCACTGCTGTTTTTGTTGCTGAGGTAAATGACCGCATTGGCGATCTAGACAGCTATTAATCTTAGGCCGGAATCTGTCATTGGTGGCATTTAAATTTTGTGGCATTTATTTTTTTGGGCAAGTAGCAGCTCTGAAATTTGACAGCTTTCGTCTACAATAGTTCCGACTTTGCAAAATTTTAGTACTGCTCAGAGAAAGAATGCGTTATCATTGTGAAAATCAATTACAAAGAAAGTCATCCGTCAGATACTGGAATTTTCGATTACAGAATTGCACCTAATGTATCATTAATTCGAAGATTGATTAACCCATTTCGTAGTTTTGATGCTTTAACGAATTATAGAAATTAGTAATGTTTGCAGTTTTTTTATTACGATAAACATGTGTAATCTAAAGCTTATTTTTTTATATTTTTTTTTAGATCTATTGGCTTTTTAATAAAATATTTGTATGCCATTCCAATTAAAACTGGGCGGGCATTGAAAAACCCTCATATATAGATTTTTTTCATAAATTCTTTATAAATACTAAAAGTAACCAGATTTGTACAAAATTGATATAGAATGATTTTAAAAATGCCAAACTAATTTTGTATTACAATAAAATTTGCTCAGATCTGTTTACGCATTTGTTACCTTCAATTCGTTAACGTATCATACAAATTATAAATGTTTGCAGTTTTTTTTTAGTACGATAAACTTGTTTCATCTAAAGTTTATATTTCTTATATTATTCTGAGATCTATTGACTTTTTAATAAAATATTTGTTTGCCATGCCTTCCCCATTGAAGCTGTGCAGGCATTGAAAAAAACTCATATATTGACATTTTTCTTAAATTCTTTAAAAATGCTAAAAATAAACAGATTTCGACAAAAGTGGCACAGGGTAATTGAAAAAATGCCACACTAATTTTGTATTACAATAGAAATCGTTTCTGTGCCTTTGCCCCGTCATCTCTAGAAATCGGGAACTCGGAGAACAGGTCTCGAAACAAGGTGTTGAACCTCTCTGGCTAAAAGGTCACTACTTCAATTACACCTAAACGGAACTCAAACTGGCATCGCTAAGGACCCAATAGGGTCTATGCTTGGCCTTACTGCCAGCCAGTATATCCTAACGTAACCTATGGTTAAGGATTGGAAACAAGGATTTCCTGACAGAATTATCTTTCGAATTTTCAATGTCAACTGGTCACTAAGATTGTGCGATCTGAAGCCATGCGATTTTTTTAGGTTTTCTATAACTTTTGATCTATGATGATGATGATGTAAATAAGGCACAAACAATTCCTGAACTAAAGGTGGTAATCCAACTAGTCATCGTTTGGTCTTTGTCAAAATGTCATGGATAATCGAAAAAAGCAAAAGGGTCTATGATCAAATCCGCGGGTCTATTAGCCGTATATATATTTTTTCATACTTAGTCGGAACATGTCTACTTTACAATGTAATAAAAATATCATCACTCGTTCAGAAAATTAAATCGTATTAAAACAGCTTTTAACTCTCTGAAGGGCTCAGCGAACTGTTAACGTCGCAACTTTACTGACTTCACAGTCCATTAAACCATCAAAATAGAAACAGTACAGTTCAGATGATCTCATGGAATAGTTGGCGACTTATTTTGGGAGTACCAAAAAGGAATGCATTTTCTATTCAAAGGGTTTATTTAAGAGATATTGAAACAAGTCATAAGTTATAAGAATTATAAGAGATTGTCTGAATTATAAGAGATTTCCACAACAATTGCTGTCCATTTTGATACTTCGAAAGCAAACTTCTTCTGATAATTATGTAAAGTAGAATTAGATTAGATAACCAAAAAACGATTTTAAGTTAACTTTCTTCGCTTATTTTGTATGATATCATTACCCAATATGACATCTAAACTTTAACAATGCGCTCTCACAACCCTTGAAAAAAGTGGGACTTCATTACCCAATAAAATAAAGTCAAAACGTCCACAATGCCTAAAGTTTTTACCATCCCTTTCAGAATGACAAGTGGATATGAATGCGCATAAAAGATTTGCCAATTTTCAGCGACTTCAAATGAGCCATGAAAGGGTTAATGATTTCTTAGTTTTGTCAATTGTTTTTCTGTTTTTCTTGCTTGCACTTGAAGTAATCATTAAATTCCACTTTATTGGTATCGCTACTTGACGGCAATCATAACGGTGAGCAAAAAAGTGCATTCACAGCACTGTCAAAGCTGGAATTATTGCAATGCGGGTGCGTTGCAATCAGGCGGCAGCCGTGGCCGAGCGGTTAAGGCGTCTGACTAGAAATCAGATTCCCTCTGGGAGCGTAGGTTCGAATCCTACCGGCTTCGTTGCGGATTTATTTTGTATTAATTTTATATAACAATTCTGTTTTTATTGTATGTTAACTTTTAGTGTAAACTTTTGAAATATATTTAAAAAAATATTTCTGCAAATAATTTGCAACTTTTAGTTGATTATATTTTTATTTTTTTTAAATAATGTAAAAATTTTGAACAATTTAATTTAGTATGTTTACTCTGAAAAAACATTCAAAATGTAGAAAGAAATGTCACTAACTATTTACAATTTTTTTTTTTATAATTATGTTTTATCATTTAATAATTATTTTGAATAATGTAAAAATATTGAACTAAATAAATTAATATGTTAACTTTCAGAAAACACATTAAAATATTAAAATAAAATTGTCACTATATATTTGAGAACTTTTCATTACTAATTATGTTTCATCATTTAATAATTTTTCAATTCATTTATTTTGTAATAAGTTTACTTTCAGTATAAAATTTCTAAATATAAAAAAATATTTATTCAAATACTTTGTAATTTTTAGTAGATTATATTTTTAACAATATTTTTATTATAATTTAGTAGTGTGGAACTACAATATTCAATTTAATTTTGCTTAATATGTTTATTTAAAAAAAAAACATTCAAATATTTAAAAAATATTTCACTAAATATTGTAAAATATTTCTAAAATTACTTAAAAAACTTTCTAAAATTATTTAATAATTTTTCAGTAATTTTAATTTTGTTATAAGTTTACTTTCAGTATAAAATTTCTAAAAAAAAAAAAAAATATTTACTCAAATGTTGTGTAATTTTTCGTGGATTCTATTTTTAATAATATTTTTATTATAATTTACTAATGTCGAAAAATTTCTAAAAATAAATAAAATATTATTCAAATATTCTGTAAGTTATATTTTTAGTAATATTTTTGTTATAATTTACTAGTGTCGAACTATTTAATTTAATTTTGTTTAATATAAAAAAAAATTTAAAAAATATTAAAAAATCATACAAAATATTTTAAAAATATTTCACTAAATATTTTAAAATATTGCATTTAAAATTTTGTTTAATCATTTTTCAATTCATTTAATTTTGTAATAAGCTTATTTAATTTCTAATTTTGTTTAATAGTTTATTTTCAAACAAAAACCTTAAAAATATTAAACAAATAATTCACAAAATATTTTAAAATTTTTCAGCAAAAACAAAATTTGTCATTAAACATTTTGTATAATCATTTACTAATTTTTCAATTCATTTAATTTTTCAATAACTTTATTTAATTATCAATTTAGTTTAAAATGTTTATAAAAAAAAACATTCAAAATATTAAAAAAATATTTCACTAAATATTTATATAATATAATAATAATTTATGCAATATAATTTTGTAATAAGTTTACTTTCTGTATTAAATTCCGAAATTAAAAAAAATTGTTTTTTAAGTAATTTGTAATTTTTCAATTAACTTAATGAATTCAAATCATCAATAATTTAATAGTTTTTAAATTATTTTTTAATATTAAACAAAAAATTAAAATAAATTAATAAAAATGTTTTCTAAAATTAAAAAAAATAAATAAAAATAAAATAAATAAATTTACCAATATTTAAAAAATAACGTTTTTCGTTCTTAAATATTATATAATACTTTTTAAATATTTCCATATATTAAAAAAAGAAATATTTTTCGTTTTTAAGCAGCAAATCCAGTTTTCGGTTCGTCTGTTGAAATGGGTAAACATAACGAAAACGTGCCGCAAAAACGGGAATAACACAACAAAAGTAACTTCGCAGCAGCGACAAAAGATCCCACTTTAGCATTGGACTTTGGAATTTGACAGCCGCCAACCAGCGAACAGCATCCGCCAGCAGCAACAGCAGCAGCATCAGCAGCAGGCGGCAGCAACAACAGCAAGTACAGTCGCGTCATTTTTGCTATTTTATTTTCGTGCGCTATTATGGGATCACTGGTTGCTGTCGGTGTCGCCGACGTTGCCGTTGCCGTTGCCGTTGCCAGCATCGATGGCGTGTCGAATGTGTCGCAGGGATGTGTCGCAGCGTCGAGAGCATCTGTGCGCCGTCTTCAAGCTTTGAACACGCATATTTTTTTTGCGTTTCTTCTCTGTACAGTACACTAAGCATTGAGTTGCGAGACAACTCACTATAATCACTTTGGGTTAGGGTTTGTATGTAGTAGGCAGAAGGATAGCTTCAGGATCGGAGTAACCAAAAGAATCGGTTTAGAAAAGTTTGGCCGTCTGTCAACTGGCTTTTTAAGCAAAAGATCTGTTTAAAATATTTGCTATATCGACAAGAAATTCTATGATAGTTTCTGCTGGAATCAGAAGATAGATATCTTTAACAGGGTTACCATACTATTATCTTTTATCGTGAAGACTTTGATTGAAACAAATCAATTTAGGAAAGATTGCTCTGTCTGTAAATTGGCATTTTAAACAAGATTTTATTCAAAAAAGTTAATATATCGACAAGAATTTCAGGGATGGCTTTTACTGGAATCAGGAGATAGATATCCTTACCAGGGTTGTCATACTACTAGTACTACTTCTACTACAACTACTACTATCTACTATTCTTTATGAATCATAAAGAACTCAATTAAATAGCATCGATTTATTAAAGATCGGCCGATCCTTTACTGACTCTTAAACAAGATTATCTTCAGAAAGTTGGTATTTCGGCAAATAAAATGCAGTGATAGTTTCTACTGGAATCAAAAGATCATCTTCAAAAGAGTTACCATACTACTGCTACTACTACTACTACTACTAGTACTACTACTACTACTACTAACGCCACTGTATTTTAAGAATCGTAAAAATTCAATTAAAACGAATCGATTTAGAAAATATCGGTCGTCTGAAAATTTGCATTTAAGTAAAAAATCCCTTTCAAAAAAGTTTATATATTGGCAAAAAATTCAGTGATGGCTTCTACTGAGGCTTTAAAATAGACATCTTTAACAGCGTTGCCATACTGTAATATTTTATGAATCGTAAAAAAATCAACTTAAAAACATTGATTTAGGCAAGATCAGCTGATCTTTAATATACACAAAAAAAATGAAAGACGAAGGATACGACAAAGAGGTGAAGGTTAGGGTGGTCTTTAGTAAGATTATTTAAAAAAAATGTGCTATATCGAAAAGATCTTCAGTCATGGCTTCAAATGGACTTAAAAGATAAGCGCCCTTAACAGGGTTGCCATACTACTATATTTTATGAAACGTTAAGTATAATCTTGCTATGGATGGCTATTTTATCTAAAAATCACTGATTTTAAATCTCAAATATTTCTCTATTACTCACTAACTGAGCTCAACTCTAACGTAGCGTATAAATGAGTCCATGTCGATCACTTCCAATACTCTCTCATACGTTTTAGTACACCAAATGCCACAAGCTTCGTGCAAAGTCGCCAAGTAAGTGCGTCATTTATTTGGCGTTTGGTCTGGCAATAAATATAAGAAAAAAAACTATCAAACTCCAACGAAACACGAAGGGAGAAATTGCCAACTGTTCGAGTCTGCAAAGTGCGAGTAGAAAAATTGTAATTTAATAAAATAATTGCTTCAATTAGTTATGAGCAAAATATTGCCAGCTACTGTCATTAGCAATGCGGCAACGTGTGTTGCAACGCAGCCAGCTGGCAGTTCTGCATATTGGTTCGATCCTCCTCTGTTTGTTTGTCATTTTTCAATTGGCCGCCAATAATGCAAAGATATTCCACAGTAGCCTCACATCGGCGTTTTGAACTCGAGGTGAATTAATTTTCGCTGCACGATGGCAATAAGATGGCAGCAACGTTTGCTCTGCACAGCAGGAAGCCAGTTGGCAATGGAATGGAGCGAAAGTTTTAGCAAGAAACAAATTTATGAAACTATAAATTGTAGCATTTTAAGAAAAGTCATGGTTAAAGAAAGCCAACAAATTAGATATTTTCTACATTCAAGTTTCATTGTTTGAACAAGAAGCAAGTTTTATCAAACGTGGCTGAACAAAGTGAAAGCTTATTTGATCTTCGGTTCGATGAGTGGATGAAGTTTAATCATTTATTGAAAATTGTTTGTTTAATTTTTCTGCATAAAGAAATATACAGAGAACTTATAAAACTCCTTTTGTTGCTACAAGCTAAAGCAAGCTTTATCAACCAGGAGAAAAAGAAAGTAAAGTTAACTGTTAGTAAATAAGTTATTGATCAAATTTATGCAAACGATGGCAAAATATTTCGGCAGCGTTAAAAAACCACCCATTGGTTCTAGTTTTAGAAACCTTTACTGCTTCAAGCTGAATCAACAAGCTCTATCAACAATCGGTGTACCATGCAAAAGCTTAATCGCTATATTGAAAAATTATATTTTTTAGATAACTTTATGCAACATGTTTACAAGTAGAAAGACCCTCTAAAGATCCTCTATTGGTTCCGGTCAAAGCAAGCTTTATTTACGCTAAGGAAAACAAAGCAAAATAGTGGATTATAATTTCTAAGTGCAATGAGTTATAGTTGAGCAATCAACTTTATGAAAAATCACTGCACATATTTCTGCAACAATGAGACTTTCAGAAACCCTTCACTGCTCCAAGCGGACGTAAGCTTCATCAGCAGTTTAATGGTTCCATTCAATGGGTCATCATGCACTTTTATTAGGTTACCTTATGTCATGTCAAGTGATGCCTTCCATAGCACTCTTTTCATTCGAACCATTGTACTATGCCCAAAGGAGGAGGGTAGGAGGAAGAGATAGAAGAGGACAGTTGTGGAAGGGATTAGGGGTCCTCACTCACTCCAAACTTTCTGATTTCTTTAAAGACCCTAAGGAGGTCAGAGAGAGGTAGAGCATAAGCTTCGCTGCCCAAAATGTGCCTCCTCCTTCTCAAGAACAAGTTGCAGATGAAATGGCCTGTTGTGTTCACGTCCTCGAGGCAGCATTTCCATGTTCGTAGGGTCATCGATGAAGCTCCGATTCGATACGGTAGTTGGATGTCGACGGCGAAGAAGAAGGCCGTATCTTCGGTGGAAGAACCAAGTTAAAGGAAGAACGAAGAACCCTATCATCTCTTGGTGTGATGAACTGAAAAAGGTGCGCGTAAAGCAGAGGCGCCAGGAGAGAGCTTTTGCGGCAGGCTGTATCCTGATAACCGGTAAGTAAGTAAGTAGTTAGGCTCATCGATGATTCGCATATTTGCCATATGTGGACCATTGTATCCTGTGATCGTTTCGATCATAAGTATCAATTCCTTCCTTTCCAGTCGAAGAAGAAGGTTCGCTTTCTTACTCGGTGCTCTCAGAGGAAACTACGCGATTCTGCAGGATTTCACTAAAGACCATTTCCTCATGTGAGCAATGCTCGCATGGTTATTGATGCATTGTAGGCCCTCTGCAGCCCAGTCACCGATTGTTGTCTCTGGTCCGATTGGATTGACCTCTGATTCCAGATTGGGTAGTCTATCAGCTATTTCGTTACCAAGAACACGCGAGAGTCCTGGGATCCATAAAGGGTAACTGATTGTGTTTTGCAGCACTCCTCAGTTTATATTAGATTCGCTTATGATTTTTGAGTACTTTGAATGTGTTTTCTCCGCAATTTCTGCTCAATGATCCAGCAGGCACATTCATGATGGCATAGATCTCCGTTTGGGAGATCGAAGCTATCTCTCATGTGGCGTACAAGTACATGGTGTCTTCATCCAGGCATCATACTGCTTCAGTTCCTTCACAAGTTTTGGAGCCATCCGTGTATAATATACGTGACCCTGAGTCGTGGAATTTGGATAGATCTATTGTTTTCTTTCAGGATATTTTTTGTCCTTGTTCACTCCTTATGGGGTTATAGGGCCTCCACAAGACAATGCCTTGTGTTGGTTACGTAAATCGGTTGTGTTTTTCTGCCAGGGTAGGTGATTTGCCTGTCTTGGTAATTCCTCAATAATAATAATTCCTTCCAAATTGTATACAGGCCATTTCAGAGTCCGTCGGCATCGAGAGAACTATTGACACCTTAGGGTATAGGTGTCCTTAGGAAGTATGAAGCCTCGATAAATCGGTGCCACTGAATGTAGTCAGTTTCAATCAAACCCTTTGCAGGACAACAGAAGCAGGTTTTGGCCGCTAAGAATCCGGGTTGGCATTGGACATTTGTTCATGGGTATCTATGAAGTACTGCCAGTCCAGTTTGGAGTCTATGGATCACTTTAAAATCCCCACACGAACAACACCCATTTATTAATATGTCCCCAAATCTCCAAGAAATTGTAAAAAATCTGCAAGACATACAAAACGATTCCATGGTCGACAGTCAATCGACAGCAGCATAAATATTTATGCTATCCAGCGACAGCAATCTTCACACTAAATTCACCATAAATTTCCGCATTAAAATCACTTCATTTTTGATGTACGCCAAATGCGTACATAGCAACAACAAATTTGCGAGCTGAAAATCACATTTCATATACTCGGTTGCGGAACTAGTTTATCCGTTGTGGACTCGGCGACGATTTTGCATCGAGTTTACGCAACAGACCCGAATAAGAACCCATAAATAATACAGCCGAGTGGCACTAAAAGCCGATATAAATCACGGTGCGGCGCGCAAGACGGGCGCACATTGCGCCCCAAGTGGCCCACAGTGCGCTGCGACGCTACCGCGATGCGTTACTTAAGCGCGGCCACTGCGCGCCACGGCCGCGGCCTGGGAAATTAATTGCAGATCGCGGCGCACACACCACGCGGACATTAATGGCAACAATTCAGTGCGTCGTCGGCGCAGTTGCTGCTGCCGGCAATGCGTATCTCCGGCGCATTGCTGCCGCCGGCCTTGTGTCGTGTCACACACAATCGCAACGGGCCGAGAAGCTGACAAATCGCACGCACTTCTGCTCGGGGCGCATCGCTGCGTTGCAGTGTTGTGCGAATTGTTTGCCACAAAAAGCTGCAAAACTTCATCATAAATTTAAGCATTTGTGGCCGCCTTGCCGCTCGTAACATTCGATTAATTTCTTACTCGAACGGGAGAATTTCAATTCAAAAGTGAAGCAAGCCAAGTGGGCAAGTCCCACCTCAGCGTTCGGCGGCGCAGTAATGCATTTTACAAATTGTGCCATTTATCAAGTGTTTTTGTTTAATTTACGTTGTAACTGGCTGTAAATTGAAAAGCAAAAAACCTGGCAAATATGTTTCTGCCCTTTTTGCAGTTTGTCGTACGCGTCAGTGTTTTCATTAGATCAAATATGGTAACACTTGCGTTTGACAGGTCTGACAGCATGGCTTAATTCTCATTTAAAACATATTTGATGAGGTGTGTCGCTCGGATAAGGCGTGAACGAGACGAAAGCACAAGAATTCTAACGGTAAAGGGTCTTGTAGGACAAATTGCTTCGGACAACTTAATGTAGGTGAACACCTTTAGGATCACAATGGAATACGATTTTTAGGATCACAATGAAATCGGCTGAAAACACTATGAGTAATGAAGAGCAGAGCCAGGCTATTCAAAAATAGTTTTAAAGAACTTAATTCATGACCCAATCTTGATCTTAGGATCACAGTGAAATCTTCTTAAAGCACACTAAGGAATGAAAACAGTCAGGCTATCCAAAATGTTGTTCCAAAGAACTCAATACAAGGCCGATTTTTGATCATAGAAATCTTCTCAAAGCAAACTGAGTAATGAAGAGCTAAGCCTGGCTGTCAAAAAATTCAATATAAGGTTATTTGTTGAACTTAGGATCACAATGAAATCTGCTTAAAGCGCACTGAAAAATGAAGAATCAGGCTGACTCGGCTGTCTAAAAAATTGTTTCAGAGAACTCAGTGGAAAACAATCTCATGATCCCAATGGAAACTTCTGAAAGAGCACTGAAATATGATGAGAAATTATAAGTACTATGAAAACTTTAAAAACAATCTTAGGATTGCAATAGAAATTCATTAGAATAGAGCAGTCATGCTATCAAAGACGGTTGGGTTTGCTTTCTAATAACTTCTTCTTCGAGGTAGAGAAAGAAAACGCAGTTCCAGTAGCGGCTTAACGGGGGGGGGGGGGGGCGGAGGGGCGGACCGCCCCGGGCTGCGGGGGGCCCCCGAGAGGAGCTTGTATATAAAAATTTAAAGTTTTTCAAAACTGAAACTTTTTAAAAACTTTTTGCGCTCCACAATGGTTGTTGAAAGGTTGTTTGTCACTTTTATCAATTGAATCGACAATTGACTTTGAAATTGCAATAACAAATTTAGTTCAATAAAAGCAAGAAAACATCGTTTCTAAATAAGAATTGTTTGCAAATTTTCAAAAAATTTTCCCTCGAAGATTGCAATATTTAATTTTTAATTTAAAATTTTGTGCAAATTATGCTAATACAAAATTCTAAGTTAAAATTAAATATCGCAATCTTAAAGTTTGCTTGTAAACTAGTGCGAATTCGACAATTACTTAACCTCATTAAACTTTGTAGACGTCAAACAGATTTACAGTTATTATTATTATTTTTATAATTATTTAAATTTACAGTTATTATTATTCTTTTTATAATTATTGGTTGGATAACAACACATCGTCCCGGAAATCCGATTTTCTTCTTTGATAGACTCTTTTACGAAAGCAATTCTATCCTCCTTGTAAGTAAGCTACTGCTACTGGGTTTTATAAAATATTTCTGTACATTTCTGAACTACTCGACACGAAAAATGCACCTAAAAATAAAAGTGTTTTCTAGACTGGAACTTTGAAATAGAATAAAATTTAGATGTATGAATCTACAAACTGAAATCCAAATCATGTATGTATTTCCTACCTGACATATTTTGGTCCTGAAACTTCAAAATTAAAAATTTAGTTGAAAGGATGTCTTTCATTTGATACCCATATTTCCATCATTGCACAACCGCATATATTAAAAAAATATTTGAAATGTGTATGTCCTTAAAATTTTAAAGTTTTTAAAAAAGGGCTTTGGGCCAGAAAATGAAAAACTGACTATGCCAGATTACTATAAATGATCTCTAGTTTCACGTCTATATCCAAATTTGGAAGGGTCTCGGCAAAAAAAAATTTTTTTCGCACAGTGCAATAAATGTAAAGTTGGTGTTTTTACTCACTGCATCATAACTTTGTCATTTTTCTTTCAATTCTATTGATGTTAAGCTTAATATTTGCTCAAGTAATGTATTTGTTAAAAAATATATAATAATAATATATCTTTCATCTTAGATTTTAAAACTAGGGGAGATAATTTTTTTATCCATAAAAATAATATTCGAAAATTTACGATTTTTTGGTCGAAAAATTCACTTTGTTACAACTTTCCTTTGGGGAAGTTACTTGTCTCATCTGATTTGAACAATCTATATATCACTAAAAAGGCTAAGGTATTATCTTCTTCTTGAACGACGGACAGCTCGTGTTAATCGGATAATTAGTTCTCATAACTGAAACAACAGGAAAAAACTCGTTTTTCGAAGATTTTTTGAAAACGCTTCTTAAAATTTTTTTTTATTTTCAGTTTCGTGTTCAGCGGCCAAAGTTAGTCTAGAAAACATTTTATCTATGCACGCGATTGGCCCATTTTTTGTCGAGTAGTGTAATAATGCACTGATCGCAAAACAATCTAATCCTCCTGCTCGGGTTGCTTAAAATAATGGCCAGATCGTAGTAACGAAGCAAGACTTTCTGTTTTTTTTTAGTTTTAAGATGGCTTATTGAAATGACGAGTTTGCTCTCCCAAAAGTTTTCCTAATTTCACGAAAGTTTTAATCAAATTTGGAGAGATTTAGTAAGATTATCCTTTTATCCATTTTTCATTTTTTCTCTGGGATTCTATTGCTTTCTATAAAATTTCAAGCACATATACGTTTCAAAATAATGTGTCCCTTTACTATCCATTTACTGTTCAATGGAATACAAATTTTCAAAAAAAAAATTAAAAAGCATAACCGGAAATTCCAGTTATTAGTTTTGTACGCAAACTTATTCTGCACCGTTTGTGGGGGCCCCTCAGCCGTCGCCGCCCCGGGCCCCCGAGCACCTTAAGCCGCCACTGCGCAGTTCACCTTCTACTATATGCACTTATCCGCCATTGTCTTAACGAAAGAAGACTCACTTGGGAACGCTTTTTTCGACAATTTAGAAGATTAACCGATAGCACTATTCACAGACTACTAAGCTTCGTAAGGAACTCAAATTGGGTCAATGAGTGAGCGGACTTAAGATGAATTAATAGTGTCACAATGGGCCTTTGTGAACTAAGTAGGCTCCGCCTTGGGGCAACCACTTCTACCTACAAACTATCAAAAGATATTCGAATTTGTAATGAATTGAATTTAGTTAAATTTTTGTTATCAATTGGATCAATCAATAAATTAGGATTACAATTTTTTGGTTTTAGTTAACTAATTAGTTCATATTGTTAGTCATAATATTAATTAAAAAATATTCCTAATGCCTCTAAGTATAACTAGACTAAGCATTCAATTGTCCACAATCAATTGTTAAATTTTATTAGTCAGGTATGTATCCAACTAAATGTAAAATTAGTAAAAAAAATATCAATGCTTCTTATTAAACTGAATTCAGTAAACAATTAAACACAATTAATTGTTGAATTTGATTAGTTACGTGCCCAAAATAAGTGAACAATTATTTAAATTAACAATGCTTCCTAGTAAGACTGAATTGAACATACATTTAAAAATAATTGATTGTTAAATTTGATTCTGATTATAAATAAATTTAAAATTATGAAATAATAAGACTGACTCTGATTGAATTCAGATTGCAATAAAATGCAATTAATTGTTGAATGTGATTAGTTATGTCACCAACTAAGTAGAAAATTAATAATAATAACAATACTTCTTAGTTATACAGCAATTAGTATTTAATTAAATACAATTAATTGTTGAATTAAATTAGTTATGTACCCAAATAAGTGTAAAATAAATAAAGTAAAACAATGCCTCTGATTTAGACTGAATTGAGCATACAATTAAACTAATTTTGATTTCAGTATACAATTAAATTTGTTGAATTTGATTAGTTTTGTGTCCAACTAAGTCTAAAACCAATAAATAATAGCAATGCCTTTTAGTTACACTGAAGAATTTGATTTTAACTATAAATAAATGTGAAATTATTAAAAAATTAGAATGACTCTTAGCTAGATTGAGTTCAGTATACAATTAAAAACAATTAATTGTTGAATTTTATTAGTTAAACACCCAAATAAGTATAATAAGAATAATGTCTTTTAGTTGGATAAAACTTAGTGTTTAATTAAATACAATTAATTGTTGAATTTGATTCCTTATGTGCATAACTAAGTGAAAAATTAACAAATCGTAGAAATGCCTCTTAATTAATTTGAATTTAGTGTTCAATTAGATACAATTAGTAGTTGAATTTGATAATTTAGGTAACCTATTAAGTGTAAAAGTAATAGATAATAACAATGCCACTTAGTTAATCTAACTTCAGTATGCAATGAAACACAATTCAATCTGAATTCAGAAAACAATTAAATACAATTAATTGTTGAACTTGACTAGTTATGTGACTAACTAATTGAAAAAAAGGTGAAGGTTGAATACAAGTAAGTATAATTAGTTGTTGAATTTAATTAGTTATGACACTTAGTACAAAATTAATAAATAATAACAATTTTCCCTTAGTTAATCTGAATTCAGAATAAAATTAAGTATAGTTAATCGTTGAATTTAACTAGTTGTGTCACTAAGAATTCAATTAAATACAATTAATTGTTGATTTGAATTATTTATGCCATCAATTAAATGTAAAAGTAATAAATAATAACATTGCCTCTTAGTTAAACTGACTTGCCAATACAATTAACCACAATTAATTGTTGATTTAAATTAGTTATGTCACCACTAAGTACAAAATTATAAAACAATAAGAATGACTTTTAGTTATTCCGAATTCAGAATTCAGTTAAATGCAATTAATTGTTGATTTTAATTAGTTACGTCACCAACTAAGTTCAAAATCAATAAATAATATCAATGCCACTTAGTTGATCTTACCTCAGTACGCAATTAAACACAAAAAATTGTTGAATTTGACTAGTTGTGTCACAAAATAAGTAAAAAATGAATAAATATCAATGCCTTTTAGTTAATATGAATTCCGAATAAAATTAAAGACAATTAATTGTTGAATTTTATTAGTTATGTCACCAAATTAGTACAAAATCAATAAATAATAATAATGCCACTTAGTTAACCTTACTTCCAACTGCAATCAAGTACAATTAATTGTTGAATTTAATTAGGTATGACACTAAGTACCAAATTAATAAATGCTAAAAATTGCCTCTTAGTTAAACTGAATTCAGAATCATATTAAGTACAATTAATTGTTGAATTTAACTAGTTGTGTCACTAAGAATTCAATTAAATGCAATTAATTGTTGATTTTAATAAGTTATGTCACCAACTAAATACAAAATTAAGAAATAATAACAATGCCTTTTAGTTAATCTGAATTCAGAATCAAATTAAGAACAATTACTTGTTGAATTTAAATAGTCATGTCACCAACTAAGTACAAAGCTAATTATTAATTAATATTAAATTTATTTAATTTTATTTAATTAATATTAATATTATTTAAACTAGACTAAGCATCTAATTATACCGAATCCACTCTTGAAATTGATTAGCTCTGAGTCCAACTAAATGGCAATGGATCCAACTACTCCGATGGCGTATTAAATTTCTCGCCTCTGCAAACGCATAAAATCACAAAAATTAAATTGAACTGTGGCGCGAAAATGTTGCGAGCGCATTTGAAATGCGGCCATTGGCCACTAAATTGCCACATTATGCATGGAGTCGCATAAAGTCAGTCGTATGCGATTTTATAGCCAATTAAAAGCGGCAAACCAACAGCAGAAAAGGAAACTAAAGGCAAACAACACAACGACAAGCAAATACAAATTTAGCGAGCAAAATAAGTGCAGTCGTCTGTCGAACGACAGAAATGCATTAATTTTCAGCGCAACTTTCCAGGCAGCTTTCAGCGGCCGGCAACGAGACGCAACGCCCACGTGCAACATGACAGCTGCCACTTGAGCTGGCCGGCGCAGCGGCACTGGTCACATTGGTCGCCGAGTGGCAAGTTCAAGACTTTGTGTGGGCTCGGGCGTGTAGTGCGTAGACAGCGTGTCTGATTTTGGCAGCTGGGCGACTGATAGCGGCCGCTGCAGTCGACAGCCGGCTATCGACATGTGCGAAACTTGTTGCTGCACTTGTTGTTGGCAGCGAAGCTGATAAGACGGCCAGCGACGACAACGGCGCCGTTAGTGCGGCTGCTTTCGGCCGGCGTGCGAGCCGTTTTCAGTTCAATGAACATATTGCGATGCTACGGTTATTGTTGTTGTAGTTGCTTTCAAATAACGCAAAAGTGTGCAATTTGCACACGCAAACACGCAGCGACTTTTGCAATTGCCAAATGGCAATGCGGCGGCGGCGGCGACTTTTGCAACTCATCAGCATGCAGCGGCCGCACGTTGACAAATAATAAAAAATACATACTATATGTTTATATATATATATTCCGATATAAATATGTATGCGCAAGAAATAGCAGCCCGAAATTGTGCGCCTGTTTGGCATGCAAAGCGGTTGGCGGCGTTGGCAGTGTTTACAGCGCGCATGCGCAGCATTTTGAACGTTGAACGTTGTGTGCGCGTTAATGTTGCGGTTTGGATTTCGGGGAAAAGGCACTTTTCTTGCATTCAACAATTTCAAGGTTAGACGCTGCACCAAGGAACGCAGTGCAATGGGTTAGGTTGTTGTTGTTGGTGTTGTTGTAGTTATTGGCGGCTTCGGCGCATGTCGAAGGCTTGCAGTTTGCTAGTTGAAGGAGAAAATGAATGAAGAAACTATGAAACAATTGAATGGACACAATGGAGTTGAGCTCATTGAACGCGGGGGACACGGGGACAGACAAATAGATCGACAGCAATATGCACAGACATAAAGTTAGAAATGTGGAAAAACATACGGAGGGACATGTAGATAGACATTTAGAAAAAGAAACAATCTTACAGACTACCTGAGAGGAAGACAAACAGTTAAATGGACAGAAAGACTGAGACACAAATGGACCGACAGATAGATTGACATATGTACGGAAATTCTTGTTGGTTTGGACGGATAGTTATACAGAAAGACATGGAAACAAACATGCAGCCAGCTAGATATAAATAAGAATATAAACAGATATATTAGTAGACAGTAGTGTCCGACCGAAACATCGTTTCTGGGCCGAAACCGAATTTCGTGTTTTTTTTAATATTCGGCCGAAACCGAAACAGAAACCGAAACAATTTAGTTGAAATAAAAATCACCATATCAAGCATTTTTTTTCAACAAACGAATTTTACATTAAGTAAATAAAGAACAAACAAACAAACAGCATAAATAAATAAATACTTATTAATAAAAACAATTTATTAATTTTTTAAAAACATAAACATGAAAAAATCACCCTTTCGTACTTTACTCGCTAATATTCAAAATTAAATAATTTAATATTACATATATGCTAAAAAAAAGTTTATTTACATTGGTGGCATCTAAATTATTCTTCCTTTCACTATATATCTGCTACACAATAAAATGTATCAGGTGTACAACTTTGCTTCCGCCGTTTTCCGATAGGTGGCTGTACCGGCTGAGGCTGGTTGAAATACATAGATGGTAATGCCTTTAAAGTGAGTGTGGACAGTGCCTAACGAATTGTCATCGCCGTTTCAGTGACAGTTGTTCTTGTTTTCGTATTATTCACGCTCGAAAATGTCCGTTTATGTGCCCAATTCTCGCCATTTGCGGGAAGTTTTACTTTTCTGTTACAATTCGCAAAAAAATGCAGCTGAAGCGCATCGAATGCTCTCAGAAACTTACGGTGATGCTGCTCTGAGTGAAAGAACGTGTCGGGAGTGGTTTCAACGTTTTAAAAATGGTGATTTCGACGGCAAAACCGAATATTCACGGCGCCAAGGTTATGATTTGTATTTGGTGGGATCAGCTCGGTGTGATTTACTACGAGCTCTTAAAACCGGGTGAAACCATCACAGGAGATCGCTACCGAACGCAACTGATGCGCCTTAGTCGCGCGCTAAAAGAAAAGCGGCCACAATATCAAGAGCGACATGACAAAATCATCCTCCAACACGACAATGCTCGGCCTCACGTCGCAAAAGTGGTCAAAAAGTACCTGGAAACGCTGAAATGGGAAGTCTTGCCCCACCCGCCGTATTCCCCAGATGTCGCCCCTTCTGACTTCCACCTATTCCGTTCGATGGCACACGGCCTGGCAGATCAACATTTTCAATCCTTCGAAGAATTGGAAAAATGGATTGCTTCATGGATAGCGTCAAAAGAGGACTCCTTTTTTCGAGCCGGGATCCGAAAATTGCCGGAAAGATGGGAGAAAGTTGTCGCTAGCGACGGACAATACTTTGAATAATACATCTGTAAGCACTTTTTCGCAATAAAGCTTTTAATTTTGGAAAAAAAACGGCGGAAGCAAAGTTGTACACCTGATAAAAAAATATTCTAGAAAGTTTCGGTTTCGGCCGTTCGGCCATTTTTTGGCCGAAACTGAAACCGAAACCAAATATTCGGTCGGACACTAGTTGACAGACAGACATATAGATAGATAGATATACAAGTGTAGAAAAAGAGACAGATAGATATGCCGAACGATATATAGACAGACCGACAGATAGAAGGATAGTCATAGAAACATACAAAGAGACATACAGGCAGACAGACAACAGGTAGACATATAGACAGACACACAGATAGACATAAAGATAGAAATATTGACTGTAGAACAAAAAATAGACCGAATTGTAAATAGACACATGGACGAAATCAGACACGGAAAGACATAGGAAGATATACGAGTACATGTGGACAGATATACACATACAGCCAGATACATAGAAAGTCATATAGCCAAACATGCAAACAGAAAATCAAATGAAGAAAAATACAAGCCGACAGATATGAAGATAGACGGAGAAGTGGACATATACACAGACGCACAAACAGATATATAGACAGAAATATTGAATATAGACAAAAATATAGACCAAGTCGGACGGCAAACAGACAGACACATAAACAAAATCAAACACGGAAAGGCATATAGAAAGAAATACAGACAGATATGTAGACACATAGGCACACATACAGACGCATGGAAAGAAATATAGACAGACATGCAAACAGAAAGACAAATGAAGCAAAATACAGGCAGACAGATATGGAGATAGACGAATTGGTAGACTTATAGACAGAAATATTAACTATAGACAGAAGTGTAGACAGGCCTGTAGAAAGACATAGAGACTGACTTAAAGGCAGACATATCGACAGACAGACAGAGACAGAAAGATAGCTAAAGTACGAGTAGATCATTAGGCAGCCAGATTTAGAGATACAAAGTCCCAGACAGACCGATAGACAGAGGGAAATATTGAAATATTGAATGCAAAGGGAAATATTGTCTACAGACAGAAATATAGACAGTGTTGTAGGCACACAGACCTACTGACAGACATTTAGACAGAAACATAATTTATATACAGAAAAATTGTTAGGCAGACTTATAGGCAGACTTACAGATAGACAGACATACAGACTTTAGACAGAAGTATTAACAGGCTTTTAGGTAGACAGCCATATGAACAGAAATATAGACTATAGATAGAAATATTACAATAGACAGACATAGGTAGAGGGAAGTATTGACTGAAGACAGAAATATAGACAAACTTAAGGACATTCAGACATACTGAAAGACATAAGGACATATAGACAGAAGTAAGGATTATAGACAGAAAGCTAGACAGATCTTGATAGACTTATAAACAGACATACAGATAGATAGACATATAAACTGTAGACAGAAGTATTAACAGGTAGACAGCCACATAAACAGAAATATAGGCCACAGACAGAAATAAGTATTACCAGACTTATAGATAGACAGACATAGCTAGAAGGAAATATTGACTGAAGACAGAAATATAGACAAACTTTTAGACATTCAGCCATACTGACAGACATATAGACAGAAGTAAGGATTATAAACAGAAAGCTAGATAGGCCTTTACAGACTTATAGGCAGACATACAGATAGACACATTGACAGACATAGAGACTATGTAAAGGAATATTAACAGACTTTTAGATAGACCAACATATAGACAGAAATATAGACTAGAGACAAAAATATTACCAGACTTATAGATAGCCAGATATAGGCAGAGGGAAATATTGACTGATGACAGAAATATAAACAAACTTATAGACATTCAGGCATACTTAAGGACTAATAGATAGAAATAAGGAACTAAATAGAAAACTAGATAGACCTTTGACAGACTTATAGACTAACATACAGATAGACTTACAAACATACATACAGATAGACACATAGAATATTAACAGACTTTTAGAAAGACAGACATATAGACAGAAATGTAGACTACAGACAAAAATATTAACAGACTTAGTTATAACAGACAAGCGCACACACATACACATATACAAACTTACAAACCTTAAACCATATAGTAAAACATATGAACCAACCGATAGACAGGCAGAAGTACAGAAATTCTTGCAGCATTTTTGCTTAGGTCCACCAAATTCTCTCCAGCACATGGCGCAATTTTTTCAACCATTCAGCTGTTCATTAATCTTCATAAAATCAACAACAAAAATACAAAAAAAACAACACTTGGCATGCAAGAAGTCGCCATCGGCATCGGCAGCTCCTACTGTTGCAGCAGCCGTCATCATTAGTTGTTGTTGTTGCTGTTGTCGTTGCAGCTTATTACAGACGAAAATTTCTCCGTTTTGGTTTTTTGTTGTATTTGGCGCGATTTGCACAGCCACTGATGGCAACTTATGGCGCGTAGTGTGTGCGAATGTCTTACATGGAAATCATTTTGTTGGCACCGACCAACAACATTTTGCTGCTAACAAAAAAAAAGCCACTGAAAACACTTTGCAAAATAAAATCGCAACATGCCACAAAAGCATTGCATTTCATGCAACACGCACACCCTGCCACTATTGCAATAACAACAACAACCAACATTAAGCGTTGTTAAGAAGAATAATGATCTTTGTATGAAATTTATGCATTTAATGGAAAACAAAAAAATTCGATAATTAATTTCTGAAAATTTTACCCCAAACATTAACACTGGCGAGAAAAACAATTCAATTAAAAAGTTGAAAGTTAAAAAGTTGTTATTAGTAGTTAGTTAGTATTATTTTAGGTAATTATTTAATTTCAAGATAATTTAAAAAATATTACAACAACATTAATCAATTTTGAGGCGTGTAACGTCGATGTCAGAACTTTTGTTAAATTTGTTCCTTCTTTGTGTCACAAATTTTGATTTTGAACGCTTAAAACATCAGTAAATGTCAATTGAAGGTTAAAAGTATGTATGGCAAAAATATTCATATATTTATTGCACATAGAAATGTTTATATTGTTCACTCGTTTTAAACTATTATTTCAGAATTTATGGACCGATTAAGTATCATTGTGCTAAATTTAAAGCGGCGCATTTAAAGGCACAGATGTTGACTTTTAATGTTTAAAACATCAGTAAATGTCAATTAAAGGTCAAAAGTATGTATCGAAAAAATGTTCATCTATTTATTGCACATAGAAATGTTCATAACACTTATTTGTCTGAAATAATTTTTTTAGGAGTTATGGGCCAATTAAGTATCATTATGCTGTATTTTGAGCCTTTCAAGCTCAGGCGCGCAAATTATGACTTTAAACGCATAAAACATCAGTAACTGTCAATTGAATGTCAAAAGTATGTATGGCAAAAATGTTTATCTATTTATTGGGCATACAAATGTTTATAATACTTATTTGTCTGAAATAATTTTTTAGGAGTTATGGGCCAATTAAGTATCATTTCAAGCTCAGGCGCGCAAATTATGACTTTAAACGCATAAAACATCAGTAAATGTCAATTGAAGGTCAAAAGTATGTATGGAAAAAATATTCATATATTAATTCTACATAGAAATGTTCCTTTAGTTATTTATCTATAACCTATATTTTAGTAGGTATGGGCCGATTTAATATTGTTGTGCTAAATTGAGAGCCTTTGAAGCTCAGATGTACAAAGTTTGACTTTGAACGCTTAAAACACCAGTAAAAGTCAAGTGAAGGTCAAAAGTAGGTATGACAAAAATGTTTACCTATTTATTGGGCATAGTAATGTTTATATCGTTTTCTTGTCTTAAATTATTATTTTAGATGTTATGAATCGATTAAATATCATTGTGCTAAATTTTGAGGTTTTGATGCTCAGGCGCAGAAATTATTATTTTGAACGCTCAAGAAGCCAGTAATTGTCAATTGAAGGTCAAAAGTATGTATGAAAAAAATGTTCACCTGTTTATTGCACATATAAATGTTAATATTACTTATTGGTCTAAAGTCATTATTTTAGGAATTATGAACGCATTAATTGTTACATATATGTAAATGTATGGCAACTATTTCTGTTCACTTTCTTGCTTAAGGAAATGTCATTCTTTTTGAAAACCATCAGCAAATACGAAGCGACATTACCTCCTATTGGATGTTTGGGCTTGCAGTGGTTTCTAGAGCGAGGCATAAAAACTCAGCAAACCGGAAACAGCGCAGCCGTAGGTACAAAGGAAATAATGCTAGCAAACGGACTTGGCGTGCGGTCTCATATATCAAAATGCAGAAAACCGCGTAAATGACGACAATACAACACACACACACACAGCGACACCCATACATGCGTACGCACTGAATGCAATATTGGCGGCAGTGGCTGGCAAGGCTGATGATGATGTTTATGTTGCTGTTGCTGTCGATGTTGCTGCCGCGCACCGATGCGAGGAGGTGAGCAACACTTGAGTTAACACGCAAAGATGACAAATGCACAGCGACACGTGTCAAAACCACCCAAAGGGGGCCGCATAGACCCAATGCGAGACGCGACGCAACGCGCCGATTGGCGTTGCCGCAGCGTGAGCAGGTGAGTGTGCGCGCGTGTGTCGATGTAATATGGCGGTTGGACATTTTTTTTCGCTCTTTGTGGTTTCAGCATTGAAACACAAGAAAGCGGCATTGTGTCTGCGACTGGCAGGCGGCGCATTAGCCACTTCGGGCGGCCGCATTGCAAAAGCAACGTCGAGAGCATAAAGTACAATGCATAAATTGCACAAGAAGGAAGTAAGTGGCTAATTACAACATCGAAAAGGCTGGCTGGCAATCGGCTGGGCCGCCGCACGCCGCACGCCGCACGCCGAACGCTGCAAGTCGCAATCTGACATAAAGATGACAATTAAGATTGCCTTCAAATGCAACTCTAATTCCCCCCGCTCAGTCAATGTGTGTGTGTGTGTGTGTGTGAGTGGAGTATCGCCTTGAGACAGCCGCTGTCTTTTGTTGTTGCCGTTGAAGTTTTAATGCATTGCGGCATTTAACAATAATTGCCACGTTCGATAAGCTTTCGCGCTGTGCGCACTAAGCGCACAATTATGCAAAAAACATTTTCACCAACAAAAATTGCACATTACACTAACAATGCGGCCGTCAAATGGCGACACGCTAGTTGCTTTAGTCTTTTGCGTTATAAAGGGTGATCCAAAGTTAGTTATCTAACTTGTACGATTTTTAAAAAAGACATAAATAATAATTTAAAATTAAAAACAAACAAATTTATCAGGTGTACAACTTTGCTTCCGCCGTTTTTTTCCAAAATTAAAAGCTTTATTGCGAAAAAGTGCTTACAGATGTATTATTCAAAGTATTGTCCGTCGCTAGCGACAACTTTCTCCCATCTTTCCGGCAATTTTCGGATCCCGGCTCGAAAAAAGGAGTCCTCTTTTGACGCTATCCATGAAGCAATCCATTTTTCCAATTCTTCGAAGGATTGAAAATGTTGATCTGCCAGGCCGTGTGCCATCGAACGGAATAGGTGGAAGTCAGAAGGGGCGACATCTGGGGAATACGGCTGGTGGGGCAAGACTTCCCATTTCAGCGTTTCCAGGTACTTTTTGACCACTTTTGCGACGTGAGGCCGAGCATTGTCGTGTTGGAGGATGACTTTGTCATGTCGCTCTTGATATTGTGGCCGCTTTTCTTTTAGCGCGCGACTAAGGCGCATCAGTTGCGTTCGGTAGCGATCTCCTGTGATGGTTTCACCCGGTTTTAAGATCTTTGAAGGTTTTTTCTCTTCCACCACCATGTTTGTCTTCGACATCGAAATCACCATTTTTAAAACGTTGAAACCACTCCCGACACGTTCTTTCACTCAGAGCAGCATCACCGTAAGTTTCTGAGAGCATTCGATGCGCTTCAGCTGCATTTTTTTGCGAATTGTAACAGAAAAGTAAAACTTCCCGCAAATGGCGAGAATTGGGCACATAAACGGACATTTTCGAGCGTGAATAATATGAAAACAAGAACAACTGTCACTGAAACGGCGATGACAATTCGTTAGGCACTGTCCACACTCACTTTAAAGGCATTACCATCTATGTATTTCAACCAGCCTCAGCCGGTACAGCCACCTATCGGAAAACGGCGGAAGCAAAGTTGTACACCTGATAGTTCATTGTAAAGTTCTTGTTATTCATAAATTATGAATAAATAATATCAGTTAGACGAATACCTCTGAATACGAATACCTTTCGGCAAGTCCCATGCCCAGACAGCCAACTTAATCTTACCTAACCTAACTTAACTTAAATAATTCAACCTTGTAAATTAACTAAAGAAATAATATACTTCTCGAAACGCAGATAGCGTTGAAAGCGCAAAGAAAAAACACCTCTGGGCCTTCTGTAGTCTTTGAGGCATTCGAGGAGTTCAACATCGAACTTCGGAGAGTTTAAACTATGCTTTCATTGCATCAAGGAATCGATAATTCCGAGCTTTCGGCCACACTTTTGTTCATAGCATCAATATTTTCTCCCTTTAATGCTTTCAGTTTCTTTCAACTTTTCCCTACTAACCACTCACCAAGGTGGGCAGGAAAGGTAGGAATGGCTGCTCCGATTGAGATTCCCTTAGGCCCATTGTGATATGACAATAATTCGGACTCAGATTTCTTTACTAACAGCACTTGTTTAAAATTTTACGAAGCTAAGCAGTTATGAATAGTCCAATCGGTTCGATACTCGAAGTTATCGAAGAAGTCACCCACAAGATTTTTCCTAGGATCAAGAAAATAAAGCAGGACAAGTCCATGCGAGATGTAATATGAGTCGTATAAGTCATATGCTGTGAATAGTCCATTGGTTAGATCCTCTGGATTATAAAGGAGGGACCTAAATGAGTTCTCTTTCTACTGGAGAGCAGAGGATAAGTGACTGGGAGATGTCATATTTGCAGTATATAGTCATATCTGATAGATCTTCCGCATAGATTTTCGAAGAAGTAACCCCAATGAGTTTTCCAAGGATCAGAAAAACAGAGTAAAGGATAAGTGCACAGGAGATGCAATTCGTGATATGAATAGTTCATCGGTTAGACCCTCTAGATTATCAAAAAAGCGACCTAAATAAATTTCCCTTTTTCTAGAGAGTCGAGGATAAGAGATTAGAGGTGCTTGGGAGATGCAATACTTGTGATGCTGTGTATAGTTATATCTGTTAGATCCTCCAGATTATCGAAGAAGTCACCCCAATGAGTTCTGCATGGGAGATGCAATACATTTTCTTTTACTCGTCCATGTAACCCTTGCAAATCTCATTAGAAAATAGTTCCAATACAGGATGTGGCATTTGAGGTCGACCTTCATCGTTCCAAATTTTTTTAATATTTCCCCACTAAAAAAGTTTCAATTGATAACCATTCAGCGATTCTCTAGAACGAAAAGCAAGGTTAACCCCTAAGGCCAAATTTAGCGCATATTTAGTGCTATTCTTACTATTAAAAAAATACTATTTTGTTTGAGTTTATATTAGAAAAAAGCTCAACATTATTTATATTCAACTAAATATGACTAAACCTTGTTAAATTTAAATTCACTTCATGTAGCTTAAGGACCTTACTTTGTTTTCATTAAACAATAAATTTTGAATTCCCTTCAACTCATATGTTGTTAGTGTCCTGTATGGAACTAACCAGAAGTAAGCTGTAAGTTCCTTTATGAACTAATAAAAAGTAAGCTTACAGGTCTGAGAAGGATTGACAAGCGTTGTCACATCTTAGTTAATCAGCCCAGATCAAAGTTTCATAGTAGAAAACCTGACGGATGAGCACTTCTACTCTACAGAACGAACACATCACTCTTCCACCACGAAGGAATATTCATACGAGTTGTTTTCCCAGTGTTGCCACCTGGGACAACTCAAATTGGCACACCCTTTAGTATGTTATTGTTGTTGTATTTGTTGTTATTATTGCATTTTAGGCCCATCAGCCATCGCTGGCAACTGATGTTCGTCGTGTGCCTGCGATTCGCACTTGGCGGCAGTTGTTTTGACAGCTCGCAACAAATGCCGCTGACAGTTAACACCTACCGACTCTTGGCGTGATATGTATTTGACATTAATGTGTGTGTGTGTGTGTTAGTGTGATTTCGCATAATGCAGCAATGCAAGTGACCATAAATCAACAGGTTTGAAGGCGTTGCATGCGTGCGAGGCAACTTGTTGGTTCTTAAGAATTTTCCCAACAATCTCTGTTAGATTTTTTGGATTTTGTTGTACTGAAGAAACACACATCAATTCTTTAATTACTAAAACACATACAAATATTTATAAAATTTCTATTATGTTTTTGTCAGCAGGGTTTGTATGACCTACTTTCACTGTGGTTTGAAGCATTGCAATTTTCTTGTTTGACTACTTTTTTTCTTTTGTAATACAAATAGGTCAGAGTATTTCTGCCAATACTGGCCAACTTATTTATATTCTGGACCGCAGCCACGTTCTTATTTTTTTAGTTCAATTTTTTTTTCATTTTTAACACTAAAATCGTAAGTAACTAAATAAATAAATAAAATAAAATAAAATAAAATATAATAAAATAAAATAAAATAAAATAAAATAAAATAAAATGAAATGAAATGAAATGAAATAAAATAAAAATAAAATAAAATAAAATAAAATAAAATAAAATAAAATAAAATAAAATAAAATAAAATGAAATGAAATGAATGAAATGAAATGAAATGAAATGAAATAAAATAAAATAAAATGAAATAACATAAATTCAAATAAAATAAAATAAAATAAAATAAAATAAAGTAAAATAAAATGAAATTAAATGAAATGAAATAAAATAAAACAAGTTTTAATAAGAGTTCTATATCCACTTGGAATTATACATTCCTATAAATTCTACATCTTTATGGAATTCTACATCCCTATAAATTCAACATCTCTATGGTGTACTACATCCCTATAAATTCTACATCTCTATGGAGTTCTACATCTCTTTGGAATTCTACATCCCTATAAATTCAACATCTCTATGGTGTACTACATCCCTTTGGAATCCTACATCCTTGTGGAGTTCTACATCCCTTTGGAACTCTACATCCTTTGAGAATTCTACATTTTGAAGGAGTTCTACATCTCTATGGAGTTCTAGATCCCTTTGGAATTCTACAATCCTGTGAAAATCTACATCCTTGTGGAATTCTACATCCCTTTGGAATTCTTCATCTCCGACCTTGTGAGTCGTTTGATCTGAGCTCTCTGCCACCTGAGGTGCAACAGGTACGTAATGCTCAGTTTTCCACCATTTTCAAGCTCAAATATTACACATTCTAGCCACCGCTTAGGTCTCCCTTCGTTCGATTCTTTCCATACATTAATCAACTTGTTGCATTGCAATTAATTTAAAGTTACTGCCGCTGCCTTCGATTGTAATTGCCAGCCAAAGTGCCAATTACGAAGGCATGTAAACGCTAATTAAAATTGAATAAAACACTGAATATGGGTTACAGCTCAGTCGCTTTGAAAGTGTTGCATGCGGTGCTGCAGCAACAATAACAACAACAACAACAACGGCAAGAGCAAATGAAACACAGCCCACGAAAAGAGCAAAGCAAACAAAACTGCGCACATGACACGCAATTCGGTGCAATTTGAACGAAACAAAATTTATATATTAAATAGTCGTTCATAATTTGGCATATCCAGCCAGCAAGGTGGGGCTCATTATTTATACACACACACACATACATGACATATGTGTGTTGGGCGAAGAGAAATGCACATTCGCCTTAATGGTTTTGAGCCAAAGTCGTAATTGGGTAACGTGACTTGGTCAAGTGGTGGCTTCGTGCGAAGCCACTTGACAGACACATCTTGTGGTCTTGGGGCCGCGCTGCCGGCGGCTTTCTTTGCACCGGACCATTATCTTTTTATTTGCCCCTTAATGTTGCTGCTGCTGCTGCAGTTGTTGCTATTGCTGCGTGTGAACTGCGAAAGAAAGTGGCCGCGCACAATGGCCGCCGCGCACTTGCAATATTTTGCTTGCACTAAATTTACGACGTGTTTACGATGTTTTAAATTATGGGCTACACTAATGTGCAGCAACAACGCAACAGCACCCTTCGTCGGTGTTCGCAATCAGGCGGCCGATGTTGTCAATTTGTAAGGAATGATGTCGAAGAGTCGTTGCAGTAAATTAAAAAGAAACGCCAACAATGGCAGCCGTTCGCAATTGTAGAAATGATTATAAATGCAATTCATTGATGAATTTGTTGTGCTACACGCTCGCTTCCGTGTGCAGTCGCTGTTAAAAGTGGACAGTAATTAGCTACACTGAAAAAAAAAGTGTGAAGGGTTTGCAATAAGAGGCATTATTTTTATAAAGGGGGAGATACAATGAAGATTTGCTGTTGCTACACAACCACTTTTGAGTTGGTTGTCGTTTCATAGATGACTAAGAAGAGTCCAGGGCCTAAGTGCAATGCCAGGCCCTGAACGGACAAAGTCAGAAAATATTAGGCTCCTCGTTTGAAGTCAGCCTAACTGGGCTTTCAACTCTAAATATTGGAGAGATAGACATAAGCGAGACCTTACTACAGTGTTGTCAGATATCTGAAAATACTTTCTCCTAAATCTTAAAAAAAAACCAACATTTAAAAAATTTCGTAAGCATTTTTTTAAAATAATTTTTATAAAGTAAGTAATTAAAAAATATAAAAATAAAATAAAAATAAAAATATAGTATAAAACAAAAGTATTTACGGGCGTAATGTTTTTTTTCCAGTTTTTTATTGATACTTGAAAAGTATAAAAATGTATAATATCTGAAAAAAAATTCAAAATTGAAGTCGGCAGAGGCCGGCAAAGTGGGGACTAAAAAAAAGGTGTCTGCTGGTTGACGTGATTCCAGTCCTCCTGGTGATTTTAAACATACAAATAAGGTTAATTCCTATTAAAAAAGGATGTAGAATTAGCTGCACGTAGCCGATTTGAAAAAAAAGATTTTTGCACAAAATGGCGTCTTTCTGAAAATAAAGGTAATTTTTTGCCTCCTTTTTTCAACTATGGTAATTTTTTAAAAATATTAAAAAACAAATTACAAAAACCCCTACGTCGAGACAATTTTGCTAATATTAAGAAAGTCTTTTACAAATTTCAAGTAAATCGGTGCATTAGAACTTGAGATATCATGTCAACCGTATCGAAAAAAGTAGTTTCGAGAAAAACGTGTTTAAAGTTTACAGTCTCAGTTCGGGCAGTCTGAGTGGTGCGTTACAAAATTAACTATAACTCTGAAAATAATTCGAATTTCCGAAAATCCTCTTAGAAACTTATTCGTAAAGGTCTAAACTTTGAAAATATGAAATTAAAAAAAATTGATTTTTTCGAATTTCTAGACTAGAATATCCCCTTAAGTCAAATTCAAATTAGTTCCACTAATTATGTCAAATGTAGCACCATCGAAATCTCTTAAACTTTCTCCCAAAAAATTCGTTCTCCTAAAAATTCTCCTAAAAGGGTCAAGAATCTCCTAAATCTAGAGCAATCTTCTGATCTGGCAACACTGCTTTAGTAATTCCCAGCAACGAAAAAGGGGGAGTTGTACAGTTCCTAACAGGATACATACCACAGCTCGTTCCTTCCTTTGTGCTTAACCAAATGAGGCGTTCATTACATGTCTCTCGCTCTCTCTCTCTCTCTCAATATCTCAGCTCTGTGTCTATTTCATTATCATGTTTATTCTCTGCGGTCTGAAAATAATTTCATCTAAATGGTCCTGATGCAATGCAGGAAAAGGCATAAAGTTTAAGGCTCTTCGTTCCAAGTCAACCTAACTGCGCTTTTAACACTAAATATCGGGGAGATGGACATCAGGGAGAAATTAGTGGTTTCCAGCAACGTAAAAGGAAGAGTCAGCCCTTTATAATCTTATCCCAATGACAATTCTATCTTTTATTTTTCTTTCTCTCTCAGTATTTTAGCTCCTTGTCCATCTCATTAATATCGTTGCTCTCAGCGTTTTGAAAATCATGTCACAGTGTTGCCAGATCAGGAGATTTCCTCCTAGATTTAGGAGAGTCTTGGCCTTTTAGAATAATTTTTTGGAGGAAGAATTGTTTAGGAGAAAGTGTAGGAGATTTATATTTTACGTTAGGGAAATTTTCGTATCCTTAGTGGATTTTTGGGAGATTATTGGATAGCGAAGTATGATGTATTGGGAACCCTGGCAACAAAACGTATTTTTGCAACTATTTTAATAGTCAAAGCATCCTATTGTGTTAAAAATCTGTAAGCTTACAACGTTACGTTCTTACTTATTGCTATCACAATGAAATCCCGCCAAAAATGACACTTTTTATTTAATTCATTTGTTATATGTTTGGTTTTTGTTAAGTTTTTGTTGTTAAGCTGAAGATGAATAAAAAAAGGCTGCATTAAAACAAATGATCAGTATATATTATTATTTTTTTTTGAGAAGTTTAATTCCTTTAAAGTGACGCAAATTATAAAAAAAAAATTTATGAGATTTTTTTTTAACTTTTGGGAGGAAATTTCAGTATTTTTTTAAGATTCAGGAGAAAGCCATTTCAGGTATCTGGCAACACTGTCATATCAATCAAATGACCTTCATGGCTTCATAACCACATAGTACGAATACAATCAGACAGGTGGGCGTGGCAACTCCCATGCAACCTAAATTTTTAATATTATAGGAATTATAGGTTCGAGAGCTTAAAAATTTGGTATAGGGCCACCGTTTAGTTGTGTCGTTTTACTAGTAAAATTTCATAGACATTGGACAAGGGGCGTGGCACTTTTCAAGCGATTTTGGAACGACAGATCACACATCTATGACATTTGGCACAGACTTACGATGTAGACGTGTCCTTCGACAGGGGGAGTGGGGTTTGGTATAGGACGAGGGGGCATGGCACCGCCCATACAACCCAAATTTTTTAATGTGGAATAGCTTCGGAATTATAAGTCGAATGGCATTGATATTTTGTATACTCTCGTCCCATAAATATGTCATTCAGGTAAAATTTGATGGGCGTTGTATAATGGGTGTGGCATAATTTTTGTGACTCAAATTTTCCGCCTAACTTTGGAACTGTAAGTCGCACATCAATGAATCTGGGTTGCACCCTTCGACTGGAAGGAATGGGTTGGGCATTGCAAAAAAGGGGAGTGGCACCGTCCATACAGTGTTGTATGAAGAAACTTGATTTATTGGGGCCCACTGACTTCAAAATTCCCTGCAAAGTCGCCGTGCTAGTATAAATATATATCATAAAATATATATAGACTTTACATTACATTTACATTTTTTTTTTAAATTTTTAAATTTTCTCACATCCTGTTCACTTTTCGCGGCGTCGTTTTCTCCTTTTGCATGGCCAAAATATGTTCAAACTTGTTTTCTATTTTTTCGTTAGTCACTTTTGCCGACTCAATTGAAGTTGGCCGCACCACACTGCCTAACAATTTCACAAACCATCAACACACACACACACATGGCCAACGTTGCAATTGACCAACTCTGCTGCGTTTCGCTGGCAGTATTCGCCGCCACCGCCACTGACAGCGACTGCGCGCCGCTAATGCCGTTTTTAATTTATTGCAATTTCGCGTCAACACAGCAACATTAATTTTGCCCATCATAAATCATGGGCGAGTGCAGCAAATGAAGTAGTTACTGCATTGCATTGCGCGCCGGGCCCCGATCGCAACTCCAGTGCCCCAACGCTGGTGCTGCGCGTTATTAGTAACGTTGTCAGCATTACTGGTCGCCATCCGTCAGGCCGCCAGTGGGGGGAATTCAATTCACGCCTCCAAGGAATGCCGGCCGGGCTGCGGCAGCGGGAAAAACGCCAAAAGCATGCTGGCAAAAATGCTGTAAACACAACGAGGCGTTTTTAATGACACATCGGCAGCGGCAGCGACAGCGACAGCGACGGCCACGACGGTGTCACTGCAATGGCAGCATTTGTGGCGGCATGCGCGTCGATAATTAGTGTGCAATTGTGTTTGCCATTTCTCCGCCTTGCAGCGTTTTTGCTTTGGCGTTTTCTTTGTTTTCGTTTTGTTTTTTGTTGGGTCGATTTTTCGCTGGCTTTCCTCGAGTGCAGCATTAAATTGCGCTTGCACGCATGCGCCGTGCAGCGTCTATTGATCTTGTCATCGTCATCGTTGGCGACAGCGACAGCAAAAGCTTCACCGTCATCAGCGCCAACACATTGTCGCATTGCGCTCATTTGATCAAATGCTGCCATGTAATGGCCGCGTTGCATTGTCCACATCATCGTCATCGTCATCGTCGACGACGTTTGAGCAGCGGCAACAGCAGCAGGAGGAGCAGCAGCAACGTGACGTGCAGCACAAATGCTGTCAATCACGCCATTTCAGCGCTTGAGAATTTTGCCTACTCGGCAAGGCGGATGCGCGCACGCACAGCCACATGCGGTGCCGACTGCACACACACACACACATACACACACACGGGCCCGGTAACGATCAGCCGCACCCTGATCCATAAGCTAGTGCCGCTTTTTGCGGTAATAGTAAATGCCGGGCATTGTCTGGCGGATGTGATGAAATCGAGAAGCCGGACTGTCGTTTAAGTGGACGAGAAAAGAATAAATCGTGGAAATTATGCGTGGAGTAAAAAACTTCTTATATCTAAATACTATAATGAATCAATTAATATTCCAATACATCAGATAATCCTTGCTGATCTACTATTAAATAATTGAAATGTGATTTGTTATCAATTAATTTATGAAAATGAAATAAGACTGGGAGATTAAACCTTCTATAGGGTTTTCCAACAAGAGGTGTTATTTTGAATCACCCGGTATTTCGGTAGCTGTCACTTTTGAAGCTTTTATTCTTTGACATTTGACAAGTAGAAACTACGCCATTACTAAGAATGGAACGATACACGCTTCAACAACGCATTGAAATTATTAAAATTCACTACAAAAATGGTGAAAATCTTGCAGTCACAGTTCGCAAAACTAAAGCTATTTGGGTCGTCGTGAAGCACCTTGTCGGACCGCAATACAGAAATTGGTGGAAAAATTCGAGCTGTTGGGACAAGTTAGTGATGTGAAGAATAAAACCCGTGCACGTTGCTCAAGAACAACTGAGAATATTGCTGCTGTAGCCCAAAGTGTTGAAGAAAACCCAGGTTTGTCGATTCCTCGTCGTTCTTTGCAATAGGGCATTCCAAAAAGTCATTACACCGTATTTTGCATAAAGACTTGGGTCTTAAGGCTTATAAAGTTCAGTTAACACAAGAACTCAAGCCGACCGATCATCAACAACGTCGTGTCTTTGCTGATTGGGTGCTTGAAATGCATGAAAATGATCCGGAATTCCATCGAACAATCATCTTGACTGATGAGGCCCATTTCCACCTCGGTGGCTACGTCAATAAGCAAAATTGTCGCATCTGGGGCTCGCAAAACCCAAGAGTTATTGTTGAGAAGCCTCTCCATCCTCAACGTGTGACTGTTTGGTGCGGTTTATGGTCCGGCGGGGTCATTGGACCTTACTTTTTCGAAAATGAGGTTGGATCAACAGTTACGGTTAATGGATTGCGCTATCAAGAGATGATTAATAATTTTTTATGGTCGGAGTTGGATGGTATTGATCTGGACAACGTTTACTTTCAACAAGACGGCGCTACGTGCCACACAAGCAACGAAACCATTGCTCTTTTACGGGAAAAGTTTCCGGACCGTGTTATCTCTGGAAGAGGTGATCACAATTGGCCACCGAGATCTTGTGATTTAACACCTTGCGACTTCTTCCTTTGGGGCCACGTGAAAGATAAGGTGTACGCCAACAGCCCAGCGTCGATTCAAGACCTCAAAGATAGAATTCGTGAGGCTATCGAGGACATAGGGCAGCCACTTTGCGATTTGGTTATGGAAAATTTCATGAAAAGGATATGGTCCTGTAAGCGTGGTCGTGGTGGCCATTTGGCTGATGTTGTGTTTCATTATTAACGGCATACCTTCCACTTTATTATGAAATAAACATCCGATCATTTACCTCAAAAAATGGCATTTTTCTTTGAATACCAAAATAACACCTCTTGTTGGAAAACCCTGTATATAGAATGAGGTTCAAACCTTAGAGAACGGAGTCTAGTTTTGAGTCTTTCTATACAAAATGTTAAAGACGGAGTGAGCCACGGTTTCGTGTTGCAAACAATTAACCATCAAAATCTTGGAACATGATTTCAACCCGAACCTGAGCAAATGTTTGATAGAATGTTTTTGTTTTTATTAATAAGAATTACATAAAACTGGGGGACTTTCTAGAATGAAGTTAAAATCTTAGAGAACGAAGTCTACTTTCAAGACTTTCTGTACAAAATGTTAAAGACGAAGCGAGTTACTATTCAATATTGAAAGCAATTAACCATCAAAACCTTTGAACATGATTTCAACCGAAACCTCAGCAAATGCTTCATAGAATGTTTTTGTTTTAATTAATAAAAATTATACAAGACCTTTTAGAATGACGTTCAAATCTTACAGAACGGAGCCTTCTTTCAAGTCTTTCTATATAAAATGTTAAAGACGGAGTGAGCCACGGTTCCGTGTTGCAAACAATTAACCGTCAAAATCTTGGAACATGATTTCAACCGAAACCTAAGCAAATGTTTGATAGAATGTTTTTGTTTTTATTAATAAGAATTACATAAAACTGGGGGACTTTCTAGAATGAAGTTAAAATCTTAGAAAACGAAGTCTACTTTCAAGACTTTCTGTACAAAATGTTAAAGACGAAGCGAGTTGCTACTCAATGTTGAAGCAATTAACTGTCAAAATCTGTGAAAAATATTTCAACCCGAAACTAGGCTAATGTTTGATAGAATGTTTTTGTTTTAATTAATAAAAATTACATAAAACGTGGACATTTAGACAGAAGTCTAAAGTCTAAAGAAGTACAGATCTTAGAGAACTAAATCTTCTTTCAAGTCTTTCTATACAATATTTTAAAGATCATTTTATCCAGAGTTACCATTCTATATTAAAAACACTTAACCGATGAAATCTTCAAACATGATTTCAACCCGAACATAAGCAAATGTTTAATAGAATTTTTTCTCAGTAGATCTTAGATTTGTTGATGAATTTCAGCATCAAAAACATGACATATTCATGCCAGAACTGGAGGAACAGCGTTAACTTCAACTTGCTCATGTTTGCAACAATATTTGTGACAATTCCAAACCCCACTCATAGTTTGGCAAGTGAAACATGTGAAAACATGGACACTAGACATGATTTAGTACACGATTTTTCGATTTTGGTGATGAAGAACCTTTCATTTAATGCAGTTTGGTGAAAAAGTAAATGAGCCAAAAAATTGTGGGCTAGACTGTATGGCTAGAAAGTTCACAAAAAAGCTGGGAAATTCGGCAAATTGCTACACAGCTGCTCAGAAGTTGCTCTTAGAGTGTTAAAATCTATGACTGACCCCCACTAGTTTTCCTTACTAAACATTTCTTTCGAACATATTTATACCTTATCTCCAACACATAACGGGGCTCCCATACAAAATGATCGTTTTTATAAATTAGGCTCCAACTGCTTCCGGGTTGCCGCCAGATGTGTCAAATGTAAGACCGACATTCATTTATTTTCTTTACCGAATGTTTCTTTCAAACATATCTACCAGCTATCTCCAAGTTTTAAAGGGGCTGCCATACAAAAGTGGTCATTTTCTATGGAATTGGTTACCCACTTGTAAATGTAGTAGTTAAGTAAGCGAAGAAACATTGTATTTTGGAAAGTACTGAACCGATTTGATGGATTCTGGCAGAGGAATCCAAGAAGATATATACTTAATGACGTATTGAAAGTTTGTTCCGAATTTTTTTTTAAGGGAAGGTCTAAGTTTTCCCTCTTTTGCTCATTCTTATGGTAAATCGACTACAAATCGGTGACATTATATTTTAGGTATAAGGTGTGTTCAGCAATTTCATGTAAAATACTACGGTGAACATTTTTGTTGAACATTTTAACCCTCTAGCTCCTATTTTTATGTGTCAATTAGACCCGTTTTTTCTAAAATACCAAAAAATGTCCCTTGAAACCGAATTTTCAAGGTAGAAATGTACCATAAAAATATTCGTTATAAAATTCTACGATAGGTCTGTGAATGCAACAAATCTCAAAATTGAACTTGAACGGCAGAAATTAGTCAAAACTGAAGAATTACTCAGAATTAGCTCTTATCTCACTTTGATTACATAATTTGTTTAATACAATGAGTCTTAAAGTACCAAAAAATTGACTTCGATTTCATGTCAAATACTATGGCGAACATTTTTGTAGAACATTTTAACCCTCTATCTGCTATTTTTATGGGTTAATTTGATCAATTTTTTCTAACATACCAAAAATGTTTCTTAAAACAAGACTTTTAAAAAAGATATGTACCACGAAAATATTGGTCATAAAATTCGACTATAGGTATCTGAATACACTAAAGCTCAATGGATGAGGAAGAAGAGGAAAATACACTTCACCTTCTTACACTTGTCCTCCTTTATACAGAAAAAGGTTGAACTACTTGGATAACTTCTTCGTCTAGGGGATAAAATGGTCTTATCTGAATACTAAGCTTTGTAAGAAGTTCTAAGTGGTTCAATGAGTTAACGGTTTTATGCTTGATCGCATGTGGTATCACAATGGGCCTTCATGACCTAAGTGGGCTATGCCTTAAGGCAGACCTTACCTACCTTCCCACCTACCTATGGTGTATTTTCATGTCGTTGCCTACCAGACTTACCAGAATTCGTTTCAGAACTTTATTATTTTGGAAGAAATTTTATTTTGTTGTTCAATGTAATTTGTATTATAAACTCGAACAAAAAAGGATCTTGAAAACGTGGAAAATAAAGTTTGTGCAAACTCATTGCAAAAACCGTAGCGAAAGAATTGAGCAAGTCTAGAGAGTGTAAAACTGGGACTTCAAGGAAACCAACTCACCAATTTGGAGCTCGAGGCACGTATATGAATAGTTATAAGGCAGCGTTGACATCGCTCGCAAGTAGCAGAATGGCCATCACTGTTCTGAAACGTGATTAGTGAGCCGAGGAGTAGCAACAAAGCCGACGCTCTCTTCTATTCGTCTAGTAGCGGTCTGGCCATCACTGTTCTTCAGTGTCAATCTTTCAATTTGTAAGCACAAGAATGTTGTAAAAGCGTTGGACCTCAATTGAATACAAAACCAATCGGTAACCTTAACAAAGCATTGCACTCTGTCCCATTTTTAAAACAAACCAAACTGCATATCGGTGCCAGCAACACCGGCGACAATTGCTGCTATTGTCAGTGGTGCCACAAAGAAATTAGACAAAACCAACTGAAAGCCACTTCAACGACAATTGGGCGGCAATTGTTCGACGCTCGGCAACCGCCTCACATTGTTAGCACTTAATCAAATGCAACACTTGAGCGTTGGAATGCAATGCGGCCGCCACCAATAAATGCCACAGACTGCAGACTCAACGTGCAAAAACACACACAACAACTCTTTGCGGCCGTTGCGGTGATTGCAGCTCAGCCTCGGTTCGGTCTTAGCCTCAGTTTCATCTTAGCGCAGCTCACCTCTGCGCAGTTTAGTTCGATGCTGCTTGTTAATTTTCCCGCTTCATACATATTGCAGACCATCATATAGTTGTTGTTGTTGTGCGGTTGCAGCCGGCTAAAGATCAGAGAAAATCGATAATGTGTATGGCCGCTAACACCTTTGAACGCTTCGCACAGCTGCGTCGCTTCGTTTGAGGATGCGGCCGCACGCCTCGTTGCCGATTGATTGCAGCGATTTGTTGCAGTGCAACGATGTCTGTCAGTATTGTCAGTGTTTCTCAATGTGGCAGCTGACAGAATTCGCTACAATTTTTAGTAGTCGTTATGTTTAATTCATTGCGTTTGGTGTGGTTTTCGTTACGCATTTGAAACTAATAAACAAGCAGAAATATGGGAGAAGCAAAATTAATTCTTAAAAACAAAGTATCAATAATGACGAAGTGAAGACCGCAGAAATTTATCAGTCATACAAAAAGAACACATATTAGGCTATATGACTGACTGGCAGTTTTATCTAATCGAAAGTGTCTCACACCTGTCAGCTGATGTTGACGATGTCGCTCTCGCTTGTGTGTTCATAGCTGATTTTGAATAAATTTATTATTAAAATTTATTTATGTCTCACGGTGCCATTGGTTATCGTTTCGGATTAGTTTATTTTAGTTTCTGCTTATCGAAATGCCAAGCAGCAGTCGTGGCCGAGCGGTTAAGGCGTCTGACTAGAAATCAGATTCCCTCTGGGAGCGTAGGTTCGAATCCTACCGACTGCGAAGACATTTGAGTTTTTCTTTTTTATTAAATACATAAATACATTAATATTTTTGTTTGAGGGCAGCTAATTATGAATGAATGAAATGAAACCTTAATGAAATGAAAGCTGCATTTGATTAAATGAAATTCAACCTTAAACACTTTTTCAGTTTTGACTTATTTCTGGCGTTCAAGTTAAATTTTAAGTTTTGATGTGTTCAGAGACTTGAAATAAAATTTTATGGCAAATATTTTAGTGGTACATTTCTATCTTAAAAGTTCTGTTTCAAGGCAAATTTTTTGGTATTTTAGAAAAAGCGAGTCAAATTGACCCATAAAAATAGGAGCTAGAGGGTTAAAATGCTCTACAAAAATATTCGCCGTAGTATTTTACATCAATTTGCTAAAAACACTTTATAAATTTTTTGGTATTTTAGGTAAAGAGGGTCAAATTGACCCATAAGAATAGGAGCTAGAGAGTTAAAAGGTTTCACAAAAATGTTCGGCGTGGTATTTTACATCAAATTGCTGAACACACTTTATACATTTTTTGGTAGTTTAGGTAAAAAGGATTAAATTGACCCATAAAAATAGGAGCTAGAGGGTTAACATGTTCCACAAAAATGTTCGCCATAGTATTTTACATCAAATTTCTGAACACACTTTATAAATGTTTTGGCATTTTAGGTTAAAAGGGTAAAATTGACCCATACAAATAGGAGCTAGAGGGTTAAAACGTGCCACAAAAATGTTCGCCGTAGTATTTTACATCAAATTGCTGAACACACTTTATACGTTTTTGGCATTTTAGGTAAAAAGGGTCAAATTGACCCATAAAAATAGGAGCTAGAGGGTTAACACGTTCCACAAAAATGTTCGCCGTAGTATTTTATATCAAATTGCTGAACGCACTTTATACATTTTTTGGCATTTTAGGTAAAAAGGGTCAAATTGACCCATACAAATAGGAGCTAGAGGGTTAACACGTTCCACAAAAATGTTCGCCGTAGTATTTTACATCAAATTGCTGAACACACTTTATACATTTTTTGGCATTTTACGTAAAAAGGATCAAATTGACCCATAAAAATCGGAGCTATAGGGTTAACATGTTCCACAAACATGTTCGCCATAATATTTTACATGGAATTGCTGAATCCTAAAATGCAAGGTTACATGGTTTTCTTATGCCGATTTACCATAAGAATGTGCAAAAAAAAAAATTAATTAAAAAATTCAAACGTAAACTTTCAAAACGCTGAAACACGTTTATTTCTTTTTGGCTCTGTCCACCAGAATCTGTTGTCGGAAATTTGTTATTTTGTTAGAAATTAGATTTTGTTGTTGAGTGATATTTAAATATTAAATCAAGAACAATAAACTATTTTTCAACCAATTCAATTGTAACCATTTCCGATATTAAATCGATTCAATCAATTTGCAATAATCTCTGTAATTAAGAAAATTTCCTATTCATTAACATTTCGCCTCAAAGCCAAGGCACCTTTTCTTACTTAACGCATTTAATTTGTGACTAGTTTTATTCCCTCTTCACACATTTTTTCTCTCTCTAGTGAATACAACACTTGGAACAATTGCCTCGTTGCATAGGAAACTCCTTGCACTGGCCGACACCTTATTATCGCTCGTCTCATCATAATTACGTTTTTCTGTTTAGCCGCCAACTTCGCAGCGTATTGCCGCCAGGGAACTGAAAGGTGCCGCAACTAAGTGTCATAAGGAACGTGTCGAAGTAACGAGAGCAAACTCAAATCGCTGCAAGTCAGCATTGACGGCGACAGCCGAGGCGCATCATTAGTGCAACCCGAAGCGGGCAGCAACAAATGAAATCCTTTGACACACACGCACACAACACGACTTGTGCTCGAGAGCTTAAGATGCCGCAATTGAGAGGAAATACGAGTACAAAAACATAATAAACCAGTGGAGCTATGAGAGCTATCAAAGCAAATCTAGTATAATTTTATTTTCTTTGGTGCTATGCATTCATAACTTCATAGAACGGTGAATTGTAAGGAAGCCTAAAAAGGACATTCGCTGCTTTAGACATTTGTAAAAAAAAATGAATAAATAAATTTATAATATTTTTGATTCATAAGAAAAATTATACCACAGAAGCTAGTCTCGAGAGAAGAAGCTTCTTTGTAACACCGTGCAACAAAAATTAAAAAAAATTTTCATACCGGAAAAAATCT
This sequence comes from Melieria picta, assembly GCA_964056695.1. Lineage (NCBI taxonomy): Eukaryota > Metazoa > Arthropoda > Insecta > Diptera > Ulidiidae > Melieria > Melieria picta. The sequence continues at coordinate 46,446,593 of OZ057399.1, forward strand.
ATATGGGCGTGAAACTAGAGATCAAACATAGTAATACTGCGTACTCAGTTTTTTATTTCTACATCCTTTGTCATTTTAAAAGGACTTCAAAATTTTGAAGGGGATAAAAAATAAAAAAAATAAAAAAAATACTTAACCTCGTTAGAATATGGCGATATGTATATCAAATGAAAGAAGAGAGGCTCAAGAATTTAAATAAAATTAATTTTTTATCTATTTGTAAGAAAAAGGATATGAAAAAGGTCCTTTAAAAATTTTAATCCTTTATATCCTTGAAAATTTACATCGAATTTTTTTGAAAAGTAAGTATGTTAAAACCCCAAATCTCCTTGATCACGTGTCAAAATTTTATTATTCTCGCTTCATTGATTTTGTATCTTTTTATTATTTAAAATACTGATACTCAAATAAATTAGAATTTTTGTACTTCATTAGAATTGCAGCTTCCGCCTTTTTTTTAATAACTTTCGAACCAATAAAGTTGAAAGTGAAAGAACAAGAGCTCTAGAACAAGAGCAAGAACGCCATTGAGGCCCATTGTGGTGTCACGGAATCAACTCGCACACAGGATATCATTTTGGGGGAAGGGGGCCACTCATTCCGTTGTCTTTGGACCCAAACCAATCGGAAATACACTATAAGTGATTGATTCACTTTAACCATTTTTAGTTATAGAAAGAAGAGGGATGATAGAAAAAATAAATTCTAGATGTATTTAAAGTCATTGGAGTCGGATGGATTCTATAGAATAAACTTAAACACTGTATTAAATATTGTGTAATATAATATTCAAGAGATGAAGTTTTAAAAAAAATGACAGAGATGGAGTGCTGAACAAAGTTTGTGCTCACATGAATTTCCTGATTTTTAAGACAATCTTGATATACAAATTTTATCCATTTCGTACACAAATGCTGGGAGATTCCATCCTTTCTTCTTTATTCAACTTTTTGGAAACACGAGTATATTTTAATAGATACTACCTATGTTGATAGATCTAGCATATTTCTTCTATAAATCTAATCTGATCTACGATTATCGTTTCCAATTCGCCAGAGGATATCAGGTGTTTCCTACCGCCGCACAGTGATTCGACTCCATACAACCGCGGGACAAAATTAGAAGGAGTGGTCTGTTCTTCATAAAATTTGGTATACTAGTTAATCATGGTCTGCTGAAGTAAAATCTCTATTTTGTTTTTCTTAAACTGTTGTAGTTTGGCAATGCCTGAGACTTAAATTTGCGAATTTCGTCATTTTTGGTGTGCTATAGCAACGAGTGTGTTGGCTAGATTTTTCAGATTTTACATTTAATCGGTAACGTCAACATTGATAATTGCAAAGAGTAACACAAATTGTCTTAGGACCCTTTAGTTTTGCAATAAAAACGATAATAATAGACGTATGTTTTGCTTTTTTGCAGTTTTCTCAATTTTTCATGCTGATTGCATACTTTTAGGAATGAAAAAAATAAATTTGTCGAAAAATAGGTGTTTAGACCACTTTTCAAATAGAATTATTTTCTGAGATCGGAAGATATCGGAGGATGTGTTTACATTATACGACAAAGAAAGAATGCTTCTTAAAATAAAAAAAAATCCAGGAACATACTTTCACATACTTTTTAGATATTTTCCTCTAAGTTTTGTCAATTTTCAGATTATTAATTTAGAAAAATATTTTGAATTAAAAGTGATGTAAAAGCCTGAGCTTTGCAAATTTTGAAAAAACATTAAAAGCGAAAATGGCCACAGCATTTCTTAATCTATATTGAAAGTTTTAGCAACTTCATGGTTACCATGTATTTTTACAATTTTTTTTACTCAATAGACTAAAAAACAGAAAATATGTGTTTACATTTTTTTGTGAAAAAAGTTTCAACTTTGAGCCGCTTTTGCACACACATTAATTACTTTTTTGCGCAGATTTTTTGGGGTTTTCTTAGTTGGAGATTTACCTTTCAAATGGCATCAAAATCATTAAATTCTGAGACTATAAATTTTTGTAATTTTGTCTATGGAACGAATCACTGTGCGCCGGTGCGAAATTGGATAACTTCTCCCGCGCAGATCAGACTTAATATTCCTTAACAAAATATAACTAATATAGTAATATATTTCTTTATATTAGTTCAAAATCAATCTTCCACACATTCCATTGTTAAAAATGTGTATTGATTTTTTTTTGCTAATTTTGTTTGTTGTCAAGCACAAAACTCGTCAAACTCCGACGCTGTGTACAGTCAAACTTTGCAGCGTAAACATTTCAGCAAAACAGTCCAACTTCATGTCATCTTCTTCTTCTTTTAAACTATTCCAACGTCGATTATCGATCAACTGACAAATTGTGAGACTGTTGCGAATGAGTGGCAAACGTTTGAAAGTGGTTTTTGTTGCTATGGATTTGCCGGCTTCCAAGTCAAACAGGCTGGCTGGTTGGGTTTTTTTGATTGTTGGTTTCTTCGCTTTTAATAGAGTTTTGACAAAAAGTTGCCATCAAAGTAAAAGGTGTTGAAGTGTTATGTAATAAAAAAGTACACATTTTTTATTTGTTTTGTATTGAATGAAGCAGAAAGTGAGAGAAGAATTAGAAGTGAAAATACAATTTTATAATAACGAAATTGTTTTAGAATTGAAAGCAGAAACAGGAATTGTTTTGGAGTGTGCGTGTGGGCGGGGAGAGGGGCGTGTGCAGGTAATTTGCATGATTTACAACGCAGACAGTCACAGACCACAAGTCCAGTCGTCGAAAGTTACGCTGCATTGTTGTTGGTGACTCGATTCGCATTAAGAGTCAACACTGGGCCAACAACAAAGTGACATTCCCGAAAATCACTGAAATGCGAACAAATTTAACTAAAAACGTAAAAACAAAATTGGCAAAAAGCGTTCAAAAAGTCAGCCGAAAAAGCGCTTAAAACACGGAGCAGCGAAAAAGCGCCATGCAAAAAGTTGCGAACAAATCAAATTAAAAAAGAAGATGAAAAAAATTTCAGCGTACAACAGCAACGACAACTTCTAAAAATCCGGTTTCGTTTTCAGCCAAAAAACACAAAAAACAAAAAGAACAAAGAGCAAACAAAAAAACAGACAAAAACAACAATAAAACAGGAAAACATTTTGGACTTTTTTACACGAAACGAATTTTTGCCGCCGCTGTCAGCAACAACAACAACAAAAAAAACATTTCGCGACTGGCTGCTGTGCGCACAACGCAAAGATAAACAGAAAAAGTCGACTTAAACTTAAACTCGACTTTATTCGTTTTAATGTTCGAAAAAATTCTAAAACACAACGAAATCAACATCGAAAGCGTAGAAAAGGTAGTAAAAAGTATAATGAAAAATAGGAAAAAATGAAAATAAAAAATACAACAATTTGCAAAAAGCAACGAAAATGCAGCAACTGAAACATAGTTGAATTTTACGAGTCGCACTCAGAACAACAACAACAACAAAAAAAGCGCCGAAACAAAGTTTGGGGCACAAAAGTGGCAGCGATGACGGTGGCACTTGTGGGGCAGGGGAGCGAAGAGTAACAAAAGTATCGGACGAAAAAGGTGGCAAAAAATCGCACGAACTTGAAATTTAGATTTCGAGAGCAGTGACGTCGACTGCGACAGAGACAGCGACGCTGGCGTCTGTGTCTGCTACAAAGTTGCAGGGCGCGTGCCGGCATGACGCGGGCTGGGCGCGTTGTCGGCCTGGACACACACCGTTGCAGATGTTACGGTCCAAACGAGGTACGAGCGACGAGTGGCGAGTGGGAAGTGGCTGACTGCTGCTGGGTGCATGCTGTGGCGCGTTGCGGAAAGGATTGTGCCGGACCGACAACAACACAATGGGGCCACATGGCACAATGCTGACTCTATGTATGAGTGGCTGTGTATGTGTGTGAGTGCGAGTAATGAATTCACAAATTCTGTATTTTTTGGCTCATTTTGTTGTATAGGTGTTGGTATTATGGCCGTCGCGTGTGTGTGTGTGTGTGTGCATTTGCCGAAAAATGCAACTGTGTGCTGTGTGTGCGAACGCTGCCAACATGCTGTCAATTTTATCGATTTTTTTCATACACATACACACACAAAAAAGTTGCCGTCTCACTAAATTTCCGACCATTGAATGCCGAAATTGTGGCAAACAAGTTTTAATTTTTGTGCACATTTTTCGCTAACTGAGATCTGGTCGAAAGTATTCAATGGTGTTTTTTTAAATGCAAACTTTTGTTTGAAAACGATATAAAAATAATTTTTGTAAATTTGTTTTTAACTTCCTTCCGGATCAGTAACCACTCAGGTTTCCAGTGGGGAGACATGACGAAAGTTCTTCTTTTTTTTAATATGTTTTGCCGTTTTGCCTGCCTCGTAATGTTTGTCCATTGCTCGTCAAAATTTTGGTTCACCCATTTGCTTGGCCATTCTCGCATGTGTCCTCTGAGCGGTCCACAGAATAGTTCGGGGCTACCAGTGGTTTGGAAGTCCTTTAAGCATTACATACATTTTTTCTCACATTTTTTCTAAAGGTTTAAACACTTTTGTATTTCTTTTTTTGCAGTTTCTTGCTACCTTAATTTGCCTTTTATTGTTGGATTTTTGTTTTCGGTATTTTGTGTTTCTTTTTTAATACTTTTCAAATTTGTCATTCTTTGTTTCATTGTTTTTAAATTTTTTCATAATGAATCAACGAGTTAAGTTTATAGTTTTAATTTTTTTCATTATTAAAATTTTTTATTTGATTTATTTATTAAATTAAATTAATTTATTTTTTATTTTATTTCTTTATTATTAAACTTTTTATTTAAATGAAAAACAATTTCTGTAATTGTCACAATATATAAATAAATGAATCATTTTAATTAATTAATTATTTTATTATTATTTATTATTATTATTTATTTATTATATATATATTATTTATATTATTTATTATTTTATTAATTATTAATAATTTTATTTATTTATTTATCATTTCAATTCATTAAATTTTTATTTATTTTAATAAATATTAATTAATTAATTTAATATTATTTTTTTCTTTATTTTATCTTTATAAAATTATTTTATTGAAATTTTTCATTTAATTTTTTCTTTTATTTTTTTCCTTTTCATTTCCCATCTTTTCATTTTCATTTTTTTCGTTTAATTTGTTTCTTCTTGACAAATTTTTAAAGTTCCTTTTTCATTTGATTTATTGGTTAGTAATTTTTTCAATGCATTTTTTAAATTTTAATAACACATTTTTTTAAATTTTCAGTTTCTTTCTCATTGATGTTTTTAATTTTTTTAAGTTTTTTGCTATGCATTTTTGGGTAATTTGAATATTAAACGGTTTCGGTTTAGTTCAAAAGTTATTAAATTTGTATCCAGTGGTTATTACATTATTTTATTAATTATTAATAATTTAATTTATTTATTTAACATTTCAATTCATTAAATTTTTATTTATTTTATATATATATATATAAAATGATATATATATATATATATATATATATATTTATATATATATATATATATATATATTTTAAATGTATCTTTTTTGTTTGTTAATTTATGTTCAAAATAATTTAAAATGTTACTATTTTTATATATTTTTTATATATAATTTTATATTTTTTTTAATTTAAATAGTAAATAATTTCAATACTTAAAATTTTGTTTTATGTTTTCAAAGTTTTTATTCGTGTTTATTGTTTTTTTAATTTTTGCTTGTTTCAGTGATTTTTTGGAACAATAATTCAAAATGTTTGAAAAATGTACAGTTTCATAATTATTACATTTTAAATTTTGAAACTACTAAAAGTGTAATAAACTAAATTTAAAATTAATAATAATTAATAATAATAATAATAATTAATAATATTTAATAATTAAATTCATTTTTGAAAATTTGCTTTTGAATTTTGTGTAATTTTGAAATTTTCCTTAATCATTGTTTGTTCTAAAATTTGTAATACAAATTTGTTCACAAGTTTTCATTTTTCTAAACTAGTGTTTGAATTTTTTTTTCAATTTCTTCAGATTTTGTGATTGTTATTTTGTTATGAATAATAAAATATTTAACTCAGAAATAAAAATAATTTTGTTCAAAAATAAAAATAATATTGTTTTGAATTTTTCTTTATTCTTTTCTAAAATATTTAGTCACATTTTAATGTTGTTTTTTTGTTTATTTAGTCTAATCATTCTCAGATATTTTCGTATTGTTTTAATATTTAAAAATTTGAATTTTTAGTTTGTTAATTTGGTTCTTTCAAGTTTTTCGTATATTTTATTGTTATTAGTTTAAAATTGTATTTGTTGCTATTCACTTGATACATGTACTGATATGTTTAATTTTTGTTTTAATTTTTTTAGCATATTTTTGTTTTTAGTTTATGGTTTTTAGTTTGTTATTTATAAATTTTGTTCAAGTTTTTTGTATATTTTTTTGTTATAAGTTTAAAATTAGAAATATATTTTGTTATTTACTTACTGTTTTAAAACTTTTCTTAATAAATGTTTGGTTTTTTATAACTTTTATTTGGTTTTTTATTTCTGTTATATTTAAAATATTTACTCAATTAAAGAAAAAATATTTATTCAATTAAATAAAAAATATTCGGTTTGCATACATAAGCGAAAATTTAAAACAAATATTTCTTTATATATTTACGATATGTTTGTTTGCTGTTTTGTATTTTTTTGCTTGTTATTTGCTTATATTAATTAATGTTTTGTCATTAAATGGAAATAAATTGAATAGTTTATTTATATTAATTTTTTGATTATTTTTACATATTTTTTGTTTTTTTTAATATTTTTCGACCAAACAAAAAGTAAATGCTTGGCTCTTTTTGTACTCACCCACTTTGCTCTCTTCTCTCTTTCTCTCTCTCTCTCTGAATTTTTTTGCACTATTTAGTTTGCTTTCTCGCTCTCGTCGCTACCTTCAACTATTGGCAAAACTGCATTTCCAACATGGCTAACGAGGGCCACGCAAAGCGCCGCAAACTGCAGTCCGCACACTAAGTGCAGCATTCCGCAGCCGGCGGCGCCTGTGTGCGCGCATAGTTGTGTACGTGTGCATGTGTGTGTGAACTTTTGCATACACATTCACATCTGCATTCATCGTTGTGTGTGTAGGCACTCACACTCGCACTTTGAGTGACTTTTTTCAACTCAATTTCGGTGGCATTTTTATAAGTGGGCCCTCGCAGTTTTGTTGATTTTTACAAAACAAAAAACTGGCTTTGTGCGATGAGTGGTAATTTTGTTATTTAAAAAAAATAACATGTTTTTGATAACAAAATTTAATTGCTTTCGCTGTCATCAACTTAATTACTTAATATATATGTTTATGTCTGCATCAACATAGAATAAAAGGTAATAAAAAGCGTTCATTAGTTAAATGACTTTCTACTTTGTTTTGTATGGAAATTTGAATGAAAAGATTTCGTGGCTTGATGTTTTATAAGGTTCTTAATAAAGTGCTGAAAGTTTTTCATTAAGATTTTTATATTTTTAACTAAGGTCAAAGGACATATAAATGCCCTTTACACTATATAACTAATTAGCACACAGCAGCACCAGCAAATTTATTCGCCCTGGACAGGAACAGGTGGTAGGCACTTTTTAAATCAAACTGTGATGTGTGTGGCCTGATGGAGCACAATTCCTCTCCTATTGGCCAATGCTGGCCGCTTCTTGGTGATTGCTTCTGTCAGATGATGCAATTGTTGTCAGTACAGGTTCGAATCAAGAGTCTGATTGTAGGGGAGCAGCTCATGGTAGCAGGCAATCCCATCAAATACACATCAAAACTTTCCATCAATCCTGGCTTGATCACCATTTGCGTCGGCTTATTGCGATTCAATTGCAATCGTTTTCGCTTGACATTGTCTTAGGTAATCCACTTTTCATTACCAGCCATCAGACACTTTAGAAATGGATCTATTTTATTGCCATACAGCAGTGATTCACAGATAAAAATGCGGTCCATAAGGTTTTGGCATTAACTCTCAACCCATACATTGAACTTCTTTTTGTATCCAGCCTCATTCAAGTGATTTCAAACCGTCTTTGGAGCAATGTTTAGCTGTGGGACATTAGAAACAGTGCTTACATGACGTTTGAACTCAATGATTTTCATGATTTTATCAAACTTTGCAATAGTTGACTTACCAAGACGTGGTGTATGTTTGACATCAAAGTTATCGCAACTGATTAGATGAAACCAGAATGGTGTCTAATTGGACCATAAACATGATTTACATTTTCAGTCACCTGACTCGTTTTTATCGCAGAAAAATGGTAAAATATGGCATATTTTATCTTTGCTGGTGTCCATATTTCATGCGCGCTCAAACAAAACTGAGTTAATCAATCACAAAATTGTCTGAAAAGTTTTCTTAGTACGAAATCTTAACTTTCAAACGCCATATTGTGCAAGCCAATTGCACTCATACAACGCGAGATAAAGGTGACTAAAGCCATCTACTGAAAAAATAAAATATTTCTTTTTACTTAACCTAATAAATATATAGGAGTCAACTATCTTTTGGCTTGTTGCATATCTTTTTCATTCATACTGTTGCCTTCAATTCACATGACGAATAGAAATTTCAAACACTGTTCCCAGTCATTTTCTTCAACCATCTCCAGTGCACTGTATTTGTAAAACGATTTGAAAAATAAAAATTTTTTATTTAACTTAAAGTATACAAATATTAAGTCTGTCTCCTTTCTCTTGGTTATAGAATTTTATATCTTATATAGTTAACAATAATAATTACAATAATAATAAATCTAATCTCACAAATCACTAAATACAAATGAATAATTTCAGTGCACTTTTACCACCACCAATGACCCAATATTTATGCCCATCACTGTGCACTGTTGTCTTCATTGCGTTTTGGTTGTGTACTTTTCGCAACGTCAAAACGATGCCAAAAAGTGCTATTTTTAGCAATGAAAGCGGCGCAAAGCAGTGGCAATGCATCATCCAATCAATTGCAATTGCAACAAAAACATTTTAGCAGCAACAGCAGCAGCAACAATAAGCAAAATTGCATTGCCACACTTTACGGAATCGCTAACGACTCCCACACGCGAAAGCCAACAGCCAGCAACACTCACACACTCACAAACACACATACACACACACAGGCAGCGATTTAGAGACGCTTGCACAAGTTCGAGGTCAATGCATGCAATGTGGCTATAAAACCAACAAAAACGTTCACAACAACAACAACAACTGTAGCAGCAACAACACCATTAAATCCAGCCGCTGGAAATGCACAAAGGAAATGTAACAAAGAATGGTAAATTGCAAAAATACAAAAAAAAAAATCGCCAATATGGACAAGAAACATGCCAACGAAGCGTAGAAGAAGAAGAACTAAAAAAAAGTGACTAAACTTAGTAAAACTAAAAGCAGCGGAAGAAAAAAACGTTGCGTTGAAAAATGCTTTGAAAATCAGTCAAAAACAAAAGTGTTGTTGTTGTTGTTTTTGTTGTTGGGTGGGCGGCTGCGGCTGATGTGCAGCAATAAGGCAAATAGTAGCACCAACAACAACAATAACTTGAAAGGCCACAAAAGGCACAAAAAAAAGATTGATGATCTCGTTCAAGGATTTTGCGACCAGGCTATGGCAACGAAGTTGTTCCAGCGCAACAAAAACAACGTTACGAGTATTTTGTTTTGTAAGAAAGGCAACGCTGCGTGTGTAGAAGAAGTGAAACCCAGCAACAACATAAACTGACAACAAAAACATCAACCTGACTGTTTGCATGTGAAAAACGGCGCATTGACAGCATTGAAATGTGTTTGTGTGCATTGGATGAGTGGAAGGGGGGGGGCATAAAAAGTTTAAAACAATTTTTAAAAGTTTGTAAAAAATTGCATTAAATTTTTATTTGATTCAATTATTTAAAATTCTATTAAATTTAATATTTTCATGTTTTCCTTGGATCTGGCAACTCTAACACTAAACTTTACTTACAAAAACCAGCTGGCAGCATCTGAATGTTTTTTGTAACTTCTTATTATTTTTGTTGTTGCTTTTGTTATTGTTCAATGTGGCATCGACCACAGCAACTGCCATCTGCCACCATCCCAGCCACGTTTTGTGCTCGTGCCCTGCAATTTCTTTGCTTTGTTGGCTTTTTGTTCGGCACTTTATGCCGCGTTGCTGTGTTGTTTTTAATGAGCGCCTGCGTGGGCGTAAACGCTTACGGGAAGCAGTGTACACCACACAGCGTGCTGGCTGTCACTTTGGCAATGACAAAGCGTGTCCGTCTATCCGGCTGTCTGTCCACCATTGCAGCATTTTTTCCTTCAACAACGCGCTGTAATTTACATTTGGCCTGTGTCTGTATGTGTGTGTGTGTGTGTGTCTGTGGCTGAGTTTGAGTTTTAGCCATTTTACTTTGCATTTTTCCTTTTTACATATTTTCCCTTTTGCGCCTTTATTCTTTTTTGGTTAACGAGTTTTGCTGCTTTTGGGCATTTTTATTTTATTTATTTTTTGTAAATACGCACAGTGTAATTTTGTTGTTGTTGTTGTAAGTTTCCTCTAGTCATGGCAGTACAGCATTTTTGCTGCGCCTTTTTTTGCCACTGCACTTTTTCACGCTGTTCTTTGTTGTCGATTTAAATGGACTTTTTGCCGATTTCTTTTCAGCGCAAATTTTTATGTAGTTTTTTTTGGTATTTTTTTATTTATTTTTGACTTTTTTTCTTCTTTTTTGTGTTGTCGTTTTAGAGCCCCGCACATGAAAAAGCGCAAGTGATTTGCAATAATAGAGCGAGGCGTTTCTGAAAAAAAATGAAATAAAATGTGCAGCCGCGCGCAAAGGAACGGCACATTGCCATTTTCTTTGTGCGCGCTTACAGGGCGATTTTGTATGCAAGCCAAGTGTATGAAAATAATAGAAAGGACAGTTTTGCAAAATAATTTCCACAGCTCGAAGAATGTCATTAAAATTAATTTGAACCGATTAAAGCATAAACGTTCACAGAAACTGAGTAAAGAAAACATAGCAATTACTGACGGAATGCCAAATTAATTTGGGGAACTTGGACAATGAAAAGTTAAACTGGATTGTTTATTTATTAAATGTGCCCCATGTAAGTTTTCAAAGAAGAAGAAGAAGCTACAGGCAATAGAATTGGCACATGTGTCGTTCTAACGTTGTTGTGATACAGTCCTCAAATCAATATTTATCCCGATTTATGAGATCTAAGTTGTAAACGATCTTTTAGTCGGAATATAGTTTATTTAAAATACTTGGTTGATTTAAAAGTTCTTTTTCGAACGTTCTAATCCTTAACCATTAGTTAGGTTAGGTTATACTGGCTGCCCGTAAGGCCACGCATGGACTCTTTTGGGGCCTTAGCAATGCCAGTCTGAATTATTTTTAGGTGTAATTGAAACATTGGTCTTTTATCTTCTCGATTTTACAAAAGTTCAGAGCGGTTTAATCTCGCTTTGGGACCTGTTCTACTCCTGCAAAGGTCGGCGCTCCTAAGCACGTCAGGCAAGTTTTTGAGATGGCGGGGAAATGGCACAGAAATAATTTCTATTATAATACAAAATTAGTGTGACATGTTTCCAATCATTCTGTGTCAGTTTGGTAGAAATATCAGGTGTACAACTTTGCTTCCGCCGTTTTCCGATAGGTGGCTGTACCGGCTGAGGCTGGTTGAAATACATAAGGTCCGTTTCATATTTATAACGCCACTAGATTTTCCTGAATATCTCGAAAACCAGCAGTGGTATCAAAAAAGCGTCTGCTGATGAAGTAGCCATGATTTTTGATTTTTTGTATTGTTATGAAATTGCACTACTAGCCAGTGCAATTTCATCAGAAGACGCTTTTTTGATACCACTGCTGGTTTTCGAGATATTCAGGAAAATCGAGTGGCGTTATAATTATGAAACGGACCTTAGATGGTAATGCCTTTAAAGTGAGTGTGGACAGTGCCTAACGAATTGTCATCGCCGTTTCAGTGACAGTTGTTCTTGTTTTCGTATTATTCACGCTCGAAAATGTCCGTTTATGTGCCCAATTCTCGCCATTTGCGGGAAGTTTTACTTTTCTGTTACAATTCGCAAAAAAATGCAGCTGAAGCTCATCGAATGCTCTCAGAAACTTACGGTGATGCTGCTCTGAGTGAAAGAACGTGTCGGGAGTGGTTTCAACGTTTTAAAAATGGTGATTTCGATGTCGAAGACAAACATGGTGGTGGAAGAGAAAAAACCTTCAAAGATGAACAACTAGAAGCATTGCTTGATGAAGATTCGTGCCAAACCCAAGAAGAGTTTGCCGAATCGTTGGGAGTGAGTCAGCAAGCCATTTCAAAACGTCTCAAGGCCCTGGGCCTTCATCCTCCATCCTTCAAGTCATCCTCCAACACGACAATGCTCGGCCTCACGTCGCAAAAGTGGTCAAAAAGTACCTGGAAACGCTGAAATGGGAAGTCTTGCCCCACCCGCCGTATTCCCCAGATGTCGCCCCTTCTGACTTCCACCTATTCCGTTCGATGGCACACGGCCTGGCATATCAACATTTTCAATCCTTCGAAGAATTGGAAAAATGGATTGCTTCATGGATAGCGTCAAAAGAGGACTCCTTTTTTCGAGCCGGGATCCGAAAATTGCCGGAAAGATGGGAGAAAGTTGTCGCTAGCGACGGACAATACTTTGAATAATACATCTGTAAGCACTTTTTCGCAATAAACCTTTTAATTTTGGGAAAAAAAAACGGCGGAAGCAAAGTTGTACACCTGATATGTTAATTTTTAGTTATTTTAAAGAATTTCAGAAAAAACTCTATATATGAGGTTTTTTTCAATGCTCGTCCATTTTTTATGGGGAAGGCGTGGCAAACAAAGATTTTATTAGAAAGCCAATAGATCTCAGAATAATATAAAAAACATAAACTTGAGATTACACTAGTAATAAAAAAATTGCAAACATTACTAATTTCTATGATTCATCAACGAATCAAAGGTACGAAATGGGTTAAAAGATCTAAACAAATTTTATAATAATACAAAATTAGTGTGGTATCTTTCCAATTATTCTGTGTCAGCATTGTAGAATTCTGGTTAGTTATAGTAGTTTTAAAGAATTTGAGAAAAAAGTCTATATATGAGGTTTTTTCAACCCAGCGCCGATCAAAAATTCACCGAATCCGGATCCGAAAAATCCCCTAACATAAAATAGAATTCTTCCACACTTTCTCCTAAACAATTCTTTCTCCTAAAAATTCTCTTAAAAGGCCACGAATCTCCTAAATCTAGGAGGAAATCTCCTGATTTGGCAGCACTGCATTCGGAATCACTACAAGTTGGTAATGGATGCTCATCCCCCTTGGGACCGGAGTCCTTCATTGGACTGGCAAAAGCGCCTTGGCAAAGTTACTAAGACTTGAGGAGAAAACCAGGAACTCAGAACACTTGTCTAGCGTCAGTCGAAAATTATTATTAAAGGTTATAACCTCAAATGGAGTGAAGAATGCCCCAAACTAAGAAGAAACCAGCTTAGACAGGTCGCCGGTCTTCTAACTGGGCACTGAAAACTCAGGAAACATATGCATACAATCGGGCTAGAATAGGTTAGCGTCTGTAGGCTCTGTGGAACAGCAGAGGAGACTCCCGAACACATCATTTTACACTGCGATGCGGCATGTCGTTGCAGGATGCGCTACCTGGGCCAGTCGGAGCTAACTGAAGAGATCATCAAGCACCTAAACCCCCGTGACTTATTAACCCTTTCGACCCCGAATTTTACCCTGTGTCTCGATATTACTTTTTGGTATTAAAATCATGAAACATTTGTCTAAGAAGTGTGCACATGACATTTGAAGTCGCCACGCCTCTTTGTGAGAGTTCTAGAGCTAGTTTACTTTTGAACATTTTTGCTTTAAACGGGTTAAATAAATTTTGTATCAATATATTTTAATTACAGAAAAATTTTTTAATATTTAGGAAAAAATACAAAATTATCACTTTTTGATTTTATTTAACCATTATTAAAGAAACAGGGTTTTGATCAAACGCGCCCAATTCCTAGACTTCAATTAGAACACAAACTTTCCCTGATATCGCTGCAAGTTATTGGAATTATTTTGGGGATAACAGTAAAATGTTTGTAATTTGCTTTGAATTCACTTCTAAAAAATTAATTAGTTGGTGCCCACTTAAATTAAACCCATAAATCAATCGTAGTGACAAATAGGTGAAGTTGTAGGGGGTGCAATAGATCTGTTCTTGTCTCAGTGCAACAAACCCCCATCAAATTCGATTCTATTCTATAACGTATGCCGATTCGGCTTGGAATTAGCTGTCTGAAAGGTGCACAAGCAGTGACCAAGCTGACAAATACTTAAGCTGCATACTTTGACAAATATCTGAGGTATTGCTTTACCTAATTCTACATTTCTGACGAAGTGCTTTGAGAGGGTAAAAGACCCACATTTCAGCTTTTGTGGTTTTTCATCTCTCCAACAAAAAATGGTAATAGGTGTGTGCCACTTTGAAAGCACTCACCTAGCCTAACCGAAAGGTGTCATAGAGTCATGATGACCGAAATGATGATAAGCAGTGCGATAAATCTGCGAGCAACGATCGTTTTACTTATGCAATTGAAAAGCGCCCAAAAAACTGTTCACCCAGTTTCTCATAATCTGACCAAACAACTCATAGTCGAGCGGACGGTCTATGTTCGTATATTTGTATGTGCGGCATGCACTGGTTGAGCAGCTTTTTGCAGATATGCCACAAAATCCACTGCGCTGCCCTTATGGACGCATTGGTTGGTGTAGTTGGCCGCACGAAAGCCAAATGAAGAAACAAAGCAAACCAAGTCAAAAACGCTGCGTGTATGGTAAACGGACTTACGCACACAAAAAAAATACCATCCAACAAATAAGCAAGTTGGCGCATAGACCGTCGTGTGGTGTTGAGGGTGCGGCGTGTTGCATGCAAAGCAGGGCACTGGCACTGACATTGGGCCGCGCGTTGCCGGGACGACACGCGAATAGTGTTGCCATTGAAAACAAACACACATATGTACAGCAATGTAGGGATGTGTGTGAGCTGATGTGAGTTTGCCCTGCAAGGACAGTGACCATCATTTGATCAATCATGTGACAATCACATGTGATGAAATTTTGATCACAATCTCCAATCATTTTTCCACTAGCAGTGTGAAAAATGTGATGGGTATTTTTGTGTCCATGTGATTCTGCATCACCTTCGTACACAGGCAATTTAAAACGTGGTCCAACATATAGTTGTCTCGCTCACTCTAATCAGCAATGATCAAATCCCAATCACGTGTGATTAGTCACTGCTGATGAAATTTCTCTCACCAGTGATATCAAACGGCATCACACTTGACGTATAAACCTATCACAGATGATTGAAAATGAAAAAGCCTTGGCATTTTATAATTTCGTATATTTATTTAAAAAAAAAAGGTTTTCTATTATTAAAAAATCATTAGTTTACACATTTATAGTACGAACCAAAGTGAAAAATGAAATTATTCAAAATCCAAATGTAATGAAATGAAATTGACCCACAGTCCACGACATTTTTGAGGTTAGGAGCGCTAGCGCTGAACACAATCTGCAAATAGTCAATGAAAAGAACGCTAACATTAGGCAAACAATTCTTTCGGTACACTTCTCATATACTTTAAATAAAATTTAATTAACATATTTATTACAAAAATAATAAACAATTGTACTTATCTTTTTTGAATTTTTCCTCCGCTGACCTGCTTTTGACACACTTTTGTTTCACTTTTCACAATTTGACATTTGCGTCATGCGCGCAAGCGTCATAACGGCACGTGCCGTATGTACATATATTGCCATCTCGTTTTCTCATACAGGGAAATTTAACGTACTGAAACTTCTTTTTCACACTTGCATGGAACATACTTAAAAATTTCCTTTGTAAATGTGTATGTGTTAGTTTCAGCAAGAATTTTTGTAAATGTGTTTGAGTTTCGATCACACGTGTCTGGCAGGGGTGTTTCTCTGTGTGTGTGTGTGTGTGTGTGCGTTGAGTATACGCACATGTGGCCCATGTGGGTCTAACTATTGGACGCGCCACGCACAGTCGGCACTGACGATGGCCAATTCTGCTCACTGCTCCCTCTGAGGCGCTGCGTCACTGACGATGGTGACGCTGACGGTTACGCTGACGCTGACGCTAACGCAGTGACGACGACAGCTACAACGACGGTCAAGGGCGTTTAGTTTCAAGACATCGTCGACAGCAGCATTGCTGCCACTTTGCCGCTGTTGGGCGCTTAAGTTTGCTTCCATAACAAAGCATTGACCTGCCCGCCTCCCCTCACTCAGTCGCTGTGCTACGCGTCTGGCAAAAGTCAAAGTGGCACTTTGACTTTGTTGTGTTGTTGTGTGCGCGGTCCGGTGCCGTGTTGCCACTTCGGCTAAAGTTGTTTTGTTTCAATGCAATTTTTCTTCTGCTCCTGCTGCTGTTGCTCCTGTCTCTGCTTCTTCTTCCTCGTCCACTGATGTGCTGCTATTGCCCCATCTTCTTGTTCTTCTTCTTGCTACTCTTTCACTTGCTTGTTGCCGTGGCCGCTTTTATGCTTTGGCAAGTTTGTTTTTATGTTTTTAGCTGCAAGCGCGGCAATTGTGCGAAAATTGTTGCTATTCTTGTTGTTTTTGTTGTTGTTTTATATGTGCCGAGAATGCCTGGCCGCTAAGGCGAACCACAAAAAGGGTCCAAGCGCTGAAAAACAACCAGCAAATAGCGAATGTAAACAAAGACGGCAACACTGTTTACCCGACGAACAGCAAAAATGTTGAAGGTGCTGTTGATGGCGATTTTTATTTGTTGGTTCTTGTTGTTGGTTTCCTTTGCTTTGCGCCTTTGTGTCAATGCGCTACAGTAAAGGACTTTGCTATTGTTGTTGTTGTTGTTGCTGCTGCTGCCCATAGTTGTTGTCAACTGTTATGGACTTTCCCCCTCGCACAGTTTTTCAGCGCTGCTGTTATTATTATTCGATGTGTTCTTGTTTTTGTGACTTTTATATTCTGACTGTTGTTGCAGTTGTTGTTGTTGTACATGTTGTTGATGCGCGAATGCCGAAAACAGTAAGAAAAAAACCGCATCGCCGTTGAACACGAACTGAATTATGGATGTTAGCCGCCGGTTATTATTCGCATTGATGCTGTTGTTGTGTTATTGTTACTGCTTTTTTAATACTTCTACATGTATTTGTGTTTTTTGTTGTTTTCTTTTTTTTTATTTATTTATTTACTTTTTTCCGGAATTACAAAGAAAATGTCAACTTTGATGGTACAAACAGAAAAATTGCACTCGAATTTTCTGTCTGTTGTTGTTGTTGCTGATAGGGCGTCATACTGAGTTTGTTGTAACAGTAAAACAGTTTTGTTGTAATTGTTTTCATACACATATTATGTTTTAAATGCTTGGATTTATTTTTGATTTATTTCAGTGATTTTTATGGATTCCTGCAGATGGGGGAAAATTTTCATTTGTGGCTTTCAAACGCTGACTGCGGCTTACAAAGCGCTTTGGTTGGTTGTTGTTGCTGTCTATTTTTCGTTTAAATTCATTTCGTAATATTATGATTTCATACGGAATATGTTGGCATAGTTCTTAAGAAATATTTTAAGAGGAAACAAGTGTCATATAGAAAATCTTTAAGGTACAAAATTACAAGAAAGGGTTGGGATCTTCCTGTACTTTAAGTGCAAATCACTAAATAACATAAGAACATTTTTTTAAATTTTCTTCTTCGATTTCAATACTGTAGTATATAAGTTGAACAGTGGCACCAACAGGATTAAATTTTGGGGGCTTTTGCACACAACTTTTGAGGCCAATTCCATTTGAAACCATATTTTGCATCAGCAATTTTTGTATTTGGGGTGGTTTGAACCCCTAAAACCCCTGTGTGTGCCACTGAAGTCAAATATTAGCTTTTAATTTGCTTTTGGAACTAATACTTACTAGTCCAAAGATTTAGTATATTTCTATCAAAAAACCAAGCATCCTTTTTACAGTCTTACTGATAGTTAAAGTTTCAGATCCAGCATCGAACAATAGTCAACTATAGGAAAAATTTGGTCGCTTAAGAGAAGTTTTGGGAATGCAAATATGTGTTTGAAGTGTCCGCTAGTAATCCCAATGTATGTCGTATTGTATCTCATGGATACGATAGCAAAAACGTTTACCTACGAGAAGCACTTCGTAGTTGATATGAGCAACAAAGCAGAGTGGAACTAAGAAGAACATCAGACCCACTTTAGGTTAGGTTAGGTTATGGAGGGCTGCTTCTGTAAGAGACACACTCGGAGATCTATTGTGAGGCTCATTGTGATAGCAGATATTTTGCCTATTATTGAAATGGGTATGTAAATGTTTGTTTTTCAAAAACACACATTTCAAGCGGATGAGGGAAGTGGAAGAAAGGACCTACAATTTAACGCCGAATCCGAATCCTGCAAGAACGCACTTGTGCGATTCTTGTAATTCTCATCTACTTCATGTTGATACCGATAGAAGTGTTTAACCAACCCAGGCTAGGATTCGAACCTGAGGCCTCAGGGTGAGAAGCCAACGTGTTACCCGCTGAACTATCAGACCCACTTTAAACCGCACTCTATAAAGTAACTTACGGACGGTTCTCAAACGAACGAGGAAAGAGGTGCGAGGGTACCTGCACAACGCACCATGCACTACGATCCTATGGGGAAAATACCCAGCATCTTGAAGGTAGAAGTCTATGCCATAGAGCTCTGTGCGCACTTTAGCCTCGAACGTGCACACTCAGAACATTGTTTCAGAGTAAGTATCTTCTTCTTAAGTATCTTCAAATAGTCAATCAGCCAAACAAGCACCAATTTCCTATGAGATAACTTCAAAGCGAGTGCTGGAATGCATAGAGACATTGAGCAAACTGGGCTCCCACAATCAGATTAAAATCTTCTGGGTACCAGGACACAGAGGATTAGACGGAAATGAAAAGGCGGACAGCCTTGCTAGTGATATTGCGGGTACAGTATTTCTTGGACCAGAGCATCCTAGTACAGTCACTAAGACTTGCGGAAAGAACCATGAACTCGGACCACTAGTCGAACGTCTCGGATCTTGAGCAATTGAAAATCTTCATCAAAGGTTACAAAATGAAGTAAAGAATGCGTTAGACTGAAGAAAGACCAGCTAAGGCAAATCACTTGACTTCTAACTGGACACTGCAGACTGAGAAAACATATATTGACAGATAGTTTAGAACATGTAAGCGTCTGTAGACTCTGCGGAACGGCAGAGGAGACTTCTAAGCTCAGAAGAAAACATCAAGCACCTAAATTCCCGTAAATAACTAATTTTCATTAGGTTGATGAGTCTAGGGGATGTTCTCTAAACGTTAGTAGTAGGGGACACAACGAATCATTATTAGTCTTAGTACATCATTACCCCGCTGCAGCCGCCGTGGCTCAGTTGGTTAGTGCGTTGGACCGCGAGTCGACGGCAGCGACCCAGGTTCAAATACTGCCTGTAATAACACCTAAAAAAAAAATAACGGGAAAACTCGTTTTCTCTTCCGGTGGCTGTCCTCTCAGCTGGAAATGGCAAACCTCTGAGAGTAAAAATTGCTTACTGTAGGTCCCTTCCACCCGCGTACAAATTCACACGCACAACACGGGTGGTTGCGGGAAGCTAGGCCTTAGTCTCGCGTAAGCGGGCTGTCGTGCCAGTCAATTAATTATTATTACATCATTACCCCAATAACATCTATTCTACTCGTATTCTATCAGTAGCTACAACTCTTACTTAACTTTCAGGCAGCATATTTATTCCACATAGAAAATATTCCTTGTCATTTGAGGCGATCCAAGAATGGATTCAAATGTTAGCGTCTTCGTAAGAATCTTTAAATCCTAAAAGATTCATTTACTTTCATTCCATCTTTATTTACTTTCATCTACTCAACTATAGACTCAGAGTTGCAATAGTCTTCGAGCGATCCAAGAAAGGACCCTTATTTTGGCATCTTTGTAAGAATCTTTGAATCTTGAAAGATGCATTTAGTTTCATGCCATCTTTGTTTACTTTTATCAACTCAACTATAGACTCAGAGTTGCAATAGTCTTCGAGCGATCCAAGAAGGTACCCAAATTTTGTCATCTCTGTAAGACTTTTCGAATCCCGAAAGATTCATTTAGTTTCATTCCATCTTTGTTTACTTTTATCAAGTCAATTATAGATCATTCTATCTTTATTTACGTTCATCAACTCAACTATAGACCCACAGCTGTGGTATTCTACAAGGCGATC
This sequence comes from Melieria picta, assembly GCA_964056695.1. Classification (NCBI taxonomy): domain Eukaryota; kingdom Metazoa; phylum Arthropoda; class Insecta; order Diptera; family Ulidiidae; genus Melieria; species Melieria picta. The sequence continues at coordinate 46,466,930 of OZ057399.1, forward strand.
CAAGAAAGCACCCACATTTTGGCATCTTTGCAAGAATCTTCGAATCTCGAAAGATTCATTCTTTAATTACGTTCATCAACTCAACTATAGACCCACAAATGAAATAGTCTTCAATGGAGTGGAGCCGAAGTGGAGTGGATGGCTGTTCTTTGGGCATACCACATTCATTATCTCGACACTGAGATGATGTGATGTTTCAGGCGCAAAAATTGGTTCTGTCTATTTTAGAATACAATAACTATGGTTATTTCTAAAGCTCTGATAAGTAAACCTAGGATTGTTAGTCTGATGGTTGTCAGGAATAACCCCGTGGCGGCAAATCTTGTCAACGATTTTGGGTTTTCAATATTTTAATCGAAAATGTTTTACTTTACTTCAATCAAACATTCCTACCTACATATTTGAAGCCAGTGTTGGCAATACAATTTATCATTGATTAGAATTCATTTGATGCAAAAAAGTCCAACATTTCAACTGCTGTCTGCTGGTTTGGGCCACAAGATGAATGGCTACTGGTTGGTCAATATTGGTCGAAGAGTCGAGCGGCAGCAAACGGCTGTGTTTAGAACTGGGCGACGATTCTGTACGGTTGCGGCCCCATTTTAATGACAAAATAACGTCACGCAGCAGCCAACAGCATCAGCAACAGCAGCCAACTTATTGCTGGCTTTGGTGAATGCGTATTTTCGCCATCATAATATAAATTTATGGAAATTTTTCTAGCGTTATTTGTGCCCCCAGTTTGTTAATAGCCCGCAACCGGCCGTCGCCAAACCACTGGCAGTCGATCGGTCAGACGATGCCGCGTGTTAAGGTTGTTGCTTGGGATAGTGCGAGTTGCCACACTGGCCACACGGCAACTGGTCGCTGCAGCCTTTGCTGCCGCACTCAGTCGGCATGTCGACGTATGTAATTTGTTAGATGGTACCACGAGATACGGCGGCGGCGTCTAGTAGCCGACTGCACGCCGCACTTGCAACACGAAATAAATAAACTAATTGGTGGCGGCAAAAATGCGATTCCTCCAGCCGTGCGACTCTTTTCATTTGACTTTCATTCAGTGCGACAATCAATTCAGACTTGTTGGTTGTATGCGATGCTAAAACAAAAATCACCAAATGCTTTACAACTGCGACGCGACATTAGGATTGTGTGTCGCCCAACAGGTTGTGGCAAAGTGATGTGTCCGCGCAACTGGTCCAATCAACTGACATCTTGCGATTTGTTTACTGCGTGCAATTTTCTTTGGCCTGAATATTTCTGTGGCACATTCGACTATTCGACTACTTAACACTGACTAATGTTATTAGGCAGCTTGAGGTGACAAATATATGTATGTACATACAAACGTAATTATTGATATCCTCGTCGTATTAGCTTTGCGTTGCACTGAAAAGAGGCGCAAGTCGCTTAGGTCGAGTTCTCACACAAATATTCCATGAAGTCAAACAACACCTTGTGACAAGTTGCAAGTTGTTTTGAAAGACTAAAATCTGACAGTTGATTCCCATAGAGCACTAAAAATAAAATTACATGCATATCGGTTTTTGTGCACTTAAGTTCAGTACATTTTTTTCCATGAAACACATTTAAAATATTCGCAACGTCGAGAAAAATTATTTTAAAATTAATAAATAATAAAAATTACTAATTAATTAAAATTAATAAATAGCTAAAATTAATTAAAAATAAAAATTAATAAATAATCAAAAACAAATCTCCTTTTTTCAATTTTTATTTCTTTCTATGTTTAGTGTCTCTTTTAGTTAAATAATTTAATGCAACATATTAACACATCTAGAAAAGATTTCAATATTTCTAAAAGTAATTTTATAAAAATTCACATAAAGCACTGTTGGGTTGGCAAGAAAGCAATTTCGGTTAAATAATTTAATTTAATAATTTAGTGTTAAATAAAACTAAATTTTCAATGATATATTTTCCATTTCATGCAGTAATAAAAAGTAATTTTGTCAAAATTCATTAAGTAATTTTTGGGTTGGCAAAAGAGTAATTTCGGTCAAATAATTTAATTTAATAATTTAGTGTTAAATAGAACAAAAAGAAAATAAATTAATAATTAAAATTAATTAATAATACAAATTAATAAATAATTAAAAATAAATCTCCTTTTTCAATTTTTATTTCTTTCTATGTTCAGCGTATTCTTCAGTTAAATAATTTAATGCAAAATTTTAATACATCTAGAAAAGATTTCAATATTTCTAAAAGTAATTTTATCAAAATTGACATAAAGCACTTTTGGGTTGGCAAGAATGCAATTTCGGTTAAATAATTTAATTTAATAATTTTGTGTTAAATAAAACTAAATTTTCAATGATATATTTTTCATTTCATGCAGTAGTTAATAAAAAGTAATTTTGTCAAAATTCATTAAGTAATTTTTGGGTTGGCAAAAAAGTAATTTCGGTCAAATAATTTAATTTAATAATTTAGTGTTAAATAGAACAAAAAGAAAATAAATTAATAATTAAAATTAATTAATAATACAAATTAATAAATAATTAAAAATAAATCCCCTTTTTCAATTTTTGTTTCTTTCTATGTTCAGTGTCTCTTTTAGTTAAATAATTTAATGCAACATATTAACACATCTAGAAAAGATTTCAATATTGCTAAAAGTAATTTTATCAAAATTGACATAAAGCACTTTTGGGTTGGCAAGAAAGCAATTTCGGTTAAATAATTAAATTTAATAATTTAGTGTTAAATAGAACTAAAAAGAAAATAAATTAATAATTAAAATGAATTAATAACTAAAATTAATTAATAATACAAATTAATAAATAGTTAAAAATAAATCTCTATAGGGTGGGATATAATTTTCCATTTAGAACAATAGAACAATATTTGTCACCTAAAATTTTTGTAGCAAAAAGATATTTGTGGAAGGTTTGAATCCCAAAATTCACCTTGCATGGTTCACTGGATGGATGTGACATCAGTTCTCAACCAACCACCAGAAATTTTCTACAAGCCACCTTAAATATGTAAATTCTTTCATTATTGTGGGGGAACCCGATTTGCAATTTGCCAATTCTGTTCCTCTTGATTGCTTCTATCTTTGATTCAAGCAATCTTCTTTAATTGCTTTCTACAATTTCTTTAGTTGTTAACTGTAAACATCTACATTGATAGTTTGATTCCTTGGAAGCAACTTTACATGTCACCTAAAATGTGTGAGACCTTGCATTATTTTTTGCTTTCTCCAGTTTCATTAGTTCCTGACAGTAAATATCTGATATGATCGTTTGTAATTCCACTAAATTGATTGCATAATCTTTTTTTGATGCAGTTCAGTTTTCATGAACAATGATCACCCATTTAAAAAAAAAAAAGGGTCGACTTCATTACGTTAGAGTTGCATATTGCAAACATCGCTTTGTAGTGTTAAATGAATCTCTTTCACTTCGTGCGGGGTCCAAATATTGAACTTCTTAACGGGTCCAAGACGTTTTCAGTCACTTTAAACTGTGTTGCGTGTGATGCGTTAAACTTCTCTGCAATCTCTTGCAAAGTTACATGACAATCCGATTCAACTTTGACATGATGTGGTTGTCATCAACTTCGCTAGGTCCACTAGAACGTTGGTCATCTTGCAGTGACAAATCTCTAGAAGGGAACGTTTTAAGCCTGTCCGACACGATGTTCCATATATGGGACGACACCTCATGTTTTTAGCTGAACCGGTTTATGTCGGAGAGGGGCAAACCAATTCTGCCGCTTGTATTCTGTTCACTATCGTAAATTACATCAATTTATTATGCGCTTTAAATAATAAACAACGAGTTGTATGTTAAAAAATATGGACGTAGCTCAGAAAATCAACATCCACCTTAACATACCTATGTATGTCTCCCGTATGAACGGTGAAACTCCGGCGAAAAAGATGTTCGATGCGGTAGCTGGAGGTCGACAGATAAGAATGAGACCGTGTCTCCGGACAATGAGAATTCGGCAAAAAAGATGGTCGATGCGTTTGGTGCAGGTTGACGGCGAAGACCGTGTCTCCAGAGGATGAGAGTCCGGCGAAAAAGATGTTCGATGAGGTAGTTGGAGGTTGACAGATGAGATAGAGACCTTGCCTCCGGACAATAAGGGTCCGTCAATAATATGTTCGATGCGATATTTGGACATCGATGGCGACGATAGAGACCGTTTCACAGACGATGAGAGTCCTTGGACGATGTGAATCCGGCGAAAAAAATATGTTCGATGCGATAATTGGACATCGATGGCGAAGATAGAGACCGTGTCATCAGACGATGAGAGTCCCTGGACGATGAGAATCCATCGAAAAGGTGTTCGATGCGGTAGTTGGAAGTCGACAGATTAGATAGAGACCGTGTCTCCGGACGATGAGAATCCGGCGAAAAGGATGTTCGATACGGTAGTTGGAGGTCGACAGATAATATAGAGACCGTGTCTCCGGACAATGAGAATTCGGCAAAAAAAGATGGTCGATGCGTTTGGTGCAGGTTGACGGCGAAGACCGTGTCTCCAGAGGATGAGAGTCCGGCGAAAAAGATGTTCGATGAGGTAGTTGGAGGTTGACAGATGAGATAGAGACCTTGCCTCCGGACAATAAGGGTCCGTCAATAATATGTTCGATGCGATATTTGGACATCGATGGCGACGATAGAGACCGTTTCACAGACGATGAGAGTCCTTGGACGATGTGAATCCGGCGAAAAAATATGCTCGATGCAGTAGTTGGAGGTTGACTGCGAAGATAGAGACCGTGTCATCAGACGATGAGAGTCCCTGGACGATGAGAATCCGTCGAGGTCGACAGATTAGATAGAGACCGTGTCTCCGGACGATGAGAATCCGGCGAAAAAGATGTTCGATGAGGTAGTTGGAGGTTGACAGATGAGATAGAGACCTTGCCTCCGGACAATAAGGGTCCGTCAATAATATGTTCGATGCGATAATTGGACATCGATGACGAAGATAGAGGCCGTGTCATCAGACGATGAGAGTCCCTGGACGATGAGAATCCGTCGAAAAAGGTGTTCGATGCGGTAGTTGGAGGTTGACAGATTAGATAGAGACCGTGTCTCCGGACGATGAAGCTCCGCTGAAAGATATGTTCGATGCGGTAGGTAGAGGTCGACCATGAAGATAGAGACCGCGTTTTCGGTGGAAGGACCAAGTTGAGGATGCCCTATCATCTCTTGATGTGACCAACTTAAAGAACTTAAGCGGCAGGCTGCAACCTGCTAACAGATTGTTATGGCCAGTTAAGTGAGCATTTTGCTCTTTGGCTGTGGTAGTTACCGCATATCGTTAAAATCACCTTTTTATATTAAAAAGTGTGAAAAGTATGGCCTGTAAAAAGCAGTAAAAACCAATTCAATGCACTTCAAGGAATGTTCATCGCCTTGAAATATTCAAAGAATGTTGCCATATTAAATGCGCATCGATTACTTTGTGGCTCTCCCGATGTTGGCTTTGATTTCAATCGGTTAAGCAGTCATTAATTTCTCACATTTGACAGAGGACAGTTTGAGGTTATGCTATTTTTTTTTTGGGAAAGTTTTTGCTGAGGCACACAGATCAGAGCCAACGATACCGACACCCAGACGTCGGTTGATGTGCGTGTACGCAGCGTCGGTTTCTAATTTATGAATTTATGGAAATTCAAAAACATGCACTGCATCCATCAACAACATCAGCAGCAGTAACAGCAGCAACAACAACAACGAATGCAAACCCGAAACCAGCAGCCAACTAGTCGACTGAGTGCACACATTTGCATGCGCGCGGCGTGCGGCTTGCAACATGCGGGCAGCCGCTTGTAGACGTCATTGGGATTATAATTAATATTGATAAATGGCCATATTTGCCTGCTCGGCGCTGTTCATTTGGCAAATCGGCGCATTGCATGCAGTGCGCCAGTCGCAGCTGCAGCAACGGGCGGCGGACGGCGGATGGCGGCGGGTAATCGCTCATCAGCGCGCGATGGGTTGACAGCGGCAAGTGAATATGTTGCAAGTCGGCGATGTAATTAAGCGGCGACTGCTGTTGTTGTTGTTGTTGCTGGCGCTGCAGTAGTCAGCAAATATCAACACTCATCCTGCCGAAAAAGTCGATACATGTTTGCCTGTGAGATTTTCCATGTGCTCAGATATATGGCAACCCTGCTGAAATGTATGTTTTTGCTTTTTTGGTTTTGGTTTTTACATTTTTTATTAAATAAAAAATGATTTTAATTAATATGCTTCAGCATGAAGTGGTTTCCGCATACGGCAGCAACAAAGTGGCGCACTTCAAAAAGGCGCCTGCCCCCCTCCCTCCACCACTTGGCGCCGCTCCCTCGGTCTGTAGCGCCCTCAATAGCGTTGCATTTTTGCCAACGAGCGCGTGTTTGCATATGTAAACCTATGTGTGTGTGTATGTATGTGTGTGCTTGCGGCTTTTGCCGTCATCCACCCACAATGGCATTGGCGCGCTGCAATCATCCATCCGGCCGGTAGCTGCTGTGCATTTTTATTCGTTTATCCATCAACGTCATCATCGTATGTCAAAAATTGCATTTCACTCATCCCCGCGCGTCGCGTTCCCACTTCCGTTTGTCGCCCTCGAAAGTTGCTGCAGTGCACTTCGTTTGTTAATATCCTGGCTTTTGTTGGCATTGTTGTTGCAGTGGCTTTTGTTTTTGTTATAGCTTTTGTTGTTGGTATATGTAGGCGTTGTTGTTGTTGCAGCTGCTGTTGCAGGCAGTACGGCGCATTGATTTGGTTTGCGATGCTTGTAACCCTTTCAGAGATGAGCTTCAATCTATTTTACAATTTTTTTTTTAATTGGAAAAGTGAAAATTTAAAAAAAAAAAATATTTGTTTTCACTTATACATGTTTTTTCCCTTATATGTTTTTTATAAATATAAAATAAAAATCAAAAATGAGATTAAATCTGTTAAATAATTTTTTTTAAAGTTTGGAAAATAAGTGAAAACTAATTTAAAAAAAAATATTTTGTTTGCACTTATACATGTTTTTTACCTTATATGTTTTTTTATAAAGATAAAATAAAATTCAGAGATGAGCTTCAATCAATTAAATAATTTTTTTAATTTTAGAAAATAAGTGAAATTTAATTTTTAAAAAATATTTTGTTTGAACTTATACATGTTTTTTACCTTATATGTTTATTTTATAAATATAAAATAAAATTCAGAGATGAGCTTCAATCTATTAAATAATTTTTTTAATTTTAGAAAATAAGTGAAATTTAATTTTTAAAAAATATTTTGTTTGAACTTATACATGTTTTTTCCTTATATGTTTTTTTTTACAAAATAAAATTAAGAGATGAGCTTCAATCTATTATAAATTTTCTTTTTAATTTTGCAAATAAAATAAATTTGGAACTAAATTTCAGAGATGAGCTTCAATCTATTGAACAATTTTTTTTTTAATTTTGGAAAATAAGTGAAAATAATTCAAAAAAAATATATTTTTTTAATAATTTTAATTATTAATTTGAGCTTATACATGTTTTTTTCCTTATATGTTTTTTTAATAAATATCACGTAAAGAATTTCCTTAGAGGTATTCACACCCAGCTCGTTGCTTAGTTGGTTCGTTACTCGGTAGTTTTGTACGTGTTATTTGTTTTTGTAAAAGAATAAAAAAATACCCGTACAACACTACCGAGTACCGAACAAAGAATCGAGCTCGGTGTGAATACCCTTATTATTTTTTCCATAGATGGCTTTAGTAATCTGTATCTCGCGTCGTATTAGTGCAAACGGATTACGTTAGATGGCGTTAGAAAGTTAAGATTTCGTACTAAGAAAACTTCTCGGACATTTGTTTTGATTGCTTGACAAAGTTTTGTTTGAATGCGCGTCAAAGATGGACAGCAGCTAAGTCAAAGCCAGGCAGCTGATAATGGAAAAGTATTTATGGGCTTGATCTGTGTTTCGTGCAAGAAGTTTTGGGTTTTCGGGATTCAACTTATTCAAATATTTGCTTATTGAAAAAATTTTGGTTGGCAGATATGGTTCAAAATGGTTGGTTAAAGGTTAAAAAAGTCATATTTGTAATTTTAATATTATGCAAATTGTATAGGACCGATCGCATTACGCCAGATGCCGTTAGAAAGTTAAGATTTCGTACTAAAAAAACTTTTCAGACAGTTTTTTGATTGCTTGAGACAGTTCTGTTTGAGTGTGGGTAAAAAATTTACACCAGCAAAAGGGAAAATACGCCACATTTCAGATGTTTTTGTTTTCGGACAGCAATTTTGGTTTCTTCGATTCCGTTCCGGAAGTTTCGATGCCCGAGATGCATCACGGAGGAAGGCCAATTGTCTGAAATGTCCATAATATCATGAAAATCGTGGAGTTCGAACGTCATGAAAGCACTGTTTCGATTGCCCAGGACTGAGCACAAAAGACCGTTTGGAACAACTTGAAGAAGGCTGGATACAAAAAAAGCAAGCTTGATGCATGGGTTTAACACGAGATAACGAAAAAGAACATCATGGATCGAATTTACATTTGCGAATCGCTACAAAATCTACCCATTTCTGAAGCAAATCGTGACTGCTGATGGAAAGTGGATCACTTACAACAATGTCAAATGAAAATTGTTGTGATCGAAAACGATGGCCAAGCCAGGATTGACGGTCAGGAAGGTTTTGATTCAAGGGATTGACAGGGAATCATTTACTATGAACTCCTCTCCTATGGCCAACGCCTGAATTCGGGTCTGTACCGTTAACAATTAACTGTGAGCTAAGTCTCCTTAACATAACTTAACCTAAGTTTCGTAAAGCCAAAAACAAAAGCCTCAACAACCAAAGGATTGATATTTTTGATGAGAAATTTTTAGTAAATTCTCATAAAAAATTCAAAAAGTGAGAATACGTTTAAAAAACACTTAAGTTGTTGTTGTATCAAATGTTGTGATTGAATTTCCATGATTGTTGTTCTTCTCGTACAACTTGTGGCTGTTGTTTTTGTTTTTGTTATTTTCACGCAACAACTTATGACTGTTGTTGTTTTGTTGCAATTGCAATTGTTGACCATTGTTACTGTTGCCTGTTGACTTTTGGTTGTTGTTGTTCTTGCATGCGTTGCTGCTGTTGCTTGACTTTTTGTTGTTGTTTTTTGCTTTATTTTTGCCATTCCTATTGTTATTGTTGCCGTATTTATGGTAGTAGGTATTGTAACTTTTTTATTTGTTTTTATAAATTTTTTTTACTTTTTCTATATTTATTTGTTATTGTTGTTGTGTTGCGTCTGTAGTCTTTTAATCCTTGAATTCTACTCGTTTGCCAGCAGCAGCCAGCTGACTGACAGCCAATGCCTCGTTGCATTCGAGCTGCAAGCAACACATCCCACTCCTTTTCAACAACCCCCCCACTACCCCCTTCCTTGCTCATCAACAATGGCGCCCAGCCTAACGAACGGGGAATATAAATACTTCGCATGTGAAGTGACACATGGTTTTCTCTTGCACCAATACTGCGCACTGCCGCACGCAAAACATTCCGTTTCAGCCTTTTCGAACTCCAGCTCGTCCATCTTCCACCGCCGCCCCCCACTCAAACTCACAACAGGCGCGCAACTTTTGTGCGTTTAAATTTTATTGAAATGCTTTTGAAATCTAAAATTGTTACTTCAAAAAGGGTTAACTTATTCGCCTTAACCCTCTTCGAGTGCCACATCCCTGACTCGATGCCTCGCTTTCGAGCTATCAGCATTTTTTGTTGACTGCAAAATGTTTTCCCTCGGTTTTGCACCAAAAGCCGTTTCTTTAATTTCTTTTCATCAACATTTTCCTTTGTATCACATATTAGATTTACTTCAGCATTATTGTTGTTGTTTTTATTGTTGTCATCGTTGCTGGCTGCTTGATTGCTGCCGACTGACCGCAGCATCATTCCGGCGCCCACACAACCGCGAACGCATTTTGCTTGATTATCTATTTTTAGTCGGTTTTTGTTGTCGTTGTTTTTATTATTATTATTGTTATTATTGTATCTTGAACATTTTTCAGTTGTACAAATGCGATTTGAATGGTTGTGTGCAAGTCTTCAGCATCAATGATGAACGCCGCCAGCGAAACCACACACAAGTCCCATATTGTCTAGTGGTTAGGATACCCGGCTCTCACCCGGGAGGCCCGGGTTCGATTCCCGGTATGGGAAGTTGTCTTTTTTGGATTTTTTTTCGAAAAATTTTTTTTTGTAAAATTTGTGTATTAAAATGTTTTAAATATCTTGAAAGACTCAGAAAATCAATTTTATTATTAAATAATATTTAAAAATTGGACACATTTTCGAATGTCCAGACCCGAAAATGCGAAATTAAAAAGACAAAGTTTATAAAAATTTGTCATTTCTTCCATAAACATTTCATAATAGAAGAGAAAATTAACTGAAACTTAACTGAATCAGATTGATTAATTTAAAAAACACTCCGAAACAGAGAGACATAGATTATTGGAAATGCCTTTGTGAAAGCCCAGATTTGGAAATGTAAATAAAAAAAATTATTCAAATGAAATAAAAAAAAATAGTAAAATGTTTCACTTCTTTCATAAACTTTTTTTAACAAAAGAGAACATTAACTGAAACTTAACTGAATAATAATGATTCATTAAAAAATAAATACTCCGAGACAGAGAGTCAAAAATTAAAAAAAAAAAAATTATTCAAATAAAATAACAAAAATAGTAACATGTTTCACGTTTTTAATAAACTTTTCTAAACAAAAGAGAAAATGAACTGAAACCTAACTGAATAACATTGGTTAATTAAAAAATAAACACTCCGAGAGAGATTACAGGGAGATTACTCGACACGAAAAATGCACATACAAATAAAAACATTTCTAGACTTTCTAGACTTTTTGCCGCTGTATACGAAACTAAAATCCAAAAATTTTTTAAGAAGCGTTTTCGCAAAATCTTCGAAAACCCTGTTGTTTCCTATTATTTTAGTTATGATCACATATATCGTATACGAATCATTCGACTAACACAAGCGGCCCGTCGTTCAGAAGGTAGGCCTTCCCAGGGATATATAGAATGTCCAAATCAGATGAGATTTGGGGAAGTTGCTTTCGATGAAAGTTAAAAAAAAAATGAATTTTTCACCCATTTTAAAAATGTATAAATATTCGAATGATTTTTAATAGATAAAATAAATTATATTCTCTGGTTTTAAAATCTAAGAAGAAAGATATATTATTTGATCAAATATTAACCCTTTCCGGTCAATTTCCACATTTCTTGAGATAAAATTGTTTCCTTCAAAATATTGACTCTTATTGAACATTTTAGCAATAAAATAAAAAAAAAATTCGAAAAAATCATTTTGGTTGAGAATTACAGCTTCAGCAATTTTGTACGATATATCGTACAATGGTCCGCAAAGGAGTAAACATTCATGAATTTTTGGTTTCGGTTTTTTAAGTTTTATGAACAATTCATTGATTTTTTGGATAGAAAACATAAATTATAACAACAAAAATTCAAAACGTGGTTTAATTTTGATCGAAAGATATATAAATTATATATATAAACAATTGATTCACATTTATTCGGCCTTATATAAGCGTTGTTGTTGTTGCAAAGCCCTTTTTCACTCAATAAAACACAGAATCAATTGAAATTCGTACATACTGAATATAGCCGATTCTTATTATCGTAGTGGGAGTGGCAAGTACGAAAGTCTAACCTTACATAACCCGTGCCTGCCCAGTAAAACACAAAATCGTCTAGTAATTCTTATTTTTAAGCGAAAATTGCCGAATAGTCGAATTTTATTACCCACGTGGTTTACAGATGGGCGTGGCAGGCATACAAACGCAGAAAATCTATTACCAAACCTATAACTTAAAAAAAAATTCAAACATAACTTGCAACCTTTGCCTTCCATTTGTACGATATATCGTACAAAGCTTTGCAACCCTTGTGGTCATTTGTACGATATATCGTACAATTTTTTTAAAGACTCCGGAAAAATATTCAGGTTTTCATTTTCTTATTCGATGCTCTTTTAAAAAATTGCAAGGTCATAAATAAGCATTTCAAAGATTTTTTTTTAATTTTTGCAGCTATATAATGATGAACTTTCACGACTAAAATAGAGTAAAATTTAGATGTATGAACCTAACAGGCTGAGATCTTAAACATTAAATTTTTCCTTACCTGATAAAAATATTTTGTTTTTTTGAAAATTTTTCGAAAACGCTTCTTAAGAACATTTTTTGATTTCCACTTTTGTGTTCAGCGCCCCAAAATTAGTCTAAAAAATACTTTTGTTTTCAGGTGCACGCGATTAACCCACTTTTTGTCGAGTAGTGTTATTAGGAATACCTTTTGGAATGTCCAGAAAAGAAAAACAATTAATCAAAAGATATTTTCCCTCATAAACATTTTATAACAAATATTTTATACAAAAAACAATAATTCATTAAAAAACAAATTTTTTTAATACAGAGTGTTTCTCTCAGTTTGTTGAAAATTAATGTACTTTCTTAAGAGTAATAAAAAAAGTGGTTAGAACCAAATTTTTTCCTAAAACCTGGAGAAATGTATGCCAAATCTGGGCCCGGTGAATCTTCTTTAATTTCACTGAAGCTCCCCGAGCCCAGAGTTACAAAGCCTGAGTGCTTTAGGATTGTATCTGCCACAGTTCCATTTTCTCGTCTCCCTCTCACATTCATTCCCTGAATTTCTAGATAAAGCAAACATCTGGCAACACCATTTTTGACACCAAAACAATTGAGATTTCTAGTACTCTTGCAGCGAGGTAATCATAATTCGTGGTAATATACATAATAAATAAATATTTTTTCCAAAAATTCTTTAAAATTTTTGCATTCTTTATCGATTCCCCTCACTCTTTTCCTTCTAACAATCGGCAATTGAAAATTGCCAATTTAAAAACCGCAACTCGATTACAGCGTCCACACCTGCTGCTGCCGTTAAACACATACATACATAAATACATACCCACTTATGTGCACTCAATACATATAAAGTGCACTTATGTACCAGTCCCACACTTTGTTTGTGTATACAATTCATTAACATTTTATCAAAAATATACCCATTCAATGCGGTTTAAGTGCAGTCGTACATTGTCGATAAAACGCCGCGCAGTGTTGCACTGCACTTCATTTGCTGCTGCGTTGCTGCGCCGCCATTATCTACCGGCCCACCAGCCGCCATTGTTGCCACCCAGCGCAAAGCATTTGCATTTCCGGCTGAAAGCGCGTAGCCGCCCAGTTCATGCTGCCAGCGCGCACATTCTGAACTTCGACATTTAAATGCCATTGTAATGCAAATGCGCACATACAGGGTGCCAGGTTGAGCCGCGCGCAAAGGCTCTCACTAACAGCAGGAATTTAAATCGAATCAATGTGGCGCAAAGTGCATTTGAGTTTTTATTTTTTAAAACTAATAAAGGGAGGGTTACAAAAAATATAGATTATAAGTATTTTTATGAAATTGTAATTTATTAAAATTAATGGCGAAAGTTGGGTTTTTATTTAATTACAATCTATTTTTTTTTAATTTATGGTCAGTAAATAAATTCGTAAAATTTGTATTTTGTGAAATATTTTAAAATTATTACCAATGCTCTTCTGCACCTATAAGTATTATAGTTTTGTTTAGTGTTTTATAATGTTGCACCCTGTAGTTGTATTCGGCTATTAACATTTTTCGTTTGTTAAAAATTCGAGGCGACATGTGAATACATAAGCCTTGGAAAGAGTAAAGCGCCAGTCCTGTCGTATCCCTTTGAAATGTTACAATACATGCACTGAACATACATATATACACAGATATTTATATATGTTTGAGTATGTGTACACGCAATTAACTTGGTACATACGAATATTTTTTGACAAATTTTACCAAGCAAAAATTTAAAAGCTCGTTTTTGCCTTAATTTAATTATGGAGACACACATACTTTCTATTTATATGTGATGACTACAAAATGTAGATACATTTTTAGATATTTATTTGTATATTTTAGACATTGTATTTTAAATCAAATGCCAAGTTTTATCAAATATCCTGATTTTATAATTTATAAGTATATTGGAATCAAATTTGAACGTAATAATGTTGCTTTATAAATCTAACTGCCCGTTTATATTCTACTTGATACTTTAAGGGATTATACATCCAGCAGAAGACGTGTTCAATATAGAAGATTCAACACAAAGAATTTAACAATTCAAGAAGCATTGGAACTATTCAAAAAAACTTGGATACAAGGGTTTCTTTATCATTTACCTTAGCAACTTTTCTCAATACTTGTAAAATTGATCCTTCCACGTCAGGTGTCCATGTTTTTCGCTTTAAGTAGTGTCTTCTAGCATTTATGTATTTTTTTAAACTTACAAAATGTTTGCACAAATAAAGAAATTCCTTTTCTTATCCTATTGTATCGTATCGTATCGTATCGTATCCTATCCTATCAGTATCGTAACGTATCGAATCGTGTCCTATCTTATCCGTATCGTATCGTATCCGTATCGTATCGTATCGCATCGTATCCGTATCCGTAGCGTATCGTATCGTCTCGTATCGTATCGTATCGTATCGTATCGTATCCTATCAGTATCGTAACGTATCGAATCGTATCGTATCGTATGGTATCGTATCGTATCCTATCAGTATCGTAACGTATTGAATCGTATCGTATCCGTATCGTATGGTATCGTATCGTATTGTATCGTATCGTATCGCATCGTATCCGTATCCGTAGCCGTATCGTATCGTATTGTATCGTATCGTATCGTATCGTATCGCATCGTATCCGTATCCGTAGCGTATCGTATCGTATCGTATCGTATCGTATCGTATCGTATCGTATCGCATCGTATCCGTATCCGTAGCGTATCGTATCGTATCGTATCGTAGCGTATCGCATCGTATCCGTATCCGTATCCGTAGCGTATCGTATCGTATCGTATCCTATCAGTAGCGTAACGTATCGAATCGTATCGTATCGTATCGCATTGTATCCGTATCCGTAGCGTATCGAATCGTATCCGTATCGTATCGTATCGCATCGTATCCTATCAGTATCGTAGCGTATCGTATCGTATCGTATGGTATCGTATCGTATCCGTATCGTATGGTATCGTATCGTATCGTATCGTATCGTATCGTATTTTATCGTATCGTATCGTATCGTATCGTATCGTATCGTATCGTATCTGTATCCGTAGCGTATCGTATCGTATCGTATCGTATCCGTATCGTATGGTATCGTATCGTATCCGTATCGTATGGTATCGTATCGTATCGTATCGTATCGTATCGTATCGTATCGTATCCTATCGTATCGTATCGTATCGTATCGTATCGTATCGTATCGGTATCCGTAGCGTATCGTATCGTATCGTATCGTATCGTATCGTATCGTATCGTATCGTATCGTATCGTATCGTATCGTATCCTATCCTATCAGTATCGTAACGTATCGAATCGTGTCCTATCTTATCCGTATCGTATCGTATCCGTATCGTATCGTATCGCATCGTATCCGTATCCGTAGCGTATCGTATCGTCTCGTATCGTATCGTATCGTATCGTATCGTATCCTATCAGTATCGTAACGTATCGAATCGTATCGTATCGTATGGTATCGTATCGTATCCTATCAGTATCGTAACGTATTGAATCGTATCGTATCCGTATCGTATGGTATCGTATCGTATTGTATCGTATCGTATCGCATCGTATCCGTATCCGTAGCCGTATCGTATCGTATTGTATCGTATCGTATCGTATCGTATCGCATCGTATCCGTATCCGTAGCGTATCGTATCGTATCGTATCGTATCGTATCGTATCGTATCGTATCGTATCGCATCGTATCCGTATCCGTAGCGTATCGTATCGTATCGTATCGTAGCGTATCGCATCGTATCCGTATCCGTATCCGTAGCGTATCGTATCGTATCGTATCCTATCAGTAGCGTAACGTATCGAATCGTATCGTATCGTATCGCATTGTATCCGTATCCGTAGCGTATCGAATCGTATCCGTATCGTATCGTATCGCATCGTATCCTATCAGTATCGTAGCGTATCGTATCGTATCGTATGGTATCGTATCGTATCCGTATCGTATGGTATCGTATCGTATCGTATCGTATCGTATCGTATTTTATCGTATCGTATCGTATCGTATCGTATCGTATCGTATCGTATCTGTATCCGTAGCGTATCGTATCGTATCGTATCGTATCCGTATCGTATGGTATCGTATCGTATCCGTATCGTATGGTATCGTATCGTATCGTATCGTATCGTATCGTATCGTATCCTATCGTATCGTATCGTATCGTATCGTATCGTATCGTATCGGTATCCGTAGCGTATCGTATCGTATCGTATCGTATCGTATCGTATCGTATCGTATCGTATCGTATCGTATCGTATCCTATCCTATCAGTATCGTAACGTATCGAATCGTGTCCTATCTTATCCGTATCGTATCGTATCCGTATCGTATCGTATCGCATCGTATCCGTATCCGTAGCGTATCGTATCGTCTCGTATCGTATCGTATCGTATCGTATCGTATCCTATCAGTATCGTAACGTATCGAATCGTATCGTATCGTATGGTATCGTATCGTATCCTATCAGTATCGTAACGTATTGAATCGTATCGTATCCGTATCGTATGGTATCGTATCGTATTGTATCGTATCGTATCGCATCGTATCCGTATCCGTAGCCGTATCGTATCGTATTGTATCGTATCGTATCGTATCGTATCGCATCGTATCCGTATCCGTAGCGTATCGTATCGTATCGTATCGTATCGTATCGTATCGTATCGTATCGTATCGCATCGTATCCGTATCCGTAGCGTATCGTATCGTATCGTATCGTAGCGTATCGCATCGTATCCGTATCCGTATCCGTAGCGTATCGTATCGTATCGTATCCTATCAGTAGCGTAACGTATCGAATCGTATCGTATCGTATCGCATTGTATCCGTATCCGTAGCGTATCGAATCGTATCCGTATCGTATCGTATCGCATCGTATCCTATCAGTATCGTAGCGTATCGTATCGTATCGTATGGTATCGTATCGTATCCGTATCGTATGGTATCGTATCGTATCGTATCGTATCGTATCGTATCGTATCGTATTTTATCGTATCGTATCGTATCGTATCGTATCGTATCGTATCGTATCTGTATCCGTAGCGTATCGTATCGTATCGTATCGTATCCGTATCGTATGGTATCGTATCGTATCCGTATCGTATGGTATCGTATCGTATCGTATCGTATCGTATCGTATCGTATCCTATCGTATCGTATCGTATCGTATCGTATCGTATCGTATCGGTATCCGTAGCGTATCGTATCGTATCGTATCCTATCAGTAGCGTAACGTATCGAATCGTATCGTATCGTATCCCATCGTATCCGTATCCGTAGCGTATCGAATCGTATCGTAGCGTATCGTATCGTATCCGTATCGTATGGTATCGAATCGTATCGTAGCGTATCGTATCGTATCCTATCGTATCGTATCGTATCGTATCGTATCTGTATCCGTAGCGTAGCGTATCGTATCGTATCGAGACTTGAGAGTGACTGTGGCTCAACGGTTAGTGCTTTCTATGCAAAATTAGATATTTGTAGATTCAAGTTTCGAGTCAAACCAGATACAAATTCTTTGTCTCTATATTATTAACCTTTTGAGATAAAAAATTAACTTATGAGAGTGTATCCGATAGTAATAATCGTCATATTACTAAAATGTATTAATAGAACATTTTCATTAATTGAGACAAGAAGTGTTGGCATCAGAAATCTTCTTTAAAATATTCCATAGGTTTGCCATGAAAGCTTTTCTTATGATAGCTTATTTGAAGTGCCAAGTTATGGCTCTGAACTCAAGTCGATTTAATGTTATTCATGAGAAATTATTCAATTCCATAGTAGAAATCATCATAAGACTGTAGAAAGTTTTCAATATTTTAGTCAAGAAGGGTTGGTATTCCACATCGTTCCAGTTATACGAGTACATATGATAGTTTAATGCAAGTGTTAAGTGCGCCGTGGCTCAGTTGGTTAGTGCGTTGGACCGCGAGTCGAAGGCAGCAACCTCAGGTTCAAATACTGCCTGTAATAACACCTAAAAAAAATAACGGGAAAACTCGTCCTCTCAGCTGGAAATGGCAAACCTCTGAGAGTAAAAATTGCTTATGAAAAAGCTCCCAACCTGCCGTTCGGAACCGGCATAAAACTGTAGGTCCCTTCCACCCGCGTTCAAATTCACACGCACAACACGGGTGGTTGCGGGAAGCTAGGCCTTAGTCTCGCGTAAGCGGGCTGTCGTGCCATTAAATTAAATTAATTAATTAAGTGCGCCTTAAGTTAGATTAGGTTAAAATGACTGGACAGATCCTATCCTTCTCTTCTAGACCTCCCAAATATCTGTACCTTGCAAACATTTCGGATGAGTTGTGTACGAAAGCCCTTCACAATGACATCCTGTTAGTCAGTGTCAGTGACCAGTTATCACTACTACTGTTGATAAAACTGTAGTGCTCTTCAGGCCCAGAAGCTCTTTAGGTTAGGTTAGGCTGAAATGACTGGATAGATCCTATTCTACACGTAGGCTAAGAAGTGGGTTCGTTTTGATGCCATTTGAAGTTTTGCCTAAAATTCGGTTACCTTGTCAAACCATTTGGACGATGACTGAACCTAAATAGGTCTTTAACATCCTACGTAGAATACGAGTATCTCCGCGAGGTTTTGTAGAAACAGTTGTCCTATTGTTTGCGGGCCTTAAACCACAGTCCAATTATTCTTAAGTTATGTTACTTAGAGTTGGCCAGATCATCACAACAAATCGCCGCCACCAGGATTCTTAGTAACTTACATAGTTTGTATGCTGACCATTTAAATTTATTCTATAGAATTTATTTGTCGTTGTATAATCTTTTTGATGCAGCATTAGGTTTCTTGTGAGAACTACAACTTCATGTAGGAAATAAGTTGTGACTTATCTATTTAAAAGGAATGGCTTTAAGGTCGTGAGAAGAGTTTCTGGAAAGATTTTATAGTTTAGTTAAGACGGCGGAAAATTCAATTATCAAAAGTTTATGCAACAGAGGCAACTAATTTGGGATTTCGAAAGCGCAGGAGTCCACAGAGTAGTGAGTTAAACTCGCATTAAACCCACAGAGATGCATCAAAAGTTACTCGGAAGTATTCACCAATAACTCCTTTCATGTCTATGTGTGTGAATGTGTAAAGATGTGTGTGTATTTTTACCATATTGTCAAAATTCAATTTCCGTGCGTAAATTTCCGCTCGTCGAACGTCATGTCCAGCAAACGCATCCATTAGCCGTTCGGCACGTCCATAATGCGCATCATTATTGCATCGGAGAATGAGTGGAGCGCGCATTGTCTGTGGCGCCACTGGCTGTGGCGGTACGAGTGCCACGGCCCCATTAACGCAAAGCGCGCCGATGCTTTACCCTAATGAAGCCGTCACTGATATGACTGGCAAATGTGATAGTCCGCCATTATGAGTGCGCGACGACGAGGCGGCTGGCGCAACAATGCATTGATTGAATATTCTATTAAATTATCACAACAAAAAACAAATGCAACAACAAGTTTCCAATGCAATGAAGTGAGTGAGGTGGCACGAAAATTCTGCTTAATAGCTTTTGTTGTTGTAGTTGTTAGGTTGGTGTGGGTTGTTGGTTGATGGGCGCATGAGCATTGTAGACCGCAAAAATTGTGCGTTCATAGCGTCAGTGCAGTGGCGGTCAGTGCAACGCTCAGCGAGCAGTGACGGGCGGCAGAAGGCCGCAGTAGGCTGGTCGCTACGGTTGAAACACATAAAAATGATGCAAAAAAAAAAGTAAAAGAAAAATTTACACCGCAGTCAACAACAATAATATACAAATAAAAACAACAACAACACGCGAATGCCCAGCGTTGTGCTGAAATTATTATTATTTTTTGGTTTTGCATACGCGACCAGGGCCAGACCTCCCCCCAACAAGTTTCAGCCTCCACTTTGGCGGCGATCTCGCTGCCACCGCTGCCAATGTTGTCAATGCGCGCACAGGCTCGCTCACACGCATTGCCATAAACGCAAATTCGACTTGCATACATGCACACATACATATATATTTATATATACATATATACATATGCATATATTTTTATATACTTGCGCACGCAATTTTTATATATATTTTTCGTATTACAGCCTGCCGCTCCAGCCACCTGCAACCAGCCAGTGAGGCAGTCAGCCCATTCGGTAGCTGGTCATCCGTCGCCCGGCGACAAGCGTTCAATTGCATTGCCCATTGCTCTATGTACAGTGCCGCTGTCTCTTTCGCACAGTTGGCTATTTTATTTTTCAATAAAAGAAATCACCGAATTCATGAACACCATTAAAGAGGGGAAAATGTTTAAGCTGTTGTGAAAATAAAACAAAAAAATGTGCAAACAATTTTTGGCCTCTTTTTTGGGGTTTGTTTCGTGAGCTGTCGAATTTTTGGAGCTTGTTCAAAAAAAAAAACAATTATTGCGAATGTGCGCATCCAAAAGTAGGCAGTTGTCAGCCGCCTAGCAATGCGCGAAGAAGGACTACGTAATGCTTTCATGGATTGCATAATTTTGTATTTCATTTCAAAGATTATTTCAATATTTGTTGGTATTTTTATATGGTTTCTAAAAATATCAATTATAAATTTTTTATTTATTTTATTTAAAATATTTTTATTTTTTTAAATTTATTTAAATACATACATATATATATACATATATATTTTTTGTTATATCTAACTTTTATAAAAAAAAGAAATACGTTTTATTTATTAATAATTAATAAATTATAACTTTAATAGTAGTTTTAAATTTGATTAATTAATAATTAATAAATTATAATTTTAATAGTAATTTTAAATTTAAATAAATAAATATCAATTATAAATTTTTCATTTATTTTATTTAAAATATTTTTATTTTTTTTTAATTTATTTAAATACATAAATATATATATATACATACATATATATTTTTTTTGTTATATCTAACTTTTAAAATAAAATAAATAAATTTTATTAAATAATAATTATTAAATTATAATTTTAATAGTCATTTTATATTTAAATAAATAAATATCAATTATAGATTTTTTATTTATTTTCTTTAAAATATTTATATTTTTTTAAATTTTTTTTAATATATATACATATATTTTTTTTGTTATATCTAACTTTTATATAAAATAATAAATACATTTTATTAATTAATAATTAATAAATTATAATTTTAATAGTAATTTTAAATTTAAATAATAAATATCAATTATAAGTTTTTTTTTTTTAAATATTTTTATTTTTTTTATTTATTATAATATATATATATTTTTTTGTTATATCCAACTTTTATATAAAAAATAAGACATTGTTTTTAAGCTACAATCCTGCAAAAGCCACTAAATCGTTTTAGTTGAAATAAGTGCCAGGGGTTTTCTTATATCTGAAAAAAGTAAGTAGGCTATAGGAGTTTGATCACGCCCACTATGGCAACCAAACTCTGATATGGTACACTTTTGTCAGGCAATATGGATCTCAAACGATTCAGCGTATAATTGAGGTAAATATAGGCTTTAAAGAATTGACCACGCCCATTTTTCGCGCCCACTTAACTTAGAAAAAAGCTATAGTATATGTCTGTGAATCAATGTTAATATAAAGTGGTCCTGTGTTTCATTAAGGTAAACATGGACTATGTAAGATTGACCACGCCCACCGGAAATCAAATGTGGAATATGATTCTTTCAAATTTTTAATGTGGAAGAGATTCGGAATTATAAGTCGGCCATCATTGAAACTTTGTATACCGTCGCCATAGATGTGTCATTCTACTAGTAAAATTTTATAGACGTTGGAGAAGAGGCGTGGCATCAACCACAGTATGGTGTGACTAAGAAACAGGTAAACATTAATTTTTATACACATATATAGATTTGTTCTTCGTATTTTGAATATATTTTGTTTAATGTTTTTGAATTCTTATATATTTTTATGCATTTTTAAATATCTGTATTTATTTCTTATAAATATTTATTTATTTTTTTATATGTTATTATATTATGTTATTATATTATTTTTATATATATTAAGTTATTTTGAATACTTATTTTATACTTCTTATTTTTTTTATAACTATTTGGTTTCATTGTTTTAAATTTTATACATATATCTGTATTTATTTTCAGAACATTTTCATTTATTTTTATTTATTATTTTTTTATTTGTATAAAAACGACGTGATTGAAGCCACGGGGAATCGCTAGTTATATATACGAGCAATGTGTAGTGAAAAGAAATCCCTTATTTTTTCCCTTAGATTTTTCCCCATGTAATTTTAAATTTTTTTTAAATATTTGTTACATTTGTTGAACACTTGTTTTATACTTCTTCATATTTTTATACATTTTATTCAATGTTTTTTAGTTCTTTATATATTTTAATGCATTTTTATTTATGTGTATTTATTTTTAGTTAATTTTTTTAATTTTTATATATTTTTATTTATTGTTATGCATTTTTATATATTTTTATATATATTTATTTATTTTTAATACTTGTTTCATAGTTTTTCATATTTTGATATATGTATTTAATTGTTATTTAATTATTTATATATCTTTATGCATTTTTATATAGTATCTATATTTATTTCTAATAAATTGTTATTTAATTTTTTATATTTTTATTTATTCTTAGCATTTTTAATTGCTTTTTATTTCATTTTTTTATTATGTTGCAATTAGTTTTTTTGTTTCACCTTAAAAGGCTTCGACGCTTATTTATTTATTTTTTGTCGCCTGCGCTTCCTTTACGCCGTTTGTCGCCCGCGCTCGCCGATTTATGCGCGCATACATAAAACACACAGGTGGCAACCACCCATTGTCGTTGGCCAGCGCTCAGCTCGCTCAGGCTTTACATATGTGCGCATGTAATTATATTTATTGTAATAGTTTTTTTTCTTCTTGCAATTTTTACATCGATTTTTATTCAGTTTTTTATGTATCAATTTAATTTTTATTTTTTCATATTTTATTCATTTTTGTTCAACACTTGAACACATGGGTGTGGTTTTTTAAGTGACATCAAAGTTGCGTTGAAGTTGGTGTGGTGCTTATTAAAAAGCTTTTTCCATATATAATGTAATTCTGCGAATTATTAATTAAATTTAATTGTTCGGCGCCCCGACTAGGCGTAAAAAGTGGTTTGGCTCGATTTTGGATTTATCCATTCTATGAAACAATAACAAAAGTGCCCAACTAGGTACTACAAAGTTTGTTTACGATTACTTTGCCAGTGTTCTAAAGAAGGAGAGAAATTTAAACTAACAATTATGAAATTAACCCTCAAATGCATGAATTATTTTCACGTTTGCTTAATAAACATAGGGTTTTCTTTTTAAGACAGAAAACCACTGAAAAGTGAATTAATCCTTTCGCTACAGATTTTTACTGGGAAAGCTAAATTTTAAAATTTACGTTTTAGGCTTCCATGTGGTTATATTAGCAACATTCCATAAGGAATTTTTTAATTTTTATACTCGGACCCTGTATTTTAGAGTGTTTTCCTATGAGAGCAACCACATCGCTGTGGCTGTAATAATTACTTAAACATACAACTTTTTACGCATAACGAAAATGTGAATATTTCCTCATTTACTTCAGCCAAAATTAAAAAAAAAGTATCTAAATTGAAAGAAAACGTCAAATTAAAAAGTTCTCTAATTTTTTCTGCTTCTTCTTCCTTCACTATGTCAAGACATACCATTAAAAAAACGTGTATACTTCTCTTTTTAAACTTAAATATTCAGTTTATTAATTTCGTATTTTTCCTAAAACTTCAAACTATTCTAAAGACCAACAAAAAAATGTATTCTTGCAACCATAGAGGATGCAGACGTCCACAAAGTAGCATGTTGCCATATGACAACAAAATAGCGAAAAGGTTAAAAATTAATAAACTACTAAATATTAGCAAACAGATTTTAAATGTGGTTGTCGTTTCAAAATATTATATTGGGGTTTAATTTGAAGATATACACAAATAAATATGTATCAATATGCATTTGAGGGTTAAGTGATGTCAGTATTAGAACCCTCAACTCCCTGGATTCTTGAGTTACTGCAGCAGTTATAGAACTTCAAGCGGCTCCTTGAGGTTTCAAAAGCCTTATTTGGAAATCATTTATGACGCAGAGTTGGTATGCATTCCAGTTTTTCGGGACATAAAATAACCCAACCAAAACACGAAGTACTCATAACAACTTTTGTGTAGATTAATGCTTCTTTTTGGAATGAAAAGAATTTGTGAGGCTCCAATATTTTTTATGTTTAAGTCAAAAAACGACTGCCAGCCGTTTGACACAGTGGTGCCAGATTAAAAGATTTAGGAGATTTTCTATTGGTGGATTTTTTCACGTTTTGGGCTGTTAAGAAATTTTTGAATAACGTAGTGTTGAGGTTACAACTAAATTTACAGGTATTTTCTTTCTAACATGAAGCTTTAGTCATAGAAATTGGTACAATGTATTTTATTCAAAGTTTTGTTCATCACTACATACGATGTTTCCTTATCTTTCAAGCTGTATAGGTATTCATAATAATCCTTCTTTTGTATTAGTTGTACAGTTAAAGGCCCTTAACACCCTTTCGGGCTGTCATTGCAGACCCCACCCTGGCCAGCTCATCAGCCAACTCGTTTCCGCTAATACCCGAGTGACCAGATATCGAGCAGATGGTGAGATCCAACCGGTGGTTCACCAGGCTTAGCAACTCGTTGCAGTCTCTGACTAGTCTGGATTCGGTCATAGACCTGGACCTGAAAATATGTAGACATCCCTACCTCGGACTTCTTGCTATAGCAGAATCCTGCAGGCTTCCCTTATTGCAAAGACTTTCGCTTAAAAGACGCTTCAGAGATCTGGTAGGTGAAAGGTTTTTTCTACTACCAAATCCCTAGAATAAATACCTGCACCAACTCCATAGTCCATCT
Organism: Melieria picta; assembly: GCA_964056695.1. Lineage (NCBI taxonomy): Eukaryota > Metazoa > Arthropoda > Insecta > Diptera > Ulidiidae > Melieria > Melieria picta. The sequence goes on from OZ057399.1 coordinate 46,492,026, forward strand.
TTGAACTGTCTGTGTACAGGGAGGCTCCTATTTTCGTGAAAGAAGATGCATACCGCTACCATTTCCTTCTGGAAGAAAACAGCGTAGTAAACCTAACATCAAAGTCGGCATCACTTGTAGTGTAGTTCGTTTCCCCACTCAAGTCCACTGGAACCTTCGTGAGGATATAACTGTGTCCGTATGATCTCTCCGCTCATTGAAATGATTCCCTCAGTCTCAATGCGCTCGAAGCGGCTGTCTTTCTTATAAAAAATTAAATTGGCAACAGATGAAGAAGCGTGCTCAACGCGTCCGAAGGGCAGGACCTCAAGGCCCCTGTAATCCCGATGCACGCTGCTCTCTGCATTGCACTAAGTCTGTTGATATTATGGTTTTTCTCAAACGTTGGCCACCAAACCAATGCTCCGTATGTGAGAATTGGTCGAACAATTGCTGGGAAGGTCCAACGAACCATTTTCGACTGCAGGCTTTACCTTTTACTGAAGAGCCTACGTATCCTACCAGTGCTTTCTTGGCTCTCTCCTGTATATTTGTCTTCCAGCTAAGCTTGGTATCCAACATTTGTAGTTGTTTGCAGTTGTTTGCAGTTTTGCAGAGAATTGTCTGAAGAGAGAATTAGGATTGGATTGGAGTGACAGCCTTTTTATAAAAACACTAATCAACACATATATTGCTATGATAAGTTGTGATTCATGGTGCTAGGAAAAATGAGAATCAAGAATCAAAAGAAAGATCAAACTTGATATCTCTCTAAAGACTAAATAACTAATTAATGAATCAGTTTGATAGATATTTTGTATCTCCTCTATAGTTGGGTTAGGTTTAGGTGGCTGCCTGGACATGGGACTTGCCGAAAGACACACATAGGCCTCAAAATGGGCAAAATAAACCCTGGCAAGTCTCTGATGTCGACTGAACCGAGCTAATCCAGAATATATTCGATATATTTATTATGTAATTATTTTGGGTTTTCCCAGTTTACTGCACACAAGTACAGTTTCCGAAAACAGATAATGATCAATTAATTGAATTTGTTGGTATCAAGCAATGGGAAGGGCAGTATTTGCGTTCCTTCCACACTCCACTGATTGTCCTCAAAAGTGTTCAATTAAAAAAGCCCCCAAAAAAAATACAAAATCATAATAATGAATTATGCGAAAGTAATAATAATAATTAAAAAGATTGCCAGGCCAACGAAAATGTTGTACATTATATCAGAAAATGCGTGTTCGTATATACAATTTCAAGTATATAGAAATACACATCGGCGTACACGCCTCAACGCCCCAGTTTTGTTATTTTTATTTTACAATAAAATTACAAAACCCAAAACAAAAATGTAATGATTAAGTGCAGTTTTTGCATTTATATGCGAAAAAAAACTCAACTCAACCCAATCCAAAGTGAAAGCCCACTACACCCTACCAAGTCGGCTGAAAACATTTCCATAAAAAAACGCAACAATAAATGTGAAAAATTGGAGCTGCATCTAAAAAAAGTCCATTAAAAAGCCGCAAAATAATTTCCGCAAAGGGTTGAAAATGGCTGCAGCAGCACATAAATATGTACATATATGTATTTGCAGCTAATGTACATAGGTATGCACGGGCGTTATGTGAAATTATAACAAAATATACAAAAATGCCATTAAAAGCCCATCGCGGTGCGCGCAATCGACGTGTGTGTGTGTGTGTGTGTGTGTGTGGGCAGTCATTATTGCACGCGTTTATTTTGCAAGCCTTCACTTATGTACAGTGCGTCCATATGTATGGGTGTGTGTGTGTGTAAATATTTGCTTGTTGGCACGCCTGTTGCCCATCGCAAACAACCACTGCAATGGACCGGCAACACTGACAACTCTGCTGATGTCAAACAAAATAATCGAACGCATAAAAACAAGAAATGCCGCCGAGCAGCCGGATTCGTGTTTTCATTTCCGCCAAAACCAAATACGAGACACGCTACATGTGCCGACACGGCAGTCGAAAAAGGAAGCATTTTTGTTTGCCTGATTCGGTGTTGCCTGTAGTGGGACTCGAACGGCGAGCATCTGACTTGCAGTCCAAAGCACCAGTCACGATGATCATTATTGCTCTAATCGATCAATACATTTAAATAATTGACATAATTGTTTTGTAATTGATTTTTTGAAATTTTTTGATTTGACAAATAAATTTTAACTTGAACTAATCGATTATTAATTTAAATTGCAAGGATAATTGTAGGACCGAATCAACTTAACTGTGCATTAAAAAAACAATATTTTAATTTGATTTCAACTATAATAAAACATTTTCAATGATTCATATCTATTCAGTTTAATTCAATCTATGATTTTTAATCATTTTCATTTAAATTGCAAGGATAATTGTAAGACCGAATCAATTTAAATGTGCATTAAAAAAACAATATTTTAATACGATTTCAACTATAATACAAAATTTTCATTACTTAATGTTCATATAGCTCAATTTAATATATAATTTTTAATCAAATAACTGCAAATATTTGCATTAACTTATGGATTCATTTCAATTTATGAGCAAACAAATGCTGAACAGATATTATCAAAAATAAATTGACTTATTTTTGTATGATTATTATCAGTGATTTATAATCAATTAGATTAGATTTATAATTAATTGATTTATTTTCAATTAGAATTACAATTCGGTGAATTGATCACTTCATTAGTTTATAAATTAATACAGTTCCAATAAAATTTTTTTAGAATTAATTAATTTACATTTATAATTAATCGATTTACAATCAACTAAATGTATAATTCGATTAATTGCTCATTTCATGACATTTATAAATAAATACAATTACTAGTGACTCGACTTTAATTAATCAAACAAATTGACAAATCGACTAATTAATCACGTCCTGATATTAATAATTAAGTACACTAACTATTGATGAATTGATTATTTCTCATTTCTAATCAAAGAAATCGAAGATGCGACTAATTAATAAATTTCAAATATTTATAATACATGGCATTAATTGACTTGTGTCGGCATGAATGGTCATGTGGTACCACTACAAATTGATCAATTATAATTTATAATCAAACAAATTTAAATTTCAACTAATTAAACAATTCGTAATGTTTATAATTATGAACATTAACTACCCGCGTATTGATTAATTCGGAATTATAATTAAATAAAATTGGACTAATTAATCAATTCATGATAATTATAATTAAGTATATTACCTATTGACGTATTGATCAATTTTGATTAACATTCAAGCAAATCGAAAATTGAGAATTGATCAAACTAATCAATCAATTCATGATGTTTATAATTAAGTACATTAACTACTGATTTATTGATCAATTCTGATTTGTAATGGAACAAATCGAAAACTCGACTAATCACTTCGTGATATTTATAATTTAGTACATTAACTCTTGACGTTTTGATCAATTTTGATTTATAATTGAACAAATCCTAAATTCTACCAACTTATCACTTCATAATATTTATAAGTGAGTACGTTAACTATTAACGTTCTGATTGATTCTGATTTATAATCAAATTAACTTCATGATATTTATAATTGAGTACATTCACTATTGACGCTTTAATCAATTCTGATTTATAATCAAACAAATTTAAAAAAATCTAAAAGTTAATCGATTTATGATATTTATAATTAATTGTACTAACTATTACAGTTTTGATTAATTCTGATAAGTAATTAAAGAAAGTTGAAAAATCGAATAGTTAATCGATTTATGATATTTATAATTGCATTACATTACATTAACTATTGACATAATTATTAATTCTGATTTATAATCAAACAATCTGCCAAATTTATTAATTAAACAATTTATGATAACGTAGTTTAACACATTTTTCTTATAATTGACATATAGTATAATTTTTTGATAATTCGTGTTTAAAAACAAATAAATTAAGGATAACAGCATTTGTTCATTAAATTAAATACAATTAAATTCTTTTCATCTAATTGAATTCAGTACAGTAAAGTTCAATTAAATATTCAGAAAACATAATATATTTACAATTGAATTATTGGTCCATGCTGATTTATAATCAATATATTAACCATTCAATTCAATATGTAATAACTATAAATGGAAAACATTTAATTTAAATCGTTTTCTATTAACCAATGGCAATTAATTGGCTAATTTGGCATTTAATTATTAGTTAATGCAAAATAATAGGCCTAAATAATTAATTTAGTTAATAAAAAGTAAAATATTTAAATAAATATAAAATATAAAAATAAAATATTAAATATAAATATAAAATATAAATATTTAAATAAATTTAAAAAAATTATAGCCTAAACCAACTAGTTACGCTAGTAATTAATCATTAGCTGAAAGCTGGTTAATTGAAAATAAATGTCTAAAATGAATAGTTAAGTTTATAATTAAGCATTTAGTTACAATTTCATTAAGTAAATAGTTAAGTTAATAATTAAGCGTTGATTTACTAGTTAATTGAATATAGTATTAAAAAATAAGTAGTTCAGTTAATAATAGAGCATTTAATTACTAGTTAGATAAAATTATAGTTGTATATAAATAGTTAAGTTTATAATTAAGCGTTTCATTACTAGTTAATTAAAAATAGTTGCCTTAAATAACTAGTTCACTTAATAATTAAGCATTTTATTACTAGTTAATAAAAAATAATGGTTTAAAACAAATAGTTTAGTTAATTATTTAATAAATATTTAATTACTTTTTAGTTTAACAATAATAGTATAAAACAAATAGTTACGCCATTAATGAAGCATTTAGTTATTTGTTAATTAAAGATAATAGTAAAAAAATATAGTTAAGTTAATATTCAAGCGTGATTCAAAATAAATGTCTAAAATTAATATTTTAATTTATAATTATGCATTTAGTTGCTAATTCATTGAAAATAATAGCTTTAATTAAATAGGTAAGTTAGTAATAAAGCGTTAATTTACTAGATAATAGAAAATAATAGCCTAAAATAAATAGTTCAGTTAATAATTAAGCACTTAATTACTAGTTAATTTAGACTAATGGTATAAAAAAGTAGTTCGGTTAGTAATAGGGCATTTAATTAATAGTTAAATAAAAATTATAGTATTTTATAGATAGTTAAGTTAAAAATTAAGCTTTTAATTAGTAGTGATTTAAAAATAGTTAGTGCCTCAAATAAATAGTTCAGTTAATTATCAAGCATTTCATTAGTAGTTAATTTAGACTAATGGTCTAAAATAAGTAGTTTGGTTAGTAATTAAGCATTTTATTATTTAATAGTTAATTAAAATAATTGTTTTAAATAACTAGTTTGAAATTAACTAATCGTTTCTGATTATAAGAATAATTTTATTAACCATATCATTCTAATGTAACTGGCAACCTTTTATCAGTGATTAAGTAATTAATTGCAAAATGAATGTTTAACTTATTGTAAGCTGATTATAGAAGTAAGTGCTTTGTTTTTCCGGGTCCAACTGTTTCAATGCCCAATTAGAGAGCCAATCCTAACAACAGTCCCAACAACTATCGACTATAATGCCGAATCATGCTTGCGGCTGATTAATCGATTAATTGCAATTGTATGAGGATGCTCAAAGTGTCCTGTTTATGGCGCATGTAGGGTATTAAAAAATTAACCAGCCTACCTTCTACAACACTACAACAACTAATATGACAACCGCAAAAGCAGCAACAGCACTGCAACAGCAGCAACTCGGCTTACCATTAATACGAGACAACAACAACAGAACGAACAAAAAACAGCCAAATCTAGTGTAGAGTGCATGCTATGTGTGTTTAAATGGCGATTTTATTAATGCGGCGACTAATTATGCACATGCGGCGACCCGCGCTTAAGTGCGCGTGTGTGTGTGAGTGTGTGTGAGTGACTGTGGGTGCTGATGTGCAGGTATGGAGTCTGTGTGTGCGTGTGCGGTGGTGGGTGATAGGAGCGTGGCGTCAGTAATTCCTGCAAATGGTTGGTTGTCGTTGTTGTGCGGCTGATGGGCCGCGAGTGGGCAGATGGCAGCTGGCAGCTGACAGCAGCCGGAAGCCCAAAATGCGCTGTTTACCCAATAATGAGATGATGATTGCATGGTCGTTGTTGTTGTTGCTATTGTTGTGCGTGTCGCCGCAAATGTTGCCAACAGCGTCAGTCAGTTTCAAAAATGCACCGCCATCAGCAACACATTTCAAACGATTTTTTCATTTCATTTCGATTCTTTCGTCTCGTTCCCGCCCGTTTCGTTTCGTTGCGCCGCAGACGTTTTCGATCGGTTTTAGTTACGGCGCGATTTTTTGCATAATTCAACATAATCAATCACTCAAGTTAATGTTTAGGCAAAGCGCGCGTTTGGTTTGGCAACCAACGGAAAAATGGGCAACAAAAGTGCGTGAACAGCGACCACCGGCTGACGCCACCAACGCCACAACGACAACAACAAGTGAGTGTTGTGAGAGTGTGTGTGTGTGTGTGCGTGTGACCGTGTGTGTGTATCGGCTTTCATCCACTTGACGCTCAGTGCGCTCCTGCCCTTCCACACCCCCTCCTCCTGCTGCACACACACATGTCCTGGCTCCCCGTGGCCCACCCACCTCTTTCCCTGCCCCCTTTGTGCTATTCAATCCACCTAAACTTCTGCATCTATGCATCCTTGTTTATTCAATTGTTGCTTTGAATTGTTAACCGCAATTAATTAATGCAGTAACAACAACAACAACTAACACTAGCAGCCGTCCCTACGTGCACGTTGGTCTCGGACGCAGCCAGCGCTCTCGCGCGTTCGAGTCTCGTACAATAATTTCACCATTAACGCTAAATTATTGCAATTTATGCAAATGTGTGTTGTCGCTATTGTTGTTGTTGGTGTTGTTGGTGTTGGTGTTCGTGTGCTGCCGTCTGCCAGGCAGCTGGCTCCTATGGTCTGCCAACCTACTTAGCTGCATCATTGGCAGCTGCTTAACGTGTTTAGTTTAGAAAAATCCGGCCGTGTTGACACATTCGTTCTGTTTTTTCCATGGAATTTTTTAAACGACAAAACAAAAATCTCAAAAATGAAATCGAAAATTCTACAACACACTAACAACAACAATAACAGCAAAAAAATGAAAATCTATTAAGTTTTTGTATTCTTCGGTAGTGCGACTTGAAGAATTGTGTCGATGTGGAAATGGTGAAGTGTTGGCTCCTCGACCTTGCGGTAGGACATAGTTGACATTAATTTTTTTAAATAAAAAAATTCCTGATGAAAAGTAAGAAGAAGAAAAATAAAAAAAGAAACATATTGATGCAAATTGCGTTAAGTGGGGTTATGGTGAATTACTTTTCAAACATTTTTACAGCTGTTGAAGTTCTTCTAAGTTTAAAATTAACCTTTGTGGATTTTTTTCTAATATTAAAAAACAAAAATGTTTGCTATATAAAAATTCAATTATAAAAAACTGATTAAACAAAAACTTTAGTTATAAAAAATTTAAATAAATTAAAAAAATAGGATAAATATTTAAACGTATAAAAAATAAGAAAACTAATGAAAAATTTGTATTTTTTCGATGTTTAACATCGATCGATTAAAATGTTTGTGATACAAAAACTCAGTTTTAAAAAAATATGATTAAACAAAAAATTTAGTTATACAAATTATAAATAATTAAAAAAATTAAGATAAATATTGAAACGTATAAAAAATAAGAAAAAATCTACTTTTTTCTAATATTAAAAATCGAATATGTGTGCTATACAATAGTTCAGTTATGAAAAAAATATGAATAAACAAAAATTTTGGTTATGAAAATTATAAATAATTAAAAAAAACTAAGATAAATATTTAAACGTATAAAAAATAAGAAAACTAATTAAAAATTTGTATTTTTTCTAATATTAAACATCGATCGATTAAAATGTTTGTGATACAAAAACTCAGTTTTAAAAAAATACGATTAAACAAAAAATTTAGTTATAAAAATTATAAATAATTAAAAAAATTAAGATAAATATTGAAACGTATAAAAAATAAGAAAAAACGTCTACTTTTTTCTAATATTAAAAATCGAATATGTGTGCTATACAATAGTTCAGTTATAAAAAAAATATGAATAAACAAAAATCTTGGTTATGAAAATTATAAATAATTAAAAAAAACTAAGATAAATATTTAAACGCATACAAAATAAGAAAAATAATAAAAAAATTGTGTTTTTTCTAATATTAAAAATCGAAAATCTTTGCTATGCAAAAACTAAGTTATAAAAAATATGATTAAACAAAAAATTTAATTATAAAAATTATAAATTATTAAAAAAAATTAAAATAAATATTTGAACGTATAAAAAATAAGAAAATTAAGATGAAATGTGTATTTTTTTCTAATATTAAAAATCGAATATGTTTGCTATACAATAGTTAACTTATAAGAAAATATGAATAAACAAAAATGTTAATTATAAAAATTATAAATAATTAAAAAGAATATTATTAAATACTTTAAAGTATGAAAAAAAACCATAATAATAATAAAAAAAATAAAATAAAATCTTCGAGTTGGAGTTGGACTTGTGTCGCCTCATTGGGTATCAATGTGAAGCTAGTTTTTTGTGTTCACTCTGTTCAAGCATAAAATTTTATGATGTGTAGGGCTGCCATATGACTCGGTTTTCGGGACCTGCCTCTAGTTTTAAGCGCTTAATTTTGGTGTCTCAGTTAATTGCTTCAGTGACTCAGCCAAAACAACAAAAAACATTTTAGAATTATTAAGAAAACTTCAGCGTTAATTTTGTTTTGTTTATGAACAGAATTTGTGAAGCAATATATTTAAAGAGAACCCTATATAGAATTATAATGAAAATTATAAAAAACTTCTATTAGAATAACTTTTTATAGAAGAACAGAAAGTCTAAAGAATTGTTTAGGGAAAACCATATATTTTAGCATCAATGTGAAGCTAAACATTCTATAATGTATAAAAAAAAATGTATAGGGCTGCCATATGCCCTGGTTCTCGGGAACAGCCACTAATTTGAAGTTCTTAATCTTAGTTTCCTAGTCAAATCTCCAAGTCTCCCTGATAAACCAACATGTAACATTATACAAATATTTAAAAAATAATAATAAAAACTTTAGTTAAATTAACATTTAAAAAATATTTAATAATAATAATATTTAAATAATTCAAATATTAAAAAAAATAAAACTGTCAGTTAGATTAAAATAAATAATATTTAATAATAATAATATTTAATAAATAAAAAAAATAAAAAAATTATAATCAGTTAAACATTTCTTGGATGAACACAATTTGTGAAGCATTTTTTTGTACGGAGAACTCCATATTTGAGTCTAAATTTGTATGCATTACTGTGAAACTAGTTTTTGTATTCAATGAGTAACTAAAAATTTTTTATATGTAGGGTTGCCAAACGCCCCGGTTCTCGGAGTCTTCCTCCAGTTTCAAGCATTTTATTTTCGGATCTCGATCAAAGCCTATCATGTCATGCTGTACATCCCTGTTGGTCGAAACATTTGTCTAATTTCTAGTGCTTCGTCCTTGTGTCTAGATCCTTAGAGACTTTTACAGGGCATTTGCACAAACTATAATTTCTACAGTTTTCGAGACCCTCTTCGGTTGAGTTAGTAATACAAAGTACAAGTTTCAGGGTCAACTGAAGAAGCGGTGGGTCTTTAGTGTTCCTGTAGCAGTAAATGGGTTAAGTGTCCCAACTAAACCAACACAAAGCACTAATTGTAAAAACTTCGGTGAGATTCAAGTTTTGTTAGATGAATAGAAGTTGTGGGGAAATTTGTTTTGTTTGTTATTTATAGAAAAATACTTTTAGATTTTCAGTATCAATTATAATTTTTTTTAATATGTAACAACAAATTGAAAATTCTTTCATATTAAAAATTTTTTTTTTATTTACTTCGATTTTTGGGCCTTTTTACTTTAAACTTATTGAAAGTACTACAAATGTGAAATAATTCGATAAGTGTTTTTAACTTTTTGAAAACAAAAATCTGACGGTGTCAACGGTGGGTTAAAACTTTGTATAGAGAGATATGATTTAATGGGTTTTTTGACTTCAAACTTGGTCAAAGTGTTGCAAATGATACATAAATCGGCACGTGTTTTTTATTATTTGAAAATCAAAAACTGACGGTGTCAACGGTGGGTTAAAAGTTTGTAGAGAGAAACATGATTGTGTAGTTCTATTGACTTCAAATATGTTGAAGCATTTCAAATAAATAATTTGACTAGTATTTTTTCATGAAAATCTGAGGAGGTCAACAAAGGGTTAAGAGAAACTTGATTTATTGGGCTTCAAACTTGCTTGCAAAGCCGCCGGGCTATACTAGTCATTCATAAGATTCAAATTAATGTGTTAAAAATATTAAAATATATCTATAATATGAAAAAATATCTTTTTAAATTTATAAATAATTTTTTTTTAGATAAAATATTTTTTTTAGAAACAAATTTTTAAATAGTGCAAATCCAAAAATTGAAAAGTTTGTTTAACAAACTATGGCTAAGGTCTGAGATCTTCACGAACTTTAGGAATTTTTCAAATCATTCACTTAATTATTCAAAATCTTTGCTTGTAAGTCTTTTGAAAACCTTTAACACTAGAAAGCCTATTGCGGCCAATTTTACGGTGTTTTATATTTAAATATCTGTATTTTTTTTAGTATTTCTGTCAACTTTGCTTTGGTGACTTTTATTTTTACATCGTGGGAAATTTTATAATTTTTTAAAATTTGTTTTGTGAAAAATTAGCCAAAGCCGATGTATACTTTTCGAGATATCAGCGGATATGATATGGAATCTTTGTAGGTATGGAAAACTTGTGTCCTTTTTTGTGTTAAGATTTAACCATTGGAGAATACTTAGGGTCATGTAGACCCATACTTTTACTTTAAACGATAAAACTTGTTCCAAAACCTGTTTACTGCGCCAATTTTTTTAGGTATTTTGGAAACGTCAGGTGTAACTATAATATTCATAAATTCTTTAAACAATGTTCAAACTACACTACAGACTTTTCAAGTCAAAAGGTTAAATATTTGTTGAATTATAGGCTATCAAAGTGAATTGGTCCAATTGATGCAGAGTCTACCCCATAATTGAAATAATAGGTGTATTCTCCGAAGGTTAATACAAATTTAATATTATTATTTATATTTTTCTAAAATTTTGCTTTTCATGATCTTCAATTCTAACTGCAGTCAATATGCCAAAAATCGTTGAAAAGAATCTATCAAGAAACTTAAACTCAATTTGGCTCTCTTATTGACATGTGTCACATTTGTTAAATATTTGCTTAGTTACTTAACTAATTTCCAAATTAACAAAAGTTTTAGATAAACATTTCAAGTTTTTGATACACATTTATTTACATTAGTTAAATGGTTAGTTTCTGAATGCTCAAAGTTTACGCTCGCTGCACTAAAATGTTCACATTTGGCCCCCTGCAAAGATGATTTCAACAGGCTGCAAAATTTCTCATTAAACCGCAAACACTTTAATCTTGAAGCACTCTACACTTCAAACTTTAAGTACAACCCCTCTCTTCCTCCCCCTTCACCCCTCCCACCTGCGAAGCAATGAATCTAGCGAAAATTTCACTTGCGTCCATGTTTTGGCGGGAATTTCCGTTCGCGTCCTCGACGTCATCGGCGTCGGTGTCGGCGTGTTTTCCCCTTTTTGCCGGTTTTCATTAGACAAACTCGTGGCGTTTTTCATGTCGTCTATTTTCATTTGTATTTTGATTTTTATTTTTATTTTTATTTAACGTTCGTTGAGTGCGTTTTGTACGTTTTTTGATTTCTGTTTCAGTTTCTCTGTTGCAGTGTTTGTTGTTTTGCTTTGTTTCTATTTCGGTCTTTGCTCCGTATTTCCTATGCGATGACGATGGCGCTGTTTTTCTTGTTGCTTTGCATATTGTTGTTGTTGTTGTTTTTCTTGCTATTGCAGTTGTTGTAATTCTAGCAGTGGCAGTTGTTGTTGCTGTTATCGTCGTCGTCTTCAATGAAAGTCAAAGTAAAAAGCTAAACTGCAAACAAAACACACACAAAATAATGCAAAATAAACAACAAATGCCATAATAACAACAACAACAACAAGTAGTAGAAGAACAAGAACAACTAGAAAGTGTCGGCAACACAAAACACGAGGAAAAGCGAGCAAAACTTTGATAAGGCGCGCCACACTTTTCTCCGAAGCGTTGGCGGAGAGGAGGGAGACAAGTCGGCTGCCAACGGCGGAGCTTTAAAAAGCGACTACCTGAAAGATGAAATGGGCAAAAAGGTAAAGAGCCGCCGATGAAGAAGGAGAAGAAAAAGAAGCAACAAAAGGAAGGCCAAAGGAAACGGCAGAAAACAAAGCAAAAAGCACACGAACGAAATGTGGGGGAGAATGCGTGAAATTGAGGGAAAACACGAGCAACAAACGATTTAGCCGAACAGACGAACGAATGCTCGAATGGGCGGCTGTGCGGAGCTGTGGATGGACCCGCTGGCTGGCTGCACTGTTGAGGTGTTGACATGCGGCCGACTGTCTAATGGGCGAGTGGGTGACGTAGGAGGAAGCGAACGGGGGCGGGGGCAATGCATGCGGCCAGACAAGGTGGCCGGGTGAATGCTCGCCGAACGCATTGCGCCAATGTGCCGAGCGGCGCGCACTCGCTTGTAGAGCACCCAACCGCCCGCCGCCCAGCTCCCGCTGCCGCACCGCATCACAGCAAAAGCTCACAGGTTCGCCGTGGAGCGCGCACACAAATTCGGCAAATCCATGTGCGAAGCGTTGGCGTTGGCGTTGGCGCGTTGGCGCTCACTGCACATGTCAAGTAGACGGCTGCGTATACAGACGAAAAAATTTTCAATTGGCGCAAGCGGCTAGTCGGGCGGCGGGCGGGCGGGCGGGCCGTGGCGCATTGGGCGGCCGTTGTTGGGCCGTCGAAGTGAGGTGAGTTGGCGCTGGCACAGGTGCATTTATTTATTTCGAATCATTTCCGCTTTCCATACATGTAACCCTCTCAACTACCATACCATCACACATGTATATGCATACTGTGTGTGTGTGTGTGTGTGTAGATTTGCGTTAAATGAAAACTCATTTACTTTGATGTTTCACATTGGCCATGTGCACACTATATATGCAGGTTTTTATGCAGTCACATATGTACACAACATACATACATACATACATATAGCATATGTAAATATGTAAAGTGTATCCACAAGCACCCAAATATGCTCGCATATGAAGACTGACTTTTGATGTACACGTTGGCGCAGTTTTTTGGGCAATTTTGGTTTCATTTTTTTTCTACTTCACTTTTATTTATTTGCTTTTCGTTTCAAGTCGCCGACTCCATATGCCATCATTCAACATTTCCACATTTCGAAGCAACACTTTCTATTTCTATGGCAGTTCTCATTAGGCGGCACTGTTCACTTAAAAATGCTGCGTTTCGTTGCAACAAAAGTTGGGTTTTAAGCACAAAAAACTCGCTCCAACTTTTATGACATGAAACCATATTTATTACTCTTAGATTAGGTTGGGTTACAGAAGGGATGTGTTCAGCTGCACTTTCATTCAAAGACCCTTTTGGGACCATTGTAAAGCTCTTCAATTTCTATACTGGTTTATTACTCTTTATAACGGTAAAGCTATGGGTATTGCTTTAGCAATGTTCCAAATTAGATTCTGTTGAATTAAACAAGTGAATCTATCTCGCATTTTGGTTTGTTTTATAGTTGCACTTCCACACAAAGACCCTGTTAGGACCATTGTCTTCAATTCTTCCATTTGAGTACTGGTTTATTACTCTTTATAACGGTAAAGCTATGGGTATTGCTTTAACAAGGTGCCAATTTAGATTTTGTTGAATTCAACAAGTTAAACTATCTCTACTTTTGGTTTGTTTTATAGTTGCACTCCCACTCAAAGACCCTGTTGGGACCATTACGAAACTCTTTGATTTGAATACTGGTCGGTTACTCTTTATAACGGTAAAGGTATGAGTATTGCTTCAACAATGCTCCAAGTTAGATTCTGTTGATTTAAACAAACTACCTCGAAACTATTTATCTCGAAACTGAAACTATCTCGACTTTAGTTTGTTTTCATTCATAGACCAACACAAAGAAGATGTCCCTATTAGTTAAAGTCGTACGAACTCATTTATGGGCAAGCAAAGTTTTTTTTAATGGGGTTGAAAATCATTTGGAGACAACCAGCGTATCCTACCACATTGGACCTCTTTCGCTCCCTAAATAAAAAGGATATATCATCCAAATAACGCATTCTCCCTAATTGAAAAGGATATATCACCTAGATGACATATTCTCCCTATATGAAAAACTTATATAGTTCAGATGACACCGGCAGTCATTGGCTTCTTTCCTGATGACAATGTTGCTCGTCACCTCTAGTGGTCCTTGTTTTTAATGGTTCATCAACTCATTTTACTGAGTGGAGTAATTGTTTGTTCCAATTAGCCATCATAGGCCTCTACGATCTAAGCTAAAAAACTTTCTGGCTTATCTGCCCAACGCAGATTAACTCATAAGATCTACAAGTGATTACTTCCTCTCAAAGGTTGCCAGCAAAACTATCCAGTTGGCGACCATTCTTTCCACAGTGAAACTACTGAAATCGATCCTAAATTCTAGTCCACAAAAGTCATTGTCAGACCCTCTTTTGGTAATAATACCAAATAACTCTTTCTTCTCTATACCCAATGTGTGATTTCACTTCGTTCCCACAGGCGACTCTTTTTTGTTTCTCAGCACATTTATTTATTTATTTATCCGATTCCCAAAAGTCATTGTCAGACCCTCTTTTTGCAGGATATTCGATAACTCAATCTGCTGTATATCCATTGTGAACTCAACTTTCATCAGGGTCCCTATGTTACCACAGACGACTCTTTCGAGTTTTCCAACACAATTATTCATATATTACGGTCCGCAGAAGAAATTATTAGACTCCTATTTAGCCAGGAGGTCCCATTACTCATTTTGCTCTAACTAATTTTTTAATATTTCTAAGGATACATTGAACTAAATCATAGTCACTATGTTGCCATAAGCGGCACATTCGAGTTCTTGAGCATATTTATTCCTATGATCTGGTCCGTCTTTTGGCCAGGATATCTACTAACTTATTCTGTTATATTCCTCATATATCCTTTGACATTACACATTTGACATTAAACATTTTTCCCATACACACTAACTCTCTAAAATCAAGTTTTGTAGAACATTTAAGTAAGTACCAATTTTCAATAAGTACGAAATTATCACTTAAAGTCATTTTCAGTTTTGGCTTATTTCTGACGTTCAAGTTAATTCTTGAGCTTTGAAGTATTAAGAGACTTATAGAAGAATTGTATGGCAAGTATTTTCGTGGTACATTTCGTCCGTAAAAAGTCTTGTTTCAAAGGATTTTTTTTGCATTTTGAAAAAAGGGTTAAATTTACCCATAAACACGAGTGCTAGAGGGTTAAAGTGTTCCACAAAAATTTGTTCCGTAGTGTTTTACATCAAATTGCTGAGGACATTCTGTATCTAAAATGTAAGCTTACGTGGTTTTGGTATGTCGATTCACAATACGAATGTACAAAAGGGGGAAAGCTTTGACCCTTCCCTTAACTATCAAACTATGTCACTAATCCTAGAAGTTAAACTATCAAATTCTATTCTATTATAGGTTAGAGTGGCTGTCTCTATTTGAGACACAGTTATTCCAATATGGCCTATTGTAATATCACGTTGTGATGGCCACTAATCCGACTAGTATTGGTAATATTTATAGTATATATATATAATATTTTGGGATTTAAGTCTACATCTGGATCAACTCATCGGTCTAAGTTTTTGAATGATGTTTTCTTAACTATTTCATAATCAAAGATCAACTGGTATTCGTTAAGTATTGACGAATATTTTCGACTGTAGTTCGACAACCCAGTATTCGTGGTATTTTGGGGTTGTATTTTGTAGTTAGTAAGCTGGGCTATCAACAGATACCAAACATAATCGGGTAATTTAAAAACCAATAGCAGAATGGATATGCCTTAAGTATTATCGATAGAAATAATTTTCAAACATTGTAATATTCATATAACCGTAGTTCATTCTTTGGACATTCCATATTATATTTTGAACTCTTAACAAACAACCAAAAATATTGTATTGAAACTGAAGTCAATTAGGTTAGGTTAGAGAATTAATGTTAGATTAAAGATTAGGTTTGGTTAGGTTCGGTTTTTTAGGCTGGGTTGAGTTAGGCTAGTAACCGAGAGATGTATGAAGTATAGGCCGCACTTCCACTCGAAGGTCTGAAAAAGCGCCATTGTGAGAAAAATATCTGACTGTCTCTTAACACTAGAAAGACCGCAAGTTTTCCATATTTCAAAAAGTACACATCGGTTTTTGCAAATTTTTAAAAAATAAATTTCAAAAAATATAAAATTTTCCACGATATAAAACGATATAAAAGTAAAAGTCACGAAAGCAAAAGTTGACAGAAATACTAAAGAAAATGCAGATATTTAAAAATTTAAAACTGTCAAAATGACCGCAATGGTCTTTCTAGTCTTAACTAAGTAATGATAGGAAAGTAATTAGATACGAAATGGGCTAACAGATGTACATAAAAATTTTTTATTATAATACAAAATTAGTGTTGCATTTTTCCAATTACTCTGTGTCAGCTTTGTATAAATCTGGTTATTTGTATTATTTTTAACACTAGAAATACCTAGACTAGACTAGTTTTCCATGCCTTCAAAGACTGCATATTATATCCGCTGATATCTCGAAAAGTACACAACGGATTTGTAATTGTAATTGTAGAACCCAATAAATAAATTAAAGTCATCAGAGCAAAAATTTGCTAGAAATACTAAAGAAAATACAGATATTTAAACATTTAAAACTGTCAAAATGACCGCAATGGTCTTTCCAGTGTTAACCCGGATTCAGTCAATTAAATATTTAAAATTGTTGATGAAGTTTAGCAGATCCCATGCTTCTGCTGCTGCTGCGTTACTCAAACTAGACAGAAATTTACATAATAATGTTTAATAATAATTGACTGGCACGACAGCCCGCTTACGCGAGACTAAGGCCTAGCTTCCCGCAACCACCCGTGTTGTGCGTGTGAATTTGTACGCGGGTGGAAGGGACATACAGTTTTATGCCGGTTCCGAACGGAAGGTTGGGAGCTTTTTCATAAGCAATTTTTACTCTCAGAGGTTTGCCATTTCCAGCTGAGGAACAGCCACCGAAAGAGAAAACGAGTTTTCCCGTTATTTTTTTTTAAGTGTTATTACAGGCAGTATTTGAACCTGCGGTCGCTGCCTTCGGCTCGCGGTCCAACGCACTAACCAACTGAGCCACGGCGGCTGCCGAAATTTACATAGGTCCCAAAAATCGGCAACGAAGTTGAACATAGAAAGTGTTCTACCATATCTGCTTCTTCTTCTTCTTCATCACAGCTTCTGCAGAAATCACTCTACAAGAATCGCTATTGTCCTGTTATGATTTCAATGAGTACCCTGATAGAAGTACTACTAGGCGATTACATATATCCGGGGCGGATTCAGAAAAATATTTTGAGGGGGAGTTTCAAGAAGTGATTCTTTAATATTCATAAAATGCCAAAAATGCCTTTTAATTTGTATATAGTTTTAAAGTCGACCATAATATTCCGGGGGTTTCAACCCCCGCCCCCGCTCCCCCTGAATCCTCCACTACATATATCTTGTCTTCTTCTTGGACAGCCTTGGCCACGTGGTACAACAGCATTTAAAGCCCTTTTGGAGATAATAAACTCGACACTTTTAAATTGTCCTAAATATAAATTCAAATTTAAGTGCAGACCACTCGATCTGCACACCTACATACTTATATATACCTATACATATATATATATTGTACTACAAAAATTAATTGGCGAATTGGCATCTTCAGTTCGCTTTTGCTCAACTCTTTTCATTTCCATTCTGCATTGTACACTTTCTACTAAAAACGCTCGAGTCGTACTCGGAATTGGCCTTCGTCGCACAGTCTCAGCCAGCAGTCACTCTTTGTTTCCTGCCTCAATTGTTGCTGTTGTTGTTATCGTTGTTGTTGTCCAACTATTGTTGTGGCCCCCGCATAAACGAAACGAAACGAAACGTTCCCCATGAGTGGCGCCCGCTGGAGTGAGCGAGTCTGGTCGCTCCAGCCGAAGCGGCCGCAATTCACCTTCGACAAAAGAAAGAGTAAAATAAAAATAAACGCAATAAAACGCACAGAAAGGAGTCGTAAATAAATGTGATAGACGTTGGATAATGCCACATTACAGCACACCGCAAATCGGCTAACAAATCGGCACCCAACACCCAACGCAGAAATTTGGCAACAGCGCTGCCGTCGAATGCCGAAAACAGTCGAATTCGAGCGTCGCTTCATCGGTTGGGGGTCTGAGTGTGCTTTGCGAGAATTTGCACAAAACGTTCGGCGTTGCAGCGTTCGGCGTGCGCGGCTGTTGAGAACACTACACTCTACATAGAAGCGGCCGCAGCGCCAAAGAGCGGCGGCAGACAATTGCGAATGCGATTTGTTGGCGTGCAGAAAAAAGAAACAGCAAAACAACAACAACAATAGCAGTAGGGCCAACACTCCCACGCACACAATGGCGCCCCGACGGGCGGTCGATTGTGTTGGTGCAGCGTTGAGCGTTTGGGTGGTGTGTGTGTGCCGGACAATGCGACTGTGTGTTGGTAAACATAGGTTTTCTGTTGGTATGCGGCGAAATAGTTGAAATTGGCGCGAGTTGTAGGTATTAGTAGTAGTTGTTGCTGTTGTTGTCAACAGCAGGTTCCGCACGCGCCTTTCGCGCCCCCCTGCTGCTGCTCTGCCCATCAAACTTTGTTGCCTCGTGCTTGTGTTAGTTGCGAACTTCGTGCCGCTTCGGCCCAAAGCGAAATTTCGCATTTTTACTACTCTGGCCTCGGCATTCAAAAAGTAAAAACTTGCTATAATTTGTGTAATTGTTGTTGTTGCAATTAAGTTCATAAACATATCGCGTGGTATAGGTTAAGAACTCGCAGCCGCCGCCGCCGCCGCGCTGCTCGCTCTCTCCGCTGGCACTCTGGTCTTGTGAACCCAGAGTGTCGCCCCGCTCGGTGGGGAGGGGGCGCAGCGTTCGTGAATTGGAGCTTTTAGAAATTCTTTTTGATCGCTTGAAGTCGCCGGGCGAATGTTTGCTTGGGAAGTCCGTGTCCACATAATAAAGCGGCGCGTCTCTTCACGGCACCTTTAAATGACTCGTTGCGCCAATAGTTCTTTGTCTATGGCCAGTTTTTGCACTCGTTGGCCGCCGCTGTGAGTGTTGTTTGTTTGTTTGTATGTTTGTATGTTTGTATGTTTGTTGGCGAATGTGCGGGCCTGTGTGACGTTTAAGAGCGCCGAAATGTTTGCATTTCTTTTGCCCGGCGGCCACACATTCACCAACACCGAAATACAGTGGAACCATTAAGTGGAATGGGTGCCTTGGTATGTAATGATTCCCTTACACCAGCATTTTTAGATAATTAAAATATTTTACTTTAGCTGTCAATTCAACAAATTAAATTTATTTGCAGTAGGGAAGTGAATTTGGGTTTTTGTTTAGTAGAAACCCAAAAGTTGATAACTTCACAACTTTGCTTATATGGGCGGTGTCCTTTGGTGGAAAGTTTTTGAACTAAAATTAATTTTGTATTTTTTTTCACTGAAGAATGTTGTGCAATGTTGAATGAATCGTTGAAATCGTTTCAGTAGTTTACGAGATACAATGTTTTCTCATATACTTAATTAAAGAGTTTTCCAATAGGGACGAGCTGAAGTTGAGAGGCTATGGCGGCCATGTTGTTTTTGTAGTGTCTGTCAAATCTATTGCTTCTTATTCAGACACTGATGCGAAATTGTCATGGCAAGTTGTAAAATTGAACAGCACCAGTGGCGCAACAGGGTTTTATTTGGGGGGTTCGGTTCAATGTGATCTGAATTTGACATCCACACGCACTGCTGCCAACTTAATACGTTTCGCACTAAATTTAGTGCTTTTTGAAAATCAAAATGCGGTAAATATTAAAGTTGGTGCTTGGTGCGTTTTTTGTGTTTTTTTTATTTAACACTAGAAAGACCGCTGATATCTCGAAAAGTACACATCGGATTTGGCTAATTGTAATTGTAAAACCCTAATTGTAGAACTACTTGTAGAACCCCATTAAAAAATAAAAGTCATCAGAGCAAAATTTGATAGAAATATTAAAGAAAATACAAATATTGAAAAATGGAAAACCAGAAAAACTGCCGCAATGGTCTTTCCAGTGTTAAAAGACACCAAAACTAATTCTTGTTAAACAAAAATTTAAGTTTTTTTTAATAACTGCAGTGTTGTACAACACTACATTTCATTTAACATCCATACAACACTGGAATGTTGGATTAAAGAAATCATTTATTGGATATTACATGAAACCTGAAGTGATCTTCCTTGCCTAAATCTGCTTTTGAGTGAATAAACACGGGTCTTAGTGCTTTCTGAAAATAAAAAGTTGGCAACACTGCTTACAAGTTATGTAACAAAATGGGGATTCGAACCATCTTGCGTGCCCCACTGAGCAGCTCGTCCAAAGAAGAAAACTTTATTATCAAAATCAGTGTTCGTTAGTGCAAACTTTCCGCTCATTTTACAGCAGCCGTGTTGGTGTTGCCAGATTAGGAGATTACCTCTTAGATTCAGGAGATTCTTGACCTTTTAGGAGGAAGAATTGTTTAAGAGATCACCAGGTGATGCATTTGAATATTGAAAGCTAAAGTGTCTAATTTAATTTAATTAAATTAATTTTTATGTTTCAAAATGTATAATTTATGCAATGAATGAAGGATGTTTACAAAAGCGAATTTCGCACCAATTTAATTTTTATATGTACTATATGTTTTGTTTGTGTTAAGTTGTTGTTAAGCTGAAGCTGAATATATAAAAACAACTAAATATCTTTTTTCATCTAATTTATTAGAATTTTAATTCCGTAAGTTATATTGACAAAAATTTTTTTTTTAATTTTAGAAGATTTTCAAAATTTTTGGACGAAATTTCAGTTATTTTAAGATTTAAGAGAAAGTCATTTTAGGTATCAGGCAACACTGAGTCGTGGTACCTTTCGAAGTCAAGTCTCTAACATTTGGTTACCAAAGTCCAGACCAACGGTTCGGTAAACAATCAGCCAGCACACTCTGCAAAAATTTTCCTAAAAAATGCCCAAAATGGGAACGAAAGTACCATTTAATGTTTTCGACAGATTGTTTTTTAACACAAAAGCAAAACATAACTTTTTTAAAGACATTTTTAACGATTTTTTTGCCTTCAAAACGTTAATATTTTTTTTGCTTACTTACGTTTATATTAAAAAGGCCCCAAAGGTCCAAGTAAAATAAAACGGTCCACTCTTGGTCCAAATGAAAGAAACGTTAGATCAGTTAAGAACATCGTAGCTAAGAACCTTTCGCAGACTTCAACTTGATGGATTTTTCATCGCGACTTGAGCCTGCATCCATACAAGACCCAACTGGCCCAGGAATTCAAAGTTAATGACTATAGATAATGTCGATTGTTTGCTGACTGGGCGTGGGAGATGTTTGATATGGTAGTTTTAGATAGACGACGAAGAGGGAGACTGTGTCTACGGTGGATGGACCAAGTTGAGGACACCCTATCATCTCTTGGTGTGACCAACTCGAGCAGACGCATGCAAAGTCGAGGCGCCTGGAGAGAGCTTAAGGTCGTAACACAGTAACGGATTGTTATGGCCAGTTAAGTAGTTAAGTCAACAAAATTGCCGTATATGAATAAAAAAAGATAATAAAAAGTTGCTGTTTGTATTTTGTACCGATGGCATCATTGGTCCGAAAATCTTTTAAAACAACGCAGATCCATGATAACCAATTTGTGTTGGTCCAAATTGAACGATATGTACCGACATGTTACTTTTCAATCCACATCCTTACTTAAGCCATAAGTAAGTTTTGAACCATTTGGTTCCGAATTTGCGGGTAAAAAATTATATCAATAATAGACTTGAAAATTCTTCTGGACTCTCTACAAATTTTCAGACTCTCTTCTCCACAATACTAAAAATAGATATACAAAATATTTAGTAATAACTGTTCTTAAAAGAGCTTTAAAGCAATGCTCTGAAAACCAAAACATATACAAACTTTTGAGTAAAATTTGTTTAACCGTACATGTGGTTAGACATTTGTCGAACTACTAGAATATATGTTTAATATTTTATGAGTATATATACATATCTTTTTTATAGTTAATATATTTTTTATACAGTTTTCTTTAAATACTTTTTAATACGACAAATTTTTAATTTTTCATTCACTTTCATTTTCATCATAAATTTTTTTAATTTCTCATTTTATAAAAATCTATTACTTTATTAGGGCATTTCTTTCCAAAATATTCTTTCCACAGTATGTTCTCATTCTACCATCAATATTGCCCACTGTGCAGCAATTGCCAAAAAACATGAAGACATTTCGGGTTAACCCTATTTACAAGTCATTCAACGATAGCGTGCGAAGTGGGGAGCGCAAATGGCAAACAGCTCGGTGTGAGTTCTACGGGTACGAATATAAAAGAAGACGCGATACAGAGTATCTCACAGATAAAATGCGCTGCCACGAAGCAACACAAAAATACACACACACCTACACAAGGAAAAATGGTAGCAAAAAATGAGTTTGCTAAAGTCGGAATATTTAGTACTCTACATTGTGTTGGGTGGGCATTGTTAGTTGTTATTATGAATGTGTAGAAAGTTTATGTAAAGAAAGATTTAGATAATACTTTTGAAATGATTCTTGAAGGTCTCGAAGATTTTATTGGAATCATAAATATAGAGGTTTCAACTAGTCGATTCATTTTTGTGTATAGCTATGATGATGCTATGATGGGTCAAAGACCAAATGTTACGTTTGCCTATAGATTTGACACATTAAGAATCTCAAAGTGGTCTTAAATCTGACGTAACCTCAAAATTGTTGATTACCCGTAGTGATGAATTTCATTTAATGTTAGAGTTTAATACAATTTGATGTCACTAAGGAGTTCTCATGTAGTCAATTTTACATAACCTTACTTAACATTTATTTTTGAGTAAACCTTTATGTGAGTAAACCAAGTAGGATATGTTACATAACCTCAAAAAAGTTGATGATAAAATTATGCCAATTGACATCCGTGGTGATGATACAATTACATCTTGAAGGATTTTCTTATGAGGTTTATCTATTTTGCTCATAAACAATATTTTTATAATAATATTTTTTAATAATTTTTTATATACATAATAATATTTTGATGATATTTTGAAAGTTTTCCATTAACTTATATGTCCCAGTCAAAAACTGTGAAGTATGGCAGCGCTAATTTGACATAACCTTAAAATTTTTGGTGTGAAGTGTTGTTTTCGGACCGACTTCTATCAGGTTCAGCTATGAACCCCTTATAACTCTAATCAGTAGAGTCCGACCGATACCAAATTTTTTGGCCGATGCCGATGCCGATTAATCGGCCGGAAGGGCGAGTTTGGCCGATGCCGATTAATCGGCCGAAAGGGCGAAAATCGGCCGAAAGGGTGAAAATCGGCCGATGCCGATGCCGATTACATAGAAAAAATAACACGAATAAATTCAATCAAAAACACAGTCTATCTTATAAAATAACAAAAGGAACTATTACATATTGTTTGTAATATTCATCACAAAATAACAAAACAACGAGAAAAGAAATAATTAAAAACTAAATAAAATAACAAGAGAATTCAGAATTCTAATACATTAACATGTATTAAAAAAAATAATATATCACATTTATCCATTGAGAGAGAAACAAAAATAGTGACGTAAATATTGCATACAAATTCAGTTTTTTATTCAACTTAAAATTACGATTTTTATATTAAAATTTGTACTCTCAAATTGCGACCCGTTGTACAGATGCAGTGGGAAGAAGTCAGAAAACAAATTTGGAAAAAATAAAAGGCCTGTTAAAAAAATGCTTCCAATTAAAAAAGAAGGATAGATTGAAAAATTAAATGCCCCTTCCTCTGATATCCACATTAAGAGACGAAATGCATAGACATTTCGAGAAAATCTGTGTTTTAAGAATACCTAGTTAAAAAAAAAAACATTTCTAGGAAACATTTATATTAAACAGTATCTAAAAATACATTACTGAAAAGGGGTATAAGAACCCGTTGGTAAAAAAATGAAAACATAGACCAAAAACGGCCGATGTGGCATCGGCCCAAAAAAGGCCGATACCGATGCCGATACCTATTTTTTTGGCCGATGCCGATACCAATTTTATTGGCCGATACTAGCTAAGCCAGTCAGTGTTGTTTAGGTTATCCAATGTTTGGACTTTTGGTCAAATTGTAGTTTAAATGAATAGACTTGAATACAGATAACCTAAAAAATATTGTTAAATTGCATTTTTTTTAATTTAACTATTGCCGAAAAGGACCTCATACATATATCATTTTATAATTCAATATAACCTAACTTTATTTTAATGTTTGTTTTGCATTAGAATGCCAAGCCAATTCAACCTTCGATAAATGACCATATTTTTATTAATATAATATAATATTATATATAATATTCATTAAAATTTCTCATAAGATTTTTACTTTGTTACATGTATCTCGCTTGATAACTAAAGACTTAAGACATTAATTTAACATAACCTTAAAGTCGTTGATATCGCTAAACCCACTGAATTTCTTCAGCTGCTGAAAACCTAATAAGCCCTTTGAGCCCGACCGAAGTTGACATTTTAGCCGAAGCGGAAGCCGAAGCCGATTAATCGGCTACAATACTGATATTCGTCTAAAACCGAAGTCGAAGACGAAGGTGAACAACAAAGTAAACGTGAGAAAAAAAAAGTAAACGCAATTTATTTTTCATTTTAAATCAGGGACTTAACTATTATAAGTTTTTTAAGAAATTAATTGCAATGTAACTATTACAATGCAACATAAATTTTATTTGTTGATTATAATTATTATTTGCGACAATTAATTTTTACGTTGCATGATAACTGTTTTGAGAAATAAATATTTTTTTCATTCTGGAATTTCATTTGGAATTTTTTTGTTTACGTTGTATCATAACTTTTATTTATGACTTTTTTTTATTTACGTTACCGATAACTATTATTTTGAGAAATTTTTTTTTACGTTGCTTCATAACTTTTATTTATGATTTTTTTTTATTTACGTTACCGATAACTATTATTTGAAAGAAAATTTTTTTTACGTTGCCTCATAACTTTTATGAAAGAAATTTTTTTTATTTACGTTGCCTTACCACATTTTGAGTATGAATTGATTTTTAATTGTTTAGTTGTTGGTGGAAGTAAGGTTTCTGCAGTTAATTTGCGTTTGTCAATTTAAAACAATTAAAAATTAATTCATATCCAAAATGTAGTAATTCAACGTAAACAATTTTGTTTTCAAAATAATAGTTATCGGCAACGTAAATGAAAAAAAAAATATAAATAAAAGTTATGAAGCAACGTAAAAAAAGAAATTCTCAAAATAATAGTTATCGGTAACGTAAATTAAAAAAGTCATAAATAAAAGTTATGAAGCAATGTAAAAAATAAAAATCCCAAAATAATAATTATCGACAACGAAAAATATACTTGTTACTTATAAGAGTTATTATACAACTCAAAAAATTGTATTACATGGTAATAGTTATAGGCGACGTAAAAAATTTCTGATTGGGAATAATTATTATAAAACAATAATTATAGAAATTTCTTAAATTAGGGCAATTTTTTCATTCCCAAAAATATGGATAATAATTATTTTAGGTCTCTGTTTTAAATACAAACATAAAATACAAAGAAAAATTAAAGAAATATTTAAGAATAAAATAATTGATTGCATGAATTTAATAAAAAATATAAATACAAATAAAAAATATCTTATGATCCAACAAAAAATGTTTTCCCATATCGAGATATATGTACACAAAAAATGTTTACTTTCGGCTTCGGTCTTCGGCCTGTATTTTGGCCGAAGCCGATTATGTGCCGAATGTAGCCGAAAGTGAAGACAATTGATCGGTCGGTGTCTAGGTTTACTCTGTTTTAACTTAACCTCATTGTTTCTTCAGGTCGTATTACTTTTGTTCATATGATACGAAAGACATTTATACAAACAAAATAAAACCGCACTGCGAGTGTAGGGTGCGAGTTGGGGTTTCAGTTTTGCCGGCAGTTGTTGAAATTTTGGCGTTTTAGTCTGTGTGTGTTTAATTTGGTTTTTGTCGTTTTTTGCTTGCATTCAAAACGCCACTTTAACCGATGGCACACACACTCACACAACGATTTTTGCACACAACCAAAGCGCACACACACCCACATACATACCACTCTGCCACAACCGTACACACACACACACACACACACACATACAACGATACATTGGGAGGCAGTGCGCAGAGTGGAAAAATACTACAGGCATCGCTTAATCAATTTTTGCTGTTGTTCTTTATTATCAACAACAAAGCAACAGCAACAAAAAACAACAACAACAACAATAATGCCAGCAGCAGTGGCAAAAACCACATCACAAATGAAGCTAAAAAAAACTTTTTAAAGCAACGAAAAAAACTACACAAGACAACAGCCAAAGCAGAATGCTTTCATTGTAGTAGCAGAGCGTCATTGTCGCTGTCGTTGCTGTTGTTGTCGTCGTAGTCAGCAGCAGCGCGAGCGCCAGCAAACTCATCATCATCCTCATCAGCGTCAGCGACAGTCACCGGCGGCAGCCACCAGCAAGCCGGCAGTTTGGCATTTCGATATCTCGCCCGTTCGCCAGTCGTCGGTTTTGCTTGCTTTTTGGGCAATTTTTTGTTTTGTTTGTGCGAAATTGTGTTGTTTGCCGGCTTGCAGCGTTTGCGGTCGGCGTTGAATTTGCGAACGTTTTGCGTTCGATTTGGCGCTGATTTGGTGCGGTGAGCGCTTTCCGAACGCATGTTTTGCCATTTCTTTGCACTTTCGCAACTTGCCTGCCGCCTGTTGAGCGACTTAGTTGAAAAGGTCAGTATCGGTTTTTGTGGGCTTCGGCGAAGAAAGTCGCACCGCGCACAAGTTTCGTGCACACAATCAACCAATGGCCACGTGGGATGTCTTCCATGTGGAAATCTGCGGGCTTTTTCAGCAATTAACACACAACAACTGAGGGTTCTGACACATTTCTATAGTTTGCACTGAAGTGTTTGGGCTGTGAGATGTTGCTGGCTGTAGTCACAGCTTGAATCGTGACTGGCATTGAAAAGTATATATAATCATGATTGGAATCAGTGGGAGATTTGATAAAGTAATGTTCGTCTTTTCATTCGTTTGTCTTTTAACTGGCTAACATTAGTTTTTAAAGCAGATAAAATGTTGGTATAAAATTTTGAACAGATTCGGTTAGTGTTACAACTAGTGTCCGACCGAAACCACTTTTATGGGCCGAAACCGACACCGACACCGAAACCGAATATTCGGTTTTTTTTTAATATTCGGCCAAAACCGAAACCGAAACTTTCTAGTTGAAATAAAAATCACCATATCAAGCACTTTTTTCAACAAACGAATTTTACATTAACCCTCCATTACTATCGTCTATTTCACTAACGCCATTACTATCGTGGGTGTAATCCACCCACAACTTTTTATTATCCGTTTTACTTGTCCATGGAGGTAAAATAAACAAAAACCAAATTTTTTTATAATCAGAACATAAATTTTGTTAATTCATTTATTTAATATAAACATTTGTTTATGTGCATCTCATTTCAAGGAAAAAAAAGATGAAATAAAAAATTGTATTGGGAAAATAGCCACATCTTGCACAATATTTAAGTTATGTTTCTTGGGCTTAGTGATTTAGAAAGCTAAAAAAATAAGTAATAAATATTTATTTAATAATTTTTTTCGGACCGAGGTAAAATTTTGCGTAAAAACTCAAACAAAAATCAACAATATACCTGCTACTTTTTAAGGTTACACCGTGCGACAAAAATCAAAAAATTTTCAAACACACGAAAAAATCTATATACTTGCGAAACTAGG
Organism: Melieria picta; assembly: GCA_964056695.1. NCBI lineage: Eukaryota > Metazoa > Arthropoda > Insecta > Diptera > Ulidiidae > Melieria > Melieria picta. Next base: position 46,520,217 of record OZ057399.1, read on the forward strand.
GGCCAAATGTAGTAAAACTGCGTTTTTAGTTTTTCTCTCTGACGTCAGGATTTTTTTTTAAAGGACTTTGAAATTTCAAGGACATGTTTATTTCAAGGAATTATTTCAAAAATTGAGCGCATTCTAGAATAACAGTATGGGTATCAAATGAAACAGAAAAATCCTTAGAATCTTAGAAAATTTAATGTTTTGGTGCAAAAGGACAAATAGGTATTAAAAATGTCCTTTTGAAACTTTATCCTTGAATATCCTTGGAAATTCCGAAAAACTATTGGAAAAAAAATTTGAAAAAAATATATCTTAAGAACTAATATGTACACTATTACATCCTTGAATTTCGTCCTTCTAACTTTATCAGTTTAAGATATAACAAATTTAATGTTATAACAATTTTTTACTTATCCTAGAGCATAATTTTTAAGGATTTTCTACTAAGTAAATGGTCTATACATTATTAACAAAAATTATCGCCAAAAAGTGAATACAAATATGTAAATGTAATTTAAAAAAAATAAAACTTCATTACTAACAATCGGTGTTAAGCATCCAGCAATTTTATAACGCCACTACTATCGTGGGTGTAATACACCCAGTTACTTTTTAAAACAATTGTATAAAAGCATCAGCTTTATTTATGCAACTGCAATGTACTCTAAAACCTTCAGAAATATGCAAATGTGGATTACATTATAACTTTATTTTGGTTTTGGTTAAAAAATCTATATTTTACTAAGAAATTGAACTCACAGGGTGGATTCCACCCTGACGATAGTAATGGAGGGTTAAGTAAATAAAGAACAAACAAACAAACATAGCATAAATAAATAAATACTTATTAAAAAAAAAAACAATTTATTCATTTTTTAAAAACGTAAACATGAAAAAATCACCCTTTCGTACCTTACTCGCTAATATTCAAAATTAAATAATTTAATATTATATGCTAAAAAAAGAAGTTTATTTACATTGGTGGCATCTAAATTATTCCTCCTTTCACTATATATCTGCTACACAATAAAATGTAAAAAATATTCTAGAAAGTTTCGGTTTCGGCTATTCGGCCATCTTTTGGCCGAAACTGAAACCGAAACCGAAACCACTTATTTGGGCCGAAACCGAAACCGAATATTCGGTCGGACACTAGTTACAACTAAGAACTAACTGGCACCCTGGTGCATAGTTCGCTCATTTCTAAGCGAGTTACCATATAAAAGTATTTTCGAGAAATAAGAAATTTTTCAAAAAAACACTTGAATGCCCTAAGGGATCAAAATGACTCCATAGAGGTTTTTTTAAATTTTATTTTATGGCTTTCTGAAACAAAATTTTCTGCAACTTTTACTATTTTTAAAAACCTAATTGAGAACAAAACTAAAAAAATTATTTGTAACAATTTATTTCCATTTTCTATCAAAATTCAATGTGACCATTTAAAGAAACTTGAATGAAACTTGTTTAGGACTGAAAATGCATATGACACGCCCCTTTAAGGGGGCAGGGTATTTTATAAATAAGAAAATTCTAAAATAATGCAACAAAATCTGTTAGTTTATATATACTTATGACCGAAAATGCGTATGTCATGACTTCTTATCCCATTATGGGCCACATTTACGCATTAATTAGAACTAAAGGTATAATAATCCAACAAAATCTGTTAATTTATGGTTGTTTATGTCCGAAAATGCATATGTCACGCTTTTTTAACCCATTATGGGCCACATAATACGCATTGTTTGGAACTAAACGTAGTGAAAAATAGTCCAGCATAACCCATTTAGTGATAATAGGGCGTTCAATCAGGGTTGTAGAAAGAAATTTTTGGCCTGAGACACGCGAGCTTCTCCTGCTAAGGAGAACCTGCTAAGGAGAACAACCTACTTAACCTCTTCTCTTCTCTCTTCATTTCTCATCAGTGTTGGATTCGATACTCATTATTAGTTGTAAATATCCGTTAAAAATGCAGAATTTTTTAATAAATATTAACTGTTAGTACTCACTTCTGCCCCTTTGAGACTAACTTTCTTGACTACTGGAATAATACGTTCCACTTAATTTCTAACTCCTATCAAAAAAATGTTTTTGTGATCTTATGTCACACAAAAAATAAAAGATAATAAAAAGAACCTTTTTTTTTATTGTCAGCATGTAAAATATAATTTTCTAGATCGAATTTTCTAGATCTTTCCAAATATGAAAAAATCTCTTTCAAGAGTATCTCGGTTTTCTAAATGCAACTTTTTCACTAAAGAGTAAAGATTTTTATATTTTGTATAAAACATTTATATGGCAACCCTTCTTACGTAAGTAATTCGACCAGTTCAAAGTCAATAACAGTTTTTTGATTCAGCGAATTCCATATCAAATTTTATTTCAATAGCTCAACTAATGCAAGAGTTACTAATCGACCGGTTTATATGTTTGGTAGACAGACATAGAGACAGATTCTTCAAGTGTAGGGCTGCCACAAACATGCAGTAGGAACAAACAGAAACCTCTTAGGAAATTTTCTTAAATTTTATTTCAAAAACTCGACTCACAGATACCTGAAAAGACTTTCTACTAAATCTTAAAAAAAAACTGAAATTTCCTCCCAAAAAAATCTCAAAAAAATTTTTTTAACTTCTCATAAAAAATAAAAATATATATTTTTTATTGCAGCCTTTTTATTCATTCAGCTTCAGCTTAAAAACAACTTTACACAAACAAAACACATAAAAAAATTAAATTGGTATGAAATTCGCTTTTGTAAACTTCTTTCATTCATTGCACAAATTATACACTTTGAAGCATACAATTTTATTAAATTTAATTAGACACATTAGCTTTCAATATTCAAGGCTTCAATATTCTCCTAAACTTTTTCCTAAACAATTCTTCCTTCTAAAAATTATCCTAAAATTTAATTAGACACTTTAGTTGTCAATATTCAAGGCTTCAATATTCTCCTAGACTTTTTCGTAAACAATTTTTCCTTCTAAAAATTATCTTAAATGTCAAGAATCTCCTAAATCTAGGAGGAAATCTCCTGATCTGGCAACACTGCACTAATTAGTACGTCTGATAGATAAACTTGGAAACAGATTCTTCAAGTATAGTTCCACTAATTCAAAAGAATAAAACAAGAGTCGTCGAATGAAAATAATTTTATTGAGTCTCCCAATAAAAGTTAATAACTTAATTTTGAAATAAAACGCATATTTAATGAGTGAGTGATGATATTTTTATAACAATGTAAGGTAGACACATTCCGATTAAATATGCAATGAAATATACGGCAAATGTCCTTTACGACTTTGATCACAGGTCTGTGTTGTTTTTAAATTTTCGATGATATTTTCATAAAAAGTTAGACCAATCTTATCGATAAAGCCTTGAATCTGGATTTGGTTGAGTTCTAGATTTGTTTTTGGTTCATTCGCATGAACTAAAAGTTTCAGAAAACTTCAAATAAATAAATTCGTGGCCAGTGGACATTGAACTTTCGAAAGATGATTCGATCTGAAAATCGCTGCTTCTATAAATCGATTGTCTTCGCAATGGTAACGCGTTCGTTCTTTTGTATAAAGCTCCATTTTCCAATTTAAGACGACAAAGATATGACAAAAATTTTGCATATTTGCAAAAAAAAAATTCCACAAAATTTAAATCATTCGTTTTTATGGGGACACCTCAGTTGTGAGTGAAATCTAAATCCAATATACTTTGGATTTAAATTGTATTGGTGTCTCACTTTGGGCTCTGACCAGAACCGAATCTTTTTATTATATTTATTAATTTTATAGGTTAGGCTTGCAGAGAATGTTTAGATATCCAGAAGATTACACCGTGCGACAAAAATAAAAAAAAATTTTCACACCGGAAAAAATCCATATGGGCGTAAAACTAGAGACCAAACAGTAATACTGTGTACTCAGTTTTTCATTTCTACATCCTTTGTCCTTTTAAAAGGAAAAAAATAGAAAAAATACTTATCCTCGTTAGAATATGGCGATATGTATATCAAATGAAAGAGGAAAGGCTCAAGAATTTAAATAAAATTGATTTTTTATCTATTTGTAAAAAATGGATATGAAAAAGATCCTTTGAAAATTTTAAACCTTTATATCCTTGCAAATTTACATATAATTTTCTTAAAAAGTAAGTATGTTAAAACCCAAAATCTCCTTAATCACGTGTCAAAATTTCATTATTCTCGCTTCATTGATTTTGTATCTCTTTATGTTTTAAAATACTGATACTCAAATGAATTAGAATTTTTGTACTTCATTAGAATTGCAGCTTCACCTTTTTTTTAATAACTTTAGAACCAATAAAGTTAGAGTAATGACATTTTGACACGTGATCAAGGAGATTCGGGGTTTCAACATACTTACTTTTCAAGAAAATTATATATACATTTTCAAGGATATAAAGGATTAAAATTTTCAAAGGACCTATCTCATATCCTTTTTTTACAAATAGATAAAAAATTAATTTTATTTAAATTCTTGAGCCTTTCCTCTTTCGTTTAATATACATATCGCCATATTCTAACGAGGTTAAGTATTTTTTATATTTTTTTTATTTTTTATCCCCTTCAAAATGTTGAAGTCCTTTTAAAAAGACAAAGGATGTAGAAATGAAAAACTGAGTACGCAGTATTACTATATTTGGTCTCTTGTTTCAGGCACATATGGATTTTTCCCGGCGTGAAAAATTTTGTCGCACGGTTTTCGATTCGAACTGAATCTTCTTATTCTAAATTTTTTTTATAGGTTAGGGTAACAAATCATTTTCAGAAATCCAGCAGATGAGAGCATTTATCACTCTAACTGCTGAGAGAGAAGTCGAAGAAATCAAGATTTTTTATACATATTTGGTATTGTCTGATTTTAAGGTTTGAACTAGTCCAACGAGAGTCTGACCTAACCCAACTTTTCGTGTTATGCGAATTCATGGACGAATAGATCTGCCAGCTAATTCTTAATTCACTGTGTAGAAATCTCTAATGGAATAATGATTCCACCACAAGTTGACGTCTTCCTGGGCCGCAGAGTAAATCAAGTGCCACAATTTCTATATCTACGTTCCAGTTCTACGATGCTCACATTGCGCCTCTGTTGTGCCTTGCTTCGAGTAAATTAGATAGTGCAACAATAACAACAGCATCAAATAACGCAAAGGAATAAGTTGAAGAAATTCAAGGAAAAAAACCCAAGGAAAAAGTGAAAATATTTTCAGCACATTTTAATTATAGCGACAAGAAATAAAATTGGCTCAAAAAGCCAGTGGAGGCGGCCGACGCAGCAGGCAGTGGAGTGAAGTCGATTGGAGTGGCTTAAAGTGGAATGGAGTGAAGTGGAGTGGAATTGGCCGATGCTACACGAGCGCAAGGAAGATGCATGCGCCGTGTATGCACGAACGGCTCCACATGTGTGCAGCACGCATGCACGCACACAGCGACAGCGCAGCGCACGAACGACCAAATCGAAACGCAACCGGCCCCGTCGCCCACTTCGTCGGTTCGTATACTCGTTCAATCAGGCAATGGCAACAACAACACTTGCATAAAAGGAGCGCGCGAGCAGCGCTCCAACGGCATCGACAGCATCGAAGAGAAAGCGAACAAAGGCAACAAAAGCTGCTGGTGGTGCGAGTGGATGCGCCACTGGAGTGAAGTGGCACCGAGTGTGTGGCGCAGTGTGGTGTTTGTGCCTGGAGTGGAAGCCGGTTTATGTGCTGCCACTACACACACACACACAATGCGTCTGCGACTGTGTGCGGCTGCATGCACTGCTTTATATGTGTGTGTGAGAGAGAGAGAGAGAGCGCGAAAAAAATGTATCTGTGTGTATTGAAAGCGGGGTATGCGGGTGGACTGACTTTGCTCAAAACGAGCGTCAGCGACCACAGGCCGCCGCTGAACGTGCAACGACGACCGCGCAATAAGAATGCGCACTGTGCCAACAACAACAACAACAACAACCATATTACAGATTACAAGCGCACAGAGCATAGAGTCAGATAGAACGTCGATATTGAATTGCTGCGACCACACTTCTCCGACCATGCAAACGTGCCCCAATCGTGTGGAGAGTGGAGCATGTAGAATGCGCTCTCTCTCTCTCGGACAGCACGAAGCCGAAATGTGTGTGTGCACGATACGAAAAACACGAACTGAAAATCGTGCACTTCACTTTGACAGTGTGAACAATGGAAGCGAGAGGGTTTTTGAGGGGACAAGAGGCCCCACTCTACCAGAACCTAGCAAGCTTGTTCTGTAAACACTGCAATACAGATGTTAGTTGATTCGATTAAGTTGCTTACGGGTTAGTTTATTTGACCCTATTAACCCGGTAATGCCTAACGTGACCATATGGTAGCTTCATATTAAATCGCTCAAAAAATGTTTGCGCAAACTATGAAAGAAAAAGAATTCCGGCATCTGAATGTGCCGAAAGTGCCCTTTTCTTCCTTTAGTTTGTTTTCTTTTCTCATAACAGAATTTCTACTCGGAAATTTTAAATCTATTAGAAGAAGTGATAGAATGGAATGGGACAGAGAAAAAAGTGAGCTGATTTTGTGGAAAACAAGTCATATTTTTTTTAATCACAACCTACGACAGAAGAAATATATTGTTTTTAAAAGAAGAATTCTTTTTAAAGTTGCCGCTCCTGAAGAACCATTCAATGAATTAAGAAGTTTGTTTCCATTTTATTATTTTCTTATCTCCACAGCTACAGCAGGCATCAATGGAAGAGAGACGCCAGTTGATGAGACCAATAAGTTGCCGTATAGTGATTTGACTTGGACACAGCATGTATAGGGTTTATTCATAGATAGATTAGGCCATATTGCCTTCAAAAGTGCTGCCCATGCTCCTTTTTTGCATTAGGAAGATTTAATTTCTTCTTTTAAGTCTTTCTTTCTACAAGCACAGAGCTGATATTTTTTGTTGTTTAGAAAGAGAGAAATACTTCTTATAATGCAAAGCATAGCGGTGGCTCTAAAAGGGTGTAAAGTTTAGAAGACAGCATTGTAAAGGCATAAGGAAGATTAATATCAAAGCTAGCAATGAGTTTTTTTACCTTTCTCGACCGCTGATTCATTACAATCTACTCGAACTTCTATAGTATGTGTAAAGTTTTTAAAAACTTCATGAGGCACACAATCAACTGTCTATTCTTTCATTTCCTATGCGTAACATCGACTCTTTAATTCGCTCGTCCGAGATTTCTTTAGTTCATTGTAGCATCAGGCATTCTTTTTTAATTATACTTTTACAAAATGTGTAACAATTTTAAAAACTTTACTTAACTACACAATTGACTTTATATTCTTTCATTTCCTATGCTCAACATCGATCCATCAATTCTCCTGTCCAAACTGTCCAAATTTTCTAACCTTCATTGCAGCATCAGGCAGTCTTTTTTATCGTTAGACTGTCAAATCTGGTTGAACTTCTATAAAATGTATAACGTTTTTAAAAACTTCATGAGATACACAATCAAATTTGTAGTCTTCCATCTCTTCCATTGACTGATCGGTTCTGACGTCCAAGTTTTCTATCATTCATTTCAGCATTACATTTACTGTCTTAAGGTCAGACTATTAAATCTAGCTGAAGTTTTATAACTTGTGTAATGTTTTCAAAACTTCATAAGGCAACCAGTCAACTTTTAAGTCTTCCATCTCTTATTCCAGACACTGCCTCATCTGTTCAACCGACCAATCCATCGATTCGATCGTTCACTTCAGCATCAGGCTTTCTGTTTTGGCGTAAAACTGTTGAATCTAGTTGAACTTCTAAAATATGTGCAAACATTTTTAAAACTTCATTGGGGTGCCTCATGAAGTTTAGACTTTATGTGTATATTTCTTTCTCTTATGTCGAACATAGACTCAACGGTTCTGTAGTCCGAGTTTTCTATTTTTTATTTCAGCATCTGGTTTCGTTCTTAAACGTCAGATTGTACTCATTCTCTGTCTGTTGCCATCTTCCGACATAAGTACCTAACAATATGTATTTCTTTTCTACCAATCGATTGTTCTTACCATTTATTTATTTGTTGCGATGGTTGCCTTGCATATTTTTTTCAAAAAGTATACAAATGGATTTGGTTACCCTCAAAAATGGTTTTATTGTTTTTCAAAGTATTCTCCATGAAGATTGATAAAATTTTGCATGTGTTCAAACCAATTGTCGATACCACTCTGATTGAGATACCTTCAAAATTTAGTTTTTGAATGCTTTAACAGCATCTCGAAAATCGTTAAAACTTATGCATTAATTTAACTAATTGTTATACAACTTTAAAGAAAAAAGAAGATTTGAAAAATAAATACATCTGAGACTATAAGTAGTCTATTTACTTATTTGTTTTTGATAAAATAAAAATAAAAATTAAAATAAAAATTAAAATAAAATGAGAAATAAATCAGTACTTACATTTTTATAGATTTTTAATTTATATTTGATTTATCTTTTTTATGTATTTTTTTATATATTTTATAAATTAAAACAATAATAATAAATTAAAAAAATAATAATGAATTAAAATAGTAATAAATTATAAATAGTTAATCAATTAAAACAATTCTGTAAATATTTCCACAAAGACATTTTCGATTAATATTGTTTTGAAATGCCCCGAAAATAGTCTCGAAGCAACGCCACTGCACCGCACGAATTGAATTGGAATTGGGGGAAAAAAGCGCGCCGCATACCGCACAGAATTCGGAGTCGGGCGCGCGCCAGAGAAACGCGCGGCAAGGTGAATGATTAAGTGAGGGCGGGGGTGGGCGGCTGAGGGCTCCTGTGGCGGCTGTTACGTGGGGCATGCAACGCATGCATGCAACCATAAGCGACTACTTGAACATCACCTCGTAGCGGCGGCAAATGAGCGCGGCCAGCAGAAGAGAGTGAGAGAGAGAGAGAGAGAGAGAACGCTGGCCAGGGAGACAGCGTGCGGCGGTGGCGCTGCGAGAGCGCCACACATGCGAAGTGAAGATACCGAATGTTTTTTGTTGTCCTATAAGTAATGTATAAAAGTTGACTGTTGCTGTTGTTGTTGTTGTTGTTAAGTACACAAGTGCATGCAGTGCATGTGCACACGGCAGGGAGTGCGCTTCTGTGCGAGTGTGTGTGTGTGTGCATGCAAAAGATACACAAAATGTGTGCGCTGATAAGATGGCAACTGAGTAAATGAGTGTCGTAAGCGCCAGTGCAGTGTGAAGCACTTGCAACATGCATTTAGACGCATGACGGACACTGCATTCAGGCTGCTGTTGCTGTTTAGTGTCGCGCCCCTCCCTTCGGTGCCGCTGTGCAACAACCACACTTGCACTTGTATCTTGTAGATACTTTTCATTGCTGCTGTATCTGTGCACAACTACAACAACAACGGGGCGTGAAAAAATATTGTATGCTGCTTGTAGCCTCCGCTGCCTTCGCTGTTCGTTGACCGTTCGTTGCCTGCTGCCGCTCTCGTCGCCGCCGCCGCCCCCGTCCCGACGCAACACAACTCCAAGCGACTCTATGCTGCTGCTGCTGCTGCTGTTGCTCCCGGCTGCTGCTGGCTGCCGATTTTTATTTTTCTCCTTTGCAAGCGTCGGCGGCCGTTTTCGATTTTTACCGCGCTCGCCAGCTTCAGTACGTCGTTCACATTTAATCCGTTCGGTAGGGCTGACACGGTTCCTGTTTTTTTTTCCTTCATACATACAACAACAACAATTTCCACTGGCTTTTTTTTTCGCTGCCTGTAGCAGTTTTTCGGTGCAACATCTTTTTGTGCCGCCGCTGCTGCTGCTGCGTTCGATGTTCGTGTGGCTGGCTGCCCGACTGCCTGCCGGGCTGCTTTTTGGGCGCTTGGTGTGGGGGAGGGGGGCAGGGGGCGCTGAGAGACGCACTCGCGACACCGGCGCGCGCGCCAGCAGCCGCAGCTGCTGAGCGGCCAGGGGTCGTGCGCGCGCCCCTTCAACAACAACCACAACGAGAACGGCAAAAAGAACAAGACAAGACTGACACGACGTCGTGCTGGTCTTGAGTACAGCGCGCGGCCGACGAGTGCAAACGCTTTGTGGGCTTTTGCTGCTGCACTCGAGCGCATATTTTTTCATAGATATGGCAAACAGTTGGCGGAGCGACGAGGGGGGGGTGGCGCAAAATTTCGGTCGGCACACATGAGGCGCGTTTGTTGCAGCGCTGCTCGAGTCCATGCACCGGCGCAGCGCCCTCTTTTCGGCTGTGTCCAGCTGCCCGCCGCCCCGCAGCTCCAACACCCGCGCGTCGTTCGAACGTGTGTGTGTGTGTGTGCGTGTGTGTGTGGCGCATTGTTTTGTATGGGTATGTGAGTCGTGCGGCGACGGCGGCAATACGCGCCATTTCGGTCGCAATTCTTTTCGCTCGTTTTCGTGCAAACTCGCGCATCGCATCGTATCGCGCCGCTTCGTCTTTTTTCGTGAGCTTTTTTCTTGTGCTTTATTTTTGCTGGTTTTGGCGTTTTTTTCGCTTGGTTTTGGAGTTGTTGTTGTGCTCGTCGTCGTCATCGCCACCGACACCGACAACGACAACGGCAGCACCGATACCGACGACGTCGTCGTTGGCGTCGTCGTCGTCGTCGCTCCGGCTCCGGCGTTGTTGCCGCGCTGTCGCCGTAGCCGCTGTAGTCGTCGTTGTGGGTTCTTGAGTGTATGCAAAAGATTTTTGCACATATTCATCTTTTTGGCCGTTTTCGGTGCGTTTCGTTGTGGCGCTTCAACAATTTTTCGCTGAAGCAAGAAAAGAAAATTTTTTATTCAATTTTTTCGCTGCTGCTTCTTCTTCTTCTTGCCGGCCATACACTTGTTTGCACTTGGCTTTCTTTGCGTGCGATGTGAAACGAGCAAAAATTTTCTTCAAGACTGGCGTAATTTTTTTCGGGGGTCTTCGGTTTTGGCGCGTTGCGAAAAACGTTACGAAAACTAATCGAAACGCGCGAAACGTCTCGCAAAATCGCAATTATCTAATTTTTTTGTATTTTGTGTGTTTGTGTGTTTTGTTCTTGTGGTGAAAACAACATTGAAAAAACAAAATCCAATGAAATCAAATCAAAAAAGAATTGACACAAACCGGCAAAGCGCAATGCGCCGCTCGAAGAATTTGCCGCGCAACTTGTAACAATCGCGTTGCTGATGTGCGATTTGACGTTTCTTAGTGCACGAAACGCAGACAAAAACATCACTTTGCCGGGCGCCGTCTCTGTACGCGAGCGCGCGCGTTAGTGTGTGTGTGTGTGTTTGTGTGTGTGTTTTGGCGGGGGCGCCAGTAAAGGCATTAGAAACTAAACAATAGCAGCAACAGCACCCAACAACAACTAAACTAGCATCAACAAGAACAACAACAACAACAAGAACAACAGTGACAATAGAACATTTGCCTTTCGGATATCGATGGCGCGCACTGGAGCGCGTAATCGGCCTGCAACCGCTGACAATTTCGTCGTTCCTCTTCCGCTCGTGCAAACGTTTTGCACCTTCGCCCCCCTTCTCGATCCCTTCGGCAATTCTAATGCCTTTGGTGTTTCGCCGCCGCGCCGCTGTCTTATTTTGCCTTTTCGCACCCACCCCCCTCTCCGTCTGGCGGTGTTTTGAACTTGAAATTTCCCACTACAGCCGCCCCCCGCAACTGCCGCGTTAGCCAACTAAAAAGTTTGTCAGCACACTTCTCACCACTCTTGATGCCCCGCCCCGCCGGCTTTAGTCGTCTTGATTACTAAATTTGTGTTGAATGTTGTTTTATGTTCTACTACGCAAACTTTGCTAATTGAGTTGCGAAATGCGGGAAGCGTTGCCTGCAATTTCGAGTGTGTGCCAATGTTGTCAAGAAAGAAAAATTTGTTTAAAAAAGTATTTTAAAAAAATTATTGTACTAAACCTAAAAGTGCATTTTTACATTGAAAAAACATACAAATATGCAGTCGAAAAAACGAATTTTCAAGATTTATGCAAAGATGAATCGAATTAATGTAAATGTTGTCAATTATTCACTGGAAAGAAAAACGAGTTGTTGCTTTTAATGCAAAATGTTTACAAATAATTACATTACCATTTGCATGATTTGAAATAAAAGATTATTTATAAATAATAAACAAACATATTTTGTAGGGAGAAGTAACTTTATTAATATTTATAAATAATAAACAGAAGAGAGGAAAGGAAGGAAATATTTGTTTTTTTTTAATATTTGTACATATAAATCAAGCAGCTTTTTTTGAGAGAAATAATGTTTTTAATAATTTTTAAACAATAAACAAACTGATTTTTAGAGGGAACTAGTGCTTGTTTTAATATTTCTTAATAGTAAAAAAATTTTTTTGGAATAAATATTTTTTTTTAGTTTTTAGAAATATTTTTAAACAATAAACACCGATTTTTTGAGGGAGAAATTTTTTATATTTATAAATACTTAATAAACTGATTTTTCAGAAAAGTAATTTTTTATCTATTTATCAATCATTAAAAACAGATTTTTTAGAGAAGTACCTAATATTTTCTTTTGGAATATATATAAATAAAAAAAATTGTTTGGAAGCAAATAAATTTTTCAAATACTTTAAAATATTTATAAATAATAAACAAAAAACTGTTGAGAGCAATACTTTGTTTTATATGTTTAAATAATTTACAAACAGATATTTCAAGAGAATGGTTTCTTAATATTTATAAATAACTTAAAAGCAGATTTTTTGAGAAAACCAATGTTTTTTTAATATTTATAAATAGAAAACAACATTTTTTTGAAGCAAATAGTTTTTTCACATATTTTTAAATATTTGTAAATAATAAAAACAACGATTTTTTGAGAGAAATATGTTTTTTATATTTAAATAATTAACAAACAGATTTTTTGAGAAAAGTATATTTTTTTTATCTATTTAAGAATAACTAAAAAGCAGATTTTTTAGAAAACTAATCAGTTGTTATACTTATATTTAAATAGTAAACAAGATGTTTTTGAACAAATTTATTTTCCAAATGTTTTTAAATAATAACCACAAAGATTTTTGAATATTTCTAAATAATTAAAAACAGATTTTTTGAGAGCAGTAGTGTTTTTCTAATCTATAAGTCTTAGACAAGTCTTTTTTAAACACATACATTTTTAAATTTATTTTTTCTGTATTTTTAAATCGTAAACACAAATACTTTTGAGTGCAATAATTTTGCATATATTTGTAAATATTTGAGAGAAGTACTGTTTTTGTTTTATCTATTTGTCAGAAATTCAAAAACTGATTTTTTTAGAGATGTAATATTTTTTTTTCTAAATATTTTTTATATAGCAAACAAGATCTTTTGAAACAAATAATGTTGTCATATATTTTTCAATATTTTGAAATAGTAAACCCAAAAATTATTTGAGAGATATATTTTCTTTTATATTAATAAATAATTAACAAACAGATTTTTCGGGAGAAGTAAGTAATAAAAAAAAAGAGAAGTAATAAAATAATAAACAATTTTTTGAAAGAAACATTGTTAAAACACAGATTTTTCAAGAGAAGAAATTAAAAATAATAATGAAATAATAAATAATTTTTTGAAATAAACAATTATTTTAAAAATATTTTTGAATAATGAATAAGATTTTTTGGTACAAATAATGTTCAAATATTAAAAAAATGAACAGACCGTTTTCTGGAGAGAAATGTTTTTTTTTTATATCAATAAATAATAAGTTTTTCTAAATATTTTTCAATAATTAAATTTTAGTATTAAAAATTATATTTTTTAAAATTATTTCCATATAACACCGTGCGAAAAAAACGCTTTTGCCGTGATACTAGAGGAGCGTAAAACTAGATATCATTCATGGTAAAATGGCATACTCAGTTTATCATTTTCCTGTCCGATGTCCTTTTTAAAGAATTTTTTAATTGTAAGGATACATATATTTGAAAGAATTTATTTCAACATTTGCCGTTGTGTAATGACACAAATATTGGCATCAAAGGAAATGAATGAACTTGTCACTCAAATATGAATGTAAAGTTTTTCAATTTAACGATTTACGGAAGCTGTTATATGCATAGTTCTATAATTCTTCTAAAGATCTAACTGTCACTACTCCCATCGATGAAATCTCAGAGAATCGAAGGGTTTTCCATTGCACCTCCAGTGAATATTTTTTTAAAATAAAGTTTTTTTAATGTTTGTTGTAAAACTTTCGACTGCATAAAACTTGATTTTGAGAAAACTATATTCTATTTTTTTTTAATTAATAGCATTAATAGAAAAGAAATACAATACAAATTTTAATGAATTCAGTAAAAGATAAGGAAACAGTAAACCAATGCAACATTTTGATTGCAACTCCAGATAAAATTTTTTTTTAATTTTTCCACAACTTTCGACTGCATAAAAATATGTACATATTTTTTATTACATTTTTTGTTATATATTATATTTTTTTTAATATTCATAAATAATTATAATGGCAAGTAACACTCCCAATTGCGGCAAGTTTTCTAAAATCGCAACTCAACTTGTTGTATGATCACAAAACCCAACAAAAAATGTCTTATTTCTCATTTCAGGTGCTTTTTGACTGTTTGGAACCTTTTTAATAATTACGTTGAAACGTTGTTGATTCTTATTAAATATTGTTTTGTTGAATCTAAGGGACACAAAAGCAAAAACAACAAAAAACAAACCAACAAGAATACAAACAAACTTATGTGCAATCGTTTTGTTTTTTTCGACTTAATTAAATAATAATTTGTAAATAACTTAATTTTAGTTTGTTTTTAAATATTAAAAAAGTGTAAACATAAAAACAAAAAAAGGAAACATTTTATGCAAACAGGAACGCTAAATTAAAAAAGAGAAGCAAAAACAAAAAAGTAGTTTTCTTACATTAAGTTCCAATACAAAAAAAGTGATTTTCCGTTAGTTTCTCAAAATTTAACAAACAAAATTTACAACAAAATTTGGATTACAACTGCAACTACAACTAATAATAACAACAACAACAACAGCAACAGTAACAACAATAACTACAACAACCACACAAATACAATACACAACCGCAACAACCACAGCTGCAGCGAGAAAAACTGCAACTGCAACAACTACAACTACATCAATAACAACTACAACCACAACAACAACAACCAATCAACCAACCAATAAAAAAGGATATATTGCAACTACAACAATAAAACAACAACCGTAACAGTAATAAAAGCGAAATAAAACAAAAACAAACAAATAATAAAAACAACAAAAATAAAACAAAACGCAAAACTACAAACAACAAAACTACAGCCGCAACTACAACAACAATAGCAACAACAATAGCAATAAAATAAAAACCATAAACTAAAATCCGAAATAACTAAGCAACCAATCAATCCAGCCAGCCAACCCAACAAACAAACAATCCAACCAACAACAAACTAACCAACAACAAACCGATCGCGCAAACAACCCAAAAAATCTTTCGATAACGCCGAGCCTCAAAATTTGTGCAGTAAAATAGTAAAAACAACAACAGCAGCAATAACCAACATAACAGCGAATAGTCTTGAAAATAGCAACAACAACAAATATAATAATAGTAAAAAATCAAATAACATAACAACCGCAACAGCAACAACAACAACCGCCAAAAGAAAATAGTCTCAAAATTGCAAAAGCCAACAGAAAATCGAAATAGCCAAAATTTGTTAAATTTTATGCGAATTGGTTTTTTCGGAAAGCGAAAACAAATCGTCATTTGTGGAAAATTCAAATTTTATGAAAACTTTTAGTTCGGTAATTTTTCATGTTTAAATTATGTTGAGAACTGTTCCGAACACGAGTGTTTAAAAAAAGCAAAGCAAAAGCAACAAAACCAGAAACAAAAAGGAGCAAAAAACTGAATACAACACAGAAAGTTTGATGGAAAACAACAACAACAACATCAACTAAACAAAACCACAAAAAGACCAAAAGTGTGTGGAAAATTATTAAAACGGCCGCCAAAAAATTGTTGTAGCTAATAAGCTGAAATTTGGCTAAAAAGGTTCGAATTCTAAGAAAACAGAAAATTTTCTAAGGCCAACGAAAAGATTTCGAATGCATTTCGCCAACAGAGAGCGAAGAAAATTTCACATTTGAATTTTTGTGTGTGTCGAAGAAAACGAAAAAAGTGAAGCCAGCAAAAAGGCAGAAAAATTGTTCATAAAAAATCGATTCGAGATATCGAATTCGTTTAGAAGTCAAACACAGAAATTAAGCTCAAATACATTCAACTAGTGGCAGCAGAAAGCTTCTTCGCAGAGTTAGTGTGAAGCGAAGATACAGCAAAAAATAATAAATTAAAAAATACAAAAATTAAGAAATTAGCATCTCTTGGACAACATTTTAGTGTAAGCATTAAAAAATTATATATTCTGGATTTTGAAAACCCAAAAACAAAACAAAAATACATACGAAATACAAATCAAATCAAATCAAATTATTGTGGCACAATAGTTTCGGAACAATAACATATTTAAACGTATATATTATATGAATATGAATTAATAATAATACTAAAAATAATCGACAACAACAAGAAAGCATCAACATTTTACTGCATCAAACCGAAATTTGGACAACATTTAGCAGCGCCGCAAAATTGTAATCGCGCCAAATCGAAAACTGCTGACTAGCAAAAAATTCGCGTTGGATTATTTTCGGATAGAAATTGGTAAGTGGCAATTTGTATGTATGTCACAATTTTGATGTCACATTCCTGGTGTCACATATTTGAAGTGACATTTTTGATGACACCATGTGACACGCTCACTAGACATGATTTAGTGTTGTATGGAGGTTTTTACTAGTGAGTTCTGGATACTCCAGAACCTTGGGGTTTATGGGCCAAAAAAATTGGGAGACTATGGTGAGGTTAAATGACGTTGCATCGAGGCCGAAGTTTACAAAATTGATAGAAAATTCAACAAACTGCTTGACAGCTGTTCTGAGTTGGTTCTTATAGGGTTAAAATCTGACCCTCACTAATTTTACCTTTCGAATGCTTGTTCTCGAACATACTCACCCTCTATGTCCAACCCTTAACCCATTTCGTACCTTTGATTCCTTAATGAATCATAGAAATGAGTAATGTTTGCAGTTTTTTTATTGCAACAAACTTGTGTAATCTAAAATTTAGAATTTTTGTATTATTTTGAGATCTATTAGCTATTAAATAAAATATATTTTTGCCATGCCACGCCTTCGCTATTAAATATGGGCGGACGTTAAAAAAACTCATATGTAAAACTTTTTCTTAAATTCTTTAAAAATACTAAAAATAACTAGATTTGAACAAAACTGACACCGAACGATTGCAAAGATACTGCACTAATTTTGTATTACAATAAAATTTGTTTAGATCTGTTAACCCATTTCGTATCATTGCTTCGTTAACGAATCATAGAAATGTGTAATGTTTGCAGTCTTTTTGTGGTACGATAAACTTTTTTTTTTTATTTATTTATTATATTTATTTATTATACTTAGATCAATTGGCTTTTTAATAAAATATTTGTTTACCATGCAACGCCTTCCCTATTAAAGATATACAACTTTTTCTTTAAATTTTTCCTTAAATTTTTACAAAATACTAAAAATACCCATATTTGTACAAAACTGACACAAAAAGATTTGAACAATGCCACACTAGTTTTGTGTTATAATAAAATTTGTTTATGTAGATCTGTTAACCCATTTAGTACCTTTGCTTCGTTAACGATTCATAGAAATTAGTAATGTTTGTAGTTATTTTTTATAACGATAACCTTGTGTAATCTAAAGTTTTTGTTTTTTTTATTTATTTATAATATTTAGATCAATTGGCTTTTTAATAAAATAGTTTTGATTTAAAGATGGGCGGGCGTTGAAAAAAACTCATATATAAAACTTTTTTCTTAAATTCTTTAAAAATACTAAAAATAACCAGATTTGTACAAAGCTGACACAAAATGATTAGAACAATGCCACACTAATTTTATATTATAATAAAATTTGTTAGTGTAGTTTTTTTAACCCATTTAGTACCTTTGCTTCGTTAACGAAAGAAATTAGTTATGTTTGCAATTTTTTAATTATGATAACCTTGTGTAATCTAAAGTCTTTGTTTTTTATATTATTCTTAGATCTTTTGGCTTTTAAATAAAATATTTGTTTTCGCTATTATAGCTGGGCCATGAAAAAACTCACATTCCCAATTTTTTTTTTAAGTTTTTAATGACTAAAAATAACCAGATTTGTCGAAACCGGCACAGAATGATTAGAAAGACAAAATTATAATTTTTGTACTACAATAAAATACGTTTACATCTGTTCAGATGGGCCACAGAGGGCGTGAAAGTGTTAAACAAAATCAAAATTTAATCTGGGATTACGGACAATTGCCATCATCGATGTTGCTCAAACTCATTTTCCGTGGCTTTTTTCACATAATTCGCCCTCCTATTATAAAAACTTTAAAATGAAACCATTCTCAATATATACAAAATGAATGTTTTCATTAAATCTACTCCCACAGCTCCAGGGTTATCCCAGACGTACCAAATGTAATACTGACCGCCATTTATTTTCTATATCCTTAATCTATAACTGTTAAGGGATCTGCCATGCAAAATAACTTGTCAATGTAATAGTTAAGTGAGCAACATTGTATATCGGAAACTGCTAAACCGATTTGAATGATTTATTCAACAATCAGTTAAATTCTTAAATGCAAAAAATACAAAATTAAAGTTCGAAAATTTACAACCAGAGGTCGTCTCTCCTACAAAAGAAGTTGAAAAGATATGAATTTTTGGGTTTCTACAAAGCACAAATCAAAATGTATGGTTGAAATCACATTTCAAACAAAACTGCAATATTTTCAAATATAATTGCAATCTTCAAATATAATTTTAATCTTAATTATGATCCATCCAGCGCCAATCTATTCACTTCATTGTATCAGGTGTACAACTTTGCTTCCGCCGTTTTCCGATAGGTGGCTGTACCGGCTGAGGCTGGTTGAAATACATAGATGGTAATGCCTTTAAAGTGAGTGTGGACAGTGCCTAACGAATTGTCATCGCCGTTTCAGTGACAGTTGTTCTTGTTTTCGTATTATTCACGCTCGAAAATGTCCGTTTATGTGCCCAATTCTCGCCATTTGCGGGAAGTTTTACTTTTCTGTTACAATTCGCAAAAAAATGCAGCTGAAGCGCATCGAATGCTCTCAGAAACTTACGGTGATGCTGCTCTGAGTGAAAGAACGTGTCGGGAGTGGTTTCAACGTTTTAAAAATGGTGATTTCGATGTCGAAGACAAAAATGGTGGTGGAAGAGAAAAAACCTTCAAAGATGAACAACTAGAAGCATTGCTTGATGAAGATTCGTGCCAAACCCAAGAAGAGCTTGCCGAATCGTTGGGAGTGAGTCAGCAAGCCATTTCAAAACGTCTCAAGGCCCTGGGCATGATTCAGAAAGAAGGAAACTGGGTGCCGTACGAGTTGAAACCGAGGGACATCGAGCAAAAGTGGTCAAAAAGTACCTGGAAACGCTGAAATGGGAAGTCTTGCCCCACCCGCCGTATTCCCCAGATGTCGCCCCTTCTGACTTCCACCTATTCCGTTCGATGGCACACGGCCTGGCAGATCAACATTTTCAATCCTTCGAAGAATTGGAAAAATGGATTGCTTCATGGATAGCGTCAAAAGAGGACTCCTTTTTTCGAGCCGGGATCCGAAAATTGCCGGAAAGATGGGAGAAAGTTGTCGCTAGCGACGGACAATACTTTGAATAATACATCTGTAAGCACTTTTTCGCAATAAAGCTTTTCATTTTGGAAAAAAACGGCGGAAGCAAAGTTGTACACCTGATAGCTAAGACTCATTCAGCTCTAGGAATTGACTCCAAGTATTCGATGGTCCTCCTTTCTGCGCCACCTTTGAATCTTCCAGTAGATGGCAGTCCTTGCTAAGTTGTCTCTCTGCCTACGCAGAACATGGCCAATCCAGCTCCATTTTCTTTTCAAATCTCGAGGTAAACTGGTTTTTGCTGAGTTTTGGTTTTGGTTGGTTTGGTTTTCATAGTCAGTTTTTCATTTTCTGATCCGATGTCCTTTGAAAATAACTTTAAAATTTCAAGATTATGTGCATTTCAAAGATTTTTTTTAATATTTTCGGTTATGAAGTGATGATAATATGGGCATCAAATAAAGGGGAAAACTTATACCCTTTTAACTAAATTGTCTATTTTTAACTTTCAAGGCCAAAATATGTCAGTAAGGTGAGGGAAAAATACCCGTTTTGGATCAAACCTCTTAACTTGACTCTTCTAACTTTATTGGTTTAGAGTAAAAAAAAATATGTTTCCATTCTTTAGCAAGAATTAAGATGTTTTCTGCAAATGTATAAAACATGTGAATTTTTAGGACTTTTGCTATGATCTTTTAAATCATTTTCTATACTCAAGTTCTATGAGTCGAATTATGTTTTTTATGTGACAATATGCCACAATGTCCAAAAATAATATTTGCCATAAACTTTTCAGCCCGCAATTCCCATTTAAGAAAAATTAGGTTATGTTTTTATGTAACAAAATCTTTACAAATGACAAAAAATATATCTATGTAATCCAAAAATTTAGCGCATTTAGTAGTTTATTAGATCTCAAGATTGATTTTTTTGTTACGTACTAAAAAAGCACTTAATGTTACTTTTAAAGTTAGCGCTGACCAGATATGCGGAAGTTAGTTTGGAGCAAAACGAATCAGTCAAAAAAATTTGCTTGAATGTCTCTTCTAGAGACAATAGAAGACAGTTCTGTACCTAGGACTGCTAAGAGTTCCTGAGAATGATCTCTATTTTGGCTCAAATTTAATTTTTAAATGTTAAATTTATCGTTTTGTACTAAATGCCCTCTCTTGTTTCTATCCATTGTCCTTCCGCCAACTTTTCAGAGCTTTATACGGTTGATGCATGTACACAATTATATTAAATATATAAAATGCATATGTATAATAATCGTTTTGCTTAAGCTTTATAATTTCCTTCTGTTGCAATCTGAGCCAAGTAGTCCAATGTTGCTCTCACTCTTTTCATCTCCTTAGTTCACATTTAGAAAACTTCTTTATTTTCAATACTTCCTTCTATTGCGATCTGAGCCAAGTAGTTTAATGTTGCTTTCACTCTTTTCATCTCCTCAGTCTTCCTTTATAAAACTTTTGTATTTTTAATGCTTCTTTCCATTGCAATGTAAACATGGTAGACCAATGTTTTTTTTTTTTTTTTTGGACTCGAACAAACGCGCTCTTTCTGTATTTAAAAAACTCTATACAAGTTGGTCGTTGGAATGACATTATTTTATTTCCTTTAGTTACCTTATAAGAGAATTTTGAAAATTCAGCCCAGTACACTACAGTACACTACCCAATAAAAAGATATCTCATTATACTAATGATCCAAATATATCCAAATTTTGGACATTTTTTTGGACTACTTAGTTATATTGTTACAGTATTTTTGTGTAGATATGAAAAAGTGTTTGCATAGGAATAACCTTAATGAGTAACTCATATCAAAAGTATGCAACAAAGCTCAATTTCAATGCACTGCTATCTCCTGCGCATACTAGGAATATGTAAGTTGTTGTCAGAATGGTGTCCTGGGCGCTTGTTGGCGGCCATTGAATTGAGCGAAAAATTTCAATGAGATTAACGTTGCATAGCAACACAGCTGCAGTGCACAGTGGGCTGGCTGTCTGTGGCGGAAATTAAAAATGTAAATTAAACTTGTCATTAATGACAAGTCAAACAAAGCAACTACAATAATGCGCGCAAACAGGATGCAACGGCAGTGCAAGAGAGACAGACACACAGAGACCAAAAGAGCGAAGCGAGGTGGGCGCAAGCGGCAACTGGCTGTAATAATGTTAAATGCAACACTTGCAACGGACACATAGCGCCCAATTATGCGCCGCAAGTGCATATGGCCCACCCGCTCACTTACACATACACACACACACACACACACACACATAACTGTACACGGACAGAGATTACAGGGGTTTTAGCGTGTGAAAGTCTCGCACTCGTTTGGCTCTTAATGCTTTCCCCTACTGAAAAAAAAAAAAAAAAAAAAAAAAACACATAACTGTACAAGCAATAAAAGGATGAGTGCAATTTGGGTAGTTGGCGTTTTTTGGTGAATGGGTGAGGAAAAGGGGGGCAAACGCAGTTGCCAATTTACAATCGGTTGCTGTGGCTACGGTTTTCGCGCGACTGCAGTACACTGGGCACGTTTTTTGTTGTTGTTTTTTTATATGTATGTGTGGTTTTTATTTCATTTCATTTGGGTTTTATTCGATTTGGGTTTTTGTACACACTTTTCTGCGAATTTTTTATAAAGCGCACACTGCCCACACTCACATACACACACACACACGTATAAACATGAATACAACAACACATATGCCAACACCGCCTCATCATCATCAACAGCAGCAGCCAAAGCGACCGCAGCGCTCCGCTGTGCTGCCGATGTCCTTTCGCCTGAGCCCATGTCCACGTACGCCAATTCGCCAGCGCGCTCGCCGGCGGCAATGGCTGCGGCTGCGGATGCGAGTGCGTTGGGTGGCGCTGGCCATGGCTTAAGTAGGCGATGGCGGCTGACGGCTGGTGGGCCACTGGGCTGTCGACTGTCGGTTGCTGTCGATGATGCCGCTGCCGTTGCCGTTAAAATAAATGGCGTCAACTGTACTTTTGCGTGCATGTACTTGCATACAGCCGCCCAAACACACACACACGCACACACGTACCACTGCTTTATATGCTTTTGTTTATATATTTATGCACTGGCGTGTATTTACATAAAAAAACGCGCGCACACATCTGCATGAAAATATAAAAAATTATTTCGTTGCATTTTTAATGCCGCACCACTGTGCGTATTTTTTTTGTAATTTTTTTTTTAGTTTTTTGTTTTTGTATAATATTTCGCATTTGTCCTTTGGGCAATGACTGCGCCCACTGGGCTGGTTGCATGCGTTCGTAGTTGAACGCATATGTGTGTGTGTGTGTGTGTATGTGTGTTGGTTAATATTTTTGCGCACACGACTGAGGATGAGGCGCGCATTTTCCCGATAATTAATTTTCAGCAAATACATTTGCCATCTGCGCGTAATTATTATTATGATTGTTGTTGTTTTTGTATTTGTTATTGTTGCAGCTGCTGTGGGCGTCCTTAATCGCCACCATGGCTCACACACAGTCGCCTCATTACAGACAACCCCCGGCCAACTGCCTGTCCACCTGTAATTTTGTGGAAATGTTTTCTTTATTTTTAGTTTTTTCTTAATTTTTTTTACTGCATGAAATAAAAAAAATCCAGCCCATTCGATTGGCGCACGAACTGCAACGCAGAAAACTGCTTCGATGCTTATATTATATACAAATTTTCAATCGGCCCTGTATACCTGAATGCACTGTATATATATACACATATATCTACTTATATACATATGAATATAATATATGTCCATGCCTTGATGTACTTTGGCATTTACATACTTTGCAGGTGAATGCGTTTTCATCTCCAACACATTGTTGTTGTTGCGGTTTTTTGGTTATTATTATGGCCAACAAAAGCCTTGGTTGCTGTCGATAATCGTTGTTGGCTGTGCACTTTGGACATGTGACATGAAATTGATGGGTTGTCCAGTTAATTTGATGTCATTTTTATTTTAATTAATTAATTTATTTTTTTAAATATCTCACACACCAATGAAATACTATTGCAGCCTTCTAGACTTGAGCCCAAGTTTGTCGGCAGATTTGTGCCAGTTTTGGTTTTTATTAAAAATATGGAATTTTTGACAAAATATTGAATACTCCATAGTGTTCAGTACACCGAAATTTATGAAGATCAGCCCATGCGATTACCAGACCTCTGCCCGATTCCAGTTGAGATGAGACATTATAGAACTGTCTCTGTTGGCCATTAGCTGCCTTTTGTCTATCCCACTTCTAATTCTAATTTTATTTTCCCACTGTAGTACAAAATCCATAAAGATTGGGTCATAAGATTACCAAACCCCTACACGATCTTAGTTGAGAATGGACAGTATTGAACTGTCTTTGTGAAAAACAGTCATTGACTGCGTTTAGTGATCTGTCGATTGCATCTTTAACTTTTTATCCTTCCTCTGTACTCCAAAATTTATTAAAATCGGGCCTTAAGATCACCAGGCCTCTGCCTAATTCCAGTTGAGAACGGAGAGTATTGAACTGTCTTTGTGAAAAACAGTCATTGACTGCCTTCAGTGATCTGTTGATCCCATCTCTAATGCCAACCATTCCTCCTCCTTTGTACTCCAAAATCCATAAAAATTGGGCCATCAGATGACCAAACTCCTACACAATTTCAGATGAGACCAGGCAGTATTTAACTGTCCTTCTGAAAAACAGTCATAGGCTATTTTTAGTGATCTGCCGATTCTATCTCTAATACAAATATTTCTCCTCTACTTCTGTACTTACGAGGCTGGTCTGAAAAGTTTCCATCCTAACAAAGATACAAGACATTTTGTCTTCAAATTTATTTATATTTCTTTACAAAGTCTCCTTATAAGTCTTTACACTTCTCCCGGCAATGCTCCCATCTCTTTAACCCCTCCAAATAATACTCGGCATCTTTGACTGTAAAATAATCGATTGCAATAGTGATTGCGCCCTCATTTGACGAAAATCTCTGTTCTCCGAGCGTAATTTTTAACTTACATAGATAACAAAAAAATTCGCTTGGTGCTAGAACTGGGAAGTAAAGTGAAGGGTCATGCAGTTTAAATCGTAGCTCGTGAATTTTTGCCGTTGAGGCGTGAGACGGTGCATTGTCTTGGTGAAACAAAATTTGCTTTCTTCTGCAAATGTGACCGGTTTTCAATTTCTGTCTTCAGCTTGTCAAGTAATGTTGCAAAGTATGCACTTGTAATGGTTTTTCTTCTTCGAAGTTAATCGACTAAGAAAACTTATTTACTATCCCTAAAAACAGTTGCCATCACTTACCCAGTTGCAAAATACGGGTTTTGCTTTTCTTGGAACCGATTCCTCCATTCAAGTTCCCTGTTTTGACTGCATTTTTGTTTCTGGAGTATAATAGTGTTCAATTTTTTTGACAGTAATTAATTCGCACCAAAACTCTGATTTATAGCACCTAAATTGTACTAACAGAGTATTGGGAATGATCATTCGAAAACGTTTTTGGTCTCATGTCTAAATCTTGTTTCAATATGTGACAAACACGTTCTTTGGACCTTTTCAAAGTCTCTGCTATCTCTCTCACTTAATTCGAAGGTTATCTAATACCATTTGTTGAACTTAAACAATGTTATTGTTAGTGGTTGCAGTTTTTGAACGCTCCAAATGTTCATCGTCTCCCAAACTGGTATGGCCACGTTTAAGTCCAGCTGCAAACAAAAACACTCATATCGATTAAATCAGAACAATGTAAAACAACAACTGTGCATTCAAAATGGCTAAAGTTGGTGAAAACTTTAAAAAAGAGGCACAAATAGATTCCCTACCTTTTGTTGGCGAGTGTTGCCATCTTCATGATGAGGTCGGAAACTTTCTCGATCGTTTCCCCCCATTCGACCCTCGAGTAATGTTTATGTTTTTTTTACTTGTTACTTTTACTTTTATGTCATTTGCAACTTACCTTTTCTGTGAATCAACACCATGCAAACTTGATAAGTAATTAATTGTGTTTTATTCCGCTGAGGCTATTAAAAGAATTGGTTAAAGGCTACTTCGAAGATATAATTTTTCTAATTTTTCTTACTTTTTTTGCATTGGTTCATGAAATTTGGTTACTTAAGTTCAGTTTCTTGCAGGCAACTTTTTAACCCACTACCGCTCAAAGGCAACAAAACTCGCAAATGAAATGTCAAAGATTCAAGATTTTTTTTTTGCAAAACTGGTATTTCGCAATGTGATATTGCGATACTATTACAAAATTCAACTACTAAGTATAGCACGCGAGGGCCGGGAAGAGGACGCCAAGTGCTGCGAATGGCGTTCGGTGAACTGGCGACGAACGCACACACGCACCGCATCGCTGGGCGAGTGCATTGACAGTCGCGTCCTGTCGCTGTGTGCCGCCCTAAAAGCCGGCAACGCGAGCGCCAGCCGCCAAGGCCAACGCACTCGCGCAACGTCGCACATAACCTCCCACTTGTCGCTTTGGCTTGAGGTAGGTGAGGTGGCTGCGTGTGCGTCCGTTTTTCGGTTGTTTGTTGCCGGCGCTAAAGCGGCAAAAACCTCTATGCGGCTGACGCGTGTAGCGCGCATTTGCAGCTATCGCATTTGTTGGCGTTCGTTGTTGCTGTTGTTGTTGTTTTGTTGCTACTGTTTTTGGCACATTTCACTACGTCGCTGGTTGTGTGTATGTCTGTGCGTTTGGCTTGTTTCCGTTTTCCGCTAAGTCTGTGACGACGCTGAATGTTGTATTGTTGTGTGTGTGTGCCCCGAACTTTCACTTTGCGTGCGTCGGCGGTCCGCCAGCGTCTCGGGCTCATGTGGCGCCAAATTCCCGCGTAGCGCTTCGCTTGGTTATTACTTTTTTGCTGCTTGTTGTTGTTGTTGTTTTGGCACTAAACACCGCGATGCGGGTTGGTGTTGCCAGATTTATAGAAATTTGTAGTTTGTGAAGATAAATATTTTCAGATCTATATCTCTACCCTTATCCATACCCATATCCATATCCATATCCATATCCATATCCATATCCATATTCATATCCATATCCATATCTATATCCATATCCATATCTATATCTATATCTATATCTATATCTATATCTATATCTATATCTATATCTATATCTATATCTATATCCATATCCATATCCATATCCATATCCATATCCATATCCATATCCATATCCATATCCATATCCATATCCATATCCATATCCATATCCATATCCATATCCATATCCATATCCATATCCATATCCATATCCATATCCATATCCATATCCATATCCATATCCATATCCATATCCATATCCATATCCATATCCATATCCATATCCATATCCATATCCATATCCATATCCATATCCATATCCATATCCATATCCATATCCATATCCATATCCATATCCATATCCATATCCATATCCATATCCATATCCATATCCATATCCATATCCATATCCATATCCATATCCATATCCATATCCATATCCATATCCATATCCATATCCATATCCATATCCATATCCATATCCATATCCATATCCATATCCATATCCATATCCATATCCATATCCATATCCATATCCATATCCATATCCATATCCATATCCATATCCATATCCATATCCATATCCATATCCATATCCATATCCATATCCATACCCATACCCATACCCATACCCATACCCATATCCATATCCATACCCATATCCATACCCATACCCATACCCATACCCATACCCATACCCATATCCATATCCATACCCATATCCATACCCATACCCATACCCATACCCATTGATAAAATAATACATTACTCGAGACGCGGTTAGCGTGGAGAGACAAAAGAAAAAACCCATACCCATACTATAAAAGTATTTGTAGGTTTTCAAGCCTCTAGACTCTACGGATTCAGTTGTTGATGTTGATTTGGCAACATCAAAATAACAAAGAGAGAGGTCCTGTAAATTTGTATGCAGCTTTTGGCGTTAATTAGAATGCGCGAAGTGACACTCTCATCAAATTATTCACTCGACTTGAGCAGCAGAGATAACGATTCACAAAAATAAAAACGCAAAACTAACGAATACAAAGTTAATTGAGTTCTCAGAATTGCGTCAAGCTCTGTTGATTTGGCCACACTGAGCAATGAGTAGAATTCTTAACGCTGTTTGTCATCTCTCTGCTGCTCACATGAAAGTGATTTTAAAACATTTAAAATGTTTCTCTATTCGAATAATTTTCCTAGGTATTGAAATACTTAAATTACATTTGAATTAGAGAGCCTCGAAAATGAAAACAAACATTGATTAAAAGTTAATGCAAATTATGATATATGAAGAAATATAATATAAACTATGATTTAGTTAGTTAATAAAGACATTGGAATCCTTTCCCTAAAAGTCCCTTTGGAGTCGATTTCGAGACGTTCCTTAGAGTTTTGGTTTAGGGAGCAACGAGTAACAATTTCATTTCAATTTGTTCATATTTCATGTAACACAGTCACTGTGCATGACCCTGTACTTTCAAATAAATGTCCTTGATATCTCAGTGATGAAATATGCTTGAGCATACAGTCATGGTGCATCTGTCTTATCGTCAGATTCATTCGGAATACAGGGTGGCTTCTATTCCCAACTGATACAACATACACAGCGCATCAACAAAGCTTGCCACACTCTAACGGGTATCACAAGTTGCCATAATAGCCATTGGATCCCAAGTCGAAAATTTGGTTTGATAGATTCAATCATCATTTGATAACATGATCTCAGTTCATAATCAATCTGGCGGATTGCCAGATACATTTAGAATATAGAGTAGTCTCTAACTCCACCGGACACACCCACTGACAGAAGGCACTTGCAACGCTCGATAGGGGATAGGGTAAGGATCTTCATAACTTTTGCGATTCTGTGTTCCATATGAAATTTTTACCTCAACGTCTTGAACAGTGCACTAAGACTGGGGAAGGTGACTCCGCGAAGCACTGATTTGCTTGGGTTGAGATGACTCCGAGGGAAGAGAATGTTCTTTCCTTGATGATATATGAAACCCCAAAACAAACAGAGCATGGTTCAGTAACCAGTATCTGGTTAACCCTTTCACTCTTTTACATATGAAATGTGTATCCGCTTTACAACTATTGCATCACCCTGTAAATGTGATAACCTCCGATAAACTTCCATCCGAAAGCAGAGAACACCGCCCGCATTCCGCGCCCATTCTGCATATATTTCCATTATTGCATTGTAGGCATTGTACCTGCCATCTGCCGGATGTGGCATTAAGCTTGTATTGCAGCCCATTTGACTCAAATACGCTTCACAGGCACACACACACACACACACAAAACCCAATGTGTGTTTGTATACGTAAAGTCAGGCATGTGTACACGAGCGACATCATGACCTCCGCATCAGCCAGCCATCCATTCGTCCCAACTACACCCAAACCCATCCATTATGTCAGCTTGTAGGGCTTGGCAAGCTTTAAGCCTGTGTCGATTAAATATGCACGCACCCATTATAAGTCTTCAATATGCATGAATCCAGTATCGTCACTCCTACTCGCCATTGCCCACCGCCTACACCGCATGCGGTTCGTGTGTACTCTACCAACTGGCAACGAGGCTGCGCAGCGATGACGGCAGCTTCCAGCCATTCATCACAGTGCCTTCTACTGTTTGCCTGCCCTGTTGTTGGTTGATGTGGGATTGCGCTGAGTTACCGTTACGTTTTCGGACAATACCTACCACTGGGCACGAGGATATATTAGAGAATAGCATTTTAATGGCTGTGGTGCGGAAAACATACTTGAAACATTTCGTTACAATTGAATTTCAGGTATTGAGGAGAGCTCACACGTTGATTATCACATTTGCATTGATCTAACAAGATCCACAATGGCAAAACATAAGGTATTGCTGTTGAATCTATCGAGCCATCTTAATCTGTATTTTGGTCCTTCCATGGAAGATTTCTCTCTAACTTCGTCGTTCACTGCTTTTTGCATCGAACGTTTGCTAAATATTCGCTGGAATCTTACCCTAGACACCAATTGCAAAGCCCTAACAGAGTCCAAACCGAAAAAACCATAACGTAATGAGAAATCTATGATGGGATGATTCATGCCTACCGGACTGATAGGACAGATATAAGAAATAGGTATATCACATCGCTAAAGGATCTCTAGAACATCTCCTGTCATGCTATATTAAGAACGCAACTAGCTCATCCAGGTGCTCCCTGTTGTGACGATGGACTATGAAAAGTATTCGAACTAAAAATGTGTTTTTCACTAAACCTCGTTAAAGACGTTCGTGTTGATCGAATTCCTTTATCCAGTATCGTTAGAAACCTCAAAGATCTACGGGTGGCCGACAGGTCAGTCAGTGTAACCTAACCTAATCTTATGGACTCGGGTAATGCTTTGCTTTAACAGACACGATTGCAAACTACAGGTTGATCTGTTGATGGGAACCTTTATCTGGTACCGACAGGTCAGCCAGTGACCCCTAACCTAATCTCATGGTCCCGGTTACTGTTGTGCTTGAACAAATGCGACTTCAAACTCTTGATGGGACATTTTCTATGGACAAGAGACACCAAACTGATCACTCAGAGTGTCATAAGTTCATTGGTCTGTGCAAATTCGAATAGAATCTTCTCACAGTGCATAAATAGTTGAAAAAAAAATGAAAAACGTCTACAAAAATTTACCTATAAATCAAAATGTTTGTACCATACTCGTATGTAAAGTTATACACGATTCCGGTATTAAAAGTATTGTATTGTACAGTACCAACAACAACAATAGCAAAGCATCAAGTAAAACACAGAAGCGCATAAAAAGCGAATAAAAGCTCACTGAACACAAAACAAAGGCATAAAGTGCTGCCAAAGTATGCACTTTTTCCCATAGCATAAAAATAATAACGACGCCAGCAACAAGAACCCCAACAGCGGCAGCCGCATTAAAAGGTGCAAAACGAAGGCTTTCGATGTTTGTTGTTTTAGTTGTTGCTGTTATTTTTTAAAACTTCCTGCTTTGCACAACCGAATGCAGTTTTATTGCATCGTAACTACGCGAAATGCCGCGAATGTCGAAATAAAATATAAATGTGCACACAATGCGCATAAGGATTTGTTAGCTCCTCCGCATTTTACATACAGACATACATATGTTGGCTCCTTGCTAATACTTAATGGGCGGGGAATATGCATGAACCCATTCGGGCAGCATAAAGAACGTTGGGTGTTGCATTGAGAATTTCAGAGACTTCTGTTCTGACAGATGTTTTTACCTAGTATATCGGTTTTTGCTATAACTAAGAGATACGGAAGTTCCGCGTAGTCTAAGGTTGCTCTCTAGGTGTCTATGTTTTTGAGTGTGAGTTGCAATGTTTGGTAGAGGCCTCTGCTGCTCAAGAAACCTGTACTTCCAACTAAGTACTTTCTATTCAAAAGGTAATCACTTCTGAAGAGTTATCTGCTCTTCAAAAAGCCTCTGCTACAACTCCTCAGGAGATATCTGCTCTTCAAGAGGCCTTAATTTTTCAGGAGGATACTGCTTTGCAAGATATCCGTTCCGTAAAAGGTTTATGTTTATCAAGAGGCTCTGTTCGTTACAAGGTATCTTTCGTCAAAGAGAATCTGTTCGTCATAAGGTCTCTTTCTCAAAGGTTTCATCAAAATGTCTTTGGTTTTTAAGAGGTCTCTTTCCTCAAAAGGTCTCATCATGGAGTTTCTATTTTTTTAAAGGTCTCCCTCCTCAAAAGGTCTCATCAAGAGCTCTCTTTCCTCAAAAGGTCTAATCAAGGTTTCTGTTCTTTAAAAGGATTCTGCTTATAAAGAGGTTCCTGCTCATTACGAGGTATTTGTTCATCACGTGGTCTCTTTTCTCAAAGTGTCTCTGCTCATCACGAGGTCTCTTTCCTCAAAATGGTCTCATCAAGACGTCTTTGGTTTTTAAGAGGTATCTTTCCTCAAAAGTTCTCACCAAGAGGTCTATTTCCCCAAAGTGTACCTGCTGACTACGAGGTATTTTTCTTCAAAGAGAATCTGCTCGTCACGAGGTATTTTCCCCCAAAAAGAATCTGCTCATCACGAGGTATCTTTACTCAACGAGAATCTGCTCGTCACGAATATACACATACGAATGAACCAGTATAAATTAGTTTGCATTGTGACTTTGAATCTCTACTTTTGCCCAGACTATGCTTGGGAACCCTGGAGGTGTACATTTACAGGACTAAACGAGATATCGTCGCTAGGACCGAGGTCTTTTTGGAGGTTTGCCAAAAATACTCGTGTAGCCATATCCATCTGGAATTGATAAGAACCCAAGGGCCAGGCCATCACAGTCGGTCACACTCACTTTCCTACTTAATGGTCGTGAAAGATGTGGCCTGTGTTTGAGTGTACATGAGTCTTTGTTTGATATTAGCTTCAATGAGTGCGTTGGCAAATGGCTTCCATCGTCCGCACAAATCGGTCGTTTGAACTTTTTTACGCAAAAAATTAACTCCAACCGCTTTGCATATCTTGCGTCAAAGTTGTCTGCAGACGACAAACATGTGTGGCAAAAATCAAAGACATCGCAAAAGTGGACTTGCTGACAATAAGCGATCTTTGCCCCACAAGCGAATCATGTCAAACGCGACTAATGCAATTACGCTAAATGAGTTGGAGAATGCAATTTAGCAAATTATTAAACGCCCGCGCGATGCCAACAAACGAAGCGACAGCACCGACGCAGCCGGACAAGCGGACAGACAGCACAGCGAGTCGAGTGCAGCTGGAGTGTAACAAAACACCGATTCGAAGTGACATTTACGCAAACACGTCAGTGGCGAAGGGAGACGCGGTTGCAGCATTGGAACAAACAACAAAGGAGGAGAAAGTAAAAGAGATTTGCAAAACTGTGAAATATTTAGAAAATAAATAGCAAGGCGACAAAATGCAACCGTGCGAATTGGAACTCAAACGCGTCAACCCGCAATGTGTCGACGCAAAGTGCGAAAGTGTGAAAAGCGGCAGGGAAACGCAACGTTTTGTGTGTGTTGTGTCGTGTTTTCACATTTGTCACGCAGCACAAAAGTCACAAAGGGCGAACTCACGCACAAACGTGGGCCGCACCGGGCATGGGGCCCCATGAACGACGCGCTGCATCGCGTGGCGTGTCTCTAATAGCGTCATTATGCGAATGCGTGAATAATTCAGTTAAAATGCGCAAAAATGCTACTATTTGTGTAAGCGGATTACGTAGAAAAACGCGACACTGCGACGGATTGTGGGCGGTGCGACGCCGCGAAATGAGGCACCAAAGAAACGCCTCGAAATCGGAAACCTTTGGTTGCCTGCGGAAAAATGTCGTCGGAATTATGGGTCACTGATGCCGCGAGGTTGAGCCAAAAAACAACAGCAACAACTTTAATATCAACAAACTAGTGGCATCGTACGTTGTCAGCGCTCGACAAAACGCTCCCGGAAAAGTGCATAAACGACAACAGTCACGGCTTTTAACCCACTTTTGGGAATTGTGTCACATGTGCGACACTTTGACTTGAGCCACACAAAGCACCGCCGCCATGTCAACACCGCAGCGAGCACGTTGTAAATACCCAACGACAACTGCCAACTCGACGTGTATGACTGCGCTAAGTCGCGGCGCATCTTGTTGTACGAGCGCTCCTAAGGCTACCCGACTTACAAGCGGCCAGTGTACGGATGCGCTTTAGGCAAATTGTTGCATCAGTTTGCCGGCAAATTGAACAAAATCTAAACTTGTTTTGTAAAAACTGCTTAAGTAGGGAGTGAGGTAGAAGTGGGTACTCATTCGGAACGAAAATAGGAAAAATTTGTTAGAGAATATTTGTGTCAGATGTTTCTTAGAGTCTAGAAAAAAAAACAATCTTTTAATCAACTAGCCATAGTGTGCCTGTTTAGTTGTCGGTTCCTTGAATAAAACTTTCGACCATGGAAGGGAAAATTCAGTTTTACAATTCATCCGCAATCATCAAAATTGGATTTGATGTCACTCAGCCAACTCTTGGACAAATTGTCTAGAGAAGCAATTAGACTGTTCCCCAATAAAGCCTTTTGGGAAAGGTTCCTATCTTTTAGTGTAATTTCTAGACAATAATTTGTGAAACACCTTCCGCCAAAGGTTCCAGACTTTTGCCGTAACTTTCCACAAGGAAGAATCCCACAAGAACCCCTGACATTATCCTTAATTGGTTTTCGTTTTTCGATAGATGTCTCTTAAGCAGCTGAATCTCTCTAATACTCCTTTTGGAAAATGGTTGAAGAATTTTGGCATAACTTTTCACAAGGCATTAACTCACAAAGCTCCTTGACGTGATCCTTAAGTGGTTCTCGTTTTTTGATAGATATTCCTCCAAAAGCTTTTGGAAAATGGTCCTTTCATTTTAGTTTACTTTCAAGAAGACAAAGACTTGTAATCTTGCTCCTCATGATTCCTATTTAATCTTTCTGCGCGCCCGTTTCCATCTGGTCACACCAAGAGAACACAGGGCCTCCTCAACTTGGTCCTTCCACCGGAGATACGGTCTCCCTCTTCCTCGTCGACCTCTAACTACTGCATCGAACCCTTTTCTCGCCGGAGCTTCATCGTCCATACGGCAGACATGACCAAGCAAGCGGAGCTTTTTTAGCTGAGGCTTGCTTAAACTCTGCAGAAACTTTTTGCGAGAGGTTTCTCCGGAAGGTCTTTCTTAGTTTCTCATTAGCTCTCTTTTCTGAGAAAATTCCATTTCCTCCAAAGAGGTTCTCTAGTCTTAGTGTTTTAGCGTGAATATTTTCAGGGTAACAACATTTCCTCGTCTTTAATGGTGACTGCTTAGCTTAGTTTTCCAAGGGGACCATCGAAGTGGTTCTTTGGTGGTTTATTTACAGAAGCAAAAAGTTCCTGTCTTTAAGTGTGACTGTATTCTAGTGTAACTGACGAACTTAAACAAACGAAACAAAGCTGCTTCTATGGAAGTGGTTCCTTTTTCGAAGCCCTTCGAGAAAGCTTGCTGCCTCTATGTGTGACTGCCTAGCTTAGTTTTCCAAAAGGGACTATTTCCTGAGACAATGCTGCTTCTATCGAAGTGATTCTTAAGTGGTTTATTTACAGAATCCTTTGCAAGAGGTTTTCAACAGGGGATCATTTCCTGAGACAAAGCTGCTTCCACCGAAGGATACCATTTCCTGAGACAAAGCTGCTTTTACCGATGGGAACTATTTCATGACACAAAGCTGCTTCTACCGAAGTGGTTCCTTTTCGGAGGCCTTCGCGAAAGCTTTCTGTCTTTAAGTGTGACTGTCTTACATAGTTTTCCAAAGGGACCATTTCCAGAGACAATGCTGCTTCTACCGAAGTGGTTCTTTAGTGGTTCATTTACGGAAGCCTTAGTAAAGGTTCCTGTCTTTCAGTGTGACTATCTTTTAGTGTAAACTGAGACAAGGCTGCTTCTACAGAAGCCTTCGTGAAAGGTTCCAGTTTTTCAGTGTGACTGCTTAGCTTAGTTTTCTAAAGGGGACCATTTCCTGAGAAAATGTTGCTCCTTGCAAAGCGGTTCTTCGAATGTCTCAGTCTTTTAGTGTGACGATCTTCAAGGTAACAACCTACAAGAACCCCTAATGCGATTTTTTACTTGTGACGATCTGAGAAGCTGACAGCCCACGAGACCCTCTAATGTGGTTCTAAAATGAGAAAAGTTTCATTAAGACGCCGTGGCTAAGTGGTTTGTGTATTGCACTATGAGTTAGAGAGTCTTGAGTTCGAAAGTCAACTTAACCTAAGGCTCGATTTGGCTCAACGGAATGAAGACATTCGAGGACTGTGCTCTGAGAGACACCTCTGAGAGTTAAATAATTGACTGTGAAATGCTATCAATTGCGAAAATTAAATGCTGTCAATGCAGAATCAGCATACATGGTGTGTATCTACAAGTCCCTTCTAATTAGACACAGAGTCGTTTACACAACATGAATAGTTGCCGAAAGCTCTGTCTCGATTCCCTTCGGTTGTGTAAGTTTTCCATACAGATTTCTTGAACCAAATGTATCACTTTGATGAGATGTAACGCGCAGTGCTATCGGTGTCGTTTTCCCGCTAACCCTTAGGTCTTGTATACAAAACGACTTAACCAATACTGACATTTATATTTCAACAACAAGAACAACACACACACACACACACACGCAGACAACTCAGACATTCATTGGACATTTTCCAAAAAACAAATACAATATTTTTGCACCTACGTACAGCGCATTGTCGGGATTCAAGCATGTGCACTATAGCAACAACAACAACAATCCTATGCTCAACAACGTGCTCGTCACTATCGCCACTGGCATCGACTTTGTTTTAGCATGCGGCACATTGTTGTTGTTTCCGAAGTTTTGTCGACAATTTTCAACTTTTCGTGTTTTGTTATGGTTTTTGTTAGTCTATCGCTGTTGCTGTTGATGTTTTTGTTGTTGTTGTTTTTCCCTTTTTGAATGCCGCTGTTGTCGCAAATTTTTCGAAAATTTCCACGAAAGTGAAAACCACTACGACGCGCCCATGCGCCCCACTACGACTGACGACGACTGCATTCCGCGCGTTCGTTTGCTTTCTTGTGTTTATGGACCCCTCACCTCCTGTGCCCATCGACCAACACAACGTACCCCATATACGGGGCGCATAGTAACACACACACACACACACTGCGCCCTACCCGCGCGGGTGACGGTGTCTAAGTTTTGCTTTTGCAGCGCGCATGCAAAGCAAGTTTCATTCTGTTGGCGTTTTCAAATTTGTCGTTGTTGTTTTTCTGCAAAAGTTAGTTTTGGCGCAGACAACGTCGAGACGAAAAGGATTAAAACCGTAGCAACAAAATGTACACGCAGCAGTTGAGGCCACTCACACACACACACACACACATACACTGTGTTGCCCAAACATAACGACCGCAAAAATTAAGCAACACAACAAGCCAACAATGTAGTGCAAGTTTTGTTTGTTTTCCGCTTCATATTCGGTTTCTATTTTGGTTAGATTTTCACGTTTTCGCCGGATTGTGTTGCCGTTGCCGTTGTTAGTGGCTGTTGTTGGCGTTGTTATTTACTAAACCTGCAACATTCGTTTTCATTTGACACTCTGCGATACTGTCAGTTGAGGGCTGTAGGGTTTATAGGTTAGGCTGCTACGAACATCAGTTCCATACGATAACTGTGAAGAAGATGTGAACAAATCAACGATATGCTGCAAGTGGTTCGAAGTTTCATTTCTTTTCACATCCTGTTGACATCCTTACTCTCAACGGGATAATTCACTATTATGAGGTAACGGGATGATTCATTTATTAGAGCACCGACTTTGTAAGGTACAGGTAGGTAGGTTGTAGTGGCTGCCTCTGTATGAGACACACTTAGGCCTCTATATGGGCCCATTGTGATATCACAAATTCCACCCGTTTGAAATGTGTATGCAACACTGTTTTTTTCAGCATATGTTACAAGACACATTTCAAACGTATGAGGAAAGGGGAGAGGTGACCTACAGTGGTAGGTAGTAGAATAGTGTTTCACCAGCCCGAGCTAGGAATTGAACCTAGGGCCTCTGGTATGAGAAACCAGCGCGCTACCTGCTGGACTATCGAGAGCGGCTTGTGAGGACTAGGTTAGGTTAGGTTGGAGTGGCAGCCTTCTACATGAAAAGCTCACTTAAGCACAAATTATGTCTCATTGTGGTATCACAGTGGATGGTGTGACTCCTCCTTACAGCGCTGAGGATTCCATTATGAACCTCGCTATATCCCTGATATTCAGTTAGTCAGTCAGATAGTTCGGTTAGACTAATGAAGAAAGATGAGCCGAGAAGCTTATGTCTACTTCTGGCTAATGAGGTACTACTGTGTCCAAAAAATAAGGTGACATTTGAATTATCGATTATCGTGGTGTTGAGCATTATGAATTCCTTCCGCCAGGCCAAACAGTCAACAAGGAATATTATTTGAACGTTATGCGTCGTTTGCGTAACGCTATCCGCCTAAAAAGGCCGGAATTGTGGAAAGACAATTCTTGGTTTTTACACCACGATAATGCACCATCCCATACTGCACTCGTAATTCGTGATCATTTCGCCAAAAACTCAACCCATATCAACCAAAAACTCAACCGTTTTGATACGATAGAGGAGATTCAAGCCGCAGCGAAGACGGAACTGAAGGCCATCCCGGAAAGTGACTACAATCAGTGTTTCGAAGATTGGAAAATCCGTTGGCATAAGTGCATTGCATCGGGAGGGGATTACTTTGAAGGGGATGAAATTGATTTGAAAGAATAAATAAAGAATTTTCAAAATAAATACAATGTCACCTTATTTTTTGGACACAGTAGTACATTGAAACAACAGGTGGAGAACGGTTTCTCGACAGAAGTCGTTGGAATGCAGTCTCAGACTTCCCGCATGCTTATCCATAAGACAGTGACCCATGAGTACCGAGACCGTTATGCTCAATGAGTGACGGTTGAGGTTAGCTGATTGTAAGGACTAAATACCCCAGGGAATGATATCAAGTTTGGGTTATCATACCATTTCACAGAGATTTCCATATCATAGAGAGATCTACTCTTCGTACACATAATTCCTCATTGAGGCATGAAATACTATTTTGTAATTCAACAAGAGAAGCCACATACAATCTGCTACAAAAGATCTACAACGAGGCATTGAACTCTGTTGAATCAGTACTGCTTTCATTGACTCGACCAAATCTTTAGGTTCATCTCTCTGTATGTCCTTTACTTGACACACCCAATAACTCTTGAATGAATTTGAAATCGTAAGGTTAAGCTAACAAATTTTTATACTATTAACCATATTCCTCTTTTTAATTCGCAAACATCAATCTAAATCGTCATGTAATGTCTTATTTATATATAAATACGTACTCAACCATCGATTTATTTATAGCAACCATAATCCAGATTCGTTTAAACAAATTTGCCTGCTTGTTACAAATAAATTCGTACATGCGTTCACAGCTAACTTTTGTGTGAATATGTATTTATAAATACCTATTTGTATTATTCTAAAATCGGAGCAATACTTCTAAATTTAGAATTTCACGTAATTGCATTCTAATTTTATGTCGTTCATGTCGGAAAAAATTCATCCATAAGCTGAGGTTTTTGTAAACAATCATTAATGTTTCTTAAACTTTAAAGGAAACAAATTGTTTTAAGAATATTAAATCATGAACCGTATTAACCCATTGCTGCCTAATGGATAAAATTTTACCCATTAAAATTGATTTTTTTTTTTAAATCACAAAAAAGTCAATGTTTGAGATCTCTCAAAACCATTGATAGGGATAGTTAGGGTAAAGATGGAACTACCTTAACCTAGTGAAGGTCATCCTAAAATTTCGCCATCTAGCTAGAGTTACCAGACTCCAAAAATCGTGAATTTTCCGGAGGTGGAAAATGTGGCGAAACGTAGTGGCCATAGAACTTCACAAAAATCTGCCTCCTAACTCACCTGTAAAAAATACAACTTTTGTTCACGTGTTTAGTTGATCACTTCACAAACTATGGAAAAAAGCTACCATTGCTGCGTAATGGGTACAAAATACCTAATGAATATCTCAGCAACGTGCAGAGATATAAAGCTGAAATTTTGTTTCTGATCATTTTGGGTCACTTCTAGGTCGTGTATGAAATTTTATCAAAATCGTATGGGCGGAACTGGTACCCGGCAGCAATGGGTTAAGACTGATTGGTTAGCTTCCAAAACCAATTAAGAAGGGATTCTCAATGGACCAATTTGACCTCCGAGTAAAAGTGCCTAACCTAACCCAGATCATGAACATGATTGCAAAGTATAAAGTAGGTTAGGTTAGGGAACAATGTTAAGTTAGGAGGCATGGTTCTTTCTTGAACGAATTTGGAGGCATTCACCTTGGAGCCAAAATGGTCATAAGAGTTTATTCCACTAACCATAACAAACTGTTATCAGAATGCCGTTTTCCACAAAACTTCCCATCAAGTGCCTCTAGTAAACATGTATTGAAGGCACAAAATGTGATGGCGCTTTATTAATATTAGTGGAGTTCACTCGTCATAGTATTTTAGGCGTAAAGTTGTTATCGTAGCAATCTGTCGCTACAACTGCTTTCGAAAACATTGCGAAAATTCAAAAATTGCTACGATAGCAACTTCCGTCAACAGAGGGCAGGACTTCCCCAATATTATCTTTTAAAAGAAGATACCAAATACTTCTCTTTTTATTGATAAGCTTTTCATATCTTTTTCGCCGAAGCTTTGTTGTCTATACGGTCATTGTCTAGACAGTCATGAAGAGTTGACCACATTTTTCGCAGAAACTCTTTCTTTATATTTCTTAGTAACTCTCATTGAAAAATGACCTTAATTTTCATAGAAACTCTGTCAATGATTCTTAGTAACTTTTGTTGTAACGTAAAGTCTTTGTTAGTTAGTTCATCAATATGTCATAAGGAAATTACTAATTACGGATTCTGTACAAAAAATGTATGGGAACTGGAGTACAATTTTTTCGATATAGAAATAACTCGATGGGATAGTTACAGTGGCGCACGCTGGGGGTTTGTGGGTTCAAACCCCCAAATACAAAATTGTAGGTGAAAACTATGGTTCCAAATAGTATTAAACTCAAAAGTTTCAAGTAAATTCCGCTGCCTTCCCCTCAAAATGAAATCCTGTGGGCACCAACTGTGTAGTTATGATATAAATATTTTGGGATATGTTTCTTGCTACGAATTCTTGCCAGAGTTCAATCAAAAGATTTATAATCATTGATGATTGAATATTGGTGGGTTGGTTGAGTGGAATTTGAAGGAGTTTGAATTGATATTGGTTCGTATTTTCAATCTCGTT
Organism: Melieria picta; assembly: GCA_964056695.1. Lineage (NCBI taxonomy): Eukaryota > Metazoa > Arthropoda > Insecta > Diptera > Ulidiidae > Melieria > Melieria picta. The sequence goes on from OZ057399.1 coordinate 46,560,883, forward strand.
TGTCAGATCCAGGAATTGTAGAAGCTTTCTGATTTCCATAGTTGAAATTTTTCTGAGGTCTTCCTGGAAGGGAGTCTTGAGCTTCTTTCTAAACTTGGACATGTACAGAGAAAGTGTGTTAATGTCTCTTTCTGGTACTTCTGCACACAACTACGACAATGATTGCTGAAGGATATTTGTGTTCCCTCTTCGACCAATGACCCGTAAAACCGCAGTTTGTCTTGCAGTCATTCCTCGGATGTTTTCAAGTAGTTGCTTCTTCTTGTTCAGATCTTGCCATATTTTTCTTGATGTGTTGCATGTAGATAATTTGTTCCATTTTTCCTTAATACGAGACAGATGGTGGGTGTGTATTTCATTTCTTAGTCTGCTGATCGGAATAGCTACTGGCTCAGCGTCGATAATGTCTAAATTTGATCCTTGTTTAAAAATGTTGCCTTATTTTTCATTTCCTTGGATGTCCTTGTGTCCAAGGTCCTAAATCAGAGTGACAACTAGCTTGGAAAGGTTGAAATTAAAAATGTTTTTAAAAGTTGAACTTAAAAGATGTGTTCTGTTTAAAAGTTTTATAAAATTTGATGGGAACTATAATACTTTCGGTTATAACTACCCAGAAATATAATGACATTGGACTATAATTTGATCTGAGTTGATTGAAGCGATCTGGTCCTCGCTCAGAGCGAGGACCAGATCGCAATTAAATTCTTCAAAATTCTTCAAAAAATTAAATTCTTCAAAAAATCTCTCACGATACGAGATTCTTCATAAATCTATCTAAGATAGATAGATGAACTGATAGACAGATCTAATCAAACTATGTATCAAATTAAAGGCATTCTGAAGAGCAAATCGGATAAATCTATGAAGTTTTTATTATTATTATTAATTATTAAGATAGTCTAATCTATATTAACCCTTTCCGGAAATTTGTACGATATATGTATCGTACAATTTTTTCGAAGATTTTTTATTTGACAGCGAACGCACTTTTTATGGAACAGCTTTCTAATTTTCATTAAGTAGGCTGTGTTGTATCATTCTGTTTAAAAATATAAATCCTAATAGCCTTGGCTACACAGTATGAGTGCGTTTTGTAAGCAGCTTTTCGCAAAAATTGAAAAACCAGCAAATGAGGGTACTTCAAAAAGTGAAACAATTTCAAAGTTTGAATCTCAGTTGATTTATAGAACTTACTAAATTTAACATTTTTTGCGTCTAAATATTTTTCCCGAGTCTTTAAAAAAATTGTACGATATATCCTACAAATGACCACAAGGGTTGCAAAGCTTTGTACGATATATCGTACAAATGGAAGGCAGAGGTTGCAAATTATGTTTGCATTTTTTTAAAGTTATAGGTTTGGTAATAGATTTTTTGCGTTTGTATACCTGCCACGCCCATCTGTAAACCACGTTGCGAATAAAATTCGACTATTCGGCAATTTTCGATTAAAAATAAGAATTACTAGACGATTTTGTGTTGTACTGGGCAGACACAGGTTATGTAAGGTTAGACATGCGTACTTGCCACTCCCACTACGATAATACGAATGGGCTATATTCAGTGCCTTTCTGTAAAACTGTACGAATTTTAAGTGATTCTGTGTTTTATTGAGAGGAAAAGGGCTTTGCAACAACAACAACGGTTATATAAGGTCGAATAAATGTGAATCAATTGTTTATACAGTACTTTTCGTTTATAACGAACCCGTTTAAAACGATTTTCCGCCTAAAACGAACCAATTTCAAAAGTACGCGCTGTATGTTTTCGCTTATTACGGACCCCTTTTAAAGCGAACTTTCGGTTAAAACGAACCATTTTGCCCAGTCCCTCGAAGTTCGCTTTAACCCTTTCGACCCCGAAATTTACCCTGTGTCTCGATATTACCTTTTGGTATTTAAATCACGAAACACTTACCTAAAAAGTGCGCACACGACATTTGAAGTCGCCACCCCTCTTTGTTAGAGTTCTAGAGCTAGTTTACTTTTGAACAATCTTAGCTCAAAACGGGTTAAATAAATTTTGGATCAATATTTTTTATTAACAGAAAAATTATTTAATATTTATGGAAAAATACAAAATTATCACTTTTTGATTTTATTTAACTATTATTAAAGAAACAGGGTTTTGATCAAACGCGCCCAATTCGTAGACTTCAATTAGAACACAAACTTTCCCTGATATCGCTGCAAATTATTGGAAATTATTTTGGGGATAACAGTAAAAGTTTTGTAATTTGCTTTGAATTCACTTCTAAAAATATTAATTTGTTGGTGCCTACTTATTAAATTAAACCCATAAATCAATCGTAGCTTTTGCTATAAGATAACAAATAGGTGAAGTTGCTCTCAGGCAACTTTGGGGTCGAAAGGGTTAAGCGAAAAGTACTGTATATATACTTTACATAACTTTCGATCAAAATGAAATCGCGTTTTGATTTTTTGTTGTTATAATTTATGTTTTCTATCAAAAAAATCAATGAATTGTTCATAAAACTTAAAAAACCGAAACCAAAAATTCATGAATGTTTACTCCTTTGCGGACCATTGTACGATATATCGTACAAAATTGACTGAGCTGTAATTCTCAACCAAAATTATTTTTTTGAAATTTTTTTGTATTTTATTGCTAAAATGTTCAAGGAGAGTCAATATTTTGAAGGAAAAATTTGTATCTCAAGAAATGTGGAAATTGACCGGAAAGGGTTAATGCCAGCACCTTTCAAACGTTTCTATGGGAGATCTGTTGTCGGCTGTGTCTGTGTCTGTTCGCAGAAATTTCATAAATCACACCTTGTCAGCCTAGTTTTTGAGCAGCTTGTCAGACGCTGTGACAGCTAACATTTCTATGCTAAAAATTAGAAAAAAATATATATCACATCTATAGATTTATGTGCATGCAACGTTGCAATGTTCCACTGTTGCTGTGTTGTTGTGCATTTTCGAGTGCGGAAATGCAACTGTTGGGCGTTGGTTTTTTATGGCCTCAGTATCATAGACTCTCATGTTATATTTCAGTAGACGATTTTTTTCTGTGCTATTTGCTATGAGCAACTGTAAGGTAATGATAAGAGCAGTGCCGATGACAGCAGCGGTGGCGACGGCGACGACCGACAGGCCGATCCAGCGAGCGCCCCGTCTTATCTGTTCGCAATGCGAACACTTTCAAATGCTATCAATGGCAGTAAATAAAAGTCAATAATAGCAGCAACAACAACAACAACAACAAATAAATGGCATCAGTTAACGCTTTGGCGTATAATGATGCCATTTTGTTGTTGTTGTTGTTTTTGTTTCACACAATGTTATTTTTGTCTAGTCTTGTTTGCATTATGTCTATGTCTATAAATATGTATGCAAAATATATACGTATGTCTGTATGTATGTATGTGTGTGTGAATGTATTTGTGTGTTTATTTTGCCCCCTTCTGGCAACTGCATTCGATTTTCTTGTTTGCTTTTTGTTCGCTTTTTGGCGCTGATAAGCCACAAAGTTCAATTAAATAATTTTAAATTTTTTTTGTCTTGCTTATTTATTTAAGTATGCACTGATTTATTGTTGTTGTTGTTTGTTGTTTATTTTTGTTTTATTTTTAGCATAAACTTTACTGTTGTGATTGGTGCATTTTGTTTTTCTTGAAATAATCTGATGGCCCAACGGCCGTCACCACCCACCGTCAATGCTAAACAACATCAACAACAATAACCAAAACAACAACAACAACAAGAGCAACAACAGTCAGCTGTTGGCTGCAGTTAGTCTGCTGTTGCTGTTGTTGTTTTTATTTCTGTCATGCAAATTTGAAAAAGCGAATTTCACTTCCTTCCCGGTTGATGTCGATTGCCAATGTTCCGTCCGTCCATTCGTCCGGTCGATGCGGTGCCGTTGCCGTTGCCGCTTTTCTGGCTGCTTTTGCACGAATTTCATTCGCATTTGCTCAAATTGTATTTTTGTTTACTTGCGTTTTATTTAGATTTATTTCTTGTTTTTACTGTTTGTAGTTGTTGTTGCTATTGTTTTGATTTTATTTTTATTATTTTTGTTGTCGCAATTCAACGCCGTTTTTTTCGCTTGATTTTTGCAAAATTTGCATCAACCATAAGAAAAACATTCGTTTTCATACACTCCAAATATTTGTTTTAAAAATAAACAAAAATGTTGTTTTCATGATATTTGTGTTATTTTTATTTTGCAAGTCGCATAATGAGCAAACGACGCTACATTTTTCGTTTGGCGCACTCACGTTTGAAAGCGTCTTTGGAAAAAAAAACATTCCAACGCTGTTATGAAAAATCCACTTCCAAGCCGCAGTGACACTTCCGATGCACAATTTTTTGCATTTCTCTGCAATTTTTCTTTACTTATTTGTTTAGTTGTGATTCGACCTTCATTCCACAGCCAAATCCAAGTTGTAAGTTCGTACATCCGTTGCAAATTTATGGTTAATTTATTTACACGTTTTAACATGAACGATGTTACATCACCAAAATATCGAATGACATTCAGTTGCATGTTTCGAAGTGATATAATTTCTTGAAGAACTTGTGCAAAATAAGAATTTTGGTATCAATTTCATTCGTTGCTTGTGTATTTTGTAGTTGTCATAGACATATAAGTAGATTTTGTATATATATGATTGAATAATGGTCGTTGTTTTTTGTTGTACTACAACACTGCATTCAACAATGATCTACTCACTACTACTTCATTCTTATACCTAAAGAACTTTTGGGTTACTCAACCTGAGTGCTGAAGGAACTCGCTCATATCTGATTGTTACTTGACTTATCCTCGATATAAATTACAAAAAACTTGTTTCTTTAATCCCTCTCAGATCTATTATAGTGGAATCAACAAATTGCAGCGGGATCTATAGATTGTAGAGGTATCCTATGCAAAGGGATCTATAGATTATAGAAGCATAAACTTAAAGACTATTTAAGGTAATCCTTACTATAGATTGTAGGCTGATTCTATGCAAATGGATCTAGAGACTACAGAAGCATAAACTTAAAGTCAATTTAAGGAAACCCTTTCTATAGATTGTAAAGGGATCCTATGCAAATGGATCTCTATAATTCAGAAGCATAAACTTAAAGTCAATTTAAGAGAACCCTTACTATAGATTGGAGAAGATTCCTATGAAAACGGATCCATAGACTAGAGCAGCATAAACCTAAAGTATATTTAAGGTAACCCTTCCTATAGATTGTAGAAGATTCCTATGCAAACGGATCTATAGACTAGAGAAGCATAAACTTAAAGTCAATTTAAGGTAACCCTTTCTATAGATTGTAAAAGGATCCTATGCAAATTGATCTCTATAATTCAGAAGCATAAACTTAAAGTCAATTTAAGAGTACCCTTACTATAGATTGTAGACTGATTCTATGTAAATGGATCTACAGACTACAGAAGCATAAACTTAAACTCAATTTAAGAGAACCCTTCCTATAGATTGAAGACTGATCCTATGCAAACGGATCTCTAGAATACAGAAGCATAAACTTAAAGTATATTAAGGGAACCATTACTATAAACTGTAGAGGATTTCTATGTAAACGGATCTATAGACTAGAGAAGCATAGCCCTTACTAAACTCTTGGCTCATAGTGAGATCAACAAATGGCAGCGGGATCTATGGATTATAGAAACATTCTATGCAAATGGATCCATAGCTTACAGAAGCATAAGCCTAAAGTCTATATAAGAGAACTCTTACCATACTCGACTTCTGTTGTTTGTCTAAAATTCGGTCTCTGATAGTAGACCTGTGCTTTTAGCATGACTGTCTAACCTTAGCCTAATATTAGATTAATCGAAATACTTATTAGAAAATCAAAATAATCTACATCTGAAAACAAAGACTGAGCTTTGACTGTAGCTTTGACTATTAAAAAAAAAATTTTGATGTAGTAAAACATTATACATTTGAAATGGAACTTTCAACTTGAAAATAAAATGCCTTGATTTATATAGGTATTTAGTCCATAGACTCAGACTGTAGATCAGCTGTTTTATTACTTTGATGATACATATTTATGCATATATTAATAACAAAAATTATATATATAAAAGTATATATAGTATATAGCATAAGATCTAAGTATACAAATAAAGAGTATCTACAAGCAACAGTAGACAACTCCAAGACACTACTTAAGGTAGAATGGATTGTCAGTTGTTTTAAATATAGAAAAGCTCTTAAGAAACCATAGAGTAATGAAGCCAAGAGAGTTCTCAGCTAAGATCGAAGACCTGTCAGGTGGCTCACTGCACCGATCACGAGTCATGGGAATTTAAGACAGCAAATGGCAAAGCTTGACCTTGATAAGAAATACATATATCTGTATGTAGGCTGTGGTCTGTAGGTAGACTGTGCTTAGAAGACAATGAGACTGCTCCATAAATACAGCAAAGGATCAGTGTTTCAGTGTCATTGACGAGTAGAACAGTGTGAGTTTATAAAAATGGTGGGTTCTGGATTAGTCAGAATTAGTGATGAATCGATACTCCCTTTATAACCTTCACTTTTTATTTCATAATCTTTATTATCTTAAGACAGTCTCTCATAAAAAATATGACTTATGAACCATTAGTCAGAAGTTGTAATGATTCGATAACCCCTAGTATCGATACTTTTATTCACTTTTGGTATCGAAAATGCATCGAACACCAAATACGTATCGGAGTATTTATAATTATCAACTTTTACCTTTATATATTTTATTAAAAATACAGTCAAGTGTTAATTACAAATGAGTCTCATTCCTCCATACCTTTCTGACAGGTGGTTTTGTTTTTGAATTTTAATAGTCCCTCCTTTTAGAAAAGTTTCTCACAGGGTACCAAAGATGTCACTGTCACTAAAAATGTGAGTGATTTTAAAAAATAACAACAAATAAGTTTGCACCTTTTACTCTTCCAAAGGATTTATTTTCAAGTTACTTGTTTCAGTATTCCAATAATAGATCACTTCATTAATCGCGTGAACAAACTTCCTTGTGTGGCCGATAAAAATGCATCGATACCAAGTAATATACAAAAAACATCTTTTAGTAAAAAGGTGTACTTGTAATGGCAAAAGTGAATCAATGATGATTTGATTCAAGTAATCGAGTATTTACTTTGATTTACATTCAATACAATTAAATACTCGTTACAAGTAATCGAGTATTTACTTTGATCTACTTTCAGTACAATTAAATACTCGTTACTTGTATCGGAACACCATTCGCCAGAAGTTCTTTAGACCCTTTTGTGATTAAGGTCAGAAAAACCTAGTTGAGAAGACTTCTCAGACTTAGTTAATAGTTGAAAAGTCGTTAATTAGGGCATTAATCAGAACTTCTGCTCTTCTCCCAAAAGTCAAGGAGAAAGTGTCGACTAAAAGTATCGATACCAACTGAAATACTTAAAAAAAACATGATGGAAAAAGTAACGAGTTTTTACTTATATCTAATCATAACTAGCCAGAAGTTCCTTGGACCCGACTGTGAATAAAGTTGCAAAGACTTACTGTAGAAAATCCGTCAAAGTTAGCTAGTAGGAGGGAAGTCGATGATTAGGGTAGAGCTTTGAATCTCTTAACATAAAAGGTCAACAAAAGGGTACCCAATAAGCCAGTAAGAACCGACATGCTGATTAAGTCTATGGAGATTACCAACTCTTTTTAAAAATATACATCAATGCATTGGTTCGACCCATTCCTGTACAAAGATGCATTGAAGGGATTCACAATGGACCCAATAGATTCTTTGAGTAGAAGTTCATGCTGCACACTCCCCTTCCATAACCTAAGGTGCATTGTTGAGACAAAGCTCTGGATGACTATACACAAAGTGGAAGTGAAAAAAGTCCCAATAGATGGTTAGCTTTAGAGCTGACTTGATCCGGCACGAATTCGATATGCTGATGAACTTGGGAAGATCAGTATTTATGAGGGTTTTTAACTCTTATTAAAAAGATATCAAAATAAATACATAGGTTTGGTGAAACGATTAGGGGAAAAAGACCCAATGGGCGACCAGCTTTGGAGTTGGCATTGGCGTACAATATGAATGGTTGTGGGTTCATTTCTGAAAAAGCAGTCTTTCGGCTAAAACCAAGTCGAGTCTCCTTAGAGAAGTGTAAAAATTGTATTATGTAAATGATCCTGGGAAGCCAAACTCCACCACTGATGTAGCTATCTTTCAACTGAAAGGCACTCGAGTATCCTTATTGAAGCGTTAAAGTCGTTTGATATGATGAAGCTATCTTTCGACTGAAACCAAGTCGAGGAGTCTCCTTAGAAAAGTGTCAAAATCGTATTATTTTAATGAATTTGGGAAGCTAGACCCCACCACTGATAAAGCTATCTGTCCACAAAAACGAACTCAAGTCTACTTAGATAAGTGTTTAAATGATATAATAAGAAAAGTATTGTATAATAAGAAAAGTCGAGGGTACCTGGACCCTATCGCTGATGAAGTTGTCTTTCGACCGAAATCAACTCTAGTCTCCTTATAAAAGAGTATAAACCATATAACATGCCTGAATAATCTCTCTTTTGACTGAAACCAACTCGAGTCTCCTTAGGGAAGTGTTGAAATCATGTAATATGAATGATTGTAGGAAGCTAGACCCCACCCCTGATGAAGCTGTCTTACGCTTTAAATCAACTTGAATCTTCCTAGAAAAATTACAAAATCGTATAATGTCAAAAGTTGTGCGAAGCTAGACCCCACCACTGATAAAACTATCTGTCCACAAAAACAAACACAAGTCTACTTATATAAGTGCTAAAATTGTATGACAAGAAAAGTCGAGGGTAGACTGTAGGGAGACTCTAGTCTTCTTATAAAAGAGTCTAAACCATAGAACATGAATGGTCGGAGGTTAGACCCCATGTCTGAATAATATGAAACTGAAAACCCATGCCTGAAACTAAGTCGAGCCTCCTTAGGGAAGTGTCAAAATCGTATTATATGAATGATTCTGGGAAGCTAGACCCCACCACTGATAAAGCTATCTGTCCACAAAGACGAACTCGAAACTTCTAAGAGATAACATCAACTAGACCCTAGACTAAACATGAGCTAGACCCCATGCCTGAATAATCTGTCTTTTGACTGAAACCAACTCGAGTCTTCTTAGGGAAGTGTCGAAATCGTGTGATATGAATGATTGTCGGAAGCTAGACCCCACCCTTGATTAAGTTGTCTTAAATTACTTTGAATCTTCTTAGGAAAATTGATAAAATCGTATAACGTCAACAATTGTGCGAAGCTAGACCCCACCCCTGAAGAAGCTGTCTTACGACTTTAATCAATTTAAATCTTCTTAGAAAAGTGCCCTCACTTTGCGACCAGCACTCAGACTTGAATTTTTGTTGACGGGGAAAAGACTTAAATTTCTGTTATTGCCACTTTGCCGAACTTCTGGCCTGGCACGTCGCACGTTACGACTTTGTACGGTTGGGTTGTTGGTGGAGTCTGTCTGTCACTGGGTAGCTGGCGCTGTTGTTCGTACTTGGCGAAAAAAATTCGCGCAAAAACTTTAAGACCGAAATGCGGCTGCTCCACTGCGGCCCCATGACTCACTCAGACTATTGCAAAATGTTTTTTTTTTATTTTGTTTGCTTAGAGAGCGCCGAAAGAGCGCCAACGAGTGGAAGAACGTTTGCGAGCGGCAGAGAGTTTAGATGTTTAGAAGAGGCGAGTGCACGCGAGAATGGGAGCAATTGAGGTGGAGAGCTTTCGGGCGCTCAATGGAGCGCCACGAACAGCTGCTCCTCTCGCCCACTGTCGCCAAACAAACACTAATGCGGTGTGTCGGTGTTTTGGTGTGTTTGTGTGTGTGTGTGTGCGTGTATCTATGAGTGGGGAATGGCTCATACGCCGACTGCGACTAATGCACACGAGAGCGTGGCGCATTGCTGTCTGTCTGTCTGTCTGCCTGTCGGTGTGTGTGTTTTTATCATTTTTGCGAAGCACAGAAAAAATCGACAATTTGCAAATGTTTTGGTCGAAAGCTTAGGCGCTTAGCTGGTGTTTGTGGCACTACTGTTGTTGTTGTTGTTGTTGCTGTTGTGTTCGTCTGTGCTTTTCGCATTGAGATACTTTTTTATTTGTGCGGGACAAGGGCCCGCTGGCAGTGCGACTGTGTCTGTGTGTGTTCGCGCTCGAATATCTGTGCGTGTGTGTGTGTGTGAGTGCGTTTCGTGCCGCTACGGGCTCGCTCGCTGTTTTGGTGGGTCGGTTGGCGGCTCGTTGGTTTTTTTGGATTTATTACTCTTTGTAGTTCGTCGGCTGGTGAATTGCAATTCAAGCGAAAGGCAGGCCAGGCAGCAAAAAATCCAAATCGAAAAAGAAAATTTTTATTTTTATTTCTTGGAGTGCGGTGCGCGGTGCGGCAAACGCGAAGACGACAAGCGGCAAATACAAAATATCAAAAAACAAAAACGACAAAAACAAACAACAAATCCCGAAACAAATCTATGAAAATGAACAGCAAAAATATGCGAAAATTGAAAACAACCGGAAAAAAGGCAAAATAGCCAACAATAAAAATAATTAAAAAAAAAAAAATGAAAAAATAGACAAAATCGCATTTGTTTTGCCGGTGCGAAATTTAACGAAGAACAACAAAGCATAGCGTGTCTGGTGCCGGGTCCGGGTCTGTCTGTTTGTCGGTTTGATGGCCGGCGCGAGCGGCATTGCAAAATCAACGAAATTAAAAAAGCATTGGCAGCAATTTTAGCAATAACAAAATATTATTGCATATAGCTAAATAATGCCAGATTGAAAAATATTGAACGGCAGCGACAGCAACAAGAATATCAGCAACAATAACAACAGCAACATAAGCAAAAGTAAGTGTTTGGTCTGCCAGAATGCAAAGGGTCCGTCAGCAGCGGTCAGCCAACACGCCAACGCTGCCGACGCATAGTGCAGCCACGCCGCCAGGGGGCGCTGCACCACACCACACCACACCACACCGCAATTTGCACTGTGCCGACACGTTGCCAATGTGTCGTAATTGCATTTTTCGTTTCTTTTAATTTAGTTTTTACTTACATCGAATTATTTGGAAGCGTCGCCCAATTGCGGCACTCACATTTAATGGCTGCTACTGCTGCTTCTTCTTCTTATTCGTCTGATTTTGAGTGCATGGGAATTTCGCTGGCGAACATTTTTGCACCTTGCCAAGGCGCACCGCTGCACCCGCGCATCCCCGCACCGCTGGTGCAGAGTCCTTTCAGTTCGTGTGCTGAGGGCGCTCGATTCGTTCGTCGCCGTCGCTGCTTAGTGGCATTTTTGTGTATATACTAAAATTTTTTATTGTAACAGCATTGGCCGCTCTGTGTGTGCGTTTGTGTGTGTTGGGGGTGTGGTGCACTCTCGACACTTTCCTTCAATCAACAATTCCATGCTGCACCGTATTGAATGATTTCAGCCGTTTTCGAGTCCGAGTTGAGCTCCCTTTCCACTCTCTTTGCCCCTTTGTGTTTGCTTGGCTTTAATCTGCCACCCATAAAAATTATGCGAGCACTTTTTTAAAGCTCAAACGATTTCAGATATTTCCCCTGATTGTTCGATTCGCCATCCTTTTACGCCTCGTTCGTGAGGCCAATTGATTCTCACTCTCTGGTTCGTTAAAACGCATTCTGACCAAAGCTGCTGACTTGTTTTTTTTTTAAGGAAAGCATTGCAATAAAGTGAACTGTTTGAGAAAATCTTCTAATTGAGTCACTATCATTCGAGTCATTTGAGTTCAAAAACATTTCAGAACGTCAGTTGTGGCTTTGCACGCAAGTTTAAAGTCAATAAACCCAATAAATCAAGTTTCCCTTAACCCTTTGTTGACACCGTCAGATATTTGTAAGCAAATATTTGTCTACTTATCTTGTTTACCATTTGAAGTGCTTTATTAAATCTTGTTTCCCCAAACAAACTTTTGACCCATCATTGACTGCGTCAGATTTTGATCTAAAAAAAAAATGAAAATCACGTGTCCAATTATTTATTACTTGGAGCACTTTCAACAAGTTTGAAGTAAAAAAACCCATTCAATCATGTTTCGCCATACAAACTCTTAACCCATTGTTGACCCGTTAGATTTCGATTTAAAAAAAAAATTCAGAAAATTTCTCGTTTGAAGTATGAAAACCCATTCATCCAATCATGTCTCTTCTTACAAACTTTGAACCCATCATTGACCGCGTCAGATTTTGATTTAAAAAAAAAATTAAAAAGTTAGTTATTTTTTATTTCAAGTGTTTTCACCAACTTCGACATGAACTAATCGGTTCATGTCTTTTTTACAGTCTTCTTGTACACAAACCTTAACACATTGTTGACCCCTTTAAAGTTTGATTTTTGAAAATTTAAAAACACGTGTCAAGTTATTTTTAGTTTTTAGTATTTTCACCAAGCTTGAAATAAAGAGGTTTATTCAATCTCATGTTTTGCCCTTTTAGAACCCGAATTTCAAAAAATCCCATCTTGGCGTAGGTTCATTGTTTTAAATGTATTTACAGCAGGGGCGTAGCCAAGGGAGGGGTTTAGGGTGTCAGAACCCCCCCCATAGCCTATAATTTGTCAACATTTTCAATCACTATGCATCGTACGTTCCCACATTAGCAAAAAGGTCTTTTCATCTTTAAATATTTAAAAGAATATTAACAAAACCCTTTTTTTACCGAAACTAATTTGTTTTTTTAATAGTCACGTTTAGGCTTAATACAGCGATTTGCATGTTCTAAAAACATGTCTAAAGAGTAGTTTAGTTCGTCGACCGGAATGTCCTTCAGGATGTCGGTACAAGCCTTTTGGATGGTTTCTACGTTCTCGAAACGCTTTTTTCATCGGAAAATGCATTCTTTGAAAAGGTGAAATTCGCACGGTGCCACATCATGTGAAAACGAGGAGTGGTTGATGGTTAAAATTCGACTTTTAGTAAACAAAAAAATAGTCAAAACAAGTGTCAATAGATGGGATGGCATCCTTCGATAGCCAAATATGCTTCGGTTAAAGTTTAAACATTTTTAAAACAATAGTTAATATTGGATCTTTGTTCGATGCACATTTTTGTACGATGATTCAAACATACTTCCACTTCAGATGCAATAACTTCGCTTTCAGTCCACCAAATTTCATGAAATTTTTACTAAAAATCAGGGAACAAATTTAATTTTTAATGCATTAAATCACATAAGCCACAACAAAATGCCCTATTTGGAAAGTGCACTTTATTTTAAAAAACATGTAATACTAAACTGGCAAAAAAAATTTTTTTAAACCCCCCCCATGACCAAGTTCTGGCTACGCCCCTGATTTACAGTTTAAATCTCATTTTTGTAATTTTAGCGGTTCGAGATGGGCGATGATGAATATGTCAGTCAGGCAATCAGTCAGTCAGTCAATCAGTCAGTTAGGACAAACAATTATATTTATTTAGATTGATATGCAATTCGCATCATTCCAAAACTTCTAAATAATCCATAGATTTCTGATTAATGTCTGAAAACATTTTAAGAAGGTTCTAGCATATTTTTTCAAATTTTTTGTAATTGTTAAATTTCCAATTTTGCTTATTTTCTAATTTTTTCGTTTGTGTAAATAACGTACACAGTAGTTTTTTTAGTTGTTTATTAACAAAAGTGTAAACAAATTGAATTTTTTCTAATTTTTCGTAATTTTTTTATTTTCCTATTTTGCTTATTTTATATTTTTTTCGCTTGTGTAAACAACGTACATTTAGTTTGTTTTAGTTATAAATTTAAAAAATTTTTTTAAAATTAATTTTTTAAAAATTTTCGTAATTTTTTATTTTCCAATTTGTAGTTCTTCGTTTCTGTAAAAACGCAAATACTTTTAGTTTTATTAGAAAAAACTGAATTTTTCAGTTTTTGTAATTTTTATAATTTTTATTTTCCTTTTACTTTTAGGTTTTTAGTTGTAAATTTAAAAAACTTTCAAAAACTGAATTTTTCTCGTTTTTTGTCATTTTTATAACTAACCTAATTTTTAATTTTGATTATTTAAAAAAAAATTGAATTTTTCTACTTTTTGTTATTTTAAATTTTGCTTATTTTCAAATTTTTCGTTTCTGTAAACAACTTACTTTTAGGTTTTTAGTTGTAAATTAAGAAAAGTGTAAGCAAATTGAATTTTTTCAAATTTTTCGTAATTTTCGTAATTTTTTATTTCCCAGTTTTGCTTATTTTCTAAGTTTTTAATTTCTGTAAACAACGTACTTTTAGTTTTTTAGTTGTATATTTTAAAAAATAAAAAAAATTAATTTTTTCTGATTTTTTGAAATTTAAGTAGGTATTTTTTTATTTTCCAATTTTGCTTATTTTAAAATTTTTTCGTTTTTGTAAACAACTTACTTTTATTTTTTGTAATAGTAAATGAAAAGATTTGTTTCATATCAAAGACTTAACCCTAAAAGTATACGAATTAAATTTTGTGGCATTTTTCTTCTAAGCAAATGGCAGCTCTGAAATTCGAAAGTTTTCGTTTACAATTGTTCCGACTATTAAAAATAGAGCTTTACACAAAGAATAAATGTTTTATCATTGAGAAAACTATCGATTGATTGAAACATTTCTGGGACAAACCAACAACTGGTCTTCTGGCTTTTGCTTTCTTTGGAATTTTTTGAAATCTCTGGCCTAAGCAATTAAACCACAAACAATTCCTTAGCTCAAAGCCGAGATCTAACGCATCATTGGTCAGATGGAGTAGCATCTTTTTTAAAATATCATCAAAAATTTAATGAAAAATTGAATGAAAAGAACAAAAGCCTGTAATCGGAGCTGCGTGGGTCATTTGTAGGGATCGGATTTTTATATAAGTGCATATTTTTTTGGAGCTTCCGATTTGAACGGGACCAAGACAGAAACTATTTTTATTGAGAAATATTAAGAATGAGCTAACATATGACCTGCAAATTTGCATGTTTGCATATTTTGCATATTTTTGCATTTTTTGCATAGTTTTTGCATATAAATCCGATGCCTAGTCATTTGTCTTATATTTTATTTCATTTTGAATAGGAACCTGTCTACTTTGCAATGCAAATTTTTAATTTTTAATTTGCTCCTTAAATATGGGATTTTTGTTTAAATTAAATCGTGTACTTTTATTGGAAGACCCTATAGAGAGACCCTATGTTTTAGTATATCTTCAATCGAAATAGGATCGAGCCAAATTCATTCAATCTATGGATTATGCAATGCAAATATAATTGTCGAATTGGGTAAAACTATGAATGACTTTGGTTCGATCCTATTTCGATTGAAGATATTGCAACGATGAAGCACTCTGTGCTGTGCTATGCATGAATAGCATACTTTTAGGCATGCACTTTGAAGTACGGCCGGCATGCTATAATTATGGCAAGGATGGTTCTCGAAAGGTGATGAGCTGTGCTAGAACAATCGAGATAGAGAGTACAACTAGAATGTACAAGAACCATCGGCGCGATAAACAAAACAAGTATAAAAGGCAGCAGTGTGCAGCGCAGAGAGTCGAGTCGGTGTTGAGCAAGCAAAGGGGAAACATGCAATAGTAGTAGTGTAAAGTAGTAACAAGTGTAAATTTGTAAATAAAGCGATTGTTGATTTTTGACTGCGTTTGCGCTGAATAAATGAAGTTGTTTTATTTTCAAGCACAATCAAAACGAACTTGGATTTTCGTAACAATATACTAAAACAAATCAGAACTACCTGACCTTGTCTAACTAAACCAGAATCTAAAAACTTTTCTAAGAATAATTTAACGGTAAGAGAATTACCACTTGTCCCCAACATACCATAACCTTACCTAACCTAACCTCTAGTTGCTACCTTGTCTTACTTCATCATCCTTTCTGATGCTGTGCCGCTTCTTGCGCTGACTTACCTTGTCCCTTTGGCATATCTGCTTCAGTGAGTAATCTGAGTCGTGTATTGATTGAATCTTGTATGGCATTGAGTCCATACTCATCTCAGATTACCCACATCTAACTTCATCTCAGTACATCACTGTTTGCTATGTTTAGCCTTAAATATTTTTATCTAAACAAACTCTAAATTTTCGTTATATGTTTTCGCCTTAACTTCATGTTCATTCTTGAATTAGTTTTCATACTAGTCTTCACTCATCCTTTGCTCCATTAACTCTTACGTGAGATTATTAAAATTTACACTAAAATCTACTACTACTACTAACTAAACTTTGTATAATTTTAACTCACAAAATGATCTGAAACTTATATCATTGTAAACCTTGTCGTAACTGACTAACCTATTAGTTAATCTTGTTCAATCATCCTTTGATCTTATTTAATGATCCTTATTTAATGATGCTCACTTAATCATCCCAACTTAATGATCCTTTTTTATTACTTAAGGTAGTTGTGCCTCATCCAAATTGCCGTTAACGTAATTCACTTCTCTCACTTTAAACTTTATGAGTTACAAGCTTCAATCATGCTTGCTCCAATCATTGAAAATCATTGTTATGATGTCTCAGTGTACTGGGTGCTGTCCATAACATTGATTAGCTTCTATTACTCGTTTAAGACACATGCGAAGCATGAAACTGTTAAGATTTAGTCAGTCAGTCTTTTTGGTTAGCAAATAAGTCTCATAAAACTTTGAGTCCTAAAAGAAATTCTAACAAGTTATTTTAGCAACGAATCGACATAGGACTGCAAGTCCATTTTACTAATAAGAAAAGTCTCAAGCATAATATGGAAGGAAAATATTGAAAGAAAAAGAAGAAGAGAAAATAAATAAGAAGAAAAAGAAGTGTGCTTCTCCTCTCTTATTTAGATTCAAGTCAAATCCTGTCTACGTTTGACAATAGTCCACAAAAGAGGAAAATGGCGCAACATAAAAAATGTTTATTTACTTTGTTGCACGAATCCGGTAGGATATCACAATTACTGTTCCATTTGTTCAATTGTTGTTGGTTTGTTGTCATAAATCAACGACTCAGAGAAAACAGTTTAAGGATGTTCAATTGCACAATCTTGGCGGCCATTCCACATGGGCCCCTTTCGCCTTATTTCAGTTGGAATAACATTTGTTATTGTCCAAATAAATGTCATTCAATTAAGGCCAAAAGATGTCATCATCAGTTATCAAAGTCCTATTTATAGCGCTACCGAGTTAATCATGCGTTTTGGTCTTGTACAGGGTCTGTCCGTTTTGCTCAAATTGCGCAATAATTCCTTGAATTGATTGCTCGGTTGAACGATCATTTCAGTTGTGAAAAGGTTTGGTGAACAAAACATAAAGTGTTATAGTAAATTTGAATAATTTTATTGTCTTGTTGAATAGTGTAGCGCTCTATGGTTAAATGCTAACTATGACAGCATACAAAATTTGATGAATGACTGCTTTGCTGCTTGAAATGTCAGAGCTATGAGCTGTCAAATTTCAGTTGAAAAGCTTTTTGTTTGAATAGAAATGAGGTAAGCCTACTAAATAATTTGAGATTATTTTAGAATTTTCCGCATTGTAAGTTTTGAATGTTATTTTGATATATTTTGGTCTTTAACTACTATGAATACTTAGACTTCTTCGTAGTATATGAAACAAATGTATACAACGATTAAGTCTTGAAAAAATTAATAATTTGACACTGTTTTAAATGTGACAGCGTTTCCGACTGGAATGTCACAGCTATAAGCAGTAAACTTTAGCCATTAGTATTGAAAAGCCTTAAATTTAACTAAACTATGTTAAACTATTAATCAATTTGAGAAGTTCAAGTTTTAATAGATTGTTTAAAAGTTTTTCAAATTAAACTTTTTGATGTAAATATTTTTTTTTATTTCACTGCAATAAAAATTAAAACACACAAACAAATCGATATATTTGCAAAACTAGAGGCCAAATATACTTAGTAAAACTGCGTTTTTGAGCAGTTCAAGTTTTAAGAGATTGTTTCAGATTTTTCCACATTATTACTTTTTTAACCGCCGTGGCTCAGTTGGTTAGTGCGTTGGACCGCGAGTCGAAGGCAGCGACCGCAGGTTCAAATACCGCCTGTAATAACACCTAAAAAAAATAACGGCAACACTCGTTTTCTCTTTCGGTGGCTGTCCTCTCAGCTGGAAATGGCAAACCTCTGAGAGTAAAAATTGCTTATGAAAAAGCTCCCAACCTTCCGTTCGGAACCGGCATAAAACTGTAGGTCCCTTCCACCCGCGTACAAATTCACACGCACAACACGGGTGGTTGCGGGAAGCTAGGCCTTAGTCTCGCGTAAGCGGGCTGCCGTGCCAGTCAATTATTATTATTATTATTATTACTTTTTTAAGTAAATATATATGTATAAGTAAATATGTTAAATATTTCAATGTGCATAAAAAATGAAACAATTTGAATATTGACGAAAAAAGTCTATGTACTCTCAAAACTATGGGCCACAATAGAAAAACTGTGTTTTTAGTTTTTCTCTCTAAGATCAGAATTTTTTTTTAAAAGAACTTTGAAATTTTAAGGACATGAGTATTTAAAAAAATTATTTAAAAAATTGAACGCAATGTAGAATATAAATGTGGATATGCAATGAAAGAGAAAATGCAATGGAATTTGAAAAAAATATTAAAATATACTATAAATATTTAATGTTATTGAAAATAATAATAAATACAAATATCATTGAAAATAAATATAAATAAGTATATAAATACATAAATAAATATAAATTTATAAACATAAATTTATTAAAAATAAATATAAATATTATTGAAAAATTTCAATCGTTTTTTTTCAAGTTTTAAGAGATTATTTAAGAATTTTTCAAATTAAACTTTTGGATGTCAATATTTTGTTGACTATTTCACCGTGTAACAAAAATCAAAAAAATTAAAAACACCCAAAAAATATCCTCGAAAAACTAGGGGCAACCAAAATAAAATTGCGTTTTTAGTTTTTCTCGCTGAAGTCAGAATTTAGTTTTAACACGACTTTGAAATTTCAAGGACATGAATATTTAAAAAAATTAATTTAAAAATTTAGCGCAATGTTGAATATGAATGTGGATGCCAAATGAAAGAGAAAACTAAAAAAGCTAAAACTAAAAATATATTAAAATATAAATATTAAATATTATTGAAAATAATAGCAAATAAAAATATTATTGCAAATAAACATAAATAAATTCCTAAATATGTAAATAAATATAAATAATAAATAAGAAGAATAAGAAGAAGAAGAAATAATTATAAATTAATAAATATAAATTAATTGAATATAAATATCCATATATATATAATTTAATATAAATATATATTTATAAATTTATTGAATTTATATTTATGAATTTATGGAAAATATATATAAATATTATTGAAAATAAATATAAATAAATATATAAATAAGTTGAAATTTATTAAAAATAAATATAAATAAATATATAACTAAATATAAATTTATAAAATATAAAATTATTAAAAATAAATATAAATATTATTGAAAATAAATATAAATAAATATGTAAATGTATAAATACAAATAAATTTTTTGAAAATAAATATAAATAAATAGATATATAAATATAAATTTGTAAAAATAACTTTATTGAAAATAAGTATAAACAAATATATAAATAAATGTAAATTTATTGAAAATAAATATAAATAAATATATAACTAAAGGCAAATTTAAAAATTAAAATTTATATTATATTTTTTTTATATTTATATTTTTTTTAATTAAATATTTATATTGAAAATTTTCAATACTTTTCTAAAAAAAAAGTCGTGAAGACTAATATATACACTACCACATCCCCGTATTTTGTCCTTCTAACTTTATTAGTTTAGAATAACAAACTTTAAACAAATAAACATAAAACAAACAATGTGAATAAATCCCAACGGTTTTTTTTATAGCTTTTCAAACAATTTCGGACAAAAATAAAATCTTAAACAAATTAACTGTTGAACACTGTTTTAAAAAATATGTTTTCTTTATTTTGCAATTTACAGATTATCAACATCCGGAAATTGATTTTTTAAGTATCTGAAGTGCTGATACTTTGTGACAAAATCAGAGCAGCATTACATGCACCGTTAACGGGGTGAGTGCACAAATGTGTGTAATTAGAAATGAAAATGACTGAAAACTGAACGCAAACCCACACACACACACACACGCAAAAACACAGATGAATACATATAAACATACTTAAATGTATGTATTAACAACAAACATTAATAAATCAGTCTGACATTAATGAGGGATAACATAAATCAAACAACAAATAAAGTAAAAAAAACCCAAACATTATTTTAAAAAAAACCAAAAACAAATTCAAATAAGTTGCGAGCAAAAAGTATGAAAATCCAAATGTCCAAATGTCGAGTGTGGAGAGAGCATCGCACTTGCAGGAAGCGACCGCAAGCATTGTGGCCACATGTGCTGCTGTAAGCGATGACAAACACCCATTTGTTGTTGTTGTTGTTGTCAATTTATATTTATTTTTTGTTGTTGCAGTGTTCTTTACTTGTTGTTCAGATGTGTTTTTTTCTTGTTTTTGCGCAAAAATAAAGCATATGTCAATTCAGTTAATTATATACAAATGTACGCACACCAACAACAGCAACAGCAACAGTTTTGTATCTGTGCGATACGACAATGACAGTAGCATTGTTGTTGTTTTTTGTTGTATTTTTTATTTATTTTTTTGTTTGGTTACGCACGAACAAAGCACTTGGCACCGGCATTTGTATCCACTGTGGCGCGCAACCGAGTCCACTGTGCGCTGTAATTGCGGCACGTCGGCGTGTGTGTGTTGGTGTGCGGTGCGCGTGTGTGTGCGTGCGCTCGGCGTGTATCTCGCACTGACAAAGCGCTAATTAAATGTGCAGATATTGTCTATAAATAAAAAATACTAAGTGAAATAAAAGAGCAATGTGTCTGCCTAACTAGCGGCGCGCCTCATGTACGCGACAGTAGGAACGCTGTCGCCGCTGTTTGTATGTGTGACTACGTACAAATATATGTATGTATGTGCAGTACATATGTGCAATTCATAGATACATTCGTACCTACGCTTTGTAGAATCAAATAGTTGGCAATTTGCAAAAATTGAACGGCAACAAACATTTTGAAGCGCTGAAAACGAAAACGAACGACAGCGGCAACAGAATCACACACACACACACATGCACACTTATACACACAGCACACAGCATAACAAAGTCAAAGAGTTAAAAACGAAATTTTTGCGAATTTTACTTTGTGGCGGCATTTGATGAGCCCTGCAGCGGCTGGTGGGCATGCGGAGCGGAACGGTGGCGGTTGGGGCGCGGCACATGGGCAATGAAGTGGAATGGAGTAGCGAGCGAGCGGCACAAGGCACAGCACAGCAGCGGCATAGTTGGGTGGGGGGGGGGGGGGGGAGGCGAAGCGAAGCAATGTGAACGGGGCACTGGAGCGTTCAGCGAGTTCATGACTCATTTCGCTTTATGGCGAAAATTGTTTTATTTATCTTTTGTCGTTGGCGTTGTTGTTGCTTTAGCTGTTTGGCATTGTTGTTGTTGTTGGTGTTTTAGCGCGTATAATATATGAAAATGTACACATATGTCTACATGTGTGTGTATTCGCATATTGCGAATTCGTAACGCACACACACACACACACTCAACTTATATGTTTACCTATCTGTCTGTTTATTGTTGTTGGTGTTTCTTTTTTTTTTATGTTTTGAAGCTTCTCTTCAAGTTCGGCGCATAGAGTCGCGCTGACTGCTTTTGAAGTTGAAATGATTCGTCCTCCCCCCCCCCCAGCAAACCATCAACAACAATTCAACTCTTGTTGATTTCGTTGCTGTTGTTGTTATTATTGTTTTTTGCAATTTTTGTATGTTGCCAATTTTTGCGTGTTTTTGCACTAACCTTGAAAGTGCGCAACCACTCTGCCACAGCATGGGTCACCTTTGGGTGTTGCCACTCACCTCCCACCCGCCCTCAACTTGATTACCTTTACTCAATCTTTCTCTACATATGCATATCTCTCTGCCTCTCGCATGTCTACTTTTACCGCACACATCTACTTCGTCGCCGCAGAAAACGAATGTCGTATGTTCCATTAAATTTAATAGCACATACGACAATCGTTTTCTCAAGCGACTACTTGCCGCCAAAAATTGTCTAGCCAGATAAAGCTATCACCTATCACCAGCGTGCAAAATTTAATATGCATAGCAATCAATTTGTGTTCGTTGTTGTTTTTGTTTTCAATTTATATTTTCTTTAACAATTTAGGTTATCACACTTTGTTAGTGCAGTTAAAAATTTCCAATACCTCAAATTGTTTGCTCATTTTTATTGAGTTTTACTTAATATTTGTGCCTAACATTTGTCAGTCTCGCTTGTTGAACATTGCAGATCCCACCTGCACGCACCCCCTTTCAATTTTTCATTGTGTGCCCCCCTTTTTGCTCATCTGTTCAATGCTGGCCGCCTGCTAGTCTGACGCGCTGTCTGTCTAAGTGACCGTTTGGTCGTCCATCTGTGCGGCTGCAATTAGACGCCGTGAGCGAGCGTCAACAAGCCGCGCGCCAATTGTTCTTTTATCCGCTGCGCACAACTGTGCACACATGACAGCAACATTGTTGTTGTTCGTTGTTGTTGCTGTTTCACTTTCTGCACCCGCTTGGCCGTTTATTTATTTACCCATTCTGTGTTTTCGTCTGGTCATCATTTGTTGCAAGCATTTTTGCTTGTTGTAAATAGTTTTATTTTTTGCTAATTAAATATTTAAATTATTGCGAATACAAATAATGCAACAGAGACGCTTTTGACGTTTTCTTATTGCATCAATCGGAAAAAAATTATATACGAATTCCATGATCCCCTCATAGGCGTTCAGTATTTGACGATAAGCTCTGAAGTCATTCAAGTGAGGGACTAAGAAACTATTTTGTGCTTTCGAATGAATCAAAATGTTAAGAATTCAAGCCACTCGTCTTACCAGATTCCCAGACCCATGAACTATTCGTATGAAAGAATTTTTTGCCTTGGATCATAAAGTGCTAACAATTCCAAGCCTCTCGTCTTTCCAAATCTCCGGAGCCAGAGATCAAGAAAGAATTTTGTGCCTTGAAGCATGAATCAAAATGCTAAGAATTCTAAGCAAGACCAGATTCCCAGAGTTTGACACTAACAAAATATTTTGGGCCTTGGATCATGAATCAAAATGCATGAATCATGAATCAAATAAGAATTCCAAGATCCGCAGGTCCAGATACTATGAACGTATTTTGTGCCTTGGGTCATGAATCAAAATGCTAAGAATTCAAAGCAACTCGTTTTTGCTAGATCCACAGAGCCAGAGACCAAGAAAGTATCTTGTGCTATGGATCATGAATCAAAATGCTAAAAATGTCAAGAATCGCAAGGCCAGACACTAAGAAAGTGTTTTGTGCCATGAATCAAATGCTAAGAATTCCAAGCCTTAACAGATCGCCTGACCCATAGACTATACAAGAATTTTGTGCCTTGAATGAAGAAGCAAAATTCTAAGAATTCCAAGCCACTCGTCTTGTCAGATCCCCAGAGTCAGT
Source organism: Melieria picta (assembly GCA_964056695.1). NCBI lineage: Eukaryota > Metazoa > Arthropoda > Insecta > Diptera > Ulidiidae > Melieria > Melieria picta. The sequence continues at coordinate 46,584,438 of OZ057399.1, forward strand.
AACTAAAAAAGTATTTTGTGCCTTGAAGCATGAATCAAAATGCTTATAACTCTATGCAACTCGTCTTACCAGCTTCCCAGACCCATAGATTAAAAGAGAGTTTTGTGCCTTGAAGATCCGCAGAGCAATTTCATGCAACTCGTCTTGCCAAATCGCCAGAGCCAGTCACTTAGAAAGTATTTTGTGCCATGAATCAAATGCTAAGAATTCCACGCCTTACCAGATCATGAGAGCCATAGACTATAAAAGGGTTTTGTGCCTTGAATCAAGAAGCAAAATTCTAAGAATTCCAAGCAATTTGTCTTACTAACTAGATCCCCAAAGTCAGATCCCAGAGTTAGTGACTAAAAAAGTATTTTCTGCCTTGGATCATGCATCAAAATGCTCGCAATTCAATGCAACTCGTCTTGCCAGATCTCCAAAGCCAAGCCAAATCAAGATAGACGCAAAGAAATTTGCATGAGATATGCAACAACTCCGAATAGGTTAGGTTAAAAACATCTTTGGGCACATTGATGTCTTCATACAGCTAAGGAACTTCGGTAATCAACTTCAAATGAAGTCTGACTTCTCTATGAAGAGACAGAAAGTGTTATATGTGCTTATCATCTCCGTAACAACGGCAGATACTTGTAATTTTGGATAAGATAAACACACCTGACACACTGTTCGGAGATGACTCAGAGTTGTCGTTATTGTTTTAACAATTTTTTAAAAATATTTGACGATTTCTTGGGAATTGAGTCTAATAATTTCTTTCGTAACCATTATCAACAAAATGCTTCACGTTGCTTTAGCTTCACGTTGTCATAAGTGATTCACTCTTTATTAGCAGCCACCATCCGTTTTAGAAATGGGTCCATTTTATTGCGATTCAGCAGCGAATCACAGATGAAAATTTGGTCCATGGGATGTTTTGTGTTAACCTGCGTGGCACCCATACACCGAGCTTCTTTTTGTATGCAGCATTAATCAATATATTTCCAAACGAGTATTTGATGAAATAAAATAAAATAAAATAAAATAAAATAAAATAAAATAAAATAAAATAAAATAAAATAAAATAAAATAAAATAAACTACAATAAAATAAAATAAACTAAAATCAAATCAAATCAAATAACATAACATAAAATAATATAAAATAAAATAAAGTAAAAAAATAAAATAAAAAAAATAATATGTGTTAAAAATAACCTGTACCTGTAATAGTTTTATGTATCTTTTTGTTAAACAAACGATATGTAATGTGTAACCCTAAAGGAGTTCAATAAATCGTGAAATAAAAATAAAATAAAATAAAATATCATAAATAAAAATAAAATAAAAGAAAATAAAATAAAATAAAATACAATCAAATAAAATCAAATAAAATCAAATCAAATCAAATCAAATAACATAAAATAAAATCAAATCAAATCAAATCAAATCAAATAACATAAAATAAAATAAAATAAAATAAAATAAAATAAAATAAAATAAAATAAAATAAAATAAAATAAAATAAAATAAAATAAAATAAAATAAAATAAAATAAAATAAAATAAAATGAAATAAAATAAAATAAAAGAAAAGAAAAGAAAAGAAAAGAAAAGAAAAGAAAAGAAAAGAAAAGAAAAGAAAAGAAAAGAAAAGAAAAGAAAAGAAAATAAATAAAATAAAATACAGAAAATAAAATAAAATAAAATAAAATAAAATAAAATAAAATAAAATAAATAATAATAATTTAAAAAAATAAAGTACAAAAAATAACAAATTAATAATAAAAATAATATACCTATGTTTAAAATAATATCATTTACCTACCTGTAATAGTTTTATGTATCTTTTTGTTAAACATTTGTAACCCTAAAGGAGTTCAATAAATCGTGAAATAAAAATAAAATAAAATAAATAAAAATAAAATAAAATAAAATAAAATAAAATAAAATAAAATAAAATAAAATAAAATAAAATAAAATAAAACTAAATAAAAATAAAAGAAAATAAAATAAAATGAAATAAATAAAAATAAAAGAAAATAAAATAAAATAAAATAAAATAAAATAAAATAAAATAAAATATAATCAAATCAAATAAAATAATATAAAATAAAATAAAATAAAATAAAATAAAAAAAATTAAATAAAATTAAATGAAATAAAATGAAATAAAAAAAATTAAATAAAATGAAATGAAATAAAATGCAATAAAACAAAATATACAAAATCGAAAAAGAAAATCTTTCAAAACCCGAAACTCAGCTTTGATAGAATTTAATCCCTTCAGGGATCCTGCAGTGACTCAAATGAGCGCCAAAAACTCAAACCCAGAGTCAATGCAGCGCCTAAAGTGTTTGTTCATTCCGAAAGCAATGCGTACGAGTACTTTAGCCATAAACTTTTAGTATCATCAAAGACCACTAAAACACACTGGCAACTAAAAAGTTTCGATGCCACTTTTTGGTGCAGTTTCTTGGCTTCGAATTGTCGCCCAAAAAGCCGCTTAAACTAAACGTTAACTTCATTTGAAGTCTTGGGCGCAACCACACACAAGCTCCACCCACTTTTCCAAGCGAAATTACAAACTTACTGGCGGCAGCAGCTGTCAGCGGCCGCGGCGAATGGGTGTTGGTGATAGACGCGCCAACTTTTCCAAATGGTTTGCCGTTGCGGCAAATAAATAAATAACCAACTCAGCAAATGAGCAAATGAACAAATGAATGAATGAATGAAAACACGTTGCAAGATAGCCAAATGCGCGCTTAAGCGGCTGACTAACCGAACGACAGTAACAAAGCCCAGCCAATGCAACGGCAACAAACAACGTAATAACAACTTCAAACAACAACAACAACGAATTACAACAGTTTGTCTAAAATTTCACTGTGATGCGATTTGATTGGTCGGACCGCCGTTGTGCCGCTGCTGTTGTGTTGCTGCTGACGAAGAAAGAGGAAAAACACCTCAAATGGAAAAGCAATAAAAAAGACGAAACAGAAAATGCAGAAACGCAGCCAGCATGAAGACAGCACCACGAACCGCACGACGAGTGTAAATTAATGCGGCGAGTAGGTGTGCGCGCTGCGCTGATGACTTTTTAATAATACAAAAAAATCACAACAACAACAATAAATAAAATGACAACAAAAAATATTAGCAAGTAAATGAAGTGATATGGCAACGCTGTGCGCGCCCACTTTCACTGCAGTTTTATTTTTATCTTTATTTTTTGTATTTTTAAATTTGGTAAATAGTCACCAGCGGGGGGTGTGAGGTAATGCCAGTCGAGCTGGTTTAAAGGCTGCAATTGATCAAGAAAATGTTGGTGCGAAAGTTGGACTGAGCGCTGCGAAATGTTCACCAATTTTCACATCATTAATAAATGAGTGCAATAACAACAACAACAATGATGGCAGCCTTTTCAGTTTTTCTGGACAACTTCGTAATAACTTTGGGTGTTGGCGTTGGACTTGTTGCAGTTGTTGCTGCCGCACGGCTTCAGGCAGTTAATCGGTTTGACAGACAAATGATTAGTTAACCCATTGATGGCTGCCCATAGATATCTTTGTTTAGATTCTTTTAGTTTATAGGGAAGGTTATAGTTTTATATATATAGACCACAGACAGGACCGTGGAAAGAAGCTACGGAAATAAAGTATAAAATTCATGGCCGGGAAAATAACCTCTCTGACCTCAAGTCTTGTCTGATCTCGTACTTGTAGCTCTCAGCATTATTGACATCTATGTACAATGGGTATAAAAATACCCATCTACAATATCTCAGTCAGTGGCGCACACAGGGCGCGAAGGGGGTTTAGGGGTTCAAACACCACAAACACTAAAATTGCTGGTACAAAATATGGTTTCGAATCGTATTCGGCTAATTTTTTCTTTTTCTGTAAACATTTTTTGCGCTTCCATTTTTGGTTTTCATTTTTTTCTCTTTACGGTCTTCGGTTCCTTCTTCTTCTCGCCTCCCTTCCACTTCTTTCTTCATCGAGCTTCATTTTCACTTCCTTCTTCTTCACGTTTCTTTTCCACTTCTTTCTTTTTTTGCTACTTCTTTACGTCTTTCTTCTTCTCGTTGCTTTTTTGCTTCCTTCTTATTTTCCTTGATTTTTGGCTTTCATCCCGTTAGTTTGCGTTCTTCTTCTTCTCGTTACTTTTTTGCTTCCTTCTTTTTCTCGCTATTTTTTCATTTTTTTCATTTCCTCATTAGCTGTAACCCTTTCTCCTTGTTGCTTTTCTGTTCCTTTATTTCCCTACATTTCCATGAGAAGACCTCTCCTCATTGCTTTGCTGATTTCTTTTTCTTCTCTTTGTGTTTTTGTTTGCTTTTTCTTTTCGTTAATTTTTTGCAATTTTCTTAATTTCCTTACACTTTTTGCTTATTGCTTTATTTTGTCCCTTTTTCATTTTCTTCTTCTCTTTGTTTTTTCGCTTCGTCCTATTTTTCGTTAATTTTTTTGCTTCTTTTTCTACTCTTTCGGTTTTGGCTTCTTTGCTCTTATTTTTACTTTTTCGCTTCCTTCTTTTTCATGTAATTTTTACGTTACATTCTTTTTCTCGTTATTTTGTTGCTTCCTTTCTCTGGTTGCCTTTCCGGTTCCTTCTACTATTCGTTGGTTTTTCGACTTACTTTTTTTAATTTTGGTTTCCACTTTCTTTCTTCTTATTGCTTTTTTGTTGCCTTTTTCTTTACGTTGTTTTTACGTTCTATTTTTTTTTTGTTTTTGTTTTGCATCCTTTTTCTTTTTGCTTTTCCGCTTTCTTCTATTTTTCGTTGGTTTTTCGATTTAATTTCTTTTATTTTGGTTTTCGCTCCCTTTCTCTTGTTGCTTTTCCGCTTCCTTCTATTTTTTGTTCGTTTTCCGATTTATTTTTCTACTCTTTCGGTTTTCGCTTTTTCATTCGTCTCTTTGCTTTTTCGCTACCTTCTTCCTCACATTGTTTTTACGTTTGATTCTTTTTCTCGCTGATACTTTTTCGCTTTCTTCTTCTTTTCGTTGCTTCTATGTTACATTTTGTTTGGATGTGCTTTCCCTTCTTTCTTCTTCCTGTTACTTTTTCACTCTTCACTTCATTCTTGTTGTTGTTTTTTGGTTTATTTTTCTTCTTCTTCTCGTTGAATTTTTGCTTTCTCTTTCCTCTCGTTGATTTTTCTGTTCTTTCTCTTTTCCTGCTTTGCTTTTTTGATTCAATCTTTTTCTCGTTGAATCTTTGCTTTCTCTTTCCTCTCGTTGATTTTTCTGTTCTTTCTCTTTTCCTGCTTTGCTTTTTTGATTCAATCTTTTTCTCGTTGAATTTTTGCTTTCTTTTTCCTCTCGTTGATTTTTCTGTTCTTTCTCTTTTCCTGCGTTGCTTTTTTGGTTCAATCTTTTTCTCGTTGATTTTTTGCTTTTTTCTCGGTGATTTTTAGCTTATTTCTTCTTCTTCTTGATTTGTAGGTTTCTTCTTCTGTTTACTTTTCCTCATTGCTTTTCCGCTACCTTCTTTTTCTCGGTTCTTACTTCTTCTTCTCTTCTTCTTCATATTCTTCTTATTCGTCTTATCATTCCTTCTCTTAATAGCTCCTCCTTCTTCCCGGGTTTTTTCGATTTCTTCTTCTTCTTTATTATATACTTTAATACTCGTATCATTTAAATTATTTATTTTAGTTTTTATTTTCATTGCTAATATTTTCTTCTTTGTGTTCCACTTACGCATATTTTGTCCGTCTTTATTTTCACAATATCCTTAAAAGTCTTCTTCTTCGTGTTCTTATTCTTTCGTCTTCGTGTCCCACTTCCTCCTTTTTAATATTTTTTATTGTTTAATTTTTTTTTAATTTAATTTTGCCTTCTCTCAGCATTAAATTCACTATTTGTCTTCTACTTTCCTCATTATTGTTTCTATGTTCAGTTTTTGGCATCAACGTTAAATTAACAACAACAAAAATAGCAACAACAGTAACAAAGTAAATTACTTGTAATAGCACTGCAAATTGATGGGTAAACGAACGGACGGACAGAGCGACAAGCAGCGCACGATCGATTGCCAGACGGCGGTCGACCGAACGGCTGACGGCTGGTGGCCAGTTGGGCTGCGCGGACAGACATATGCGGGCAAATTGTTTGCAGATAGCGAGGCGAAGATGGCGACAACGATCGCAGAAATTGCATATGGCCAATGGAGCGCAATAACTCGACAATAACTACAACAACAACTACGCACAGTAACAATAAAACAACAACAATAACAACATGTACATGTACTAAAATAACAACGAGCAGCAGCAACAGCAATAAAAATAACAACAAGAACAGTAATGGAGAGGGAGAGAAAAATAGACAAAAAAAACAACAACTGCAGTAGCAATAAATACACCGACTGCATTCATTTATTCACTTGCACCAACACACACACACACAGACACGCATGCACACAGTCAGCGGCACACAGCGCCACACACGCTGACAGTCAACTGCAACGCACTGCACGGCAATCTTGATGCGTTCGTTTCGGGTTCAAGGTAGTTTACGTTGATGCACACTCGACGCTCGACGGTCGACGCCAGCCGCCACCCTTCTCCACTATTTATACCCATCGATACAGCGTCGACGTTGTGCTCGTCACTGCAGTGCGCCTAAGCCGCCGCCGTCTCCTCCCCCGCCGCAGTCAGTCATTTGCCTACGGTGCGCCGTCTGCCAGCCAGCCACTGAACCAGCCAGTCGGCGCAGTCATGCATTTACGGCACAACTCATTGCACATTGAACCAGCAGCAGCGACAGCGACAGAGCACAGTCGCACTGCCAGCGAAATAATAACAACAAACGTTAATAACAAAACTGTGCTCAATTGCTGTTTTAGGAATATTTTGTGTTGTTGCAAATTTTAAACATAAATTAAGTTGCAACGTACGCATACAGCACGAGCGCGTTGTGCACGCTACATGCGATCAATTGGACACTGAGATTTTTAAGGTGGCTACATATCCATTATTGGATTCTTTCAAGAGTCCCAAATATGAATCGCAAGTAAATCTGGGAGTAGTTTTTGTGTGCTTTTTTCCATTAAGAATCCATCTTTTCTATTATTCAAAACTCTCAAGTAGAGTGACAACCAGATTTTCTTTAAACTTTCTTAGCACATCCAAAATGGTTTTCTGTTGTTGTTTCTGTTGTTCTTTTCTGTTGGTTTTCTCAGTCCCCAAATGAGTTTCTTCAATTCAATCTAACTCCTCGGACGTAGTCTTTCTGTACTCTCTCCAGGAACCAAACTTTTTACAGCAACCTTTCAAACTTACAGCCAGTAAACTTTTCTCATCATCTTATGGTCTTTAAAATTTTTCTCTATTCACAGTTTGCCATTCATTTTAAAATGATTAAAAGAGATAAAAGACTCTTTGAGAAGAATTTTCTGACCTTCATTTCAAAGCTAACCACTTAAAAATGTGGGAATTTTTGTAATTCTTCAAGGGTTTAGTGCAGAAAATGTCAGTGTCATGTCAACTCACTGGAACTTTGCACTTCAATTGTAAAGTTTGACACGTTTAACATCGAAATGGAATTTAAATTTATTAGATTATATGTAAGTTTGGATTTTAAGATTTACCTTCATGGCAGTGAGATGTTTGACATTCAGCGCTTTCAACGAATACATGAGAGTTTCCCTTCTACATATAGGTATCAACGTTCAACATAAAAATGAAGATAAGATTTAGTTTCAATCAACTTTTTATACATTTTTTGAACAAATATCCAACTTAATGTCTAAAATTTCTTCATGCCTGTGAGATGTGAGACATGATCCCATCCAACATATATACATATGTGTAATTAATTCATCATCAATCACGACTTCTGTGCACTCAGCACGATTTTTTTTCACAAGTGCAAATTTTTAAATATTAAAAAAAATGCTAAAAAAAAATCATTTGCATTTTAGAATAAAATAAACGTCAAGTAGTCCAATCACATATTTTTGAAAATATCAGATTTAGAAAAATTAAATCCATTATTTTTGCATGAACTTGAGGGCTTTGTTTAGCTTAGTTAGAATGATCCATAACTTTTATTCCATAACTTAATCCCAATTTTCAGGTAGTTCCATAATGTCCCTCTCATAGAAACTCTAGTCCCTAGTGGCAAAAACCTGGAGCAGTCTATTTTTAAAAGCTTCTCTTGTAGCAAATTTTTTACCAACGAAAACATTTGCCATGGACAGAAACAATTAGTAATCACTTAGTGCCTGGTACGTACTATAAAGTGGATCCATAAGAACCTTCAAACTCAAAGCTCCCGAAGCTTCTGGCGAGTCACTATTGATGTGTGTGGCATGGTGTTGCTATCATGGAACACAATTCCTGTCCTATTAACCAAAGTTGCCCGCTTCTGGCTGATTGCTTTCTTTAGACCAGTGATGACCATTCTGTTACTCGCAAGTAGTGGGTCCGAAGTAAGAGTTTGGCCGTGGGACAGCAGCTCCTGGTAGACAATTACCGTTTAATTCCTCCAAGCAAACAGCAAACCTTTGGCTTGACCAAAGGTTGCATCGGATCATTGTGATTCGACCACAACCGTTTTGACTGTTACAGTATCAGGACCATAAACACTATTTAGATTCTTAGCCTGGCTTGCGTGTTCGCCTTTACTGAAGAAAAAATGTAAAATTTGTTGTATTTTCTCTTTGCTGTTGTACATCTTTGATGCGCGCTCAAACAAAACTGAGTCAAGCAATCACCGAACTGTCTGATAAGTTGTTGTAGTATGAAATCTTATCGTTTAAATGCTATCTAGCGGAACCCAATCACACTTATACTACTTACACAATATTAAAAATTAAAATAAAAAATTTGATTATTTTAACATTTCATATACGGAACAAACTTATTTATTAAATATTTTCTGATATTCAATTATACAAAAAAAAAGAACCACTTAGTGTGTATGGCCGCACAGAATTTGAGCTTTGAAAAAAACAAAAATATTTTAACAAATTAAAATTCTAAGAAGACCGGTTTTAATTACCGACTTTGATTTGTTTTCTTGAACAAACATTGCTTCTACATCTCAAACCTACCTTCAAACTCCCAAGCCTCCTTCTACACTTCTTTTCCCCTCCTTCCTTCTATACTTTAACTTCTCTTTTCAAACAAACATTACTTCTACACCTCAAAACTACCTTTCAACCCCAAACAGACTTCTCGGTCCTTCAAGGCCTCTTTCTACACTCCCTAACTCTCCTTCTGATTCCCGACTTTAACTTTTTTCTCGAACAAACATCGCTTCTCACCTCACAATTACATTCAAACTCTAAACAGACCTCTGAGTCCTCCTAGACCTCCTTCTATGCCCCCTGACTCTGCTTATAACTCCAGACTTTAAATTTTTATCTCAAACGAGCATTACTTCTCACCTCAAAATTAGCTCCGATCTCCAAGTAGACCTTTGGGTCCTCCTAGGCCTCCTTCCACACGCCTTACTCTCCTTCGAACTACAGACTTTAACTTTTTTTCTCGAACAAACATTACTTCTCACCTCACAATTACCTCCGAGCTTCAAATAGACCTCTGGGTCCTCCTAGGTCTCCTTCCATACCCCCTAACTCTCCTTCTAACTCCAGACTTTAATTTTTTTCTCAAACAGACATTGCTTCTACACCTCACAACTACCTTTAAACCCCAAACTAATCCCTGGGTCCTCCTAGGCCCCTAATTTGTCAACTAATGAGTTAACAACTAAACACTCTCGTTCGACTTTGTTCCCTAATAAAAGGGAAAGTCCGCTGTTCTCAAGCAAAAATAAAACTAAAAATCACTTGCACGTTTTGTTTTTAGTGATCTCATCCTCTATCGTTTTGCTATTTCTCGGCCAACGTGGAATTAATATTCTGAACTTCTCCTGCGTGCGAACTAACGAGGAGAAAACTAAAAAGCCAAAAGCCAGAAAAACGATATATGAGCATAAAAAAGAAACACATCAAACATAAATTTCATTTCAGCCTTAAATCAAAAATTCCAAATCTCCACTAGAACAACAACAACAACAACAAAAACCCGACAAGCAAAAGAATATACACAAAAATCTTGATCGCACTGTCGGTGTGTATGACATCACGCGTTGCTGCGGTGAACAACACACGCTGTACGCGACCGCACCCGCCCGCCCGCCCGACCAACCGTCCAACCGTCCATCACTCGCGTGTGTAATCACACAACGACGCGAGCCAGCGTTGCCCATTCACCGCAAACGCGCGTCGAGCTGAGCGGCGCGCGTTCGCATGTTGTGCGCTGTCAGTTGCTTTATTTCCAAATTCAGAACACTTTAAGCCTTTTTGCGATATCGAAATTGTTGGCCGACCGGCGCAGACGCAACACAAAACCCCGAACGAGCGCAGCGCACCGATTGTTCGAAGCATTTTGTGTGTGCATTCAGTTTTGTGCGAAATGCTTCCATGCGAACGAAGACCTTGATCCCACATTACGCCAAGCCAAAAGCGATCCAAAAACAACAACAACAGCAACAACAACATAAAACAGCAAAAGACATTCAGGCAACGTGCTGGCGGTGTTCGCCGGGGGTAGGGTGCGCACACGCAGGCGAGGCAACGAACACGTCCAAATCACAGGCGCGGCCGCTCCCCCGGCGCAATCAGCCGCTGCCGATCTTGACGCGAGTGGTTTGCCACACCGGCTCGGTGCCGGCCACTGTCCGCCGTCTCGCGCCACTCGTCGTCTCCCTCGAGCTGGCCGCCAGTTCATTTGTTTGCATTGCAGGGACTCTGTCGATATTTTGTGCTACAATATTCTCATTGAACCTCTTCACTGGCCCACACAAACATTTTTAAATGCTTTAGATTCAATTGGCGAATGTGTCAATGTCGCGACGGCACAATGCAGCGCAGAATATTAAATAAATGAAATTAAATTAAATAAATGCAATTTCGCTACCAGCTACAAGCATCGCTTTCGGCCATATCTCGGATTTGGCAATGAGTCACAGCGTCGCAGACATGTCCGTCGCAGGATACGAAATTACAAATCGATCAAAAGCATTAACCACCATTCAAAGTGTCTGAATTCATGAGAAAAAGGCTAAGCTTGGTGGAGATTAATTGTCGATGTAAGCAACAAATGACAGAGAAGCACAAATTGTGATAAGAAAAAAAATTGATTTGGGAAGCAGTTTATTCTGCACAGATATGTATTTGTTTATTTAGATATCAATGGTCATTGTCGTATGAATACAGTGGCGCACACAGGGGGGTTTGGGGGTATAACCCCCAAATACAAAAATTGCAAAATGATGCAAAATAGGTTTCAAACGGAATTGGGTTCAAAAGTTGTACGCAAACCCTCCTTCCTCCTCCCAAATGAAATCCTGGGTGCGTCACTGGGTGGATACAAATATAATGAAGGTTATATTTAAAACCAAAATTCCAAAAATATTGACAAATCATCTGAGGGCAACGACTTCATATAAGCGGTGAACAAAAATAGTTAACGTTGTCCCATTCCGATGAAACTTGGTGAGCAAAATTAATTAAAATTAAAAACGTTTTTTCACATGTTTTACGTTGAGTCGGAAACTCGAACCCACAACCCTCTGACTCAATATAAAATACAACAACAACAGCTGCGATAGATGAAATAGATGGAAATGGTTGCTTTGAAAAAACTTAGTACGCTTAGGCCATTAAGGGCTTCAAAAGGTGACATTTAGACCTACAAGGAAAAGTGCTGCATATTTCCGCATAACTCTCCTAACCTCTCATTTGTTGATCTTCAAATATTTAATCGAAAAATTTGTTTGCCTGATTTTCCTCGTACGTTTCTGTGATATTTTCAAGTTATCTTTTTCCTAACCAATAAGGAAACAATGCATGTATCCTGTAAATAAAAGCAGTAAGTAATCATCACTCAAATTCAAAAGTAACACATTTAGCCTTAAAGATATATGAAGCACCCTGAGCTCCAAGCTTTCCTAAATCGACTTGAGCGTTTATTACTTTTGGCTACAGAATTAACATTTAGGACTTGAAAAGGGATAATGAAGACAAATTACCATTCAAATCTAGTTGTTTACTAAATTTGGGAATCCCAAAAAATCCTTGTCGAACAGATGCCACCATATAAAAATATAGAATAAATGCTCCTCTTGTACGTTAGGAACAGTTGCATAGAAGTTGAAGGTTCACTTCTTTTCCATTCTACATCGTTTCAATTGAAGTCATTCGGAAACAAGTTCCAGTCTTTCGACATATATTCCTATATGGCAGTGGACAACGAGAACCCATGCTATTTTTTCTTAAGTGTAGAAAATATGTTTCTATTCAAAGTAAATTTTGTTTGCTATGGGGATTTTTTAAGAGGTATTGTCTTCTGTTCATCAGAGATTCGATTCGATTCATATAAGAGCGATCTGTTAGATCTACTGCGATTCCCTAAACGATCATAACGCAAGCACTATCTTCACACCATCTATAGAGCCTCTATGAGATCGATGTTAGTTATAATTTTAGGAATAATGGATGGATCAATTTGAAAGAGTCGACTTTTGTCCAAGTTCCAGCTGAGGAACCAATTCATTATTAGATCAATTTTAATTTGTCTAACAGTATGAAAATACAATTAATCCATAGGACAGTTAATGCCTTCAACAGAATAATTTATAAGTAGAAAGGAGCAAAAAATTATTAAGAAATTTGCAAATTTTTAATTGTAATATTTGTTTAAAATAACGATATATGGCAACCCTGTTTTAGAATATATCACAAGCAATTGCTAATAAGTAATTAACACTACTCGACAAAAAATGGGTTCATCGCGTGCTCCTAAAACCAAAAGTATTTTTTAGACTAATCTTCGGCTGCTGAACACGAAACTGAAAATCAAAAAATTTTCTTAAGAAGCGTTTTCGAAAAATCTTCGGAAAACACGTGTTTCCCCTTTTATTTCAGTTATGAGCACATATCTTGTATACGAATCATCCGACTAACACAAGTGGCCCGTCATCAGAAGGTAATTAACTAACCTTTCCAACGATATATAGATTGTTTAAATCAGATGAGATTTGGGGCAGTTACTGACGATGAAAGTTGTAAAAAAGTGAATTTTTCGACCATTTTCAAAAATTATACATTTTCGAATCGTTTTTTATAGATAAAATAAATGATATCCTCTGGTTTTAAAATCTAAGATGAAAGATATATTATTTGAGCAAATATTAAGCCTAACGTCAATAGAATTGAAAGAAAAATGACAAAGTTATGATGCACGGAGTGAAAACACCAACTTTACATTTATTACATCGTGCAAACAAATTTTTTTATTTTTCCGAGACCCATCCAAATGTTGTTATAGACGTGAAACTAGAGGTCATTTATAATATCCTGGCATAGTCAGTTTTTAATTTTCTGACCCAAAAACCTTTTTAAAGGGCTTTAAAATTTTAAGGACATACACATTTCAAATATTTTTTTAAATATTTGCGGTTGTGCAATGATGAAGATATGGAGATATATATATAGAGAATATATATAGAGAAAATATGAAGCCCTTCTTCAGTTGGTCACACCAAGACATGATAAGACGTCTTCAACTTGGTCCTTCCACCGGAGATACAGTCTTCCTTCGTCGTCGACATATGTACAACTACACCTTTTTCACCGGAGCTTCATCGTTTTTAGGAACCCCTCTAGAAACTTCTCCAACTGTATGAAGTCTCTTTGACCCATTAACTCCTGAACGAATGTTTTTTTTAAATATTTTTTTCAGTAAGTCTATTCGATATGTATAAAGTCTCGTTGACCAATAAGCGCATGAATCGATGTATTTTTTTTTTAAGATTTTTTTTTAAGCAACTCTATTCGATATCTATGAAGTCTCTTTGACCCAATAACGCCTGAATGGATCTTTTTTAAGATTTTTTTAGTAAGTTTGTTCGATATGTATGAAGTCTCTTTAAGCAATGAGCATCTGAACGGATGTTTTTTAAAGATTTTTTTTAGTAACTCTCTTCGATTTGTACGAAGTCTCTTTGACCCATAAGCACCTGAAGGAATGTATTTATTTTAAGATTTTTTTTAGTAACTCTGTTCGATATGTATGAAGTCTCTTTGACCCATTAACCCCTGAACGAATGTTTTTTAAATATTTTTTTTTAGCAACTCTATTTGATATTTATGAAGTCTCCGTGATCCATTAACTTCTGAACGAATGTTTTTTTAAAGATTTTTTTGTTAGTAACTCTATTCGATTGACCCATTAGCGCCTGAATGGATTTTTTTTTTAATTTTTTTAGTAACTTATTCGATATCTGTGAAGTCTCTTTGTTATTTTAAGATTATTTTTTAGTAACTCGACTCGATATTAAATCGATTGTTCAACAATTAGGCCAAAATGTTTGAAAATCTGTAATCAAAGTTTTATAAAAAAAACAATTGAATAGGTTATGTTTATCTATTTAATAAAATCCATGATTTTTTTCAATGAAATCATTTTTCTTTTAATATTTTCCATAGAACTCGTATCTACCTAATACGATTTTATGTGCCAATGGTCCATAAACTTGAAATTTTATAGACCATAACTTGAGGGTCTTCAAGGTTAAGAGCATTTAATTAGATATGTTTTTGAATTAACACTTCAAAAACTTTTCTTAATGTCTAAGTAGTCTTTTTTCAAGTAGTTCTGACCACATTGCACGGTGATTCGACTCCATACAACCGCGGGACAAAATTAGAAGGAGTGGTCCGTTCTTCATAAAATTTGGTATACTAGTTAATCATGGTCTGCTGAAGTGAAATCTCCATTTTGTTTTTCTTAAACTTTTGTAGTTTGGCAATGCCTGAGACTTAAATTTGCAATTTTCGTCATTTTTGGTGAGCTACAGCACAAAGTGTGTTCGCTAGATTTTTCAGATTTTACATTTAATCGGTAACTTCAACATTAGTAATTGCTAAGAGTAACAGAAATTGCCTTAGGACCCTTTAGTTTTGCAATAAAAATGATAATAATAGACGTATGTTTTGCATTTGTGCAGTTTTCTCAAATTTTCATGCTGATTGCATACTTTTAGGGATAAATTAAATAAATTTTGTCGAAAAATAGGTGTTTAGACCACTTTTCAAATAGAATTATTTTCTGAGATCGGAAGATATCGGAGGATGTGTTTACATTATCCGACAAAGAAAGAATGCTTCTTAAAATAAAAAAAATCCAGGAACATACTTTCACATTCTTTTTAGATATTTTCCTCTAAGTTTTGCTAATTTTCAGATTTTTAATTTTGAAAAATATTTTAAAACGAAAATGGCCACATCAGTTCTTAATCTATATTAAAAGTTTTAGCAACTTCTGGGTTACCATGTATTTTTACAATTTTTTTTACTCAATAGACTAAAAAACAGAAAATATGTGTTTAAAATTTAATTAAACTAATTAATTTTTTACACAGATTTTTGGGGTTTTCTTAGTTGGAGTTTTACCTTTCAAATTACATCAAAATCGTTAAATTCTGAGACTATAAATTTTTTGAATTTTGTCTATGGAACGAATCACTGTGCATTGGTCCAAACATTAACCCACTCGGCCGTCGACTTTCAGCAAGCAAACAATCCATAATGACATCTGTTCTCGTGCGCAAGTCCACCAACTTTGTATCGACATAAATCTTGAACTATTGTATAAATAACTTATTGAACTTATTTGTAGCAAAAATCAATGGTTGATGCAATAACAATTAACTGACTTCTCTAACTTCTCTTTTATTTGCAGTAACGCGACAGTTTTTGGCAGCAAATAGCGCAGACTACTGAATGTATGAAGCACTGGCCAGCTCTTTCTGAATAGTCAGAAATTCAAAAGGAATACATATAAAAAGTATATAAAACCCGCATTATAACTTAAGACTCGTAAAATACACTTTGGACTAAACAGATTTTAGAAAGGCAAAACAAATTAAGAGCCCAAACACTTTTATTTTGACATTTAAAGCGAATGTAAGACGCATCTAAAAAAACAAACACACTAAATAACACTAATAACAACAACAACAATAATAATTATAATAATAAAAGGAAATACATTTAAGAAGAAAGGAAACACTACGATGATAATAAAACTATAAATCAAAAGAGAAACAACAACAAAAACAGCAAATCCCCTTAGCAACAAGTCAGCAAGCATTGCAGATCAGAACGAGATGAGAATCACTCAAGTGCGAATAACTTAGACACCGAAAAACGTTCAACTGGAGCAACAACAAAAACAACAACTCCAGCAAGCAAGAACAAAGAAAGACAAAACCAACAAAGTAGAAGAAGAAGCAGATCAACGAAAAGCACACGAAATCGGCGTAAGCGCCAAGATGAAAATTTCCAGGCAATAACTTTGCCGACACACCAAAAACTACCACGAGTGGCAAAAAACAACAACAACAGCAACAACGTACCGCATAGCAGCAACGACAGCGAAACAGCGCGCCCCCTCAGCCCCACCACAAACTTGAGACTCCGGCCGCAGCAGCAGCAGCAGCAGCAGCAGCATGGCAATCAATTTCTCCGCATCGTTTGCGGCCTGCATTGCCGCCGGACTGAAGGTGCCGCGCCAGATCATGTACTGCATCACGCAGGACACGGGCCAGCCGTACGTGCTGTACAAGGACGCCCAGGACGCGGAGCGCAACTCGGGCGCGATCGGCGGCACCGCCGCCCAGTGGGGCACCGAAATGTACCCCGGCATACAGCAGCAGGCGCAGCAGCACCTCAGCGCGCAGCAGCAGCAAAACGGACAGAACACGGCCGCGCAGATAGCGAGCGCCGCACAGGCGGCGGCTGCAGCGGCCGCGCAGCAGCAGGGCCAGCAGCCGCACAGCCCGACCGGCGATCCGAATGTGCGCGAGAATGGCGGCGACGCGGGCGGCGGTGTGCGCGGGCAGCAGGGCTCGCCCTCGACCAGCCCCTATCCGAACGCACAGCAGCGCGCCAATGGCAGCGGCGGACCCGACGACGATGTGACCATGAATCAGGTGAGTCGTGTGCGCGCCACGCCCACAGGCCGTCTAGTGTAACGGTGTGTTTGTTTGCAGGTTGCCAATCTGCAGGCTGGCCAGCAGCAGAACTCAGCACAGCCAAATCCAAACCAAAGCAACAATGACCCGCAGCAGCAGCACCAGCCGCCGGGCGGTGACGCGGGCGCGGGGAACCCACAGCAGCAGCAGCAGCACGTGCAAAACGGCGGCCAGCCACAGCAGCCGCAACAACCGAACGATCCCTCAAACAACTTCCAGGCGCCGCAGGGCGCCGAACTCGGCGGCTACTATGCGCCGCGCCATCCGGCGCCGCAGGGCGCCATGCTGGCGCCGCCCGGCTTTCCGCCGCTGCACTATCTCAACAAGCCGGTGCTGCCCGGCATGGCCGGCAGCATGGATCAGAACGGCGGTCTCGAGGCGTACGCCATGCCCGAACTGCTGCCCGGCGGCCAGCAGGGCGGCAATGCGCAGCAGAACGGCAGCGCCAATCACAGCGCCGGCGGCAACAGCGGCAACGCGGGCCCCGGCGGCGGCGGCGCTACCAGTGGCGGTGGCGGCGGCGGCCGCCATGCGTCCGGCAGCCACAAACCGCCCAAGCCGCACAGCGACTTGCGCCTGTTCAAGTGTCTGACCTGCGGCAAAGACTTCAAACAGAAAAGCACGCTGCTGCAGCACGACCGCATACACACCGACGCCCGTCCCTATCCGTGCACCGAGTGCGGCAAGCGCTTTCGCCAGCAGTCGCACCTCACGCAGCATCTGCGCATTCACGCCAACGAGAAACCGTTCACGTGCGCCTACTGCTCGCGCAGCTTCCGCCAGCGGGCGATCCTCAACCAGCACATACGCATCCATTCGGGTGAGAAGCCCTACGCATGCCCAGAGTGCGGCAAGCACTTTCGCCAGAAGGCCATCCTCAATCAACATGTGCGCACCCACCAAGGCGAGCGACAGTTATTGAAACAATTCATGAACCCAGAATTTCATTTAGAGCTACTATACAGTTACAGCAGAAAGTCACCAGCCCCACCCATAAACACACCAACTCTCATGGCCACAACATTAATGAAAACAATAATGAAAATCGTTTGCTAACAATGACCCTGCAAAATTTCAACAAAATTTCTGCCCCCCTTTACGAGAAGGCAACAAGATTGCATGGACTCTCGAAGCACTTTGACAGAAGGATGTGGCTGTCCTTTCAGAACGGTGTCGCTTGTTTATGGAGGACTGCGAGGAACATGTGGGAAATGTGGAGGTGGAATAGATTTTAGATGTAGGAATGTTTGGAATTTCGATTTTTTTGAAACAAACAAAATTGTAAAATCATTCAAAGGCTTTCGTTGTAAATTTTAGAAGTTTGAGACAAAGTACATTTCAGAATATGCGACGAGTGTTGTCCCATAGAAATATCAATAACAGATTTACAGTAGTTTTTGAGGAATTTTCGAACGCAAGTATTATTGAACTTAGGAAAATCAGTTGAATGGAAGTTGGTATGAGAGTTCGTTTAGGTCCTGAAAAAATAGTTCTACTGGAGTATTTAGCCTTATACCAGGGTTAGGTAACCACAAAAGAAGTCTAAAACTTCGTTATCCTTAGGCATTTACATTGCAAATATTGAGTATTCTCAGGTTGCTTTGAACATTTGAGAGTAAGTCTAGGTCCTCGAAACATAGTTGCCTGAAGTGCTGAGCCTTATTACACCTGCAAGGGCTGAGAAACCGCAACGGAATCCCGAGACTTTCGTTGACATTCCAACACCTGCATTGTAAATAATGAGTATTCTCGTTTAGATCCTTGAAGAATAATTCTACTGGAGTCTAACTGGTCTAACGATAAAGGAAATCTAAGATGGTTTACATTTCGTTGACTATCCGGCAGCTGCTTTGTAGATATTAGAAATGCTGAGTATTCTTAGGTTATTTGGTTAGGTGTTTGAGGAACGGTTCTGCTGAAGAGCCAGGCCTCGTGTGTGCTAAGACGTCGTAACTACAAAGAAAGCCCAGATCTTTCGTTGACGTTCCCGCCTCTGCATTGAAAATATTGAATGTTTTCAGCTAACTTTGAACTTTCCAGAGTTCGTTGAGGCTCTGGAGGAAAACTTCTCCTAGAGTTCCAGAACTTTCACTTTTCATAAGTGCACACTTTCAAGGAAATTGCAAGATTTCCTTTTGTCCTTTTGTACTCTATGGGTCCCCAAGCCATACTGGGCATTCAGTGTCAGACGGAACTACGTAGTAAAAATTCTCAAATTTTTTTTTGTAAACTTTGGTAGTAGCATTTTGTTCCTTTGAACTCAGAGACAGAAAGGAATGCATAGTAAAGTTATAGCATTTTTTTTACAAATTTTATAATAGTATTTTGTCCCTTTGTGCTCAGATGTTTGGTTCAAACTCTAAAAACAAAATCCTTTTTCCGAAATTTTATTATTCCAATCTGACTTATGTATTTCGCATATGGGTTTTGATTCTTTGAACCAAAATTTATAGAAAGAACAGCAGTTCTTGAAACCTCCATTATATTAGATTTCTTAGGTGGTTTATTGACTTTTAATACACTGGAAAAACATAACCTTGTATGCTTTCAAATAGCTTTAGCAAGGCTCTGAAATACCTTTAGGTGGATTTAACTGGCCAATGATACACACAGAGACCTTTGTTGGATCCTAAGCGATACCAGTTGGAGATAATTTATGAGTTGGTTTATAAATGCTTTTGGCAAACCATTTTTTACTACCGATCTCCTGAGAGTTCGGAGTAGATTCCTTGGTGCCAGGGAGTCAAGGTGGTTGCTTCTTAACATATCAATGCATCTGTCGTCCGGCGGCTCATCATCACCTCCACAGGCAGAACACAGCGCCCTCTTCCATATGATTTGCCCATAGAAAATGGCGCGTCATTAGAGCAACTGTCAGCAGTCTCTACTGATTAGAGACAGAAGAAACTGCATGCATTGGTTTTGAGATGATGGGAAGCATATGTTTCGTCCAGCTGCAGTGGGTCTCAGGCTGTCATATTCGCTTGTGGGTTGAATTGATTCTTTGATGGCCGCAGATGGAGTGAAAACAAACTTTGGCTTTGTTTTAGTACCGAGTTTTTGGTTTCGTTCGGGATTGAATTCTACTAGCGAGACCTCTTCCAATCCGGTAAACTCAAACTTCTATCTAGGTTGACTTGAGGAAAAGACCCTACGGTGTAATCCAGAGTTTCTAGAGTATCCTGTTTCTCGAATATTCTGCAAGTGTTGTTGAACATGAAACCCATTCAAAACACGTAGACTGCTAGAAGTTATTGTTCCATTTGTTATGGTCCTTCATTCCAATCGAGAGAGTGCTATCAGAACATTAAAATGCCTTCAACTTCACTTTAACTGATTTTCCAATTTGTTTCTTGATATATGTTGGGGTTCTGCAGTTCAATCGTTATCTTTTTGCAGTCCAATCTAAAGAGTCCTACAAAGAAATTGAAATACCTTTCACTTGACTTAAAACAAACTGATTTTCCATGATGGAAGTATGGACTAAAGTTTGAGAAAAGTCAAAAGTTTAAGTAAAATTCATTCTAAAGATGGAAGTATGGACTTATTTTACATAAAATATCAGCTTCTTCTCTTTTGAAGTATGGAATCAAGTTTAAAATTCTGTTTCGCAAAAGTCTATCTTGCATAAAGTATCAGTTGCCTCTTTTATGGTTAAGTAAAGTCCACTCTGAAGATGGAAGTATGGACTAAAGTTTGAGAAAAGTCTAAAGTTTAAGTAAAGTTCACTCTGAAGATGGAAGTATGGACTTATTTTATACAAAATATCAGCTGCTTCTTCTTTTCTGAAGTATGGAATCAAGTTTAAAATTCTGTTTCGCAAAAGTCTACTTTACATAAATTATAAGATGCCTCTTCTATGGTTTAGTAAAGTTCACTCTAAAGATGGAAGTATGGACTCAAGTTTAGGAAAAGTTTTAAGTAAAGTTCACTCTGAATATGTAGAAATTTTATGCAAAATATCTTCTAAGCTTTAGCAAAGAAGATCCAAGTTCTAGTACAGATATTCAAATTAATAATGTGGCGGTTCACTATTTTGAAAGTTTTTCAACACTGAGTTGGAGTTAGTTTTTATTTAGTTTAAAGCACAACCATATAAACATATATAGTCATATAGTTATATATCTGTTTTCTTCTCACATGATTTAGAATCAACTCTTTTTCACAAACATATCCAATTTTAGTCTCATCAGAATAGTTAGTAAGCACTCCAGTTGAAATTAGTTTCGAATCAAACAAGTTGGAATCCCTCAAGTCCTGATTAAACCAAACACCGTTTTGAAAAGACCTAAAAATCTGGCCGTATATATTTCGACAAATAACAAAACAAGTATTTTTTCCAAATTCCAATCGAGTTCTCTGCAATTCATGCCCAATAAAAGTGCCGAAGCACTTTGCCTGCTATTTACAAAAGAAAAAAATGTATCTATACTTTGTACTCGTAGCTTAGCATAGTTTTTTGCATATGAAAACACTTTGCAACTGGGTACGAACCCCTTTCGAAGCTCTACTAACAGTCAACTTTTCACCTCTTTCTCGTTTCGCTCCATTCAACACGTACCGCATGCAGATGTCTCGCCAAATCTCATTTTCAAGAACGGGCCGCACCCGACACTGTGGCCGCAGGACGTGCCCTATCCGGGCGATGAGACTGACACCAAGAACGACATTACCGGTGGCGGCGGTGGCGGTGGCGGCGGCGGCGGCGGCGGCGGCTACCACGACGAGGACTCGCAGGGCACGCCCGACGGCAGCGGCGGCATCCACTATCCGTCGTACTTCAAAGACGGCAAAGGTAATAAAAATTGTACGTGTATCGAATTTTGGTTTGCTTATTTACATTTTTAAACTATGATAACTTTTTTGTGTTCTGTATGATTTCTAAGTAGTTTTACTTTGTAATTTGTCGTAATTGAAGCTGTCAAAAAAAAATAAAAAAATTTCTCCTTTTTCACACGCTCACAATTTGTAGGGCAGAAAATCTTACCGGACGTGTTGCAGCACATCGGCGTCAGACCAGCCAACATGCCGCTCTACGTGCGCTGCCCCATTTGCGACAAGGAGTTCAAGCAGAAGACGACGCTGCTGCAGCACGGCTGCATACACATCGAGTCGCGTCCGTATCCGTGCCCCGAGTGCGGCAAACGCTTCCGCCAGCAGTCGCACCTCACGCAGCATTTGCGAATACACACGAACGAGAAGCCGTTCGGCTGTCTCTACTGCCCCCGTTTCTTCCGGCAACGCACCATACTGAATCAGGTGAGTCGACCGACCAGCAGCCGATGTTCCACCAGCTGGCGAGGCTAACGATTTCCAAAAATTCGACTTGCAGCATATTCGCATTCATACCGGCGAGAAGCCTTACAAGTGCGCCCAATGCGGCAAGGACTTCCGGCAGAAGGCCATCTTGGACCAGCACACCAGGACGCACCAGGTAGTTGTAAACTTGTAAATTGCATTAGTTTTCCAACGAACAACAACAAAAAAAAAAGCCAACCAGTTGTAGATGTGCGTTGTAAGCTGATTTGTTGCCGGGGGCTGCGATTCGAAAAAAATTTGATTTTGAATCGATGATGTAATAACTTTTTTTTGAGAAATTTTCCACGCTGCTTTTGAAACTATTTTGTTGGTTTTTTTTTTATTTTTTTATTTTGCGTTTTCACATTGATTTCGAGTGGGTTGAGTTGAGCTGTTGCTGCGTGATAGATAGTTGAAGCGAATTCAGATTCAATAACAATTTGGCGCTGAAGACGACAGTATGAAATTCACAGGTTTTGAAATATACAGTTCGACAAACAAATCGAATTTTCTTGAGTCGGATTTTTTTTCGTTTGTCTGAAAGGATATGACAGAGATGACAGTTTCGCAAACATTTTGCAATTCACAGCTGATTAAAGTTGTTTAGGTTAGGTTTTGAGGCTAATTACAGATTGAATTAATTGTGAATAGGTTTGGCTTTAGTCATGGTGGGGGTGTAAACTGAAAGCTTTGAAAATCTTTTTTATACATTTTGATAAGCTTGCATAAAGTTTTTATGTTTTATTTCTGACCAGACTTAGGTTAGATTTGATTGAGGATCTAATTCAAACATTTTTCTAATTCAATATATTTTTGATCAGCTTGTAATGGATTAGATTTTGTATCTAATAAAAAAAGTTAGGCCTTAAATATGGTCATAGATCAGTTTTGTATTTGATTTTTGCTTAGCTTAGTTTAGATTGGATTAAAGATCTATTTGAAAATGGGTTACATTTCCAATGGTGCTAAGTTTTAGTCTTACGATGATGGGTCAGCTTGGTAAGAGTTTCCTAATAATGTTTGATAAGCTTGGGTTAGATTTGGTTTAGAGTCTAAAAAAATTAGACTCACAGTCGTACCAAAGTTTTATAATGTATTTTAATCAAATCAGTTCAATTCAATCAAGTTCAATCAGTTCAGTTCAATAATCAATTCTAATACCTTCTTTCAATCAAAGTTTAGTTAAAGATAGCTTTAGGATTTAATAAAAAATGGGATTTATGTTTGACTATTACCATACTTTACCTTTGTAAAGGTCTTCTATTTGATCTCTCACTAACTTTGGTTAGATTAGATTAAAGAACCTAGTTGGTTCTAGTAAATGTTCAAATGGATTATGTTTTAATTATTGTATTAAAAAAGTTAGACTTACCGTCTTACAAAAGTTGTTAAGAATAGCTTTAGGATTTAATAAAACATGAGACCAGTGGCGGATTCGGGGGGGGGGTGTTTTGGGGGTTGAAACCCCCCCGAAATATTATGATCGACTTTAAACTACATACAAATTAAAATGCGTTTTATGAATATTAAAGAATTACTTTTTGAAAACCCCCCCCGAAATATTTTTCTGAATCCGCTCCTGCATGAGACTAACCTTTAACTATGGTTAGAGGTTAGTTTCGTAAAGGTTTTCAATCTAATTCCTGCTTAGGTTTGGTTAGATTAGATTGAGGATCTAATGGAAAATGAGTTAATTTTTCAAAGACATCGGATATAAATTGTCGTAATAGGTTTATCTGACTACTATGCAAAAGTTTTTTAATATAACTTTTATAAGCTTGGCCAAGATTAGGTTTAGAATCTAATGAAAAATTAGATTAAACTTTAACTGTCGTCTCGGATTAGCTTCGTTAGCTTCGTAAAATGTTTGTTTTTAATTTCTGATTAGCTGAAGTTCCATTAAAGAAAGTGATTTTATTTGGAATGAATTGCATTTTCAATAGGTTTAGGATTGAGTCATCACAATAGGTAAAGCTGATAGTTTTGCAGGAGAATCCTTCCTTTATTTCCAAGTCTTCTACTTGAAGTCATTGGTATTCTTATCTACTCGTGTGCGTACCAAATCTTCCCTTCTTCCTTTCGATACCTTCTTTCTTTGTATACCTTTCATTTGTATATCTCTGTGACCAAGTTGTAGTTCATACTTTCTGTCTGCATCGAAGATAATTTTAGGGTCAATTGTACAGGGTTCTACAAATGATTGCAAAAGTTATAGTTGTTTTTCTAACCTCAAAAAGTATCAATAACTTGTCTGCTTTTGCCAAATGGGGACTTTTAAGGTTGGAATTTTCCAAACATTACTTAAATTACAGCAACAACAAAATTTTAGTTTTTTTTTAATTTCTTTTTACACCACTGTTGACCTAACCAATGACATTTGTTTTGTCATTATTGATTATGATTTATGAAAATTTTTCATCAAAAATCTTTAACAACTATTGGCTTGTATTATTTATGTACATTACTGCAATTGAAATCTTGCATTGTTTTAATGAGAATCATGTATTTTCTTTGCCTTTCACCTTGTACCACTTCCTTAATTCCCTGGTCTGTCATACTAGGACTCGAAGGTATAAATTACCGTCGCGCGTGCAATGTGAAATTTCTCACCGATTCGAACCATTTTGTTAATCAATGTTTTTCTCTCTTCCTCTTCCGCACACGTGCGCAGGGCGATCGTCCGTTCTGCTGTCCGATGCCGAATTGCCGACGCCGCTTCGCCACCGAGAACGAGGTGACCAAACACATCGACAACCACATGAATCCGAACACGGCCAAAGCGCGTCGCAATGCCAACGCCAACAACAACAACAATAACAATACCAACAATAACAGTCACGTTGCAGCAGCGGCCGCGTCCGCTGCAGCCGCAGCCGCAGCCAGTCATCTGATGAACGAAACGAAGAATGCGGCACAGCAATTCCTCAACAACAACAATCCGGCCGCAGCGGGCGGCGATAACAAGGCGAACATATTGCCGCGCGCCATGACGGCCGCCAACAATGCGGCCCAACAGTCGGTGGTCAAGAACGAACTGTACTTTCCGCAGTGCTACGGACCGCCGTTCCAGCAGCCGTTCCAGGCGCAGGGCCAACCGACGGCGGCGCACAGCAACGGGGGCGCCTCGGCACAGCCGCCGGTCACGGTCGCCGTGCCGAATTCGGTGGCGCCGGGCGTGGTCGTGCAACAGAACACACCCACCTCGGTGGTGGCACAGTGACATCCCACCACTGCGACCGTGGTGGTGCCGGTGACGGCGGCCGGCGCTGCAGCTGCTACGGCGGCCCAACAGCAGCAGCAACAGCAACAACAGCAGCAACAGCAGCAGCAGCAATCACAGCAACAACAGTCGCAACATCCACAACAACAACAACATGCGGCCGCGCCGCCCCAAACCGTTACGCTTTCCATAACGCTGCCGCCGGTGCCGCCATTGCCGACAACGGCCGCAGCCGCAGTGGCCGCACATCATGCGGGGTCGGCGCATGCGCCGCCATCGCAGCCACCACCAACAACAACAGCGACAGCACCACATCCGGCAGGCGGCAATGCGGTTAACAGCATCTGCGGTCCGCAGCAGCAACAACAACAGCAGCAGCAGCAACAGCATGGGCCGCCGCCACCGCTGCCGCCCCCACCGCCACACACACTCTCACACGCTATTCCTATACATCCACACATACACTCAATATTCGGATCTCTATGATAATGTCATCAAGCAGCCTAAGTATAAACGCGCAGCGTGCTTCTGCCTCTTTCTGCATTGCCTACCACGCCCACTACACACTCTCTCATTTCGCCTGTCCACTGTGTGCTCTTATCTAATACTTGTCACTTCGTTATGTGCTTATGTTAAATGCATTACAACAACAACAACAACAACAACAACAACAATAATAGCAACAATTGTTTGTGAGCTTACGAAAATAAAAGCAACAAAAAAACATCCACGCAAGGCTTTTGTGCGTTTGTCAGGCGTAATTTATTCGTTGGACAGACAGAGAGAAAGAGAGAGAGAGAGAACAGACAGAGCCTTCGAGCAGCGACAGAGCGACATTTCGCGAATTGGTCGTAGACTGTGCAGCAGAGAGTTGAACAACAACAACAACAAAAGCAACATGAAAATTGAATACTTAAGCCAAGCAACACATGTACCCAATCGGTGTGTGTGCGCATGTATGTATGTGTGTGCGTGTGCTGCAGATCGGCCGCTAAAGGACCGCCACATGCATCCAATTCGAAAGAACCATTTTGGCAATGATGCACACTTAAGTGCAGACTTGAGCAATTTTGAGCGTCGTACACATGCGCACACACTCACACATACATACATACATACATACACGTATAACTAAACATAAGCATAAACATTTAAACTAGATTTAGACCATGTCACGACTAACCGGAAACTAGTCTTTTCGAAAAGGACTCTAAACTACCACAGCAAAACAACAACAACAACAACAATAACAACAACCGAAAGCAACACACAGTCAATATTGCTTACTTTTTTGACCATTTATAGATACAACATGTACTATGAACATAACTGTTTTTATGCTGATTTCATTACTGATTTTGGTTTTTTTTTTCTTATATTCTGGGAATACTGTTTGTTTGCCTGCTCTCCTCTTTATACAAGAAAGTTGTTAATATTTTGTACTTTGCAACAATCGAAGCTTATCAACAGCTCAGTTCACTAGTTGTCTGTGCACATAAAAACACACGAACATATACAAAGTTATGAGTTTGAAGTGAGAATCAAATCATCAAGCAATACAAAACTATTTTCCATGGAGTTTATTAAGTTAGGTGAGGGAGTGTATTGCAGAGTTTGAGGTTAGATCGGATTCAACTAGCAGAATTAATGGTCAGGTATAGAAATATTAGAAAGTGACTTACAGAACACAAAGTGTTATTGACTAATAAAAATGAGTTCATGAGACAACTGAACAGCGCCATAGAGTTGTTCAATTTATCATAAACTGTCAAAGTTTGTTAAGTAATGAATTCAAGTTTCAATAAAAGTTTTAAATACAATTTGTTCACTTTCGTTACGACAGCAAGGAGCTGATTGCCAGTGCCAATGTCGTCGTCTACTGTAATTTATTTGTAATTCTATTTTAGCGGCTAAATAAACTCAGCACAAATTTGCTCGCTTGCTAAAAACTTTGTCAGACCCATTTGTAACGCAACAAAATTCCATGCGTTGTGCCAATAATTATTATTAATTATAATTAAACATTCAGTAGTCCATAACCAATAATTAACATTGATAGGAACTTTAATTGAACAGCATTGCTGTGATGTCACATAACAATTAAGTTATCAAAGAGCTTTGTGCTTTCAACCATAACGTATTTCTATGGTCTTTTAGTAGTTCATGATCATAAATTAACATTGATTCATTCATCACAATAAAATTCAGAAAGTGCTCAGCGCCTTCAACTAAAACTTGCTCAACTCATCTTTCGATAGTCAAAAACTATACTAATTGATTAGTATAGCATTGATTTTCAATTGATTTGAACAACAGTTGGTCAATTGACAATTCCGTTTTCAAACTTTAAAGTGGTTTCAATCACACTTCGGTCAATAATCAGTAACTAACATTGATTTGTAGAGCAATGCTTTTCAGTAAAAAGGTCGAAAGACATTCAAGTTGTCAAAATTTTAAGCGATTTCGACCAAAACCTATAGTTCCAATGGATCTAATATTCACTATTGATTGACATTCAAATGTAATTAGTTTCAAAAATATGTATTTCATTCATTTAAGAGAAGCAAAATTAAGCAGTAAGCATTAAGCAGCAAGAACTTCCAGATCATAGATTCATACAATTAAGGTTTTAGAACTGAAGTTTGCTTGAACTACTAGCAACTAGCAACAACAGCCATCAAAATGGCAAAAAATAGGTTATCACAGTCAATGTTATGAAGTTTGCTTGAATTTCTATAACTCTCAGCCGCAACTTTCAAGTTTCTATTGCTATTTATATACAATAAACAACAATGATAATGTGATTCTTTGGAAGAGTAGAAAGCTTTCTTTGCCTCTTAAATGTTCTTCAGCAATAAGCTGTGCCTTGGCATCCACTTGAACCTAATCTAAGCTTCAAATGCCGCTTTCTGGCATGAAGTGATGCTTTCCTTCATCTCTACATTACACTCTGTAGTAGCAATTAACAGACTACATACAACAACTCAGTCTATAGAAAGGAAGAAAAGGAGTTGAAATATGCACAAACAATGAATTTATACATTGAATGATTCTAGCTTCAATTTTCAAACTGCAAGGTGCCAAGTTTCAAGTGTCCATTTCAAGTCCATGAAATTCTAATGATGATGATCTCAACCAAAGTGACTTTGTTAAACATTGTTAAACTTGTCTAACATACTTTTCGAGTGCAATTAATTTAATGTATAGAAAAAATGTGCAAAAAGATGAGTGGAAACATGAGCAAACAATCGCTCCATACATTGAATGATTCTAGACGAAAATTGATCATTTCAACTAGAAATGAGCAAAGTGACTTTTTTAAAATTTGTTTAACTTGTCTCACATACTTTTCTGTGGCAATTAATTTAATCTATGGAGAAAATTTGTAAAAACATGAGTGGAAACATGAGCAAACAATCGCTCCATACACTGAATAATTCTGACCCAATGTGGATGATCTAAAATATTGAGTATGAGCAAAGTGACTTTTCGAAACATTATCACACTTGTCTATTACACTTTTCTTTGCCAATTTAATTATTGTAGAGAAAGAAGGCATCATTACTTGAAATTATTCCATATTCCATACATTGAATGATTCTAACCTAAAGTTAATAATCTCAGGCAGTGATAACGAAATTTACTTCTGGGAAAATTATTGCACATGTCAGAAAGACTGTTGAGTGAAAACACATGCAAACAAACACTTCACACACAGTGAATGATTCTAACCCAATGTTGATTATCTCAAAAAGAAATGAGCAAAGTGACTTTTTGAATCACTCACACTTTCCTAAAGCAACTTCCATGAAAAAAGTTCATTGAAACAAATTCAAGTTAAAAAAATTGCCATAGTGATTTGAAAAACAAAGCAAACCATTGTGAATGATACTCTGAACATAGATTCTATGGGCAAACACAATACTTTGTTGAAATGATGCTTTCGAAAGAGAATTCAGCTGCATTGTTAAAGTTTCCCTACATAAGTTTACCACTTTGGACCTCAATAAGCTCCAAGCTAGGCTCATAAATTTTTTTTAAATAATGTGTCTCAATTAGTCACCTTCTGAATATGTTTGCAGTTATCGTTTTCAAATTTCTGCACCTCATAAGTTTGCTTTGAGTTATGTTTCATAATTTTTTGCAACTTCTAAACTCAATTTTTCGCATTTTCAAGCGGCCCAGTGTTTTATAAGTCTTCATTTGAAAGCGTTATATTTCTATGAATGTAGTATGGAGGCTTTTGATTGTTCTGCTTATAGACTGGTCCAGTCTAATTAGGACTACTGTCCTAGTTGCAAAGACGAGGATAACATTCTGTCTCTGAGTCAACTGTCTGAGTCTGTGCCGCGTTTCTGATGAGACGTTTGATGATCTGCTATAGTAGGTTTTGTTTTGATTTTGTCAGATTGAACCAGATTGAATCGAAGCACAAATTTGTTTCAACCAACACAAAACATTGGACCTCTGTTTTTGGGTTTTTGAGGCCTCTGAGTGTACTAGTTGAGCAATTGGCAAGAAGCTTCATTCGAATCTCAGATTTGTTTCAATTACCACTGAACACTGGACCTCTTTCTTTGGGCCTTTAAGGCCTCTGAATTGAATACTTGGCAAGCTGCCTCATTTGAAACTCAGATTTGTTTCAATTCCCACTGAACACTGGACCCTTTCTTTGGGCCTTTAAGGCCTCTGAGTGTACTAGTTGAGCAATTGGCAAGAAGCTTCATTTGAAACTCAGATTTGTTTCAATTACCACTGAACACTGGACCTCTTTCTTTAGGCCTTTGAGGCCTCCAACTTCTCTAGTTGAGCAATTGGTCTAACTTAACCAAACCTAACCTCACTGAACCTAACCTCACCTAACTATTTGTATCTAAAATTAAATTCATCTAAGCAAAGTTCTAAATTTCAACTAATTCACGTATAGAGGAGAGACTTGGCGCAAACCCACACCAACAATTGACACTTTTTTTATGTTGCAGTCATCAACACTTGAAAACAAAATCAAGGCAACACACACACACACCCACACAAACAAACAAAAGTATAACGAGTAAATTTTAGAATGAAACAAAAAGAAAAAGGAAAAACTTTAACAATGAACTTTATACTTTACTCTAGCTTAGACATAAGAGAGACAGACAAGCAAACCCCATTCGAAAGCGAAAGTATGAGTTGTTTTTCAAAGCCACTCTTATTTTCCACACACGATTGTATCGAGCAGCTTAATTTCCCCTTCCCCTTTACATTATATACATACTTATGTGAGTTTAATTTCCTATATGCCTTACATATTTACGTTTTTACCACTTTTTGTTTATTTGTTTGTTTATTTAATCTAAAACTAAAACAAATACAAAACTAGCATTACATACTTTTTGTAGTTTTTTTTGCATAAGTGATAATAAACTTTAATATATAGTTTTTTCGATGATGACAACGTTGATGATAATTACGATAATGTTGATGATTTTGAAATTTTGTCACAAATCTATGGAGATATGAATTGAATTTTATACATTTTAAATACTTACATTACATACATACATAATGTTTATTGCAAGAGCGAAAAATTTCAAACTTTCACTACGAGAAAAAAAATGTGATTAAAACTTTTATTTTATTTTGTAAAATTTTATTTATTAACCGCAGTTTAAACAAAAAAAAAACAAAAAAAAACAACAAGTATACATAAAAACATACGCAAGCAAAATATTGTCTTCCCATGTGTAAATTATGTTTTTTCTTATATAATTTTTTGTTTTTGTAATATTTTTCTGTTGAGTTTTAGTGTTTCTATGCAATTTTTGACAGTATCCACACAAGTTTTTGTTTTGTTTTGTTTCGCAATGGCTTTCAGCAATTTTAAGTTGTCTTAATTTTATGCATTTGACGCAGATTTTTGTTTATAAAAAACGTTTATGTGACTCGTTAGGTGCCATAACAGTGAGAGCGGACAAGATTAGAAGAAATAAAAACATACACAAAGCAAGCAAGCGAGCGAAACGTTAAGAGAGCCAACAATGCAGTAAATATATAAACAAAAGTCAGCTGCGCGTTGGGACACAAACTACAACAACACAAAATAAAAAAACTAAAAAAAGCAAAACAGTGGACGAAGCAATAGTTTAAATTTTATTGATGCATTACAGTGCCCAGGCGTTTCTTTTCCTCATACAATAGAACGCAGATTTTACACACATACTTATTTTACCGTTACTTTTGCTTTAATTTGTAATTTTTTTATACTGTTGTGTGGATAGATTCTTCAAAGTGCATGTTTTTGTTTGTAATATTTTTTTTATTTTAATTTCAATGCTTATGATTATGATTTATTTTTTGTACTGTAAAAGCATTTATTATTGTTATGAGCGTAATTAAAGAAGAAGAAGAAAAAACCGAAAAAGTTTCCTATTTGACAAGAAAATATAAAAAGAAAAAACTTAAAAATTTTCAAACACTACTCATAATTTAAAAAACACACACACACATATATACACACACATAAACACACACTTTATTAAACGTACATATGTTTAAAACATATATATATATAATATATATAGAAACACTTATATATATATATTAAAAAAGAAAACACTTATAATTTTGTTTATTATTTTTTATTAGTTAGTTAAGTTTCAATTTGATAAATTTGCATATGTTCAATGAGAAAGGAAAATATTCTTTAATAAAAATATCAACTTTTTGAATTCGTTTCGTTTATGTTGTTTTAACATTGTTTTACATTTTTTTTTTGGTAGAGATTTAATTTAATTTTTTTTTAATGGAGCGCAAACAATTTGACAGTTCACATTCGATAAGTGTTGCGAGATTGAAAGAAATGAATGAAATATAAAAGAGGACATTTTTGGACAAAGATGACAGTGGGCCATAAAGCCTCATACCGAGGCTGCCACCAAACAAAACGAAACTCTGGTCTTTGCGGCCCTTAACTTTTGACCACTGTTCATTAATTCTATATCTGGATCTATATAAAACAGACGTCGAAAGCTGTTCAAAACCTCTTTTCTAATATTCAAAAATATTTAAAAAGGTTTAAGAAAATCTGACAACTTTAAGTTGAAGTTTAAGAAACGTTCGATTTAGCCAAATAGGAAATAGGACGCCATGGCGGTTTCATCCAAATTTATCACGCGTCAAATTTATCAAAGTTATGCCTCATCCAAGTTATTTAAGAATCCATGGGCTAAATAGATGTGTTTGATACAAAAAGTGCAGCAACATATCGAGCCAGCGGAAGCATTGCATTCGTACTACGGTTATACAACTGCGGCGTAAAATCAATTGCCGATTGATTAATTGACAGTTTAAGTTATGAGGTGACCATAATATTTGATTAGTACACCGTAAAAGTAAAATAATCGACTGTCAAGGTAGATTAATTAATCATAATCAGTCAATTAGTCGACTGTCAAAGTTGATTAACTGATTAACCAACTCAAAAAGTAGATTAATTGACCAACAAGTCTATAAATCAATTATCAAAATCAAGCATGCAATTAACCGACAGTTAAAATTGATTAGTCGACTATGAAAATTGGTTAGTTGACCGTTAAAGTTGATTAGTCCATCGTAAAAATTGCATAATTAACCATAAAAGTCAACTAATCGACTGTAAAAATTGATTAATTATTCATAATCGTTCAATTAGTCGACCATAAAAGTTGATAATCAACTGTCAACATCAATTAATCAATTATCAAAATCAAATTGTCGATAAATTGATTAATGCATCTATTAATGAAATAAAATTAAGTCAATGAGTCATTCAATTGAACGTTAAAGTTACTTAATCGATCGCAAGAGAGTCAGTTAATTGACCAACAAGTCCATTAATCGGTTATCAAGATCAGCAATCATTTAGTCGACCGTAAAAGTTGATTAGTCGACCGGAGGATTTTATTTATTGACCGTAAAAGTCAATTAATCGACTGTTAAGGTCGATTTATCAATCGTAATCGGTCAATTACTTGAGCTTAAAAAATTATTAATTGATTATCAAAATCAAAGTGTCGTTAAATTGATTAATAACTCTAATAACGAAGTAAAATTGAATCAATTAGTCCTTCAATCGAACGTTAAAGTTTATTAGTCTATCGTAAATGAGTCCATTAATTGATTATTGAAATCAAACAATCATTTAATCGACCGTAAAAGTTGATTAGTCGGCCGTAGGAGGTTATTTATTGACCGTAAAAGTCAATTAATCCACTATTAAGGTAGATTTATCAATCGTAATTGATCAGCCGCCGTAGCTCAGCTGGCTAGTGCGTTGGGCCGCGAGTCAAATGCGACGCTCGAACCCAGGTTCAAGACTCCGTTGCTGCTAACACCGAAAAAAAAGAAAAACAAACATTTTTCTTTCGGCGGCTGTCCTCTCAGCAGGAAATGGCAAACCTCTGAGAGTAATATTGCCTATGAAAAAGCTCCCAACTCGCCGTTCGGAATCGGCATAAAACTGTAGGTCCCTTCCAACCCTGTACAAATTCGCACGCACAACACGGATGGTTGCGGGTAGCTAGGCCTTAGTCTCGTAATCGCGCTGTCGTGCCAGTCAAGAAGAAGAAGAAGAAGAAGAAGAAGAAGAAGAAGAATTGATCAATTAGTTGACCGTAAAAGTAGTTTAATCGATTATCCAATTTCAAGAGTAGTTTGATTGACCAACAATCCTATTAATCATTGCAATTCGAATCAGAGTCAATAAATGGACCGTGAAAGTTGATATATCGACCGTAAAAGCCACTTAATCGATTGCTAATGTCGATTTATCCCTCGTAGTAGGTTAATTAGTTGATAGGAAAAGTTTATTAATCGACCGTAAAAGTAGATCAATTGATTATCAAAATCAAATAGTCGATTTATTGACCAACAAGTCCATTACAAATTGAATCAGAGTCAATAAATGGACCGTGAACGTTGACTAATCGAAAGTTAAAATTGATTAATCGATCTTGAATCGATCCGAATTGAATCGACCGCAAAACACAACTTATCGACCACAAATGCCGATTAGTTGATTTGTTTCCAAAAGAAAATTTCTAAAAAAAGTCTTTTAAAGACATTTGGCATGTCCAAGCCAAACAAAAAAACGAGCTTCCTGAACATTACTTCAGACTTCGGCTTCCCTGAAATTTAATTTTTCAGTTATAAAAAGTCGAAATCAGTACAACACAATTAATTTTAATTTTCGATTACATTTGAAATCGAATTGGAAATCTCGTAATTTATATTGATATGCTTCTGGTCTCAAGTTGTATCATATTCGAATCGATTCTGAGTGATTCAAACTTCTTGAGAAAAACCAACACATACAGAATAGTGTCGATCGTTTACATATATACATATTTCTATATATATATAAACAGATGTTATCTTGCATAAGTAAGTGAAATGGTTGATGAGAAATCCGACAGGATTTGCCAACCACAATTTACGCTTTAACGCCATTTTGAGACCACAAAATCTTGGTTAACCTCAAAAAGAATTGGTCAACCTCAGATTTGTTTTTTTCAGAAACGATTCTGTTTTGTGTATCGCGGTGCACAGATTTGCGAAAAGGGGCTTTCCCAACCCCCGTTGGTCATTTACGTACACTTCACATCCTACTTGCATTATGGTAAACAAGAATCTTTCATAACTGATGGAGCGAAGTTAAAATTTTCATTGAAACTTTCGCTTTCATTCTCTCACGTAACACTTGTCGAGTTGCAATGGTGCTTCTTTCTATATTTATTTCTCGTTTACAAATTTCGTTTGAGGAAACACAACTTTATCTCATAAACTCAAAATGCTGGTCCTGCTGTCCAGCCATTTGACTGCTTTGTCAGACAGATTTAGACTAAACCAGTGATGAACATTCTTCTACTCGCGAGTTACAGCGACGCCGAGGCTCGTATACGAATATAAGTCAGCTTCGGCGTCGGTTGCCGCCATACGCGAGTAGCAGTTTGGCCATCACTGGACCAAACATAAAAAGTTGCATTTTCTTATTTTCTTAGCATATCTCAAGGCGCAATGTTTTGTTATCTACTATGAGTATTATTTTTTATTAAATTTATTAAATTTATAAATTCCATTTAAAAAAGGAGCAACAAAATCGTTTGGCTATGCAATTTTTGTTTGTGTTCCCTCTCCTTCTACTTCCACACAGCTATTTTCGAAGTGGTATGTATGGCGACGTCTGATTGTGATAGGAATTTGGCATATGATAGCGAGCACTTTTGGCAGCACACATTTTGGCATTAGTAGAAAAAACAAAAACAACAACAAAAAAGAGGAAAGAAAGAAAGTTAAACACAGTTAAATGTTGGCATTAAAATTTTGTAAATAATAAATTTACAAGTTGAAGAACTGGAAACGAAAAACAAAGTGTAGGAATTGGATTGACGAGATGAAAATGAATGAATAAACGTGCAAAAGTTTTATAGTTAATGGAAAATTGTTTCGGATTTTAAGGTTTTATATTGAATTAAGCATGAAATGAGAAATTAGACAAAATTTTGATTATTTTTAGGCCCAGAAAAACAAAAAACAAGTTAAATTATGATAAAACTTACTTAACTTTCGGCATAGTGTTTCGGACAAACATAGATAAACACAAAGCATGACAGCAACAACAACCAAAAAAAAAACAAAATTAAGACAAAAACCAATGTTTGGCAACACCAAAAACAAAACAAAAAACCTTTGGTTGGATGGAGCATTGAAAAATCATGAAAAAATCCAACAAAAAAATTAAGAACAACAACAACAACGGCTTTTATTAGAATTATAGAAGATCAGACGAACGGCATGATTTGCTATAGCATAAAACAAAAACAAAAAAACAAAAACAAAAATGGTGTTTGGGCGGCACAAAGAGAGCAAACATACAAACATTCATACAGAGAAATATATATGCGATACATACAGACATATGTATATACTATTATATACTTATGTATGTATAAATATATACATATAAGTGTGTATTTGTGTGTGTGTGTGTGAGTAGATTTCTGACGCCAATTGGGGTCCAGTGTGTTTTCAGACAGATGGACTTTTCGAACTTTCTGGCTCCTCACATATGACTTACACATACTCATACTCACTCATACACACTCACACATGTATGTTTATTTGTTTGTATGTACCTATGTCTCAATGTGCTACTTTGTGCTTTCTAGATGCTATAATCTATGCTTTAGGCCTTAATTCAAAAATTTCTAGCTCAAATTTTTTTTGGTCGGTACGTCAAATTTGAACGAACAAAATTTACACATTTCGGCTTAATTTCTAGCAAATGCAAAATTTCTATGTAAAAATTGTAAAACAAAACAATGAAAACTTTTAAACATAAAACATTGTTGACACACTCCTTTTGGCTTTAATGTAAACAAATAGTTTTAAGTTGTAGAATCGTGGAATCGAACGTGGAGCTGCGTATGGCACGTCATGCTATAATTCTAATGAAAGCAAAACTTAGACTGAATGTCGCTGTGATAACCAAAATTTAAATTAAACAAACAAAAACCAAAAGAAAAATCCTAAAAAATTAAAAATCTTAAAAAACTACCAGCAAAATGTGTAGACAACAAAAATGAAGAGCACAAGAGCGAAAAAAACGTAAAACTTTTGTAAATGTTTAAATTTAAAATTCAAAAATTAACACTAAAAACATACAAAATTTAAAGTTAAATTGAAGCAGAGAGAACATACCACACACACACACAAACAAAAGCACACACACACATTGTCAACTAAATTTAGGCATTACAAACAATTAAAAATTAATCAAAATTTTTGTAGTCAACGAACATAGAGAGAACGCGTGAAAAATCGAAATTCGCTAAGCAGCTAAAAGTTACACTCGAGAGAAAAACAAAAACAAATTAAAACTTACAAATGCTCCAAGTGCATTTTTTTTTATTATTTGGCTTAATTCTTTCTACTTATTTCAGTTTTAGTTTAAAGTCAAATCATCAAAGAGCAAAACTTTACTTGTTGTCTTTGATTTAAAGTTTTGTTTACACACACATTTTTGTTAATTTACTCGGACATTACACGCCTGTACATACTAGAATTAACGCAAACTACGCTAACCGTACAGACACTGGGACACAATGTTTGAAAGCAGCAGCAAGAAGAAGAAGCAACAAATTTCAAATTTAACAATTTGTGTGTAGAATGTGTAAAGACATAAAAAAACATAAGAAAAAATACAAAAAAACACAAAAAGAAACAAAACAACACATAGACATTTTTATGATACTATAAAAAATTATAACAAATAAAAATTTAAAGAAAAAATTCTAGGCTCCAAAAATGAACAATTTCGACAAAAGAACCCATAAATTATCTCACAAAAACCAAATTTGATTTAAACAAAAACCAAAAAAA
This sequence comes from Melieria picta, assembly GCA_964056695.1. NCBI lineage: Eukaryota > Metazoa > Arthropoda > Insecta > Diptera > Ulidiidae > Melieria > Melieria picta. The sequence continues at coordinate 46,622,389 of OZ057399.1, forward strand.
AAATGTACACCAGCTATGACGCAAAACTTGAACTCAAACGAAATCAAAAGCACTAACGGCCAGAACGAAATGCAAAGTATTTTGCCACAAAATATATTAAAAAAATGCAAACAGACAAAAAGCTCCAAAGCCGCAAAGTCGCTCACTGGAAGCGTAATTAATATATTAAAAAAGATAAATAAAAATGACAAAAACAAATGAAAATGAAAATGACAAAACCATTGAAAACGACAAATGAAAATGAAAATTTAAACCAAATCTAAAACATTAAAAAACTAATATAAAAAAATTTGAGCATTTATTATGGCAACTTTATTCTTACCACAAACAATGCAAACAGACCAAATTCAAAATCCAAAAAAATTCATCTATATAAAATATAGCAGCCACAACAACAACAACAACAATAGCCAAACATTTTGCAATCGAACAATTTTTCATTTGAACAACGAAAAGTCACAGACAACAGTTTAGTGGGTGGCGATGTGAGTTTTGCGAGTTTAAATTAACGATTAAACAATTAAAAAAAATTAAAAATTTACATACAAATTTACACTTTGAGTCACTTCAAGTCGTGTCAAATATGTCACACATGTAATTTTTTTTACTGTCTTATGTGGCACATAAACAATCAATTTGGCTTTAAGTTTGAATTGCAGTGTAAAATTACGCTTAATTTAATTTATAAACTGATTTTGCAACTGATCGAGTAATTTTATTCTCTCTCTGTTACACAATCAGATTATTATCAGATTATTGAATTTTTACAAAACAAAGACTTCAATCTACAAATCCCTCCACGTCTCGACAGAGAACTTGGACCCAATTCTAGTCTACATCTGCTTCTCGAAGTTTCAAGCTTCTTGCTGTATGGGAACAGTCGCTAAGTTCCCGTAAAGATAACCCAACTTGGAAGCAAGTGGATGATTTCTTGACCAGAACAAGCGACGTCGTGGAATGTCTCAATATTCTTAAGCCAATCAAGTCCGGTTTACCTCACTATTGATGTTTCAGTAGAACCCACAAGTTTTTGGCACAAAGCCATTGGACTTTTTCATGTCCATTTTTATAACACAGCATGCAATTTTAAACTACTTTTTAATAATTTTACTTCATTTTAAGTAAACTTAATTTAGGTCTCTTTTACCTTCAGGTTTACCTTCAGGTAATTTTCAATACATTAATAAAATACCAAAATGTGTAATTTCACACTATCCATCATTTGATGTAAAGTCAAACAATGCAACACTGTGTGCTAATTTTACACTTGTGCGCAAAACAATCATCGCCAGAATCAAACCCGCAATGAGCAGCGCCACAACCAATTCACTCAAATAATAAACGCATTCAATCGAGCAGCCACAACAACCACAACCACAACAACTATAATTACAAAAACCACTTAACAGTGCGTACACATATACATACTTACATACATAAATAAGCAGCGTAAAACAAGAGAACAACAATAGCCCAATTTACAAACCAAGAGTACAAATAATTTATAGAAACAATTTTTTTAATTGCAGTCTCAGAAAGCCCATAATAATTTAATAATACAAATACAAAAAAATAAAATATAAATGCAAATACAATTAAAAAAAAACAAGCAAACAAACAAACAATAATAATAATTCATAGCATTAATAAACGAAACTACCATAAAGTCAAATATTACAATAAATTAATAAGCGACATGCTGACAAGGTTTACAGTAAAAATATCAAAATATATCAGGCGGCAGTTGATGTGAAACAAATTACCGAACGGCTAGAAAGTACTAAACACACACGACAAGACAGGCAAATACCCAAAATGGCGTCAAATTACACAAACGAGAAATGAAGATTCCCCCTCCATCATCAAACAAAAAAAACAACTGAAAATTCTGACAACCAAAATGAAAAACCTTTCCAAAGACAAAAGCTCATAAAACAGGGCCAAGTTAAATGCCCTAAAAAAAATACTTATTTATGGTTTGCCATTGAAGAAAAGTCACTGAATGAATAGTTTGACAGTGTTTGCAGTGAATTGTGAAAAACTATTTGAATGAAAAAGAAGTCAGAGCCAAAAAAATCAAACCATTACAGTCTGTTTTGAAGAGCTGAAGTACTCTATAGAGCCAGCTTTGAGGATTCCATTCCTTATGACAAGAACTTTAAGCCAAACTTTTAATATCTTTTCACATGGGAAACGAACCGTCCCTGATCCAGGCTGCTTTGAGGATTCCTTTCTGTAAGCTAATACAAAAGACTTATGATACGAACTTGAAACAAAAATGTTTATATATTTTCTCATGGGAAACGAACCATCCCTGACCCAGGCTGCTTTGATTAAATGGTGTTGAATGGTGAAATAATACATTTTTAACAACCAAATAGATCAGAGTTGAAGTTTTACTACTTTAATTGTCTCTAGTTGCTTGGAAAGGACTACAGGATGACCAGGTACACCAATTGTTAAGTAACAACTTCTCACTTCAAAGAAGGATCCATAATGTCTCTAAAGACCTGATAAAAGCATTAGTTATCAAAGTACATCACTTCTTAAAATATCATTAAAGGATAAGAGTTGCTAATGAGCGAAGTCTCGGTAAAGATAAATTAATATCAATTAAGGGCCCAAAATAACTCTAAAGGACTGCCAGAAGTATTAAATGGTAAGATAATACCACATTTTAAGCAAGAAAAAAGAACAGAGTTGAAGATTTACTGCTTTAATTGTCTCTGGTTAATTAGGAAATAAATGAAATTAAATTAAACTCTCATTTGAGAGATTGCTTCATAAATGTCATTAAGGACCTGTAAAACGAACTAAACGCTGAAATTAAATCATATGCTTGAAGCAAACAAAAAGATTAGAGCTGAAGACTTACATCCTAAAATATTAAAACTCTATAAAAATTTCTCTCTAAAATGTCTCCAAAGGTTCATAAAAAGACTTAAAGATAAATGGATCACCAACTCAACGAAAAAATATATAATTAAAACCACATTCTTGAGTGTTTTTGGGTTCTATAACTCAAAAACGTTTCATAAAGTTCAACTTTTGGAAAAAGTAAAGAAAGAAGTGAGGCTCACTAAAGCCGTCTGACATCAAAGTTGGTGGCAGACATTTTTCGTTCTGACTTTACGGACGGACGGTTTAGCTAATTTGAATAAGCTAAAACGGCCTGAAAATTGTTTAAACAGGTAAAGATATTTAAATTCGAATAGATTTTGTGTAGTTCTGTTAAAGGTCACATTGCTCTCTGAAAAAAGAGAGTAAGGTGGAGGCTCTCAAAAACAGTCTGAAAGCAAAGCTAGTGGCTGAAATTTTTCGTTGAGACTTTAACTACAAAGAAAGAACCATGACTTCATTGAACTAAATCAGTCGAAATGGTTTAAAAATACTTTCAAATAATGCAGAGCTCAACATCGAATACATTTTGTGTAGTTCTGTTAAAGATGACATCGCTCTTCTTAACATTTCCCACTTTTGCAGCTAAACTGCCAAACTATTCATACACTAACAACAACAACAACAATAACACTTAATGGCAAACCAAATACAAAGAAGAGCAATAAACATAAAACGAACAAAATATAATAAAGCCACAAAAAATTCAAATCCTTTCTTCTTAAATACTTAAAAAATGAAATAATGAGTAATACTCACAAAAACAACAAAAAATGTAAGAAAATCCAAATTATGAATTTTCACATATAAACTGAAATGAAAATCAAATGGAATAATGCAAAATTATAAACATTTCCCGATTTTGAAAGAAAAACCCAAAAATTATTTTTTAAATAATAAAAATTTTTGTTTCGATTTTGGCACAACAGCAAAAATTATAGAAATTACAGACAAAATTTTCAATTGCCCATTACAAATGCCTGCAAAGCACAACAACCACAACAACAACAACCCCAAAAACAAAATAATAACATTAATGTTGAACAACAACAACAACAACAGCCGCATTCTGCAATAGTGATAATAGTTTTTAAGTCTAATTAAAATTATAAACTCCACAACAACAACAGCAACCACAATAAGAACAACAGCAACAACAACTACCACAAATTAAATATTATTAATAAATGCAAAATAAACCAAGTTGTCGCAATAAAATAGCAACCACAACAACTGCAGTAAGAAATAAAATTGAAATACATTTTATTTAAGAATTTTTTGCTGTTTGTCTTTCAATAAAAAAATCGATAAGTAAAAACAAATTAACTATAATTTAAATGTAATAAACAAATAAAAAGGAAAAAGAAAGAGAATTCAATTGTTCCACTGAGTTCAGATGTTTGTGCTTTCTTTCCTTTCCCCCCTCCCCCACCATAGCAATCAACATACAAATTTTAGTTGAATTAAATGTCGCCGACTAAAATAGCTGACAAAATGCAAAGAAATATTAAAATAACTAAACAGAAAACTCAAATAATTATGTATTGGATATTAAACTAACCTATAACTTATAAAAAAAAAATATATATATATATATATATTCATATATATATATATATTAATGGTGTATGATATTTTTAAAGAATTAACCGTCAAGAAATAACCACAAACCCGTCAAACGGGCCACAGAAGTCAATGGAAATATTTTGCTTGTAATTGACGTTGAAAATGAAAATGAAAAATTGAAATATTACCACAGAAAATAGAAAAACCAAAAACCGAGCTGTTAGGCCTATGAAATAAACCAACCAAACAAACAACAAAAACAAATCAACAACCGCAGAACTGAATGAAATGTAAATTTTCCAATATTTATTTTTACAATTACAATGCAAATGCCTCAATAAGCAATGAAACCCATAAATGAATAAGAATTTCGCACATCAGTGGTGTGTACTTTCTCAGCGCATTACGCACGCATTACCCGGTAATTACTTGCCCTAAGTTGCGCAAAGACAATGAAGCAATGACGACGACTTGAATCGAACTAGTTGCATGATTACATTTTGACTTGGTTACATAGATTACGTTCACTTGCATGAGTTCGTTTCTATTTATAATCAAAATATGGTTCCTTGTTACTATTTATACATACATATGTAAGTACATACATAGATACATCATTACATGCATTTAACAATATTGTACAGTTTAAGAAAAATATATAAGCATTTAATTATAAACAACCGATATACACGAACTTGTTTTGGGCCATCAGGCACAGGACATGACCCCGAAATCCAACAAGTTAAAGCAAATTTGTATTTTAAACAAATATACACACAACACATACAAACGTAGATGTTAATTGTCTACTGATGGTGATTGGTTAACGATCAAATTTAAACACACACACACACATACACATAAATAAACAGACATGATGTAGTATAGAACATATGTATGAGTGTAGTGATTGGCTAAGTGAAGCACGAAATATCTGCGCTAACTCGTATTAAATCCTTTTCCATTACAACCCCACACTTATCTGTTAATACTTATTACAACAACCACAACCAAGTCCACTAAGCACACCTTACCAGTAAATAGTAGCCCAAACTTTTGTTTTCTGGTATGATTTTAGCTTGCGACCTAAGAGATCTATTGTGCCCCTTTCAAGGACTTAGAACTCGCCTCTGAGTCCAGCATCCTAAAGAAATTTGAGTATACTTGCTAAGTCTCCAGGATCCCAATTTGCAACTGGTACAGTGAGATTCACTAGAAAATGTGCATCCTTGTGTGGCCGGCCTCGATAGTTCAGTGGGTAGAACGTTGGTTTCTCACACCAGAGTTCCTTGGTTCGAATTCCAGCTCGGGCTGGTGAAACGCTCATCTACTTCTATCGCTATGCACATGAAGAATTACAAGAGTCGCACGGAGACAGCCACCATAACCTAACCTAATCTATGGTAGGTGAAATAATGAAATAGAAAATGCTCCCTTTCACCAATACGACCGCCTAGTCAGTTGCTTTTTTACTGCCGTAATTAACGCTTTCGTTTTGGAATAGTACCTTGAAACTGTACTCAACCCTTTCAGATCACAGTTTCAAATATTCGGACCATAGGTTAGTTTAGGTTATAGAATGCGAAACTTTACTCAAACCAATTTTTAAGATTTGTGATTGTGATGCTTTTTTGATTTCCCGTAAAGATAACCAACAATTTAAATTTAAATCCGGGACAAGGATTGGAGATCAAGCAGACCAGATCTGGCACTTACCATAATAGTCAAGTCCGTCAGGAAGCTTAACATAAGAGAACTGAGTCGGTGTTCCTATGGTATAGTCAAAGACCATAGTTAGACCAAAGTTATATGGTCTTTGGTATAGAGTTATAGAAAGTGTTGTATCCTTTCTACCTCTTCTTCATCTACACAACTTCTGCAGACTTCACTAGACCAAAGATGTCATTTTATGCACATAGCGCAGTGTCCAGTAATGATTTCAATGACCTGTAGAATGCTGATTCCACTCAGGGACAGTACAAAACATGTTTTCCTCACGAACAGAGAAGGCCATAGTGCTCGGCAGGTACCATAATCGGCCCTACTACACCATAAGGACTCAATTTCCTTGTTGCTCAACCTTTCGATATTCACTCGCAGGGCAAATGCCTGAGGAAGCATAACATAACATATTCAACGATTCTTATTATGGTTGTGGATGTGATTCTTAGAGGTATACGTACTTCATTTCATGTGTTCTTTGTGTTTTCCAGCCAGAAGAAACCTAAAATTTGTCAGTCAGACAAAAAACGAAAGTGGATTAAGTTCCTCTTTTAAATTAGGTTCCCTTCAACAATTTTTATCAAGTTTCAGGCTTCTAAAACGAATTTGGGTTGGTTGGTTGTAGTGGCTGCCTTTGTATGAGACACACTTAGGCCTCTATATGGGGGCCCGTTGTGATACCACAAAATCCAACCGTTTGAAACGTGTACGCAACACTGTTTTTTTCCAACATGTGATTGCCTGCCAGGAGCGCACTTGTGCGATTCTTCTCATCTGCTTCATGTGCATAGCGATAGAAGTAGACGAGTGTTTCAGCAGCCCGAGCTAGGATTCGAACCTTGGGCCTCGGTATAAGAAGCGTTAAGAGGAGGTGTTAGTACTTTTTTTCGTATGAGTTCTTTGCTTTTTTGGTCTTAAGAAGCGTAAATTTCAAGATGGCGTGGAGTCTTCCCTTACGGCGCTGAACGTCGGTATCTCTCTAATAAATTTGAAGGCCTTAGAAACCTTAGTCTTCCCCTGGCTAGAGGCGGATAGAGACTAAAGTAAAATGAAGACCTTAATAATTGTAATCTTGAATTAATGGTTGGTGCTTGTGTAGGCGATCTATGCAGTTTTCCGTTAGGTGCTCACCGTACCTCTGCTTAAAATCTAATACAGAGCTTTTACTTGAAGTTTTTAATTCATAAATCTTTCACGTCTAATTTCTGATCCATATGTGTCACATAGAATAAGAAATGGTCATCACTGAGTTGAATGAATGTAGGAAATGCAATGAAAATGATGTCAGGGAAATTTAAGAAAAAATTCGTTGCTTCTGTCTGGCTATCCGAAGACTGTACCTTACTCACATGGTGGCTATGTTCTTCTCTGGGTTATTTATTTATTTTTTTATTTATTTAAAGAGACTGCCAAGCGCAAAATTAGTTCTTTGCTGAACTTTGCTAGAAGCACTCATATTCTCAATGACCACTTTTACGTGGACACGCAACACTAAGAAACTCTAAGTGGTGCCGCTAGGGATCCAACAGGGTCTGTGCTTGGTCGACTTAATCTGCCAGCTTACCTAACCTGACCTGACCTAACCGAACATAAGTCCCATACCATAGCCAAATAAACAAAGTCCTAGCGAGATTAACCCGGTGGCCATACTAAACATGCACTAAAAAAATTTAATTTTTGAATTATGTTTCATATTAAAACGCTCAAAAAATGATTTGGCAAAATTTTGAAAGAAAAAGAATGCCACATTCGAGTTAGTGTCTGTCCGTTCAACCGTTAAAATTTCACTGAGCGTATAACTTTGCGACAATAGTCAACGTCTAAGAAAACGCAAAAGAATCCGATTTCAATTGAATGAGCGATTTTTATGAAAGAAATTTCAATCTAATTAAAATTTTGTTATTTACACTATGGTCAAACATTTTTCCTTTGTCGAAACAACCTACCAAGTGAAGCACATATGTACTATGTATATCCATTGTATGTACTGTAACTTGAGGTCCCTGTTCCTTGTGGTCACATATCATATGACATTCTTTAATTACTTAACCTCATTTTAACTAACTTATTTGATGTTAGATGACACATGTGGCATGGGTTTAAACAGCATGTACACCATTACATAAGCCAATTTTGTTATGTATGTAATCCCTGAACTAATCGAATTAATCTAATTTCGTTGTTCCTATGTTTGCGCGAAATATATATGTATTATATTCTGTATCATACTTTACTATATACTAACAATTTTATTGTTAATTTTGAGTCTTAAAAAACCAAAAACAAAATCAATACGACACCGTGTAGACAACTCTGGCAAGGAACACACCACTGACTTGTGCGAGATCTCTTTGCAACAATGTGCCATAGAACTGTAATTTTTTGCAATTATTTTTAAACAAACAAAACGTTTTCCGTTTCTTTCTACAAGAAAACTACAATAGCAAGAACAACAACAACAACAAAACAGCATAGAACAAACAAACAAATATTTTACAGAGACATTTTCATACAGTATCATCAAAGCAAATGCAAACAACAAAAACAATTCAAATAAAATAGTAAAAAATTAATTGAAAATTTATTGAAATTATAATCGATTGAATGGGCAAAACCGAAATAAGTTAATTATGAAAATATACCAAACATAGAAAAAAACTCCACAAAAAAATAGCAAAATCAACTGAGAAAATCATAAAAACTGCAGCAGTGAAATAGAATCGTTTCAGTTACAGAACCGACCCCGACAAGGTCGAGGTCCAGCAGCCGACAACATACACACACACACACACACAATATAACATACATACAGATGCATATTAAATATTGACAGCCCCCGAACCGCATATAGCACCGAATCGAGCAAGCAAGCAAATCTGTATGAGAAGCGCATTAAAATAATAGAACTAAATACTTAGTATGTGTAAGTTTAAGTAAGAATTTATTGTATTTGCTAAGCGTGAAGTTTCTTTTGTCGATTTCGAATGAAAGTTTAAGGCGCGAGCGCCCCCAACTGCAATCAATAATTTGAAAACGTAACGTCACGAAGCGTTCGATGTGTCTGATCAAATGGTGAAATGGTGAAACGATCGAGCAAACAACAAAATAAACAAGCAAACCACGAACAATAGCAAAAGAATTTGTTATATTTTTGTTTAGAAATATGAATTGACAGGGAATACAATAGAAAAAATCACAAAACCAAAATAGATACCGAAAAAACATACATACATATATAAACAATGAGATACACATGCATGCGTACATACTTACATGCGTAAATGCAAAGCAAAGCAAAGCAAAGAGAATGAGAAAAGCAAAAGAAAACCGAAACCGAAACCAAACAATAGCAACAAGAAATTTAAATTATTTTTTAAAATAGTGCAACCGCCAGTGAGCCAGTGAGTAATGTAATGAAAATAGCAGAGAATTTATTCATATTTATATTGTGTATATACAACAACAACAACAGCAACAACCACAACCGTAATAAACCAAAATCGATTTAACAAAAAAATGAACTTGCAATATATGAAAGCGTTGAAACACATAGACAACAGTTTCCACAGAGCAAAGCAAACATTTATTAAATAAAACAAAAACATAACAAAATGAATGCAGCAACAACAATAGGCGCCATAGTCAATCCTCATTAGTCCCTTGTATGTGTACATTGGCAACCGATTGTTTTTGTTTTTTTTTTTTTTAGTGGAGTACAGCGCGCCTTTGTTCCGCTTCATTTGTCGCCTTACCCACACACCAACACACATCAACCAACCAATCAAAACCCAGCAACCTTACCACATGTAAACAGCCGCCTAAGCGTTTGTAGTTGAATTTCCATTTTATTGTTCTGTTTGAAAACCACACACACACACACACACACACTCGTTTCGAATTAGTGCCACCATCGATTGACGATGACGATGACGACGACCGCCACAGTTGTATTAGTAATATTTATGCACACAAGTCACAAGGCGCATCAACTGCACTGCGGCCCTGTCCGCTGTTTGTGCATTTACGTTAATAAGTAAAACTACCAAAACTTGCAACCGAATTGATGAATTTATGGGTGTGTCCAGTTGAAACTGTAAACCAATTGATTTCGTTTTTGTTGAGATTTTGCCCCACTCCAGCAATTGACTACATATCCGCATTGTCTGTGCCGCATGCAGCCAGACTGTTTTTTTTTCTCACTTAATTAAATAAGTCTTTAGTTTAGTTATTGTTTCAAACATACTAACATACAACGTGCCCGTGCAGCAGCAATTGAATACATAAAAATTTATCAGAAAGTGAGAGCATTAAACGATTTATATATATTTGTATATGAAGCAAAGTGTTTAAGCTGAACATTGCTGGCAATTTTCATTGTGGCATTGTTGAATTTTTTAGATGGTAGGAAGCTGGGACTTAATCGTAATTATAAAATAAAACAAATTCGTAAATTTAAAAAATTAAAATTATTATTATTAGTTTTTAAGTTTGAATTTTATGCCTAAGAATTTTATTTTTAATTTTGAAAATTTTAATTAAAAAGAAATGTATTTAGTATTCATAAAACAAACAATATTAATGCAATTTTAATTTTATTTGATTTATTTGATTTTTTTATTTAATTTGAATATTAATCGAAAAAAGTTAAAATTTTTAATATTTCTTCAATTAAGATAATTATTAACAATAGTGGCGAAATTTTTTTCATTTTCTTAATTAATTAAAATGAATTAATGACAAAAATATTAGAAAGTTTCTTACTTACTTACTTTTATATCAATTTAATCTTTTTTTTAATTTCTTCACTTCACTTCAACCAAACATTATACTAAAGAAATTAGAATTGTTTTCATTAAATTAATAATTAACAATAATCAAAAAGCAATTATATATTTTTTCATTAAATTAATGTTTTAATTTAAATAATTAACAAAAACTTCAAAATTTTGTTTTTTTACTTTAATTTCAGTTTAATTTATTGTATTTCGAAATACTTTATTTTATTGGGTATGTTGTTTTAATTCAAAAAATGTAATTTTTACTTTTTTAATTAAGGTAATTGAGAGAAATGATTTTTTATTTTTTTAAATAAATTAAAATTAATTAATGACAAAAAAATTAGAATGTTTCTTATTTTACTTTCATTTCAATAAATTTTTTATTTTAAAATTTCTTCACTTTTAATTGTTAAAATAGAAACCAAATATTATTATAAAAACATTTAAATTGTTTTCATTAAATTAATAATTAACATTAATCAAGAAAAATGTCTATATTTTTTCATTCATTCATTTCTTGAATGAATTATTTACAAAAACTTCGAAGTTTTGTTACTTTACTTTTATTTTATTTCATTTCAATTTAATTTTTTGTATTTCAAAATACTTTATTTAATTAATTTTTTTCTTTTGTTGTTTTGTTTTTTATGTTGTTTTAATTGAAAAAAAATTTAATTTTTTATGTTTTTTTTAATTAAATATTTAACAATAAACGAGGCATTTTTTTTATTTTCTTACTTAATTTAATGAATAAATTTAAATCTACTATATACAAAAGGTTCAAAATTTTGTTATTTTAGTTTTATTTCAATTTTTTAATTTTGAAATTCTTTGCTTTTTATTATTATTATAAAAAACCAACATGAATCGAAAAAATTAGTGTTTTATTTTTCTTGAATTAAATTAATAATGAACAATTATCGATACAATGCAATTTTTTAATTTTTTTAATTAAATTAATGATTTAGTTAAAATTAATTATTTACAAAAACTTTGAAATTTTGTTATTTTACTTTCATTTCAATTGAATTTTTTTATTTTGAAATTTCTTGATTTCACTCTGTTAACTAATTGTTTTTATAATTTATTTTATATTCGAACATTTAAAAAAAATTCAAGTTTTTTCATTTTTTAAATTAAACGAATGATTAATTTTAAACCAATTATTCACAAAAACTTCGAACTTTTGTTATTTGGCTTTCAGTTTAAGTTTTTTATTTTGAAATTCCTTCACTTTTAATTGTTAGCATAGAAAACAAACTTTAATTAAAATATTTTATTTTTTTTATTTTAAAATTTTTTTAATACAGTATTTTTTTTATATACAAACATTTTAGAAAATTTCAAATTTTTTCATTTGGTAAATTTAATTAATAATTTAAATTAAATCAATTATTTACAAAAACTCAATATTTTGTTATTTTTCTCTAGTTTTTGATTTTGAAATGTAATCATTTTTAAATCTTTTCATTTTTGTTATATTTTTTTAATACACAATCTTATCGAAAAAATTGCAAACTTTTAATGAGAAAAGTTTCCTGCTCTAACCTCAAAATTGTATCGCAACAGCAACAATGAAAATCGCTAGAAATGCCACATTTTATATTTCATGGGTTTTTAGTTTTGTTTTCTTATTCATATAATTTACAATAGTGACCATAGCCGCAGCAACAAGAACAACAAACAACATAGTACAATAACTACAAAAACTTTTTATTAAATTTTTTATACAAAACCGAATACCAAAACAACAATAGTAAAAAAATAAATCAGAAATTGTAAGAAACCGCAAAAAACTCAAAACAAATCAAAAACTGCAATAGCAGCAGCAGCAGCAGCAACAACAACAACAAATCCATAACAAATAAATTTTATGTATAATTTTTCATACACAACAACAACAAATAGCTAAAGAGATTGTTAAATTTTTAAATGAATTTTTTAATTTTTACATACTGCAAACAAAATATGAAGAAAATGATGGGGAAGAAGAAGACGCAGCAGCAGCAAGAGAATGAAATCATATACAAAAATCATATAAAAAAAATACAAATATATAAAACAACAGCAACAACAATAAGAAAAATTTTATATTACAAGAATTACAACAACAACAACAGCTGAAAATCTCACTTTACTGGTAAAAGGAATGAAAGTAAAAACCATAACAACTGAAGACAAACAACAACAAATAATTTTGATTAATTAGTTTCAAGTGACAGAAAATGCTTTGTCGTTTAATACTTTTTGTATTTGTTGAATATTTTTTTATTTTTAATTTCAATTTTTTAACTGAAAGTTAGGGTTACCATCTTTTTGTTAGCGGGTTTTTAACAAAAATCTAAACCAATACATTTTATTTGTATTTAAATGCAAATTTTTTTTAATTCACCTTCACATTTCACACAGGAACCATGAAAAGCAAAAATACCAAAAATTCAAAGAAATCCTTACAAGCAAAAAAAAACCAAAAAACGGAAACCATACATCACTGGCAGAATATTTGTAAAACCATTTGTGGCAAAAACAAAACAAAAAACGTGCATAAAACGCAGACATTTTAAAGATATTAAAACAAAAAAAGTTATACAAAATAATCAATAAATATTTCTTATTTAAATGTTAAGAACTCTACTCACTCAAAAACAAAACAAAAACAAACAAACTTAAAAATGTGAAAAATTTCAAGGCATAAAAAGTCGTATTTAAAGTCTAAGGCCAAATTATTCCAAGAAAGCAAAAACCAAAACGAATCAAAAACCAACACAAAAACAAAAACATGAGCAAAAACATTCATGTAAACTTTAAAACGAGTTTGATTGTACGTCGACAACAGCATGAAAATCAGTTTCTCCAAAAACCAAACCCAACCAAACTCCAGCACCCACAACAAAAACACACAACTTTGGTCTTGGCCGCTTCGCAAAGTCCACAAAGTATTTCGTATGTGTAATGGTAATGTTTCGAACTCAAAATTGCGCAAAAAACTAAAAAAAATGATGACTTGTCTAAATTATCGAAGCAGACATTAAATAGATGCAACAAGAAACAATGAAAGATAAAAACATTTAAATTCAAAAGGTTGGAAAAGTATGGAAAATAATGCAAAAGGGCAAAGGAGGTCAAAGGATACAATTGAAATGCAAAAATTTCGTCTCGGCTATAACGAAAAAACAAAAAAACAAAAACCACTTCACATTGACAAAATTTAGTCTTGGCACTAACACTAACGAAACAACAACAAAAGATGAAAAATTATAAATCGTAGGAAATTTTTTACCACAACTTCACGGCATGTACAACCAACCAAGGCAGCAGAGAAAAGTTGAAATTTTTGGAGCAAAAAACAAACAAAAAAAATTCAAAAAAATTTTAAAAATACACAAAAACTATCGAAGAAGTATATAAAGTAAATATTTAGGAAAACATAAGCATCATTTTTTTTTAGGAATAAATGCAGTAAACTTTCGAGTCAAAGCAAAAATACTGAGCAAATTAATCCAACAAAAAAAGAAGAAAAAACGAAATGCAAAAAACAAATACCATTTTTAAATCTTTAGGAATAAAAAGCAAAATCTATACATTACAAACTAAGCAAAATCACTTAAACCACAACAACAACAACATTTATCAACTCCATCACATAAACATTACACACAGCATTTACGAAGAAGAAAATTTACCTACGAAAAATTGCTACCCTCTTCCCATCCACTTAAACAAATAGTTACACAAAACTACAAAAGAAGCCAAGAAAAGTCAGAAACCAAACTTATAAAATTTTCCATTCCATATGCTTTGAATGAAAATTCGGCAATGATCAAAAAGGATAAACGCTCAAGTCGATTTAGGACATCATTGAGTTAAGGCAGCCATTATATTTCATTAAGGCGATCTGCTCTAAATAAATACTTATGGACTTGAGCGATTATTGCTTTTGACCACAGAACACTGATTTCGCATTTGGAAGTTCGAGTTAAATGAAATCGTTGCCAACATCGCCTGAGCAAATCGATGTCGCATGTGCCACTACACTCCACGAAACATGCGACATTCAATTTCTGAGGCGACAGTGCGGCATTCACAACACCCCCAACCAAACCCCCAACCACAACCACAACCTCACCCACTTCAAACTTCATTCCTTTCCTCTATTCAATTTCTTCACTCCTCCCGTTCTTTATTCATTCCATTCCTTCAGTCCTTCATTCAATACCTAACTTCATGTCTTTCATTCATTCCTTTTCTTTATTCATTCCATTCCTTTACTCCTTCTTTCAATCCCTGACTTCATTTCTTTCATTCATTCCTTTCCTTTCCTTCATTCATTCCATTCAATCCCTACCTTCATTTTTTTCCTTTATTACTTATTCTCATTATTTTCCTTTATTCTATTCCTTCACCCCTTCAATCCATTCCTACCTTCATTCTTTTGCTACATTCCATTCCTTGACTCCTTCATTTCATTTCTACCGTCATTCTATTTCTTCATTCCATCTCTTAACTCCTTTATTCCTTAACTCCTTGATTCACATCATATTCCTTCCTACAATCCTTTTCTGCATTCCATTCCTTCACTCCCTCATTAGATTTCTACCTTAATTTCTTTAGTTCATTACATTCTTTCATTCTGTTCCTTCACCATTCCATTCTTACCTTAATTCTTTTGCTACTTTCGGTTCACTCTTTCATTCCTTCATTCCATTTCTTAACTACTTCATTCCTTAACTCCTTGAATCAATTCCTACCTGCATTCCTTTTCTTCATTCCATTCCTTCTCTCCTTCATTTAATTACAACCTTCTTTATTTTCCTTCACTACTTTTCTTCATTCCATTCCCACATTCATTCCTTTTCTTTACTCCATTCCTTCTACCTTCATTCTTCCCTCCCTCCTTCCACCAAAACACATACTTAGCGCCACCATCAACCGTTATCCGCATCTTCCCATTGGTTTAGATTTTAAGCATAATTTTTAATCTAATCAAAACACAAACAAACCAAATACCCCAAAAAAAAAATCCATTTTCGCATAAAACATATGAAAAAACATATTCAAAAAATAAATTAAGACAGACACGTACAGCAAATCTTGTGCAAAATTTAACTTCATCATATAATTTAGATTTTCAAAATCTATTCCAAAGCAAAAATTAAAAAAACTAACGTTTAGAGAAAATCAGTTTAAGCAAAAATAAATTTAAACAAAAACCAAAACATAAAATAAAAACAAAAATCAACACCTAAAACATGGAAATATACGATTTTTAAAATGGGAAAACCACAAAAAAAAATTACATATGCATCTAGTTTAATGTCGTAAAGTTTTACTTTTTTGTAATATTTGCTTATTAATATTTAAAATATTAAAGTGAACAGACACACACACAGAAACACACAAATAATATGGAAATGAAAACCCTAAAACAACAACAGAAATTATTGTAATGTGGAAGAGAAAAAATAAAATGACAACTCTTTGAAAGCATAAAGCAAGCAAAACTAAAACCAAACACAAAAAATGGTGAAATATGAAAAGGCAAAAACCCAATTAAAACGTAATTCATGCGAAAATAAATTATATTATTATACAAGAAAGAGAATGAAATGAAAATAAAGTGAATCTTGTAATATAAAAAAAAAAATCAAAAGTGTTTTTCATTTATGAATCATAGAGAAGGCAATTTTTGATTGGCAACCCTGGACGTGAGCGGCGCTCACAAGGGATCGGACTTTGCTACGATCGTAGTGAATTTGCTACGCTTTTAAAATTTTAAAATCGACTCCGTTTGAGCCCCAATCTGCAAAAAATGGTTTGACAGCAACAATTATTTAAAAGAATTACAAAAAAAGTGTTATGTTTTGTACGTTTTTAATAAGTAAATTTTTATGAAAAAAAATTTTTTTTATTTAATGCAAATTCAAAATTTCACTACGCAAATTCGAGTTGTCGAGCTGTCACTACGATTTGGATTTCCCAGGTCCGAAGATTGGCCCTGACCTCACCTTCTCTGCAATTGTCCTGTATTCTCTAAAAGAAGATAAACTTCCACTTTGATGATTTCTTCTTTGACAAGCAGGGAAATAAGACTTAAGTAGTCGACAGAACTTTTCAGGTATACGTTTCCAGAACCTTTCGTTGTCTGCATCCGTAACAAGAAGACTTAGAGTTGGAAAGACCACCAGAAGCATTTCAAACCACACGCCATCAGTTGGCTTACAGGCGGGGAATGGTGCAGGCGTATTTGGACCCAAAGCAAAACACTTTGAGCCTATGGGAAAGGCACCCAAGAAATTCCAGCGGAAGTATGTCAGGCTTTGTGCATAACTAAACTTAACTCGAGAACACTTAGGGCAAAGACATCATGATATCATCAGATAGTCAATCAGCTATCAAAGCGCTAATCTTATATGAGATAACCTCGGCGTTAATGCTAGAGTTGAGTTACTCAAGGAGCTGGATAGGTACAAACGAGAAACAATCTTCAAGGTCCCTGGACATACGTGGATACTGAGTGCAATGAAGTGGCAGACAGACTTGTGAGAATGGCGGCTACCAGATCCCTTACTGGGTACAAACCATTTACAAGTATAGGGGTGAGTAGATGTACCATATCGCAGGACTTAAAACTAGAGGAAAGAACCAGGAATTCACAATACTGAGCTAACACTCCAGGGCTGAGGCCCTCAAACATTTTTCTAGAGGATTTTAACTCCATTCTTTCTTTGTGCCTCAACCTAGACAAACAATAGTTCCACCAGGTGGCCGAAGTCCTAACTGGGCATTACAGATTCCGTATATGCATGTTCACTCTTGAACTAGAACAAGGCACCACTTGAGGATTTTGTGGAGAAGCGAACCTCCTTCTCCTCTACAAAGTTTTATCTCACAGCAGGAGACATCAACTGTGACGCCAAACACCTAAACACACGAGAACGAATTTCATTAGAGCATTGGGCCTAGGGGACGTTCTTTAGAAGGACGCCCGTAAATATTGGTCGTAGCTTACAATACTTCTACTACTTTCTATTTATCTCCCCTCCCTACTTAACTTCGATTCATGTGAGGCCGAACAATATATTGCAGCTTTTACGACTCGGCTTGCGTGTAGTGAAGGATATTTTTTTTCCTTGTTCACTCCTCTCTGGAGCATAGGGCCTCCACAAGACTTTTCCATCTTAATCCGAGGCTTTGCTTGTGTTGGTTACGTTAATCGGTTGTGTTGTTCTGCCAGGGTAGGTGATTGGTAGTCCTAAGTGATAGGGCTGCCATCTAACGCCGTTTAGGAACGTCGCCTCCGTCATTTCGAGCTACCGCTCGTAGCGCCATCTGTTGTGTGAGGAGGTTACAGCAGAGTGGTTGAGGACCTCGCTAGTAGTGAAGGATATGTCGCATGGTTTTTGTTGGCGTAGTGACTCTGAAGATTAGGAGTTCGCCAGGTTGAACGCAATCGGAGACTTTACCTTATATGTCCGCTTCCATCCTCCTCCGTTCTGTATCTAGAAGTTCAATATCTGTATGTCTGTCTGCCTGGTTTAATAACTGGTTAGGCTAGGGTGGCAGCTTAGGGAGCTCACATAGGCCGGACTCAATTCATGTTAGCACAGAAAAAGGGAAAGAACCCTAAACAATATACACTCCCCGGTGGAAATGGTACTCCCTGAGACCACTGAGGGGACCACTGATACTTGGTGGTTGACAGATTAGTCAGGTCCATCAAAAAAACGAAGAAGAAGTCTCCTCCGAGCCAGGGCAGAACCATGGTTCATTAAATGTGAAACGTTCTCTCAACGTCCACCAAGCCACAGCTGCGGCAGGGCTCAATTCTCTGAGAGTAGAATTGCCTAAGGAAAAGCTTTCAACTAGCTGGTTGGTATCGACATTATGGTGTACCTAGATCCCTTCCACCTGTTTATAAAACGAAAAGCTGGGCCATAGGCTCGTAGTTGTATATATTTTTAAGGACATCATTCTTCAATATTCTTCTGAAGCTGCTCCCTTCGGGTCACTTTGCTGAAATTGTTGAGATGAAAGCTAGACCATAGGTTAGGTTAGGTTAAGGTGGCTGTTTGGAAAGGGACTTGCCGAAAGACACACTTGGGCTACGAAATGGGTCTGTTGTGGTACCACAAGGAGAGGGTCTGTCTTACTGCCAGTCGAAGAGCCTAATAAAGCCAATTTAAATTGTGGCTGAACTCAACCAGTCCCTAATGTTGATTGCACTGAGGTCTTTCAAGTTTTCGAAGAAGGGAGAGCCTAGGGATCTCCTGGACCATAAGTTAGACCATAGTTTGGTTTTATGGAATCATTTCTGGTACTAATTATGCTTTGACAAGTCAACCCCATCACGTGGAATGAAAGCCCGGAACTGGCGCTGGGTGCTCTCGCTTTCGCAGACTGTCGCTATGTCTAAAATGACAAAACTACTCAGAATCGGGCGTGGCTTGTTGATCTAATTGATTCGTCGGAATCATCACCGTGTGACGCTTTGTTACCCGATTCGACTTGAGTGAGTTGCTACACCTATCAGCAATAATTCCTTCAAATTTCAGCATCCTAGCTTGAAATTTGTTAAAACTATTCGCAACTTTCTCAATAGTCCAGCGGGTCGCGCCTGGCTTCTCACACCACTCTAGGTTCGAATCCTAGCTCGGACTGGTAAAACACTCGCCTACTTCTATCGCTATCCACATGAAGCAGATGAGAATTACTGCTATTACACAAGTCTGCTCTTACCAGGCGATGGCAAAACCTCTAAGTGTGAAAGAAAACTCTGCCAACCGCGTTAAACTGTAGGTCCCCTCACCCCTTTGCCCCATTCCACAGTGATTCGTTCCATAGACAAAATTCAAAAAATGTATAGTCTCAGAATTTAATGATTTTGATGTTATTTGAAAGGTAAAACTCCAACTAAAAAAACCCCAAAAAATCTGTGCAAAAAATTAATTAGTATGTGTGCAAAAGCGGCTCAAAGTTGAAACTTTTTTCACAAAAAATTGTAAACAAATATTTTCTGTTTTTTAGTATATTGAGTAAAAAAAATTGTAAAAATACATGGTAACCAAGAAGTTGCTGAAACTTTTAATATCGACTAAGAACTGATGTGGCCATTTTCGCTTTTATTGTTTTCTCAAAATTTGCAAAGCTGAGGCTTTTACATCACTTTTATTTCAAAATATTTTTCTAAATTAAAAATCTGAAAATTGGCAAAACTTAAAGGAAAATATCTAAAAAGTATGTGAAAGTATGTTCCTGGATTTTTTTTTATTTTAAGAAGCATTCTTTCTTTGTCGGATAATGTAATTACATCCTCCGATATCTTCCGATCTCAGAAAATAATTCAATTTGAAAATTGGTCTAAACACCTATTTTTCGTCAAAATGTATTTTATTTATCCCTAAAAGTATGCAATAAGCATGAAAAATTGAGAAAACTGCACAAATGCGAAACATACGTCTATTATTATCATTTCTATTGCAAAACTAAAGGGTCCTAAGACAATATCTGTTACTCTTCGCAATTATCAATGTTGACGTTACCGATTAAATGTAAAATCTGAAAAATCTAGCCAACACACTCGTTGCTATAGCTCACCAAAAATGACGAAAATTGCAAATTTCAGTCTCAGACATTGCCAAACTACAAAAGTTTAAGAAAAACAAAATGGAGATTTCAATTCAGCAGACCTGGATTAACTAGCATACTTAATTTTATGAAGAACGGACCACTCCTTCTAATTTTGTCCCGCGGTTGTATGTAGTCGAATCACTGTGCATTCGCTTGAAATGTGTTGGAAAAGAACAGTGTTCAAAAAACGGCTGATATATGTGTTATCACAATGGGCTTCTTA
This sequence comes from Melieria picta, assembly GCA_964056695.1. Taxonomy (NCBI): domain Eukaryota; kingdom Metazoa; phylum Arthropoda; class Insecta; order Diptera; family Ulidiidae; genus Melieria; species Melieria picta. The sequence continues at coordinate 46,643,203 of OZ057399.1, forward strand.
GGCCTCCGAGTGGGTCTCTTACAGAGGCAGCCACCATAACGTAACCTAACCTTCTCCTGAAAAACCTCACGAATATAAAAATCTCATAATTTTCTTCCCTGCAAACTTTTCTGGTTTGAACGATTGAAAAAATCATTACCGGGAACGCATTTTAGAATCCAAAATAATACAAAAATCAAAGACAGACTCTGCCTCTCTCTTTCTATCTCAGAGTCTAATGGAAATATCGAGTGCCACACATTTTTTGAGAGCTGAATCCCGTGTTGAATTAAATCAGTGAAGTCGAGGTTTTTCGAGTCGATTTTGATTGCTTCGAAGAGGACAGCAACTTTTTTGATGAAAAAACTTTTATTTTGTGAGTGTCATGGTTGCTTTTGCATAGATTTATTAGAATTGTCTACGAGTTACAGGATATTTGTCCATCCGTATAAGAAACTAAACCCTTACCTATCCACAAATCGTATATGAAATCATTAGGAATTTCGCACATGGACTGACACAAACTTCTTCTATGTGCACTATACTTTTCTTTAAACAAAATCCACCTTTGCTTATTTTTTGTAGTGATTTCAACTTACCTCTTCAACTGTTTTCAACAACTCGAACCTCAATTTTTTGTCCATAGTTTAGTGAAACAATTTGTTTGTGATGTTACTGCTACATAAAGTTTTATTGGTAAATTTCTCATTAAATATTATATAATATGAAATTAGTTCAATAGTGTTTTATAGTTTTATTTATTTGTTTCATGCCATTTTTAATATTAGTTTATTTTATTTTATTTCATTTCATTTCATTTTATTGTTAAATATTTCACGCAAAAATCTGAAAGTTTAGATAACTAATAAAATTTAGGTAATAGATACATACATGTTTCATTTGTTTGGTTTTATTTGAACTTGTACAGATTGTAGTTGGAACAAATGTTTATTAGTTAACCACAAATAGTGCAAATCAAACACAAATCAATGTGAATTTGAATTGTAAACAGCAGATAGATATATCGCTGTCTATTTGGTAAACACTACAAAAACATTTGAATGTGCATTGTTTTTGCAATGAAAATTATAGCCGAAGATGGATTTACAATCGATAGCAAACTTACAGTTAATAGCACAGTTAGAGCAGAAATTGATTAGTAGATGACGGCACTGATCTGTCAATATGTCGACTAAATGTTTAAATATGGCTTTGAGGCTGCACATTTTCTGGGTTCAATGACGAAATTAAGTAATTTACATTTTAATTGAACTTTGGAAATGTCAAAATTTAAAGTCAAAAAGTTTTTTTAAAACATTTCAGAAATTTAGTCTTATTTTACTCAAAGCTAGCTGGTAGCAGTGTCAAAGAAAATCCCAATGCTTGAAATTTTTGACATTTTTCTGCAGTTTAACCCTTTGCTGACATATTTCTGGAACATTGGATACTAAAATATTTGTTGCTTATGGGGTTTCGAGTATTTCAATATTCAAAAGTTTTTATTTGAGTCACTTTTTTTAGAATATCACTTGAAAATGAAGCGAAAAGTTATTGAAAAGAAAGCGAGGCCTTGAAAGATTTAATTATTTTATTCCAGCAACAACTCACAATGAACTGGATTGGCTTCAAATGAAAGTTCTTCTCACCCCAGTATGGCAGTTAAGGGTTCAATAAGTCAGTTAACTTTATAATTCGCTCATTTTGGCCTTCAATCGTTTAACTATTCCATTCCCGCAAGAACTCACAATGAACTGGATTGGCTTCAAATGAAAGTTCTTCTCACCCCAGTATGACAGTTAAGGGTTGAATAAGTCGGGCCTCCGAGTGTGTCTCTTATAGAGGCAGCCACCATAACCTAACCTAACCTAAGTCAGTTAACTTTATAATATCGCATATTTTGAGCCTGAAATATTTAGACATTTCATTTCTGCAGAAATTCACAGTGAAGCGGATTAACGTTTAATGACATCCTTCTTGTCTCTCAATGTGGCAGCCAAGGATTGAATAAGTCAGCTAATTCGCATAACTTCATAATTCGCACATTTTGACCTTGAAAGGTTTAATGATTCCATCTCTGCAGAAACTCACAATGAAAGTCCTCATCCTCCAATATGACAGCTCAGGGTTAAATAATTTAGCAAACTTTATAATGAATTTGCACATTTTGATCTTCAAATATTTAGACATTCCATTTCTGCAGAAATTCACAAAGAACCGGACTAGCTTTTAACATAATCCTTTTCTCTCTCATACGGCAGTCATGAAATGTTTAGTTACTCCAGTTCTGCAGGAACTCACAATGAACCATGAACCATGAAAGTCCTCATCCTCTAATATGGCAGCTAAGGGTTAAATAAGACAACTAACTTTATAATGAATCCGCACATTTTAACCCTCAAATATTTAGACTTTTCATAAAGCCGACCTGTTTGCCGTCATAAATCATATTAAAGATGGAAATACGCAATCAATTAGCAAAAAATGCTTCAAGTAAAAAGATTTAGAAAATTCAAATTCAAAGCATACAATTTCCATAAGCATACATTCGCATTTTTTGCATTCCGTATAAAATACATCAAATATTGCTGCATTGCGCAGACATTTCCGTACAATTAGTTAGTTAGTTACTCGTATTTGGTAGAGTTGCAAAGCAACACAAACAAACATTTACAATGACGAAATCAGTGTTGCACGCGATTAAAATTCATAAATATACATAAATACTCGAGTGCAGGAAAGCGATTACAAGTTGAGACTTTGTAAGTTTTTGCGCTTTTATGTCACATATCGATCGATTATTTCAAACGTATCCTCGATTGTTTGTATGTATTTACGCGTAGTTGTAATATGACACAAATATGACTTAGATTACTAATTATTGTTACCTTTGTGGATGAGATGTGTATGTATGCGTGTGGGTATGAGACGTATTTTATTTGTATTTGTTGTTGTTGTTGTTTGTTGTAGTTTTGTATTTAGGTAGGTATGCTTGTAAATATGTTGCTGATGTTGTTGTTGTTGTTGTTGTCATGTTTTGTCCGAACATGAATTAATTGCATTAATCCGATAATGTATTAGCTATGTTTGTAATTTGTTGTTTTATATCTTCTAGATGGGTGATATTTAGTTGATGATATACGAGAGTCCTTCTTCAGCATTCAATTTTCATTTTCTTCAAGATCTACGAAATCAAAACGATTTTGGTCCTTTTGCAGAAGAACAAAAATTTTAAAAATTATATTTAAGGAAATAAAATAGAAATATTTAATATAGTTTAAAAATAATTAATAGTGATTTCACAGCAATTAATTTTTAAACAATATAATTAAACAATTCAAAATATGAATTAAATAAATATGAATTAAAATGAAACAAATTAAATATGAAGTAAATGAATAAAAAAATAAGAATTAAATGAAATATGAATTAAATAATTTTTTATTCTATATTTTCTATAAATAAGAATTAAATTAAATATGAATTAAATAATTTTTTTATTCATTGTTTTTAATGATAAATAATAAATTTAAACAAAATAATAAATTAAAGATAAATAACAGAATTAATGAATAAATAGAACAATTAAAATCAAATTATTTTAATCAAAATCAAATTGTTTCTCATTAAAGAATATTTCTTTTTTTGCTTCTTTTTCTTTAGACCAACTATTTAAAGTGCCCAAAAGTAATAAGTCAATTAAATTTATTAATTATTTAATGAATTAATTCATTCGTTAATGCATTAAAAATTGATAAGTTCAACATTTGTAATTAATTTGTAATATTTATTTAATTTAATTAGCAAAAAACGCAAAAGAAATTAGTCAATTAATTTAATTAATTATTTTATAAATTAATTAAATCGTTAATTCATGATTTAATTGACCAATGAAAGATTCGTAATTATTTACTAGTTTTAATTAAAATAATATTAAATTGAAATTAATTAGTAACTAAATAAATTAATCAATTAAAAACTTAAGCAATTGAGTAACTAATAAATTTTAATTTACTATTAATTAAAAGTACTTATAGATGAATCCTATTAGACTTAAGATTGGTTGTTTTATAAATTAATTGTTTGCTGTTTTATAAATCAATTGAAAAGTTGTAATTGAGTAGTATTCATTACCAGATTTAATTAGTAAATAACTTAATTAATCAATTAATCAAAAAAACATAATCAATCGCAATTTAAAAACTTTTCAATTAAAACTAATTGAACTATTAAAAGTACTCTGTAATATTCAGCTTGGTAAATTCATTGAATAATTGATCAATTGAAAAGTTGTAATTAATAAGTATTTTTTACCAAAACTAATCAGTAAATAAATAAATTAATCGACTAATAAAGAAACCAATTGATTGAATTATGAATTGCCGATCAATTAAGTTTTCAGATTGGGTAATTTGCAAATTAATTGTTCAATTAAAGAGTTATTATAATTGATTTTAATCTTTTATAAAATAAATTGGTAAATTAATTAATTAATCGATTAATAACTAAAAAATCAATTAACCAACGAATTACTATTGAAAAAATTATAAGTATATAAAAACATAACTCAAAAATTAAATAATACCAAAAGTAAGAAAAATAAAAAATATAATTGAAATAAGTAATTAATTTTTAAAAATAATTTAATATTAAAATAAATAATAATAGTTTAATTAGTTAAATAAATGTCGGTAAATTATTATTATTCATAACTAGAATTAATTTATGATTGCAATTAATTATTAACGTATTTTAATTACCAGTAATTATTTCGATTTCGATTACGATTTACGATTCATTCAAATTTATTTTTTATTTTTTGGAATTATTTTTTATTAATTATTAATTATTATTAATTAAGTTATTTTTTAGAAAATTAAAAACCAATTATAAAGAATTATTACAAGTTCGATTAACTTTTAATAACTATGAACTATAATTAATTAATATGTGACTAATAATCAATTGTTATTAATTTGTTTAACTATCAGTTATTTATTAATTCATTATAGTTACTAAAAATAATTGTATTATAGTGAAATAGTTAATTGATTCATTAATTAATTAGTTAAACAATAATGATGACTAAAATCTGAACAATTATTAATTGTTATTAATTAATAATACATTTTTATTTCTTATTACTGTTTGTTTTTAATTACTAATAAATAATAGTTTCAGATATAAATTAATAACAATTAATAATTAATTTAATAATTGTGATGACTAAAAATCAAAACTAACTACTATATAGAGTAATTGTTATTAATTAATAACAAGTAATAACAATTTTGATTGTTTGTCATTATTACTGTTAAACAATTAATAATAGTTTTGATTGTTAATCATCAATAATTATTAATTAATAACAGTTAACAAAAGATTTATATATTTTATAATATGTATTAAATCATCATTATTATATAACAAATTAATTAGTTACTTACATAATTATTTGCATTTAATTGTTATTTTTAATCAATTACTATTATCCAATTCTAAATAATATCTAGTTATTGATTAATTAGAATTAATTCTTAATAAGTTAATAGTTAATAAAATATATTTAATTCGTAAACAATTATTGTTTGTTACAATTTCTTAATAATTAATTGCAATTGCAAACTAATTCTAAATAAATTAAAAAAATTAAAAAATGTATTTTACTGTTTTTTCATAAAAATCGCCAACTACTGCAATCTTGGTTAATTTTTGGCTTATCTTAAATGCAAATAAAATTTTATTAAAATAATAATTATAATAAAAAAATTTTTGACTAAAATCGGTAAAAGAAAACACTAACTTTTTAAAATTCCCACACACTTTGTGAGAGATGTGAGTTTTGTGTGGTCTCAATGCTTAGATGTCTGGTGCAAAAGTGGGTGCAATTGCTGGTGGTGGTGTTGTTGTTGTTGGTGATGGTGGTTGTTGTTGTAATGGCGATGGTGGTAATGTTGTTAATCGTAATGGTGGTTGCAGTACAACGACGCATGTCAATATTTACCTCAAAAAATGCAATGTTTTCCATTAAGTTTTGCAAAATGTGCGTTTCCTGTGCTGAATTTCTTCCATTTCCTGGCTTCACTCTTCTCCGAACTGTTCGCGTCGTCTCTTCCGCTTAGCTTCGCTGCTAAGCGCCATTTTGGGGATTTCTGATTTCTTTGCACTCGACTGAGTTGTGATATGTTTGTGAATGTGATTGTGAGATGGATTTCATTTTTTTGTTGTTGTTTTTGTATTAAAGAGCAATTACGATTAGATGCGCGATTAGCGGATATGAGAATATTTTGTATTGTTTTCTAGTTCGAAATGCATTTTGCTTTGCGTGAATTGTGTGTGCGATTTCGTGTATGCGGAATATTTTCGCTATTACATTCAAATCACTAATTTCAATTGTTGTTGTTTCCATACGCATAAAGTGAGATTTATGGAAAATGTTCTAATTGCTGTTATGCTTTGTTTTGTTGCTATTTTCATGTATTTTGTTTTCATACTACTAAATCTTTAAAGCATTCTTATTTATTGTTTCAAATGTAGCATTTTGCACACGTTTTCACTGTCAGTTGGAATGTTGGCGGAGTTTGCTAAAATTAGGTTAGGTTGTATTATGTTAGGTTAGGTTGAGCAGATATACTCGTAGCGCGCAGGCTTCTATGGCCCATTCTGCTGGTTGGATGTGTGATAAATCCCGATTGGCTTTGGACTTACCTAAAAAAAATTCAGTTCAAGATGGCAGAAAGTGGTTATTTGTCTATGGCTGTGGTAGGTCTGTGGTCAGTGCGTAGCTTCCATTGCGTTGAGTTGACTTTTTCAGAATGCTATCCCATTTGTTCGAATCGAATCGTTTTTCTGTCCTTTTAAAGAGTATTGAAGATTTTGAGTTCAGTAAATTCAGTTATTGACAGTCAGACATTCGATTCGGGTTTCTTGGTTTTTAACCCTTTCGACCCCGAATTTTACCCTGTGTCTCGATATTACTTTTTGGTATTTAAATCATGAAACACTTTCCTGAGAAGTGTGCACACGACATTTGAGGTCGCCACGCTTTTTTTTTTAGAGTTCCAGAGCTAGTTTACTTTTGAACAATTTTAGCTTAAATTTTAATTTTAAATAAATTTTGTATTAATATTTTTTAATTACAGAAAAATTATTTAATATTTATGGAAAAATACAAAATTATCACTTTTTGATTTTATTTAACCATTATTAAAGAAACAGCGTTTTGATCAAACGCGCCCAATTCTTAGACTTCAATTAGAACACAAACTTTCCCTGATATCGCTGCAAATTATTGGAAATTCTTTTGGGGATAACAGTAAAATTTTTGTAATTTGTTTTGAATTCATTTCTAAAAATATTAATTTGTTGGTGCCTACTTAAATTAAACCCATAAATCAATCGGAGCTTTTGCTATAAGATGACAAATAGGCGAAGTTGCTCTCAGGCAACTTTGGGGTCGAAAGGGTTAAAAGAATATTGAAGATTTTGAATTCAGTTTTAGTAAATTTATTCACTAATAGTGGTTTTCCTTCCTATTAACAGAATATCGAAAATTTAAAATTCAGTTTCTTTCATTTTTCTTGCTTTTTCAAAGAACATCGAAGATTTTGGATTTAGTTTCAGCGAATTCAGTCATTTATAATCAGACATTCGCATCATTTTTTTGCTATTTCAAAGAGAATTGAGGGTTTTGGGTTCAGTTTCAGTAAATTCAGTCAATGACAGTCAGACATTTGAATCCTTTTCCTTCCTTTTTAAAGAGTATCGAAGCATTTGAATTCAGTTTCAGTAAATTCAGTCATTGATAGTCAGAATATTGAAATTTGAAATACAGTTTCAGTAAAGACAGATATTTGAATTGTTGTTGCTGCTTTTTCAAAGAGTATTGAAGATTTTGAGTTCAGTTTGAGCAAATTCAGTCAATGACAGTCAGACATTCGAATAGTTTTTCTTGCATTTTCAAAGAATATAGAAAATTTTGAATTCAGTTTCAGTAAATTCAGTCAGTGACAGTCACACATTCTAATCGTTTTTCTTCTTTGAACTTTATCGAAGATTTTTAATTCAGTTTCAGTAAATTCATGACAGTCAGAAATTTGAATCGTTTTTTGCTTTTTCAAAGAGTATTGAAGATTTTGAGTTCAGTTTCAGCAAATTCAGTCAATGACAGTCAAACATTTAATTTTTGTTTTACCTTTTTCAAACAGTATTTAAGGTTTTGAATTCAGTTTCAGTAAATTCAGTCAATGACAGTCAGACATTTGAATCGTTTTTTTTGCTTTTAAAACTTTATCGAAGATTTTTAATTTAGTTTCAGTAAATTCAGTCATTGGTAGTCAGAATATCGAAAATTTTGAATTCAGCTTCAGTGAGTTTAGTTATTATTAGTTGCACTTTTCAATAGTTCTTCTTGCTTGTTCAGAGACCATCGGGAATCCTGAATTTAGTTTTACTAGTTTCACTGATAGTTGAAGATTTGAATACTTTTCTTTGCTTTTTCAGAAAATATGGAGCAACTTGAACTCACGTTTTCTATTTTTATTAAATTTCCTAAAAGTTTGGATCGAATATTTGTTATTTCTTGAGAGTTTAGATTAGTGGAGTAATTTGATATTTTTAAAGACTGTTTGGAATCAGAAAATTTTTATTTGCAATTTTGGGTCTTTGGTAATTATTTTATTTTTTTCCTATTTTGGTATTCACCGAGGCGCTGAATGGGCATTAAAAGTTGAAATATTTTTTGGTATATGCAAGCGGGCCTTTCACTTTGGATGACATTATAGTGAAATCTATTAATTTTTTGAGGCTTTAGTTCCTCATAAAGTCTATAATGTTTGTTGATTGCAGAGAACATTTCTAACTTCTTGAACTTGACAAGTTTACGAGACCAGATGCAAAGAAGTTAATAGAAATTACTGCCGAAGTGACTCTAAAAGCTCTATTAGAGACCGAAATACTGACTGAACTAATGTCAATCAAGTTACATAATGTTGAGTTAGGTTGTAACGACTTAGTATTCATGCAATTACAATACTTCAATATGATTTTTTTTAAATACGCTCATGTTAACCATTGCATTATAGTCACTTGGGCTGGAATTTTTAAATCAACAGGAGTCACTCTTACAAAGGGGGTCTAAAGCTTTTGAGCTTTTTATAAATTCACGTCTACATAGAACAAAATTTTCAATTATTTGTTTGGAATATTTGTAATTGACACCAACAGTGAATTTTACGCTAAGCGCACTAAACAGTGACATATGTATTTCTGACTCTAGTTGGAACAATCTGGGAATGTTGGCCGCTAATTATTTTACGCTAAACTCTGCTACGACTGTTTGTTATTGTTGTTCTCTAATTTACTCAGCACAAAACTGTTTTCTGTGTTTCATTTTGCTTGTCACACTAAAATGTCTAATTTTCATTTGTATTTCCATTAAATGTTGAGAACCATTTCGTTTGTTTGTTGTCTGTCTAAGTGTAATTGAAACATTCATTGGTCTACTGGTTATTGCTTTTTGGTGTTTGCTTGCATCTAATAGTTGTTGTTTTTGTTGTTCGCGCTCATTTCTGTAAATTGGTGTGTGATCTCTTAACTAAATACTTTCGCCTAATTACGGTGCAAAATTTGTCATTTTTTCTTGTTGTTGTTGTTGTTGTTGCCGGTTGCTCTTTGTGAAATGTTTCGCAAGTGATTTTCGGTGTAACATGTGCTTCGACGACGACGAGAAGAAAACTGGTGTTAACAATATTTTGTTGGGCTTACAATCAGAAATACGCAATCACAAATAATTTCATTGCAATTTCACACAATTCATGCATCGTTTCAAATGATTTAGGTTTTTACTAAATTTTTACTGCAAAACGAATTTTTTTTTCAAATTCAAAATGTTTTATTGTGTTTTTGTTTTCCAACTTTAATTGCATTTTTTTTGTGTGTGTGTTTGATGCATTTCATGATGCAATCATTGATCAAAAAATTATTTTGTATTTTAGCGCTAGAAGTTGTTTCACCAATTTGACTTTTGCTTTGCTTGTTTTTTGCATTCTTCCATACCGAACTTTGCTTGCAACATTCCTCACTCGACCATTCGTTTCTGACATCGTTTGCATCGTTACAGCAGTGTTTCTTTTTCATTTACTGTTCGCTTGCATTTGCATTTCTCTAAGTTTTTGCTTTGTTTTGTATGTGTCTGTGTATGTGTGTGTGGGCGACCACCGGGGCGGCGCGCAAACGGGCACCGACGCTGCAATGCAGAAATGGAACATTGTAGTTGCAGCAAAACACAAATCAACAAAATCGCTTAAATGGCAAAGAAAAATCACAACAAAACTGTGCAATTGCTTTGGGGCATGTTTATTCAGAGTCAAAATGATAAATATTAAAGCATTCTAATGTCGAAATCTGATTAACTACACAAATCAAACAATGTTTACGAATACAGATACGAGCCAACTTAAGTTAATATCACAAATAATGTAAACGCTCTGATAATTTCGATTTGTCAACGCTTAATGCTTAACCAAATTAAATATTAATCAACTAAATTATGCTGAAGAATTCGAATGTAATTGTCGTTGCTTGGAATCGATTCGATTGTGAGATGTAAACATAAAAAATGGGCTTCAAGATGTTCTCATAACTGCATGAAAGAAGTGATTGAATTAAGTGTTTTTAGAACTTGCAGCTTGAAAAATGCATCCGAGCTGGTTAAGAACAATTTACAGCTTAAAAAATCTTACACTTGCGATAATGCTGGGTCATTCAACTTACATTTGCTATATGTATTGGACCCCATATAAACGATACAGAAGAACGCCCGCGACAAAACGCCTTAAAAAATTGACCGCTGAAGGACCAAAAGGACTAAGAGTAGAAGGTGATTGCATTGCCTTCGATGGGGCTATGAAGCCCTACAAATAATCTATTTACTTAGTTAGTGCAATTCAAATGCTGCCTGATTGGGTATAGGACTTGAACTCAACTCAGTAAAACTGAAGTAAAACTCAAGTAAAACTTTTGCGAGGGTATTTCATGCGAATTGCTCAGTTGGGCACTAAATGGAATTAGCTGAAGTGATAGGAAATGCCGTGTTATGTCATAGTCAGCGCGACATATCATTGTACACAGGAATCTATAATCTTTATTCTGACCATCGCGAGCTGATTGTGCACTACAGATATTTATTCGGACCATATGAAGTTGGTTGCGATCTACTCTTTTGTATTCTGACCATTGGAAGTTGAATGACATCTTCAATTTTCTACTTTGACTATAAAAAATAAATTGGAATCTACAGTTCTCTATTGTGGCCATTACAAGCTGGTTGTGATCTATAGTTTTTTATTCTGACCTTTGGTTGATTGTTCTATAAGAAATTGATTGTGATCTATAGTTCTCTATTCTGACAATTAGAAGTTGAATGGGACCTACCGTTATCTACTCTGACCATCAGAAACTGATTGTGATTTACAGTTCTTCAGCTGAATGTCATCTACAGTTCTTTATTCTGTCATCAGAAGCTGTATGGGATCTACAGTTCTCTATTCTGGCAATTTGAAATTGAATATAATCTGCAGTTTTCTATGCTCACCAACACAAGTTGTTTGTGATCTACAGTTCTTTAGCTGAATGTCACCTACAGTTCTTTATTCTGTCATCAGAAGCTCAATGTGATCTACAGTACTCCATTCTGACCATAGCAACATGATTCTGGTGTCATTATTTTATATAACTGCAATCAAAAGCATTGTCTATACTGATAACAAACGTTTGGTTGAAAGATTTTTCTTAGACAGTAAATTATCTTTTCAAAGGTTTGTTATATGCTGCGCAGAAGGCAGCCAATAACAGAAAAGTTTGCTTTAGGCAACTTTGAATTAATCGAAATTCAAACCCAAAGCTTATTATTTTTTATTCCAGACAAAGTTTTCTATCCTTCAGGACCATTGTTACGGCGTTATGAACTTAATGCAATACAAACTTCATAAAGACAAACCATAAAGACTCAAAATATTGTAACCAAACAATAGCTATGAGAAACTGCGACCTTAAGAATTTGCTATACTGATTTTTACAATTTAGCTTGAAGATTCAGGATGAAGGAAAAACATTTCGTTCTCACTCTTCCATGATAAGCATTGCAGGCTACTTTTGAACTTCACTTGGAATTGTACTTTTCTAAAACTTCTCATGGACAAGAGATCGTATAAACTGTACAGAACTTTCATGCAACATGTCAAGGCAACTTATTGCATACAAAGCTAGTCTAATATGAAGAATATGGTGGCTTAGCGAGTCGCCTAAAACAGATGACAAAATGCTCAATTCAAGCTACAATACGAGATTCTATATTCAAATACAATGTGAGAGTTTACATTAAAAAATGCTGTCTCCTTGTAACAATTAATAAGATAAACAAATTTGGGTCTAATTTAAGGTTTAGCCAATGCAATATGCTTCACAATATCAATGCTTTCAATGACAAAACACCTCACCTACTCCTCAGGCTATGACATAAACACTGGCTCTACCCATTTACTACAAACTCTTGAGCCATATTCACAGATTTGTTTCTATTCTGTTAGCTGAACATCAAATTGTGACAATTTAAACTTCTCATACACCCTAAGTATCGCTTTACGTACCCACACCTGCTTTAAGAAATATTAGAACCTAAAAAATACATTTACTTTCAATACAGCTTACAGCCAATACATTCGTATTATATATTTACTAAACATTAGATGCTAATAAGAAACAATTATTCCCTGTACTCGATTCAATGAAAGACAAACATTAGGCAGGGCCATACATGCCGCTTAAAGTCGCTCAGACTTGCCCCGAGTTTGTTTTGTTGTCTGCTTATAACTTACGATTCCAAGCTTTAGCTGCGCAAGTGCACAAATTTCTAAACATTAGCACATAACTAAGACAAATCTTTTCAATTTAACTTAAGTCATAATATTGAACAGTGAAACTTTTGCATTAATAAAGTAAAGAAATATTCAATTAAATTATAATTAATTTGTATATGTGGTGAAGCTATTGTGACTTTGCGTTGTATTTTTTTCTTTAGTATTTCGTTTACAATGTCAAAAAGCTTAAAACTCACACACACACACATACGCACACTCATGCAGTGGCACTGGCAGCGCATGTGCGTGTTTTTAATCGTACAACATTTACTACTTAAAATAATTGAACTGCAATCAAACAGCAAACACAAACACAACCAACTGCAAACATAACATAAAAGCTGCTCTGCTCACGCTGTGCTCCGCACTTATCAGCCGCTTTGCCCCTCTGCAGCGCATTGAATTGTGTTGTCTGTTTGCCCGGCTGCCCGCCTGCCTATTTCGCACATCTGCAATTGTTCCCTTCTTTGTTTCGGTCATTTAACATAACTTAGTACTTAAATGCGTTTAATTAAAGTACAACTAAAACTTAGTAATGCTCTCATTTTTTCATTTTGCTCTCGACTATTTTTTTTCTGCAAATTTTCACTGTCATACTCTGCGCTTGCTCTGCATCCTGTCTTTATTTACGTTTTTCTTGCCTGCTGCTTTCGTCGTTTATGTATGTTTTTATGCCGTTTTGCTAAGCTTAATCATTCTTTTCGTTCAACAAACTTCCAGCGCTTGCGTTATGTCATACGAAATCCAACTCGGAGCGCGTCTTGTACATTTTGTGCTCCATGGTGCGCTCGAACCACTTCTTGATCTCGGCCACAATCAGTACGGACGAGGTGAGCGACAGCAGGAACAGTATGTCGTACGCGGAGAGCGCCTCCGTCTGGAATACCATCTGCAGCGGCGGACAGTAGATCACCAGCATTTGGCCGATGATCGAGAAGCCGACCGCAAAGAGGAACATCTTGTTCGAGGTCAGACCGATCTTGAAGACGCTCTTCGTTTGCGAACGACACGACAGCGCATTGAACATGTCGAAAAAGACGAAGCACGTAAAGGTCATGGTGGTGTCGCGTTTCGTTTTGCCCAGCGTGCCGTCGGCCATTTCGCGCTGGAACACCCACAGCGTGCCCAGTATGATAATGCTGGCGCTCAGCAACACGTTGACAATCACCGATTTCGTGATCATTGGCTGTTTGACATTGCGCGGCTTCTGCTTGAGCACATCGTGATCCACCGGCTCGACGCCCAGCGACTGTGCGGGCGGCCCGTCCATAATGATGTTGATCCAAAGTATCTGCATGGCGTTGAGTGGATTGGCAATGCCCATCAGTGTGGCGAGTGCAATGAGTGAGAGCGCTGCAATCGAGGTGCTCAGCTGGAAACGCACAAAGTTGCGAATGTTGTAGAAGATGGCTTTGCCCTCCTCAATGGCGGCACTGAAATACACAAAATGTTTGTTAGTTGCATTGACAAATAAACAGTAATGTACGATTAGAGACTCACATGATTGTGTGAAAATCATCATTGACTAGAATCATATCGGCTGCCTCCTTGCACACGTCGGTGCCATTCTTGCCCATTGCAATGCCAATGTCGGCCTTCTTGAGCGCCACACCATCATTAACACCATCACCGGTCATGCCCACAATGTTGCCGGTGCGTTGCAGCGACTTGACAATTGCCAACTTGTGACGCGGCGTCACACGATAAAAGACACTCACATTGTTCGCCACCTTGTCCAGCTGATGCTCGCTCATCTGATCCATTTCCTGGCCGGAAAGCGTTTGCTGGTGTATGGTATCGATGCCAATCAGATTCGCTGCAAGAGAAGAGAGCAATTATGGGAAGTTTTAGTGGGAATTTAAACAATGGGATACAATTTAAGATAAAAAGATAGATAAATAGATAGATAGATGGATAGATAGATAGATAGATAGATAGATAGATAGATAGATAGATAGATAGATAGATAGATAGATAGAAAGATAGATAGATAGATAGATAGATAGATAGATAGATAGATAGATAGATAGATAGATAGATAGATAGATAGATAGATAGATAGATAGATAGATAGATAGATAGATAGATAGATAGATAGATAGATAGATAGATAGATAGATAGATAGGTAGGTAGATAGATAGATAGATGGATAGATAGATAGATAGATAGATAGATAGATAGATAGATAGATAGATAGATAGATAGATAGATAGATAGATAGATAGATAGATAGATAGATAGATAGATAGATAGATAGATAGATAGATAGATAGATAGATAGATAGATAGAGATAGATAGATAGATAGATAGATAGATAGATAGATAGATAGATAGATAGATAGATAGATAGATAGATAGATAGATAGATAGATAGATAGATAGATAGATAGATAGATAGATAGATAGATAGATAGATAGATAGATAGATAGATAGATAGATAGATAGATAGATAGATAGATGGATAGATAGATAGATAGATAGATAGATAGATGGATAGATAGATAGATAGATAGATAGATAGATAGATAGATAGATAGAGAGACTGAAGAATCAATAGCGACTTAAAAATGATATCTTATCAGCTCTTTACTTCTTACGAATAAACTAAAAATCGGGTCGATTCTTGGTTCGCCATAAAAGATGAGGAATGCTTTTAATGTCGAATACCTATACTACCGAAAAGATGCGAAAAAGTCATAGCTAACGATGGAGAATACTTCAATCTCTGAATGATGGATCAAAATTACAAAAAAACTCTCGAAACTTATTTTTACTCTCAATACTTCACACCACCTAAGCTGAATCTATATCACCTCATGGACTTCAATTTGTACTTCGTACAATTCACAATCACATCTGATGTTCCTGAACCGCATTCAGAAACATGCAATAAAACTAATAGGAGATAGTAGGGTACACAGCTCTATTGGCTCCTTGGAACATTGCCTCAATGATGCATGTGCATCACTTTTATTATGCACTTTGCATCATTTTAATTTCCATTTTACTCACTTTTACGAAATTTCAGCTACTAGAAGTTTTGGTTTTTCTTCCCCTACTTTAAGTTCATTTTTTGCAGGAATCTGCGAGCCTCACGCGTGTCCTTTATGCCTTGTAAAATGCATTCAAAATCACTCAAACTGAATAATAATAAAGTGAAAAAGCATTAAGAATGACTACATTGTAATGCAACGAAAGCAACGACAGTGCGGTTACGACAAAGGACGAGCACAGAACTGTGTTGCAATCACAGTCACATTCACTGTTGCGTGGTGTGGCAAACAGCAACAGGAAATGTGATTTCATTTCCCGTGTGACTGCAACGCATGTAAAATGGCAATAAAAAAGGATAATGCTTTTGTGCGACTGTTGGGTCGAAAAAAACGGCACGGTGTGCACCATTGGAGGCGCGGAGACTGCACAGGGTGGGATGCCTATGGCCAATGAGTAAAGCATGCAAACCGTGAAATGGAGAAGAGACAGAAGAGAAGCATTGTGAAGGAAACGTCGCTTTGCATAAATAATAATGAGAAAACGGTTTCTCCAACTCATGATTCAATACAGAGATTGCGCCTTCCGAGAGAAAATCAATTTTAAGCCGCACCAGTGACGTCATCGGAGAATATGTAGGGATTCCATCAGTACTTTTTAAATTCTTTAATTTTGAACTTACATTTTGCTTCACTCTTTTGAGCAAATATATGGCTTTCTTTATACTTTAGCCCCTATATATGTATATATGTAGTGTCATAACAGTTTAATAGAGATTTGTATATCTTTACAAAATAAATTGTAAATTCATATTATTCATTCATATGAATAACACAAATAAAACAAGTGAATTTCGTGAGGAAACCCTGCAATTCAATTCAAACTTCGTGCTATGTTTTTATTGGTTGAAAATTTTTTTGACCAAAAATTTTTTGTTTTGTGAAAATTGTGCCGCTTTTGCTTGTTTGTTTTCGTGTTTTTGCTTTAAATTTAATAAATAATTTCGATTTTCGAAAGTCCTCGCGTTAAAAAGTGCGTGTAGTGAATGAATCGCGGAAAAATGTACAAAACAAAAAAACGAGAGTCATGCGGTGTGCAGTGGGCCTGTGTACACAAAATAATGAAAACAAAAAAGGTACATGAGTGGCGACGTACTTTTCTAATCGAAAATAGAAAACAAATTTATTAAATAATAAAAAGTGAATAAATATTTGATGTTGTCCCATTGTGTTGCTCTCTCCAAAATTATATCAACATTTTCAGCCAATAGGAAACAATTTTGTATGACGTCACTGGTGCGGCTTTAAATTTATTTTCTCCCGGAAGGCGCAATCTTCTATTCAATGAATCTTGTCTCCAACTATTTTTATTATTATTATAATTTTTTTTGTCATTTCTTTTTATTTTTTTGACATACAATAGAAGCGAAATGCGCAGCCTTTCACATGCAAATAAATCGAAACCAAAAAAACACAGTACAGTTTGAACCCCTTTTCAGTCAGACCCAATACCCGCATTCCACAGCTCACTTACGCATTCTGCTCATTCCGGCGCACATGGCAGACGCACATTTCATGGCGTACAAATTCAAATGGCGCACAACAAAGCAAAGTGCGCGTCGGTTTAAAGTGCAACGTGAAGCGTGGGAATTGCAGTGAAAAAAAACACTGAAGAGGGGAAGAGAGCGTTGCACAAAAACAGCAACAACGGAAGTTCAGTGCAGGCGCTGGTTGTGCGAGCTGGTGAGCTGACTTCATTTTTACCCAAAGCGACAGACAACACCACAGAAACACACACAGACACAGCCAACCAACAACAGCAAGCAAGCCCAACTAATACAAAGACGCGCCACTGATAAGCAAAGCACAAAGCGCCAACGTTCATAATGAAATATCGCGCAAGCAGCAGCAGCGAGTGCCGGCAAAAAGGCTTTGTACGCCGCCGGTTAAGGGTTAATGGTGACTGGTGCATTAGTGCACCGTTTGCGGGAAGGAATGCGCGCACTGAACGAGTGGCAGAGGAAGTACAAAAAAAGTTTGCCATGGCTCGAAGAGTGCAGTGATTTTGCCGGTAGCGAAGGCTACCTCCGATAACTGGTCGGAGGCGTGCAGTTCAAAGTCATTCGATATGTTTGCAAACACTGCGCTTGTCAGTTGCGGTGTTGTGCGGCGACTAAATGACATTGTCGCGACGTGACATGAAAGCGGAATATTTAAACCATACACAGACAGACATACAAGAGGAATTTTGTTAACAACCTCAATGAATCGAAAATGTTTTGGGTTTATACGAGGGTGGTCTGAAAAGATTCAAACCTGACGGAAAGATAAAAGAAATTTTTTCTTCAAATTATTTGTATTTTTCTACATTGAAAATTTTATGAAATTTGTTGCACTGAAGCGAAATTATTGAGTCTAAAGTGAAGGTATGTTTGTGTCATCGATCAAAAACTTTGTGTTTTTTGTTTTAAAATTATTAAAACTTTAACTTTAAAAACTTTAATTTTAATTGATGAACCAAGCTTATGGCGATGATCGTTTATCCTGTGGTAGAGTTCATGAAGGGTACACGCGATTTAAAACGATTGTCAGGACATAAATGATGACCAAAATGTTGGCAACTAAAATCAGCAAACACAGCAGATTCCATCAAAACTATGCGGCAATTCATCAAAGATCAGCCAAATCTTCATTGAAATCCTTGAAATTTTATTTAAGTATCTCATTTCATTTTAACTGAACATTTAGCTATGGAGAGACGCCATCTCATCGATTGACACTTGTGACTGATTTTTTGACTAAAAGTCGAATTTTAACCGGCATCGTGCGACTTTCAATAATAATTTTAATAATTGACTGGCACGACAGCCCGCTTACGCGAGACTAAGGCCTAGCTTCCCGCAACCACCCGTGTTGTGCGTGTGAACTTGTACGCGGGTGGAAGGGACCTACAGTTTTATGCCGGTTCCGAACGGCAGGTTTGGGAGCTCTTTCATAAGCAATATTAACTCTCAGAGGTTTACCATTTCCAGCTGAGAGGACAGCCACCGAAAGAGAAAACGAGTTTTCCCGTTATTTTTTTAGGTGTTATTACTGGCAGTATTTGAACCTGGGTCGCTGCCTTCGACTCGCGGTCCAACGCACTAACCAACTGAGCCACGGCGGCTGCGTGCGACTTTCACCTTTTTAAAAAATACATTCACCGATAAAACAAAGGCGTTTTAAGGATGTAGAAGCCAACCAAAAGGTTTGTACCGATACGCGCATATAATTAGTTTCTAAAATTGAAAAATATGCAACAAAAATTTAAAGATATTTCAACCATTTTATTGAGAACACTCACAAAAAAAACTTGAATTTGCATGAAAATCCGCTCCCTACTCAATAGACATGCTTTCAGATCATGCAAAACGCTGTATTGAGTTTAAAGGGGACTATTTAAAAGAAAAATCAAATCAGTTTTGACAAACAAATTTTTTGTTATTATGTTTTTAAATGTTTAAAGGTGAAAAGACCTTTTTGCTAATGTGGGAACATACATACCATGCATAGTGATTGAAAATGTTGAATAATTATAGGCTATGGCTACGCCCCTAAGTTGAGCAATGTTATTGTCAGTAATTTCAGTTTTTAAACGTTCCGAATGTTCATAGTCTCCTAAGCTGGTACAAACAGGTCTAAATTCCGCTACCAAACATTTTACCTACTCAAAAGAAGCGTAAACAGATTTCTTAACTCTTGTTGACGAATGCTGTCAGCTTCATGGTGAGATCAGAAACTTTTCAGACCAGTATATGTATATGGGGAAGAACTGATTTCTATTAAAGACATTCAAGACACACCTGGGTTACGGTTACAAATAAAGAAGGAGTTAGTAAATTCTGGCAGAGTTCGAGAAGTTTCATGATGTATAAAGCTTACTTTCTGTGGAAAAAGTACACAAAAGTGTTAAACGAATTACGAATTGTCGCTTTTCATGCATTAATTGCAATACATATGTCTAAGGCAGCGCTTGAAAAAATTCTCTAAATATTTTTCGTCAGCTTATTGAGGCTTGATTGACTTTCAATCCTAAGAGCAAATTCTCTTTTATGTCCTCATTTAACTCACATTTCATTCATCAAAGTAATATAAAAAGTTCCGTTTCAAAAACAGAAACAATTTCAACTGCTTGATTGATTGACATTTGATGTGCATTTGATGACAATTCTTGCTTCAAAATTGAAATTGAAATTGAATGGGTGGTGATAACATACATTATGGTCATAAAGAATTATCCTGCCATAAATTCGGTCGATTTTAATGAATATTTTCTCATGAACCACTCAACACGCATTACCAGAAAACCCATCATTTAAACCCACATTGAAACAATGCTTCAATGCACTACAGGGAAAGTTGGTTTCTGGTTCCTACTGCGCGATTGTGGATCAGATATTTTCCACAGCACCTTTGATCTTGATGGGTTTAAGACAAGAGTTCATAAATTTTTCATACAACATCCTTTCTCCTAACCTTTATATCCTCCCAGAACTACCCATGTGGGTTGGTTCGTTAAAAAAAAACTTTATGAGTTGTCTGTGCTTAGACCTTAACCCTTCCGACCCCGAACTTTACCCTGTGTCTCGATATTACTTTTTGGTATTTAAATCATGCCTGTAATAACACAAAAAAAAAAATAACGGGAAAACTCGTTTGCTCTTTCGGTGGCTGCCCTCTCAGCTGGAAATGGCAAACCTCTGAGAGTAAAAATTGTATATGAAAGAGCTCCCAACCTGCCGTTCGGAACCGGCATAAAACTGTAGGTCCCTTCCACCCGCGTACAAATTCACACGCACAACACGGGTGGTTGCGGGAAGCTAGGCCTTAGTCTCGCGTAAGCGGGCTGTCGTGCCAGTCAATTATAAATTATTATTATTTAAATCATGAAACATTTGCCTAAGAAGTGTGCACACGACATTTGTAGTCGCCACGCCTCTTTGTTAGAGTTCTAGAGTTAGTTTACTTTTGAACAATTCTGGCTTAAAACGGGTTAAATAAATTTTGTATCAATATTTTTTAAATACAGAAAATTTATTTAATATTTATGGAAAAATACAAAATTATCACTTTTTGATTTTATTTAACCATTATTAAAGAAACAGTGTTTTGATCAAACGCGCCCAATTCGTAGACTTCAATTAGAACACAAACTTTTTCTGATATCGCTGCAAATTATTGGAAATTATTTTGAGGATAACAGTAAAATTTTTTTAATTTGCTTTGAATTCATTTCTAAAAATAATAATTTGTTAGTGCCTCCTCAAATTAAACCCATAAATCAATCGTAGCTTTTGCTATAAGATGACAAATAAGTGAAGTTGCTCTCAGGCAACTTTGGGGTCGAAAGGGTTAAAGACCTCGAATTTCGTTTAAGCTGCAGAGAATTACATATACAAAGAGAAGTCTATCCAAGTAATATCCTACGATTATTTCTAAAACGAGGGCAAGGTTAGGTTAGGTTGAGATGGCTGCCTCTGTATGAGACACACTTAGGCCTCTTAATGGGCCCGTTGTGATACCACAGATTCCACCCGTTTGAAATGCGTATGCAACACTGTTTTTTTTTTTTTTTTCAACATGTGATACACCACACATTTCAAACGGATGGGGAAAGGGAGGGGAGGGGAGCGGACCTACAGTTTAACGCCGAATCCGAACGGCGATGGGCAGTTTTTCTTTCACACTTGGAGGTTTTGCCATTGCCTGCGAAGAGCGCACTTGTGCGATTCTTGTAATTCTCATTCCCTTCATGTGGATAGCGACAGAAGTAGATGAGTGTTTTTTCCAGCCCAAGCCAGGAATCGAACCCGGGGCGCTCGGTATGAGAAGCCAGCGCGCTACCCGCTGAGCTATCGAGGCCGACCGAAAACGAGGGCAAATTGCACTGTCTTTTGTATCTTCTATGAATAAATCTTCTGTATGAATAAATAACTGTCTACGAAGACCACCCATTCGAATAGTTATATATACAAAGGTTAGGATAGGTAAGCTGGCTGGCCAAGTAGGCCACGCATAGACCCTACTGGGTCCCTAGCGGCACCATTTGGAGCTTCTTATTGTTGCGTATCGGCGTAAAAGTGATCGGTGAAAATGCGACGACTTGATGTCATGTCATATGTATATCACAATCAGATTGTTTTGGTTAATGCATTAGGGCCTCTTTACCGAGAATATATTTCCCTAAAAACGTTTGTGTGTCTTTCTGTAACAGTCAGTGTAGCAAATCCAACACTAAAGGCTGCAAAAATATTTTCAAAATTATAAAATTCCAACAGTGAGTCGGCGTGGTAGACGAGGTGATTACAAAAAAGTTTTTAACAAGCTATAAAATCGCGCAACATTGTCACAACGCGTTAATAACGCTTTGACACCAACAACTTACAATGGCGACAACAATAAACAATAATTATCATCAAACAAACAACGACTTTTTTCTGTACTAATTCATGATTTGCTTTGTCATTGAATGCGCCTTGACCGGCCAGTGGGAAAATGATTGCAAAATGGTTGGTTTGTAGGATATAAATGTGTGATTGTGTGTGTGTGTGACAATGAATTTCTGCGGTTTTGTTGCCGGTTGTCAGTGGCGATTGCGGCCGTTGCACATTTGCTGACACTGCATTCGTCGTTAATTGAGAGAAAAACAGAACACAGAATGACCAACGAGTGGCCAAAAATAAGCGACGAAAAAAAATTAATTGTCCATGGGTGACCAACTGGTAAATGGATGATAAACTCGGCTATTTCAATTTAAATTTCCATTACCATTTGAATTGAAAAACGCGCGACTTTTGGCGGCGTGAAACAAAGCGCGAATTGAATTTTCCACTCAATGAAATTTATGATGTTGGCGCATTCAGTGAATTTTTAATCAGATTTCCAAAGTCGTCAGCAAGTTTTAAATTGAAAGCGTGAAGGCTTTATTTATGTGCAGGCGACAACAGTGCCATATCCTTCGAAATAAAAGGATACGAGTGGCTGCAGCTGCTAATTCGCAAACAATAAACGCACAAACGAATGGCGCGCTGTGGTGGCAATCGAAGGGGGTGAAGAAGGGGGAAGAAGCGTGATAGTGGCGGTTGGAAAAGTTTGCACAAAATTATTAAAAAGCATAGACATAAGGAAAAACTAAAAGAAACAACAACAACAAAATGCACAACAAAACAATGGCAAAATGACAGCAGAAAAACTGGAGAGCGAAAACAATGCGCCCCAACTTTGGCAATGAAGCATTGACTAAGTGATGACGAGACGAGGCAATGATGAGGCAGGAAGTGCTGACAGAATGCAAGGGAAGATGAGAGTGGGGTGAGAGGGAAGAGAAGTGCCTGAAAATGAGCGCAAAGTGCGCTGCATGGAGCAGTTAATGTTGCCTGCAGCTGGGGGTCACAAGGAATGTGCAATGTTCGAAATGGAAGAAGTTGCGCGAGAAAAAGGACGACAAAGGATGGCATGAAGGAAGCAAAAGTGCGGCTAGAATGCTTCAAAAGCTGCACACAATCATGACAGTGTTGTTGTGCAAAAAAAAGGACAAAAATTGAGAGTATACAGTGCAAACTATGAGACACGAAGGGTGCGGCTTTGTTGCTTTTGCCGCTGTGCGTTCTTTGTTTAATATTCGCGCTTACGAGAAATTGGACGGGTGCTGTGTTTTCAGTAGCTGGGTTTTTTCTTTGTTTTGCAGTTTAATTTTCTGCAGCAACAGTTGCTGAGAAAAAAATAACCAAATCTAAAAACATAAAAACACAAAAAAGAAACCAAAGGCAACAACTCACTGCCTGATGTGCGCTGATGAAAAGATAGAGAGGGGAAAGTAATTAAAACGCATTCTTGTCAGCAGATAAGAGGAAAATGCAGAAAACACGGAGCAATTAAAACGACGAAAGCAAGTCGAGCTGCAGACTGGAACAGCAGAAAGACGAAGACGTGATCAACACATGACAGCGGCAACACTGGCTGACACTGACGCTGTTGCTGATATCGCTGGCAACCAAAACAACAACAACAACTACAACAGTAGCAGCGGGTGGCCATATATGTTAGCAGCTCGACAGACGGGCAGCGGATGTGTGAGGGCGTACGCGCGCCCATCAATGTGTGCGTCCAGTCCGCTATGGCGCGGCTAAGCACACAGCCGAGCAGGGCGCGTCACTGGACAAAAGTGTCGGTGTCTGTGTCGCAGTCCCGCAGAGAGCATAACGGACCGCTGTGCAACTGAAGTGAACACACAGCAGCGATATCGAGTTGTGCAAAGTCCGGTGTTCGACATTCGACATAACGCGCTGCGTATTCAATGGGCGAATGAATGAGCTGGCGAAAAAGTGCAAAAACTTAATTCTGCTTAAGGTCTGACAGCGTTTTAAAGAAAATTAAATTAATGAAAATTAATTAAGGACTGCTCATGAAAAAATAGATCGCTTAAAAATTGTATTTTTCTAAAAAAGAGTAATAGCCTATTTCCACTGGGCCTTAACTGCAGTTTGACATCGCATTTAAATGCTCAAATTCCCATACAATTGTTTTTGTATCAAAGTGCGTAAACTCACCTTCAAAACTGAGTTAACTCAGTTTTGCCATTTACAGACGTCTAACAGAAAATGTCATGTTAAAATAGGGGGGAAATACTCATAAATGTACAAATTTTGATAGCATGCTTTTAGGCGCTGCAAGAGCCGTACGAACACAAACGAAAGAAGGGATTTGAATTACGTTCGGTGTGGTAGATTTTTTTGCCAATACAATTACTTTTTACTGCATTTTTCGCAAAAATACATATTGTCTGTCATAATCAAAGTCAAAACTTCTATTATTTGCCAATAATAAATGCTGAAAAAGAAAATAAAAAACCTGGAATTTCTCATAAACCCTCTTGACATAAAAAAATTCAGACAGCTCTGATATCAATCAGCCGACAACTTTCACAAATAAAATAGACATTGACAAATGATAAATAAATTGATAAAAAATTCATTAATTGATAAATTTTCACAAATATGAAAACGCAGAGATTCCTAGACTGTTGAGAAGGAAAGCGGAGTGGTTTTCATGCAGTAGAGGGGCTACAAGAAACCATACATACGTATATGGTACAAGGAGATCGCGGCGATGGGTATAGCTGTGGCTGCCCAGAAATAAATGCACAATTTGATTTGTCCAAATGAAAATGTAAACAAAAACCAGCTGTTGGAGTTAACTCAGTTTCGGTGGAAACGCTTGACAGTTCTCAAATTTAACAGAGCCCTTAACTGCAGTGAAGTGCTCAGTGGAAATAGGCATTAGGTGCAGGGACGGATTCAAAAAAATATTTTGGGGGGTTTCAACAAGTAAGTCTTTAATATTCATAAAATGCCTTTTAATTAGTATGCAGTTTTAAAGTCGACCCCCAACCCCCTCCCCGCCCCTGGCTCCACCACTGGTTAGGTGCCCAACTAAGTTCTCTCTCTCAATAGATGGTTGCAGCAGTAACAGCTGATCGATTTTAACATATCCAAAACGTCATGAATCAAACTTAGATATATGAGAGCAGTTTGAAAAGTCAGTGACTTTTTTAATTTCCCACGCAGTAACTTCAATGCAACCCCGCTACTGTCAACTACCCTCTCTTAGTAGGCTACATTCAAATTTTGAGCATGATGCGTCATTTACTTTGTGTTTGATAGTCATTGAAATCAGACAACTTTGTGAATTTCGACAAAAATGGAAAACAAGTGAATTTCGCGTGCTGATAAAACATTATTTTTTGCTCAAAAAAACCATCACCGAAACCAAGGACACTAACACTATGGGGACTCTGCACTATCAATTTCAATGGTTAATAACACTGTGCGTGAAATTTACCCTCAAAAATGTAAAGGGAATTCCACAGGGTACAATATGGTAACAAACTTATTGTACCTTAGTAATGGATTTTTCCGAGAAAAAAATCGGTTAAAAAAAATTTTTATAAAAAAATGTTTTTTTCGCTTAAAACTTACTTTATTAGTACATTTTACGTATCTTATGTTGGACATCAGAAGAAAGGTATAAAAAGACCTTTAGTTTGATACCCATATCGTGTAAATCAGTTCGAGATTAATTGAGTTTTTTTAATAAATGGGCGTTTTTTTTTAATGGGCGTTTCCCAGGCAACATTTTTAGTTTGTTAGATGTAGGAGCCAATTGTCTATATAAAAGCATACTCATTTATTTTTTTTACGAGGGTTCGCTATACTACATTTATGCCTCGACGAAAGTGGGGTTTTTGGGACATTTTTGTCGAAAACACAGTTTGAATGTATTTTTTTTGGATTGGTGTCTTGCAAATTTGTTGGTAGTTAAAATATCTACAAACTTGCCGAAGACAGTAAAGCGATATTCAGAACGACGAACTCGACTGAAATGAGCAAAATTCAAAGTCGGATTTCTCTTAAACCAGAGCCAGTTTGGCTGGACCAAACGCCTGGTGGATCTCAACTCAGTATACCTATAGAAAAGTCGCTCAGTGGGTCCCCCACTTTTTGCAATTTTCGACTTGCAGTGTAATTGGTTTACCGACTTCCGTTGTGGTCGTACCAGCACAAGAGACGCCGAACGTTCAGGTCGCCACGCTAGAAATGGTTGATAAAGTCCATGGAATGATATTGGACGAACGGAGAATGAATAAGCGTGAGGTGGCTGAAGCTCTAGGCATCTCAACTGAGCAGGTACACCAAATTTTACATGAATATTTGGACATGACATGGGGATTGCTCACACTCGAACGGAAGCGCAAACGCGTGGCCACTTCAATGAACTGTTCGGCAATGTTCAACCGAAATCCGAGCAAATTTTTGCGCAACGGTAATTTTTTTTCGTAACGGTGGCTAAAACATGGATCCATCACTGCACACCAAAGACCAAGAAAAAGTCAAAGCAGTGGACTTCTCTGGGTGAACGTGCACCAAAGAAGGCCAAGGTGGGTCATGGCTAAAATTTGTTTGGAATGCAATGAATGACCCGCATTCACATTGATTACTTTTAAGAGGGTAAAACAATTATTATGCACTGCTGTTGAATCCATTCGACACCGATTTGAAACAAAAACGACCGCATTTGGAGAAGAAAAAAGTTCTCTTTCACCAGAACAACGCACCAGTGCACATGTGTGTAGTCGCTATGGCAAAAATCCATCAATTGCGATATGAACTGCTACCCCATCCAACATATTCTCCAGACTTAGCTCCCTGCGAATATTTTCTGTTCCCAAACATGAAGAAATGGCTTGGCGACAAAAGATTTGGTTCGAATGAAGAGATCATCACTGAACCAAATGCCTATTTTGAGGACCTTGAGCAAACCCATTATTTGCAAGGGATCAAAAAATTGGTAAAACGATGAAGTAGACTATGTTGAGAAATAAAACGTTTTTTTACCAAAAAAAATGTATTTTATTCAAAAAGTCACTGACTTATCAAACTGCCCTCGTATGGTAAACAAACCGCTTTAACACATTAGTGATTTTATTTTGGCGTTATATACTTTTGGTTGTGCGAAAATTTCTGATTTTGTGTTAAATAATCGTCATTTGCCAGAAGTGTTGATTTTCCTCATTCATTTGAAAAAAAAAACGGCAGCTGAAACCCATCGAGAGCTCCAAAAAGTTTACGCAGATGCTGCTCTGAGCGAAAAAATGTGCCGTGAATCCTTCTGTTGCTTCAAAGACGGTGATTTCGATGTTGATGATCGTCCGCATGAAGGAAGGTCAAAAACCTTCAAAGACGCTGAATTGGAGGCATTGCTCGATGAGGGTTCGTGTCAAATGCAAGAAGAGCTTACTTCAGCTTTAGGAGCTACCCTCCAAACCATTTCCAAGCGATTGGATAGATTGGAAAGTATTCAAAAGCAAGGAATTTTGGGTTCCTTATGATTTGAAATGAAATTTGAAATTTTAGAAATGATTCAAAAGCAAGGAATTTGGGTTCTTTATGATTTGAAGCCAAGAGATGTTGAGCGTCGTTTCTTCGGCTGTGAACAGCTGCTCCAGCAGCAAAAAAGTAAGGGGTTTTTTCATTCCTTACAGCAACCCAAAGAGAAAAAATCTTGGAGACTGCCC
Source organism: Melieria picta (assembly GCA_964056695.1). Lineage (NCBI taxonomy): Eukaryota > Metazoa > Arthropoda > Insecta > Diptera > Ulidiidae > Melieria > Melieria picta. Next base: position 46,671,201 of record OZ057399.1, read on the forward strand.
GGTCACGTTTCCATGTCTTTGGCTCGGCCGAATATTCACGCTGCGAAGGTTATGCTGTGTATTTAGTGGGACCAGGTCGGTGTTTTTTGTGATGAGCTGTTGAAACCGAACGAAACCATTACTGGGGAGTGGTGTCGAACTCAATTGATGCGATTGAGCCCAGCACTGCGCAAAACACGGCCACAATACGAGCAGAGGCACGAAAAAGTGATGCTACTGCATGACAACGCTCGGCCTCACGTTGCCAAACCCGTAAAAACCTACTTGAAAACAATCAAATGGGAAGTCCTACCCCACTCGTCATATTTCTCAGATTTTGCGCCGTCTGATTAGCATTTGTCTGGTTGATCAGCAGCTCACATAAAGACATAAAAAAATGGCTTGATTCGTGGATAGCCTCAAAAGACGAACACTTCCACCGTCGAGGTATTCGAGCTTTGCCAGAGAAACGGGAAAAAGTTGTTGTAGTTTATAACCATTTTTTTCACAACAAAGTTGAATTCTAATCAAAAAAACAAGGGGAACTTAGCTACTCACCTAAAATATTTGGTGTTAGTTGAAACGAGATTCGAACACACGTCACGTAAATACAAAATTCAGTACTTTCTATGCATAAGTTTTAAGAAAATGTCCTTCAAACTTCATTGTATGAGTTAAATGGGTTACAAATATTAATGTCGTTTTTTATATGAAACAACTAGCACTCATACGCCCCGTTGTGCCGGCAGCAACTTGCATTGTTCGACAAAGTGCATTAAGTGTATCAACTTGAATGAAATGTTTGCTTTAGTAGTTCTTTTGTTTTTTGCTTTTTTGGCAGCCAAACGCTTCATCAACTTCTTTCACTTCCGTTTGGTCTGTTGTATGCCATCAATTTGTTGCTGTTTGTGCGCGCTGCAACGCTTAAAATGCAAATCCCAAAACTGTAGCTAAAGTAGAGAAGCTGCAACACTTTTAGGTAGATTTCGAGGTGAACGAGATGCGAGATGAGCGTGGCGGCGCATAGCAAACTGCGCTCGACTGCACAGTGTGCAGTGGCGTGGAAAATTTGGAACAGAATCTGCGCTTTGGCGGAACAATGGCGCAGAAATAACAAACGGCAAAAACTATAGAAACAGCTGCAACAAAAACAACAACAGCAGCAACAGTAACTGTCAACGAAATACGAGTACGAAATTCAAAAACTTGTATTTCGTAGCGCGACTGCAACAACTGCCGCGCTTTTGGCTGTTTTTTTTTCGTTTTGTTTTCGTTGCGTTTCAATTGCAATTCAAACAACGGTGAAGGGATGAAGTTGGCTGGTACGGCAATTTCGTTCTTAGCTGTGTTGAATTTTTCGTTTCGCCATTTCGCTTAGCTGCCTTCGACTCTGGCCAGGTGAGTGTCGGCAGTGCCGGGAAGCCATGTTTTCGTTTTGTTTCATTCGAGTTTTTTATTACTTTCGCATTGACTTTTACACTTTTTATGCTCTGCTTAATGCTGTAATTTATTTGCATTGGTGTTGTCATTTGTTTACTTTCTTGTTAGCATACTTTAGGGCACAAAACAGCTTTATCAATTGCACCGCCTTAAAGCCGCCAACAAGACATGCCAATTTATCTGAAAACATTGACTGTCTTTGGCAGTTGCGCATAAATTCAAAGTTCAGTTTAATATCTGCCAACATTTGGCACGTTTGGCTAACATCTAACTAAATATTTGTATGCCAATGATATCCTTTGGTGATCTGCACACAAACCGACACCATAAATCGTCGCACACGTGCGTGAAGCATTTAAATTTCACATCCGCCATGCCAGTCACATAATGCGGTTTTGTTCGACTAAAACTTTTCAGTTTAAAGCCAATTAAATTTAGAACGATAAGCAGAATGCTGAGCAAAACCGCAAATATTTTATGCACTGCATATGTTGAGCATACATTTAGGAGTTCGAATGAGGTTTTTGTTATGTTTAGTAGTCGAAGAAAATTGCTTTAGTTAAAAAGCAAGTAAAATTTCAGATTTGAAGGGAGATATAGCTGTGGTTGATTGAGTGAATTGGATTGAAAGTTAAATGTTTGATTACTTATGTAATCGATTCTGAACAATTTTAACCAGCTTCAGTCACGTTCACTAGCGGTTAAATATCTACCTCAATTAAAGCAATTCTTTTATGAGATTTCTACAAGTCCACAACAAAAAAATATTTTGAAAATATGAATCTAAGCAACAATAATGTTTAAAGTTTATGCTAAAATAACTGTTGCCAATAGGAGAAATTTTAGACTCGTAATAAATACTGTGACGATAATGCAGTTCGTTCTGCGCATCTGTGGACTCCTTAGCATAGAAAACACTGAACAAAAATATGTCAGCAAAAAACCATTGCATACTTTTAGGCACTTGCGGGAATTATCGCAGAGATGGTTCGAGGCGATGCTGGAAGTTGCGAGAATGAGTTATGCTCCATGCAGACAAGTATAAACGGCATGGTGCTGCGAGTCAGTTTGGTTTTGACAAGCAACAGTGTGACACGGATAAGAAAAGTAAAGTGAAAGTAAAGTGCTTAAGGAAAATTGCAAATAGAGGGCCTAAGGTGTTGAACTGCTTCGAGGAATTTCAGTTTGTTTAATTTATTTTGGCACAATCCAGCGATACGAACTAAGGTTACGTTGGCCAGCAAAACTACCAATATTTGACTTAAGGAAAATTTAAAATAAAGTGCCTAAGGTGTTGAGCTGCTTCGAGGAATTTCAGTGTGTTTTATTTTATTTTGGCCAGCAAAACTACCAATATTTGACTTAAGGAAAATTTTAAAGGTGCCTAGGTGCTGAACTGCTTTAAAGAATTTCAGTTTGTTTTGTTTTATTGTGGCACAATCCAGCGATACGAACTACATTTCGCAAAACTACCAATATTTCAGACGCTAACAAAGCCACCAACCCACATCACAAAAATGGAGCTTGTCTGAAACACTTAAGGAGACAAAAGTTGTGAACCATCGAAATATACTTGCAAAAGGTCCATTCTAAACGAAGTGGTTGCTGTCAAAATCGCATGAAACAGCGCCAAAACAAAAGGTGCAAATCGAGTCAGATGGAAAAGCCTTGTTGAGGCCCCATGCTTTTAAGCGGAAAGCATAAGGGGGGTATAAATGAGACAATCGAGTAGGGCCTACGAAATTCCGCTTAAAATGATGTCCTACTCCTGGCACTCATGGGAGAAACCCACAATAGCTCCGAGTGGAACACATCTTTCATAAATGACCTCGAAACCTAACCTATATTAGGACTGGCAAAATTAAACCACGAATACAAGACGAGAGTAGTTCTTTTTCTCGAGTAGTTCCTTTTTTCGAAAAGAGTAGTTCCTCTGTCTGAACGAATGAACGAATCGATTAACTAACAACCTTTAAACGCCTGTAACTTCTAAACTAGAAAACCTAGAGACATGAAATTTAGCGTATTTGACAGTTAGACTCCGCAACTATTCAAAGAGGTGTAGTAAGTTCGGGGTATTTCATTGGAAAACTAAGAAATTGTAGCACCAAACTTTTAAATGCCTGAAACTCGTAAATTCGAAGATCTTTCTTTCTCACATTCTTTGAAATGCCTGTAACTCTAACTTAGAAAACCTAAATACACAAATTTTAGCATTTTTGATAGTTAGACTTCAAAGAAAGCAGCTATCCAAAGAAAGTAGAAGAAGGTAGAAAATAACTAATAAAAATGTGACCCCTGAACACTTAACAGAAACCTTCTCAGTTTCCTCAAAAGTTTTCGAATAGAATTAACTGAAAACTGTTTGTGTTATAATGAAACTCTGTTCGTCACACTTTACATTTTCAATCTTCTTCTTACAATGAAAAGCTTCAACGCTTCTTTCATTTCGAAAATCCCTAACTTTGAGTTGATAATTGATTTATTTCACTTAGACGTCTTTCCGCCAGCTAAACCATTAGATACGGCAAAAGCGCTCATCAAGACATCTGACTCGTGGATGTGCCCATCAAACCCCTTTTGGAATTAGTATCATTTTCATTCAATTAAGCAATGCCACACTGTCGACAAATGAAGGCAGCATCCGACTCAATTGCTGAGGAAACTAAGTGAAATCTGAAAAGTGCGCTGAATATTTTCAATCAAATTAAAAGCATTTCGTTAAAAGTCTATCTCTCGTTGCTGACAATGTGCAAAACACACACACACACAGACTCATAGACTACTGTGAGATGGGAAGCCACGTTCGAACAAACTGGGTACTGAGTTGTACGCAGCTGGCAGCAGTTGCAGACGCAAACGTAGCGACGCGACGGGCCAAAGTTTAATGGCGAGCCATAATTCATTTCTGTCTGGTGCCATGTCTAGGGTTGCCCACTAACTGTCGGCAGTGGCAGTGCCGACGCGACGTTGGTTAATTATTTCAGCGAGCAAATGACGAGCTAAAGGTTGGGGTTGTGTACAACGAGAGATAGAACGACAGACCTGATGAATTGGCATCGAGTGTCGAGTGAGGCGGCGAGCCAGTGGCAGAACGATGGCCAATGCGAGCGAGTTGCAAAAGAAAGCGAAGCGCATTGTGGTCGACATCATCAAAAAGGATAGCGCCACAAAGCAACTACAACAACAAAAACAACCACCGCAATAACTATTATTAAAAAGTCAATGAGCTGGAAAAGCGAAAATGCAGCTCTGGCCGGCGCGGTGTGTGGCAAAATAACAAAATAACGGTGAAAAGCGTTCGCTCGCGTTGTTGTTTGATGCTCGAGCGGCAAAAATGTAGTGTGTGCGACCAACAGGTTCATCGTTGTTGTTGTTGTTGTTATTGTACGCAGCAACAAAGCATTTAGTGAAATTAAATTTCAAAGCATACTTGCTGGCGTTTTGACATCACATAAATGCAAACAGACAACGTCACAACGCACATTCTACAAGTTTCCATAACTTTTGCTGCCAACTTCCGTTTCAGTTAATTTAAACTTTCAGATAAGCCAAACAAGCTGCTGTTTTACACAATTTGCATATCGAGGCGAGTAGCAAGTCGTGCAACTGCCACGCACTACACTCACACACACACACACACACGCACACAAACACGCTCACATACTGCAATTTGGCACAATAACAAAAACCAAGGCAAGTCTGTAGACCCAATTGGCTGCGTGCCGATACTAGTGGCATGCACGCCAACATGGCTAATTAGGTTTACTACAAAATCCAGGGGACAGATGGACTGATGGAAAGAGAGAGGGAGCAATCAAGCAAGCCAAGGTATACAAAAAAATTCTATTTAATCCTTTTATCTAACCACTGAAAGCACACTTATTACAACATTTGGCCCAAAGTCGCAGGGCCTTGTTGGCAATTTGTAGAAATTTGGCAACCCTGTGTGAGTGTGAGAGTTGCCGACGGATGCTGTACGGTTGAGCATAAATGTTGTGCCATCAATTTCATAGTCTACTTACTTCGGCAGCTACTGGCTAACAGCCAAATATGCCACAAGGTGAAGTGCCTTTTAAGCCTCTCTAATGAATTGGTTGACATTGAGGTTAGGGTACATGCCAAAATTGTTTTAACCCCATCGCTACAATGCTATATGGAACAATAAATTAATTACAAAGTCAAAGCATTAATTTGTGTGCTTTGTGGAATTGGAATTAAAAATCAACTTTGTAGAAGTAGAAATACAAAAAGTTGTGCATTTAGGTCAAGATTGAGAGAGAATTGATAGAAGAGTAGATTGATTGGGAATTGTTACAAAAAATGTTCTCAAAGCTTTACTAATGTTCCACTTAGGGACCTATAAAAATAAAAATTTAAGACAGTTATCAGATCTAATGGAAAGAAAATCAATTAAATGTGACAATTTGATTCAAAAAGGATGATCGGTAATCAAAACACATAAACTACAAGCACGGATCTGATCAAATTGAAGTAAACAATCAGGTCTGATAAGAATAAATCACTTAAATGTGATTCAAAAAAGTCCGGTAAACAAAGTCTGGTGGGACGCTAAAGAAAGAAATTCATTGTATTGGTTCGGACTTGAAAGAACAAACCACTAATTGAGATCAAAGCTAGTACATTGTTAGTTAGTACATTGGATTGCGATTCTGAGGATTGGGGCTTTAAATACTGACTCAGTCAACTGCAAATATAGACAAAAACTCTTTCTTCTTGCTATTATTAAGCATTAATTTACTATTTTTCTATTCGACAGTGGCTGCTACACCTATGATTGATCATTCAGCAATGAATGTTGATCGTGCGGTAAGTCAGCTGCGATGGTTTTGTCAATTTTCTGATAAGACTGTTTGGTTTTGAAAATGAAAAGATTATTCTATATGTAAAAAGCTCCTCGATAGTTTAGCGGGTAACGCGCTGACTTATCATACCAGAGGCCCTAGGTTCGATTCCCAGCTCGGGCTGGTGCACAGTGATTCGACTCCATACAACCGCGGGACAAAATTAGAAGGAGTGGACCGTTCTTCATAAAATTTGGTATACTAGTTAATCAATGCCTGCTAAATTGAAATCTCTATTTTGTTGTTCTTAAACTTTTGCAGTTTGGCAATGCCTGAGACTTAAACTTGCAATTTTCGTCATTTTTGTTGAGCTATAGCAACGAGTGTGTTGGCTAGATTTTTCAGATTTTACAATTAATCGGTAACATCAACATTGATAATCGCAAAGAATAACAGAAATTGTCTTAGGACCCTTTAGTTTTGCAATAAAAATGGTAATAATAAACGTATGTTTTGCATTTGTGCAGTTTGATCAATTTTTCATGCTGATTGCATACTTTTAGGGATAAATTAAATAAATTTTGACGAAAAATAGGTGTTTAGACCTCTTTTCAAATTCAATTATTAAAACAGAAAATATGTGTTAACATTTTTTTGTGAAAAAAGTTTAAACTTTGAGCCGCTTTTGCACACACACTAATTAATTTTTTGCACAGATTTTTTGGGGTTTTCTTAGTTGAAGTTTTACCTTTCAAATGACATCAAAATCGTTAAATTCTGAGACTATAAATTTTTTGAATTTTGTCTATGGAACGAATCACTGTGTGGTGGAACGCTCTTCTACTTCTATCGCTGTCGACATGAAGCAGATGAGAATTACAATTGAAAGGAAAAACAGTGTTGAATACACTTTTCAAAAAACGTGTAAAATTTTTAGTATCACAATAATGCCTCACAATAGGTCTCAGAGTGTGTCTCTTACAGAGGCAGCCACCATAACCTAACCGAACCTAAACTATGTAAAACGCTAACACGGCATGTTTCAATGTTCGGCACAAACTAAAACAAACCAGCATTTGAAATATTATAAGTTTGGTTCTGATTTCTTAATGTGTATGCAAAAATTTTAATAAATTTTAAGCACAGCTACCACACAAATACTAAACCAGCTGCTCAGACAAATATTAATTATAACAGCCAAAACTATTGAACAATTGGTTAACCATCTGTCATTGATTAATGACACATTAATCGGCATTCACAAGTGATTAACTTTCAGTCATTGATTAAAGGCAACAGTTGTCTAGTAAAATTGCATTCCTCATCACAAATGGTTAACCATTTGTCGTTGATTAAAGACAAAAGTTGGCTAAAATGGTTCAAAGGACATTAGTTAAATTTAACACTTGGCTTACAAAATTGCACGCTCCTTTACAAACCGTTAAACATTGGTCATTGATTAACAGTTGTCTACAAAATGTCATTGTCATTTACAAATGTTTAACCATCACTCATTGGTTAGAGGTAACACTTGGCTAACAAAATTTCGTTCTCATTCAAAAATGTTTAACCATTTGTCATTGGTTAGAGTTAACACTTGACTAACAAAATTTCGTTCTCATATCTCTTCGTCATTGTCACCAAATCTCTCGACGACATTAAATTTCGCCACTTCGCACTCACCGATTGCCATTGCCGTCTCCTGCGCATCGCCGGTGACCATCTTCACTCGCACGCCGCTCTGCATTAGCAACTCGATGGATTCACGTACGAGCGGCCTCGGCGGATCGGTTATGCCCACTAGGCCGCAATAAATTAAATCCTGCAAGCTGCGCCCCTTGGCCAGCGCCAGCACGCGCAGCCCCTTGCGGCCAATCTCGTAGGCCTCGGCCAGGAATTCCGCCTCGTTCTGCTTGGTCAGCGGCACCGTTTGTGTGCCGAACATGTATTTTGTGCACTGCGGCAGCAGCATCTCCAATGCGCCCTTGGCGAAGAATATCTCCTCTTTGTTGTTGTTGTACTTGTGTATACACTTGACAGCCATCATCTTCTGTTCGGACGAGAAGGGGTACTCCTGTATGCGCACGTAGTTCTCGGCCGTGGCGTACATGCCGTTCTTCATGGCCACAGCAATCAGTGCGCCCTCTGTCGGCTGGCCGAGCAATGTGCCGTTCTGTATGTACGCATTGTTGCACACGGCACCAATTTCGAGCAGATTCGTGATGTTTGCCTTGGCCATTTCCACGTTGTTGCAGTTGCGTATGTGTATCTCGCCCTGGTCGTTGTAGCCGGCGCCCGTCACATCGGCCATATAGCCGTCGGACGTAATGATGACAGTCGCTGTCATCTCGTTTTTGGTCAGCGTGCCCGTTTTGTCCGAGCAAATCACATTCACGCAGCCGAGCGTCTCCACCGTGGGCAGCTTTTTCACGATTGCGTTCCGCTTGGCCATGCGCATCACGCCCAGGGCCAGTGTAACGGTCACCACAATGGGCAGACCTTCCGGTATGGCGGCCACCGCGAGCGACACGCTGATATTGAACATCTCCGTCAGCGGTTTGCCCTGCAGCCAGCCGAGCAGCATAATGACGCCAATGATGATGAACGAGTAGAAGCTGAGCTGGGCGCCCAGTATGTCCATGGACTTTTGCAGTGGCGTTTTGGGCGCCTCCTCGGCCTGCATCATTTTGAAGACCTCGCCGAATTCGCTGCGCTCGCCGGTGCTCACCACGACGCCTTTGCCGTTGCCGCAACGCACCAGCGTGCCCATGAAGCCAATGTTCTTCATGTTGGTGTGATCCTTGTTCTGCGAGCTATTCAGCAGCAGTTCGGTGCACTTGCGCGCCGGCTCCGTTTCGCCCGTGAAGCTCGACTCGTCTATCGACAGATCGATGGCCTCGAAGATGCGCACATCGGCCGGCACTCGATCGCCCACGTTCAGAAACACAACGTCGCCGGGCACCAGCTCGCGCGCCAGAAACGTCTCCAGGCGACCCTCGCGCAGGCAGTGACACTCGGGCGGCACCAGCTTCTTCAGCTCCTCGAGACTCTTCTCGGAGCGATACTCCTGTATGAATGCTACGGTTACCACAATTATAATCGCTATTGTTATGCTGACGGCATCGTCGAACTGTTTCATGCACACCGACACCAGCGCACTGCCCAGCAGCAGCAGAATGAGCGGATTCTTGAACTGCTCGATGTACTTCATCCATGTGGGATCCTCTTCGATGACGTTCAGTTCATTGTGGCCAATGATTTTGGCGCGATATTTCGCCTCGGTCCATTTGAGGCCGGTGCGTATGTCGACCTGCAGACGGCCCGCCACCTCGGCGGCGCTATACGTCGAAGATTCTGCTGTGGTGAGCAACATTTCGGTTGTTAATGTTGAACCCGTCTGCAAGAGAAGAGAATGTAGAGGAGAGTATGAGTTGAGTTCACTACATGCAGCTCAGTAAAACTTTAGTTTGAATGAATTTTTAGATTTTTCTGTAATATTTTTTATCACTATGCAGAAAGGCTGAGGACAAAGATTTCCATGTTATGTAGGAAATATGAAGAAAAATTTGATTTATAAAATTTGTGATGCAAATACTAAAGAGAAGTTAACAGCAATTCCTCATGCCAGAGGCCCTAGGTTCGATTCCCAGCTTGGGCTGGTTAAACATTCGTCTACTTCTATCGCCATCCACTTGAAGGAGATGAGATGATTACAAGAAGGCAGACGATGGTAAAATCTCAAACCTCAAATATGAATATCCTGTCCCAACGGAATATACCTATAAACACTGGTCTTAAAGCTGGATCTAGCCTGAGGTAGCATATTTTGGTTCTATACAAAGATCGAAGAAACATCACTCAACTTAATCACAAACAGATACAAATACCTTTTAGAGTACAGTGAAATCCCCCCACTTCCCACGTACCCGTAGTACTCAACCCGCTTAAGTGCTCGGGTTAGCGGGTTTTACTGTATATTGTGAAAGAGTCGCCTCTCTCATCTTGATCCCTCCGATATTTACAAAATTCTAGCAGGTAGAGGTCTGATAATAGTTCTGAAGATTAGATCGCCCTTGTATTATGAACCATTAGAGCAGTGATGACCGTTCTGCTGTTCGCGAGTAGCAACGACGTCGATGCTGCCTTATATTTGTATACGTGCATTAGCAACCCTACCTACTTGCGTCTAGCTGAATGGTCATCACTGCATTAGGGGATCAAAAGAGATCTTAAAGATCACAGTGTATATCACTTTTTATGAATTCATTCTAATTGAATCTAGATCGAGATTTTCGTGACATCATCCAAGGTGAAAGCATCAATTACTCATCTCCGCTAAGTAGGATTGGTAACTAAGTATGAAAGTTGATCTCTGAATTTAAGAAGAAAGTAAGAATTTAGTACCTCCTAGGTAGGAACTTTCCAGTGCAAAGAGAAAGCTAAGATCACAGTGTATAACACTCTTTATAAATCGAATGTAAAGTGAGTTTTTCGTGGCCTCATAATTTATTCATCTCTCTGACCCCTAGGTAGAGACTTTCCGCTAGGAAGGAACTTCTTGTTGAAACGGACAAATGGACAGGCGCCGAGAAGACATAATCTCCTTTCAGCTAATACTGGACAGAGCCAAATGAGTTGTGACATGTTTTCTCCCGCGTCTACTGAGTCACAACTGTGGAGAGAGAACTAGGTAGGCAGGTTATAATGGCTGCTTCTGTATGAGACACACTTAGGCCTTAGACCCATTGTGATACCACAAATTCATCCTTTTTCGAAATTTGTATGCAGCACTCATTTTTCAACATGTGTTACAACACACATTTCAAAAGGTTGGGCGAAGGAGGATCTACAGTTTTACGCCCAGTCCGAACGGCGGTTTTGTTTTGGCAATTTCCATTCACACTTGAAGGTTTTGCCATTGCCTTCGGCTTCATGTGGATAGCGATAGAAGTAGACGAGTGTTTCACCAGCTCGAGCTGGGATTCGAACCTAGAGTGGTGTGAGAAGCCAGGTGCGACCCGCTGGACCGTTCAGTGCCAACCCTGACACCATGAAGCCAAGATTATGGAGTTCTAGTTAGGTGAAATTACCGTCTCAAGAGAATCACATTGCGTTATCACGCAGATTTGATCTCCTATTCGCTTCTAATACTCGTTTGAGAAATAATTGGTGACTAGTCATAACGAATCGTATTAGGTTTATAGGTAGCGTTTTCTACAGATTCACTAGGCAAGAAGTGTGGTCCCAGGAAACGGAAGCGCATTCTTCTTAAGGCATTTGCAAAGGATATGAGAAGACTTTCTTTGCAGTTTTCGTATCTGCAGCTTTTGCAACAGTTGCACCAATGCACAGTGATTCGACTCCATACAACCGCGGGACAAAATTAGAAGCAGTGGTCCGTTCTTTATGAAATTTGGTACACCAGTTAAGCATGGTCTGCTGAATTGAAATCTCCATTTTGTTTTTCTTAAACTTTTGTAGTTTGGCAATGCCTGCAACTTAAATATGCAATTTTCGTCATTTTTGGTGAGCTATAGCAACAAGTGTGTTAGCTAGATTTTTCAGATTTTTCATTTAATCGGTAACGTCAACCTTGATAATTGCGAAGAGTAACAGAAATTGTCTTAGGACCCTTTAGTTTTGCAATAAAAAATGATAACAATAGACGTATGTTTCGCATTTGTGCAGTTTTCTCAATTTTTCATGCGTATTGCATACTTTTAGGGATAAATAAAATAAATTTTGTCGAAAAATAGGTGTTTAGACCACTTTTCAAATTGGATTATTTTCTGAGATCGGAAGATATCGGAGGATGTAATTACATTATCTGACAAAGAAAGAATGCTTCTTAAAATAAAAAAAATCCAGGAACATACTTTCACATACTTTTTAGATATTTTCCTCTAAGTTTTGCCAATTTTCAGATTTTTAATTTAGAAATATATTTTGAATTAAAAGTGAAGTCAAAGCCTCAGCTTTGTAAATTTTGAGAAAACATTGAAAACGAAAATGGCCACATCAGTTCTAAATCTATATTAAAAGTTTTAGCAACTTCTTGGTAACGATGTATTTTTACAATTTTTTTACTCAATAGACTAAAAAACAGAAAATATGTGTTTACATTTTTTTGTGAAAAAAGTTTAAAATTTGAGCCGCTTTTGCACAGAAACTAATTAATTTTTTGCACAGATTTTGGGGTTTTCTTAGTTGGAGTTTTACCTTTCAAATTACATCAAAATCGTTAAATTCTGAGACTATAAATTTTTTGAATTTTGTCTATGGAACGAATCACTGTGCAATGGGGCAGTGCTCAGTTATGATTTTCATTGCCATTTCTATAGAAGACTTGTTTAGTTGAATCTGATTCTCATGGGGCCAGACCATGCCTTGCTGTGTTGCATGGTGCCCTCGACGCAGAACTTTTCTAGAATTACTTAGTCTAAAACTTGAGTGGCAGCCTTCTCTTGAAAATCTCACTTAAACTGAAAGGCACAACTTTAACTTAAAATTTTAACCAATAAGAAGCTAAAGGTTGTATTATGAAATTTTCCCATAAATTTACTGCATTCCATTGCTTTCGAGGTACCATATTTCGCAACAATTTTCACTGATTGACATGTAAGAAATTTTTAATTAAAAGCTTGTCACATGGCGCACTATAAAACACTCAAATCTACATATACAAGCAGTATGTATGTACAAAGGTATGTGGGTAAGCTAACGGCAAATTTCAGCATGCCAGCTGACATGCCACTCATCACATGTGATGTCGCAAACGAATGTCAGTAATTTAAATATCTACATTCATGGTTGCGGAGGGGGCGTATAAGCATTTTCAATTTCAACGTATCGTCTACCTTTTGCAATTCATGAACATTTCCAAGTCACGTTTCTATTGTGCAATGCACTGGTGCCCATGGAATCTTATCAGCACACAACAGATATGTAGGCACATACTGTACATAGGTAAGTATGTACATATTAATACGAGTACATAGACATTTGGTTAAAAGAAAATTGCACACATAAATATGTACAACATACAACGAAAATACAAAACACAGCACATGAAAAAAAAATGAAATGAAAAAGAAGAAGAAACGATACGACAACAACAACAAAACAATGTATACATATTGCTTGGGCTGCGCTCAAAGAGCATCAACTGCAGCTGACAAATGACAGAGTTGCTGGTGTGTACGGCTGGACATGACAGCAGAGTTGTTGTGACAGTGCTTTGATGCGATGTAGAAGACGCCGGTGACGACGACGAGGATTATTGCAAATTAGCTGCCACGACGAGTGCCAAGTGCTCGTACATTACAAAAGGCTGGCCACTCTGGGTTTCGAGTATAAATCAACTGAATCAAAATTGGGCGCACAACCCACCCACGATGGGTTGGTTTTATTTGTGGCGCTCACGAAATTTGTGTTAGCTGCTTACACAAATAATGAGGCACCGGAGTTGGAATTAATGGCCGGCAAAGAGCGCAATAATGAGAGGCTTTTGCTGGCCGCAGATACGGAAGAAGCTGTGATGGATGCTGTAAGCTAATGATGAGGTGATGGTGTGCTGGCCATATCCATTGGGCGTTTTGTTTAATTTCAATTAAGTGAATGTGCATTGGCGCATCTTTGCCTCTTCAGTTCGACTGCTGGCTTTGTGCATGCTTAATCAAATATTTTTTCAATGGTCTGTGAATGTTTAACTTGAAAAAAAATAACAACTAAATAATTAAAGGTTGATTGCAATTAAATGCTTGAATATGGGCGTGAAACTAGAGACAAAATATAGTAATACTGCGTACTCAGTTTTTCATTTCTACATCCTTTGTCCTTTTAAAAGGATTTCAAAATTTTGAAGGGGATAAAAAATAAAAAAATATAAAAAATACTTAACCTCGTTAGAATATGGCGATATGTATATCAAATGAAAGAGAAAGGGCTCAAGAGTTTAAATAAAATTGATTTTGTATCTATTTTTAAAAAGCGATATGAAAAAGGTCCTTTGAAAATTTTAATCCTTTATATCCTTGAAAGTTTATATAGAATTTTCTTGAAAAGTAAGAATGTTAAAACCCAAAATCTCCTTGACCACGTGTCAAAATGTCATTATTCTCGGTTCATTGATTTTTTATCTATTTATTATTTAAAATACTGATACGCAAATAAATTAGAATTTTTGTACTTCATTAGACTTGCAACTTCCGCCTTTTTTTTTAATAACTTTCGAACCAATAAAGGTAGAGTAATGAAATTTTGACACGTGATCAAGGAGATTTTGGGTTTTAACATACTTACTTTTCAAGAAAATTCTACATAAATTTTCAAGGATATAAAGGATTAAAATTTTCAAAGGATTTTTTTCATATCCTTTTTTTACAAATAGATAAAAAATAAGTTTTATTTAAATTCTTGAGCCTTTCCTCTTTCATTTGATATACATATCGCCATTTTCTAACGAAGTTAAGTATTTTTTATATTTTTTTTATTTTGTATCCCCTTCAAAATTTTGAAGTCCTTGTAATAGGACAAAGGATGTAGAAATGAAAAACTGAGTACGCAGTATTACTATATTTGGTCTCAAGTTTCACGCACATATGGATTTTTCCCAGTGTGAAAAAGGCTGTCGCACGGTGTTATAGATTGGTAAGAGTCTTTCTGCTTGGATAGCAAGTTTTCAGTTGATAATCGGTTAGCATGAAACATTCTCTGAACGAACCAAATGAGTGAGTTCTGACGAGTCACTGAATAACTAACACTCACGCAAAATTATTGGGTTTGCTTTCGAATTACTTTTGTCGAACATTCTCAGCTCTTAAGAAGACAAGTGTGGAAACCCGATCCATTCTAGATTGATACGAGTTTTACTACTTGGCTAGGAACTTTCTAGTTGGTAACCAGTTAGCTTTGAACCTTAGTATGTGAATGCCGGAACCTATTAAAATTACCAGAGGGTCTGCATCGTAACGAGTTGAATCATTCTACTCCAAAAAGCAAGAATATTCGAAAGTTGGCATCCATGCAAGAAGTCTGAATTTGCTTTCAAATGATATCTTTTGCAGCTGTATGGACGAGAACGACCAAGAAAACGCACTTCTTCTTATATGTATTTGTCCCGCATTATCTAGAAAAAGGAAGACTCACATGGGCAACTTTTTCTTCGACAATCTAAGGGATCTAGACGCAAGGACTATTCAGTTTTCTAGGCTTCGTAAGTAGCTCAGACTGGTTCAATGAGTGAGCGAATTTAAGTTTGATTGATTGTGGTAATCAATGGGCCCTTTTCGCACAAGTGGTCTCCTTCTTAGGGCAGGAACTCTCACCTACCTACCTAACTTTGGGTCCGGAGACATGACTTTCTTAAGTCTCACCTTCCCCAATTTATTTTTTAAAAAAGAATAAAACAAAAATGCTGAGATGGGAGAATAAAAAAAAACAGCTCAATCAAATATATTTTTGTTTTATTAAAAAACTTACTGAAGGTGTAAAGTCAAACTCGAGAAAAATGCAGGGTATTCATGATGTGTTGTATTTGGTCTTGTATTGTGTATTTTTGATAAACTTGATATTTGTAGCAAATTTTAAACATTTACAAAAACAAAACACATGCATTTCTGAATTGCTACAAATATTAAAAATACAACAGCAAAACCCTGTTGAAAATTTCATGGGGATGGGAACTTAATTCAATTACCCGAACCAGCTGTTATTCAAAAGCATTAAAATCGATCATTCAAGTCATTTTCTAAATTTGTATATATTTTTCATGAGTTCTTCTATATAATATTAAAAAAAAAACTCGAAAAGTTGTTGTCTGTTTTTACATCTGTCTAAATCGACATTTGGAACACAAAATATCGATATCTCTATTTATGCTCATCCCTAACTAACCAAAATGTAAACAGAATCAGCTGATTTTCCAAATACGAAAATGCAAAGCAAAAGAAATTTTCACGATCTGTTGTAAAAAGTTATTCATTTTGTAAATATTTATCACAAATACGTCAAACTAATTCATGCTCATAGTCAACAAAATAGTTTTAAACGAACCATGCAAGCAAAATTATGAAATATTAAATTTCAAGCTCGTGAAAACCTCAAATCTTAAGTTAAATTTATCTGTTTGTGAGTTCCAAGAACTTAGAACTGAAAGAGAATCACATTACTTAACAATTTAAGGCCCACTGACATGATCTACCGATTGATTTATAGAAACTTTTACATTGAGAAGATATGAATTCCATTAAACTTGCAAAACAAGTTACAACTTTCCTGGAATTTCTACTTATTTTATTATTTTTATTATTGTAATAAAGCACACTTTATGTTAATGATGGAAAATTGTGAGTTAATTAAGATTTTGATTTAATACACAGGTTTTTGTAAATCCCAGCTGATAGAATAAATTATAACATCTGTCATGGATGCAGATATTTACAATTAAAATGTTAATTACGCCTTGAAAATATACAAAATATTAAATTTTTATGCAAATAAAAGTTCGAATGATGATAACTAAAGAGAGATTTTGGTGAGTGTGAAAATATTTTGAAAATATTATATATAATTGTGTGCGTCAAAAAAATTTTGTGTATTGGGCCCAATTTAGTTAAAAATAAACACAACTAGTTCAATTTGGAGATATTTTGCAAACGAGAAGGGAAGAAATTTTTTTTATATTTTAAAATTTTATTCTAAAATTTTCTGTTTTAGGGAGTTTGTGTAATAATTAGAGCCACAATGAGCTTAAAACAAAAAGAAATTCTCTATTGTTACAAACTAATTAAAGCCTAAGCTATGATTAAATCCAATAATATCCACAGAAAAAATAAAAAATACAAAAAAAAATATTTTATAAAATTAATTCAAGTCGAAACAACGATTAAATACCAAAAATAATAACTGAAAGAGTAATATGAAAAATGTTTTAAAAAATTAGTTTAAGTTCAAGCTACAAATAAATCCCTAATAATAATAAGTGAAAGAGTAAAATATATAAAAAACAGGTTCTCAAAAATTAGTTTAAGTCCAAGCTACGATTAAATCCCAAAAAATAATAACTGAAAGAGTAATGATAATTAAAAAAGTTTAATAAATAACTACGATCAAAAAACGATAACTGAAAGAGCTATACATATTAAAAAAAATGTTGTATATGGAAAAAAAAAGTTTAGGAATGAATCGTAGATAAGACATGAATTAGTGGTCATTCAAATGTAACCACTTTCGAAACAATTTCAATTTGAACCCCGAATTTCGGTGAAATTACTTAACTTAACGGTAACTTGAGTTAACTTTGAGTTAGTTATATAGTTTTTAAGACTTATCGAAACCTTAAAAACCAAACACATTGAAGACTGCTGTAAAAGCTGTAAAAAAACATTACAATCATGTTTTTTAACCGAGAGCGCTGGTGCAATTCCTTAATTAAGTATTTGTCTATTTTCATTTAATTGTTCTATATTTTAACTGAAATAACTAAAAAATGTATAATTTTTGTACAAACGACACAGAAACACGCCATTAAAAATATCTGTTTTGAAACAGTGATGCGGTTGCTTTGATTTTGTTGCCTACAAAATAGAGAATAGTTTTAGGATGCGCAGCATCCACAATTGTGGTCGGTGGTCATGTGGTCGTCAAAGAAATCGTCTCCGTAAGAACGTTGATTCTATATTCTAACAAATTTCATATCAAGAAAATTTTTGGGCTTGAAACTTTATAGACTAATAGTCGGAGCTATAACTGAGCTATAAGTATAGCTTTTGCTAATAAACAATTTCTTGTAAATAAACATTAACTTCTACTTTCCACATCATTTAATCGTAAAATAATTAAAAAAAAAATATTTTAACATGAAATATTTTTTCACAGTTCTGGCAATTGCGTACAATAAGCACTATTAATCTTTCTTGTTTTGTTTCTAGCAATTTAATAAAATTATACACTATATGCGACGCATGTTGATGATTAAACACGTGATTGATGCTGAAAGTTAATGAACCATTAAAAATATTCGAAAACAAAACTTTAGTCAGTAATTTTTGAATGGAATTTTTAGCTTTTCATAATGGGAAAAAATTCGACCTGGTCTGCAAGCTAAACTGTTGACGACATGTTTCAGCTAACAGAAAGATAAGTTATCGAAAAATATGAATAAAATACTAGTAGAGTACCCGGCTTTGGTTGGGGTAAAAAAGTGACAGCTGTCCTTGTCTAACGAATGTTTGCGGTGTAGTAGAAAGATGGCACTAATTGGCGTTTTTAAAGTGAGTCTTATGTCTTATAGAGCTAAAGTTAAACTTTATGAAGAACTTTGAATACAAAGAAAGCGTTGCGTTTCCTTATGTAACATCTCGCCATTCTGATTACAAGAATCACACCCTAAGAATCGCTTCCTGGGAATCTCGCAGCTAAGAGTCATCATTGAATTGGCCATCAGGCTGTGTTTTGGCGAGACTTGTCTACAAGGTCCAGGTACCACAAGTCCAGGCAGATCAACCCAGTAGCACCTTGCGTGACAATATGGTCACACTAAACTTGCACTAAAAAAATTTAGTTTTTTAATTATGCTTCATATAAAATTGTTCAAAAAATGTTTTCGCCAGATTCGAAAACAAAATTTTGGTACATTCGGGTTAAAGCAAAGTTTCCCTTCTACGATGGACTTTGAAGAAATATTATTGGGAGTCCACTTGTCCATTAACTGCGGCTTAAAAAGTCCGCTTCTAATGAAGCTTTTATATACTTTCAGATTTTTAATAAATGCAGTTATAAAGTTATGTTCTTGGATGGTCCAATTGTGATGAATTTAGGTGCAAACCTTTACTTAATTTAGGTTATATATTTTAGGGATTTAGGGATCTACAAGATCCACATGAGCGGAAACTAACGTTCAACATTGCATATACGATTGGTTTCGAAAAAATTTTTGAGAGAGTCCGCTTCTCCAATCACTTCGCTTCATAGAAGACCAGTAATGATAAATTTAAAATGTCAGGTTTTAAAATTAATTTAGTTATAAGGCAGTTTTCTTTGAAGATCTGTCTAAAAATAATTTGGCATCTGTTTCCCATCTTTTTGAAAATGAAAACTTAAAGTGTTGAACCAAGGGTTAAAAACTTCTATGAAGAAATATGATTTTTTAGTCCTTTTGACTTTTAACTTGATGAAAGTATTCTTAGTGAGAGATAATTGGACACATTTTTCATTTTTTCGAAAATCAAAACATAAAGGGGTGAACCAAGGTTTAAAAGTTTATATGAAGAAACATGATTTGTCAGGTCTTTTGACTTCAAACTTGGTAAAAGTCCTTCAAATGTGAAATAATTCAATACGTAATTTTCATTTTTTCGAAAATCAAAATTTAACGGGCCAACAATGGGTTAAAAGTTTTTATTGAGAAACAAGATTTTATCGGCCGTTTGACTTCAAACTTGGTGAAAGTCCTTCAAATGTGAAATAATTCGATACGGGTTTTTTAATTTTTTCGAAAATCAATATTTAACGGGGTCAAAAAAAGTTAAAAAAAAAGTTGTTATTGAGAAACAAGATTTTAAGGGCCGTTTGATTTCAAACTTGGTGAAAGTACTCTTGGTGAGACATAATTTGACACGTGTTTTTTTAATTTTTCGAAAATAAACATCTGGCAGGGTCGATGATGTGTTAAGAGTTTGCATGGGGAAACATGACTTAATGCGCTAATTGACTTCAATTGTGGTGAAAGCACATCAAATGAGAAATAATTAGATAAGTATTTTTTCATAAAAATCTGACGGGATCAACAAAGGGTTAAGAAGAACTTGATTTATTGGCCTAATTGAGTTCAAACTGGCGTGGAAAGACGCGGGGTCCTGCTAGTTATTCATAGAAAGATATTTTATTTTCAAAAGTTTGCCTGCAGTCATCGATAAAATAACTTTATGCATCCTTGAATCGAGATTTGAACCTCTGAACTTACAGCTTGTGTGCCAACTCATTGGTCACTGACCCAACATTTCACTTGCAATCGCTTATTCGTTTAAGAGCCTAAAAAGTGCACACAGTCATACAAACATTTACACATATCTACCAGACAATTTTCATACATACGCACAGAATTGCCAAGCAGCTCAATGATAATAATTTCATATTTCTTCAAGTATTTTCAAATGGCTTTTAAAGTGGAATTACAATTAATTTCGTTCTTTCTACCTTTCCAAATCAAATATTTTGCCGTTGCTTAAAGGCATCGAAACGCTGAGCATTGCCGCAGCAGCCAGACAACGCAGGTATTTGCAAATAGCTATGCAAATACGCGTAGCTGAGCAAAAATGCGAGCCCCCGCCAACTGTCGCACAACATATGTGGAAATCTGAAATCGTGTGAATCGAATGCGAGCGCACATGTCGCGGCATCGCCAAAGCGGCGCAAGTAGACGCGCCGCACAGCCACTCCTCCTCCATGCCGGCACTCGATGTGTGGTGGGCCATAACCCTTTTTGCTTTGTTTGTCTACTCGTTTTTGCTTTTTTTCAGGCAGCAAGCAACTTTTATGTGCGCTTAGAAATTCTGAGAAATTCAAGGTTTGTTTACACACATTGAGGTGCCGCGCATGATTCGAGTTGGCAATTCAAATTGGACTAGACGGCGCTCAATGTTTGCCTGTTTTGTTGTAAGTACCTTCAACACTTTGGGTGTCAATGAGAAGAAACTGCTGCTTTGTAAATTTGTGAAGCTAAAAGCAATAACAAGTTTTAAGTTAAATACATACAATTATGAATTTATGAAATTATAAACCAAGTGTTCTGAGTAGAAACATGTTCTTGCGAAGGTTATTTACAGCAAAGATTGAGAAAGAGCACTGAGGAAGAGAGACTGAGAAAATTAGAAAATAATATTTCAATTCAATTTAAAATGAGTTTAAAGGAATAAAAATGTGCACCGGAGAATCCTAACAATTTATCAGAAAAACGATTTAATCCTTCGAACCGAAAATGTCTGGCAAGAGAACTAAAGCGGCTATTACATGGCAAATCATGTTCGTCAGCGGGGTTCGATCGAACTTCAGTGCAGGTTTGCCAGATCAGGAGATTTCCTCCTAGATTTAGGAGATGTTTGGCCTTTTAGGAGAAAGATTGTTTAGGAGATTTTGATGGTGACATATTTAACATTATTAGTGGCACTGAAGCCTTGAATATTTTAAGCTAATGTGTCCAAGCCTTCAATATTCAAGTCTTCAGTGCCACTACAATGTTTCTCCTAAAGGCCAAGCATCTCCTAAATTTATATTAATTTAATTTAATTGTATGCTTCAAAGTGTATAATTCGTGCAGTGAATGAAGGAAGTTTACCGATCTCATTTTTTTATATTTGATTTGTGTTAAGTTTTTGTTAAGCTGAAGCTGAATAAAAAGGCTGCAATAAAAAAATTAAGACTAAATATAGTTTTATTTTTTTATGAGATGTTTAATTCCTTAGTTTATATTGACAAAAATTATTTTAAAAAATTGTTAGAAAATTGTTATTAATTTTTGGAAAGAAATTTAATTTTCTTTAAATTTAGTAGAAAGTCATTTCAGGTATCTGGCAACACTGACTCACTGTACTATCGAGGCTGGCAAAGCAGAATAGAAAGTTCAGCAAAACTGCTGATAAAAAAATTGCCAGAATTCTACACTAAAACTAAAACGATTCAATTATTCATCGGTATTGATTTTATTTCCATTGCAAGCGATGCACATATTCCAATACTTTCTCAAATCTTAAAAACACTTTTTATAGGCTGATTTTGGGATTGTCTTTAGCACTCTCTGCGAATTTTCCTTTACCGCTTCATTTGTCTGAAAAAGCTTTCCGGAAAGTGCGAACTGGGGTCGTGGGAATACGAAAAAGTCACAAAAAAACATGTCGGGTCAACACGGAGCTTGCGGAACGGTATGACGTTGTTTTTGGTCAAATAGCCTCGTACAGTTTCTTCACATTTCTCCCGTCTTGCAACAAACATTTTCCCTCCAAACGCTTAAGCAAATTTTGTGGTTTTGTTAAAGCCACAAAATTTCAGCTAAACTCTTTGCTCAACTAAATTCTACTTTGCAAAAATCGCAGAACACAACCAACACAAACTTGTTTACAAACCTATCATGCACAATCTTCCGACAGATGGCGCTCAAACAAATATTTGAACACCCAATGTCAGATGTACCAACCCAGGAAAAAAATTGTTGACAATAGGTCTGTTTGGGTGCAGAACATTTGTATGAATTTGTACAAATTTTTACTGGATACCTTCTGTCAGAAGAAATGCTTGAAAGCAATTAATCCATTAGAGCCTAGATGGACACTTTTGCAGTAATTTATTTAAGCGAATTTACACGTTTACGGCCATGCACGCATAAATTTTATCAGCTAATATATTTTGGCCAAATTTTTTAATTCAAATTTTCATTCAATTTTTTTATTGCATAAAGTTGTTGAGAATTATGTTGAAAAAACTCTGTTCAGACTCTGTTCAATTAATGAATTAATTAAATCAAAATAATTGAATTTCTGTGTTTAGTGAATGTTCAACGAAATGCGTAATAAAAAATGTTAAGATTTTACATTGAAATTTGATATTTTTAGCTATTCATAGATATTTTGCGTTTCCATAATTGTTGGTAATTTCTACAGAGCCCTAACGGTCAGTTGCACGGCAACATTACTTGCAAATACTCGAAACAGCAAATAAATTTATTAATAAATTCATTATCAGTGAGAGAAACTTACGTCAGATCCTTCGATTACAATCATTTCGCTCCAACTTTTAATTTATTTATCAATAACAACAATGCAAATTATAATGTCTGATTGTCACAAATTTTAAACTTTTAGCGTGTAACATAAGTAAATGAAGTAGAACTGCAATGCGACGTGAGCGCTGAGCGTCAGATTGGAGCTGTTCGATACATTAACAGATTCGTAGGAAAGTTACGAGGCCACTAATGAGCGTTGAACGTCAGCAAAATGTGAATGTGTACATTTGTAGCTCATTGATTTGCATTTTATTTTGCTAAAATGTGAGTTAATTTTTTTTTAATTATGTTTTATTACTTAAAATTGCATGGAATGAGAAAGTAGTGCAAACTTGTAAAGCAAAATGTTTCAATGGGAGAACAAATTGCCATAGAAACTCAAAATCAATTAAAAATTCAAGCATGCGACACGTTGATGTTTTTGCTGATTTGTAGGCAATTGAGAAGCGAGCAACAGGAAATGGAGACTGCGAAGTGTGACGCGAAGAATGCACGTTGACGAGTTGATAGTGAGACAGCCGGATTTTTTTCTTGTTAAAGAAATTTCGCGCGATATTTGAGATAATTCTGGGAGTGGCGCATGTGTGGGGCCAACTAACTGACAACCAACGACACGACCGGCAACTACTTAGTGACGTCAGTTTGCTTTTGTGTGCAGGGTTAACAGACTTTGGCAAATAAGCGACACTAGCTAGAACAACAACAACAACAACAGCATCAATGGCAGAGGGCCACTTGAATAAACAAACCGCGCGCTGCCGATTGCAAGAGCGGTCACTCTTTGGCGGTCAAAGAGTGGCGCGCTGCAGAGAGACGCAATCGTGGTGAGCGTGAAGTGTTCTGACGCGGCACAATGAGCTACCTCTGAAGAATTTAGGTTGACTCAAGTATTAAAAAAAAACCAATAATAATAGTAAGAAATGCCACCAACAACAACACCAATGGTCACAATTCATGCACACAAATGTCTCAGCAGCTTAAGGCATCTTTTGAGCGACGTGTTAGTTGTTATTGTTCTAGTTTTTTCTTTGTTTTTTTGTTGTACACTACATTTGTCGAAAACTTTCACTTGATAAGTGAGATGCGCACGCAATCGATCGCCTTTCGTTTGAACTAAATTTGCTGACAAAACACAAACACGCGAAGAAATCGCATTGCTGCGGCACAAAAGTGTTCACTGGCACGCGGCGGCCGAAAAAAAAAGAGGCGTTCGATGGCCCAACGTAGCTGTTGGCGCTTCAACACGTACACACGCCAGCGTTACAAAATTTCAACTAAACAAACAAATTCGGCAGAAATCCCAGAAGACCGCCGCAAAGGCAGACAGCGCGCGCCAGCACAAAACAGGTTCAGACGGCGATCGCCAGCGGCGAGTACGAAAATCGATTTGAATTGAGCGTTGCTGTAAAAGAAAAGTAAAAGAATCACTCACGCAAATTGTTTTGGGGTCGTTCTTGGTTGTATTTTTTGTTTGCTGGAAAATTCAAACACGGATTCATTCGCACAGTAGCACACAAATGGCAAACGAAACACTGACGAAAGCAACACGTAAACGTCAAATCAAGTGTCAGAATGGCAATGAGAGAAAACGTGAAAAACACGCCGGAGCAAACAATGAATGCGTTCGCTGTGCAAGAGAGCGAATGCGGTTGCGATTGATTAACCCTTTAGTGCTCGTTAGCAGTGATTTTAATGGAAAGAAGATGGAATGGAAGATTTTAATGTGTAGAATAGCGATACGAAAATATTTGCGTTCAATGAAATTGAAAAATAAATTAATGAGATTTTTTGAGAAAATGTGGTTGTGCCTTTTTAGACCCAGAGAGTATTTCAGAAGGTTTTGGCCGGTTTTTGGACCGATTAATCGGCTTTGGCTTCGATTTTAGCATCATTCGGTAAAAAAAACGCACATTCCGCTAATAATCGGTTTTGGCCAAAATACAAGCCGAAGGTAACAATTTTTTTAGTACATATCGTTCGATACGAGAAAGCAAAAGTAGTCCAACTGCGTTATAAACTCAGTTGAATTCAAAAGTGCTAAGCAGCTGATAAGCAGCATTGCCAGCACACACTTTCGGGTAGCATTGCACCCACACATTCACAATAGCCAGAAATATCTTTTGAAAACGGACCGAATTAATCTGTACTCCCAATATTTTAAAAACAAAAATTTTATTAAATATCTGTAAACCAAAGTCAATTATAAGTAGCGAACTCTTTGACAACCTGCGGCCTATTTTATCTGCAAGCTCATGTCAAATTGTTGTTGTTGTTCACGTGTAAAACTGTAACTGGTACACTAAGAGCCAAATATTAATGTTCTCCAAGTTTTCCAGTTAGTTGATTTTCCCATTGAGTCGACAACCAATTAATTGAAGTAAACACTTCAATAAAAAAATATTACTTAATCTAACTGTTTAACCACTTTTTTACAATATTCGTTCAAAATAAATGCATATTCTAAAGAAATAAATTGTAAACCAAATTTTTTAAGTCATACATGACTTTTTTACAATTGCCTTAACTTCAAAACCTTTTAATTATCTTTAAGAAATTCATTGAAAAATTGTATCTTCAAAGATACAATGCGTATCTAAGGGTTAAATGAACAACGTGTCCGCAAAAACACGGAGGTAGCAAACAGATGGAATTCCAGTGCGAAGCAGTAAAGCGTTTCAAATGCGAACGACACACGTAATGGATAAGAGAACATGGAGCAGAAAAGAGCGAGAGATATGCTTTTCGAACGAAGAGTAACAAACGAAGAGTAACGACTTGGAGCAGCTACAGCTGAACATCTGTTGGAGGCATTTTGCACAAACATCTATGGAAACAATAACAAAAAACAGTGTTGATCACACAATTCAAAATGATAAAAACTAACAAGTTAAATGATTAAAAATTTGCGCAAACATAAAGTTGAATGCCAACTGAATACTGAATGATGTGTTGAGAACTTGGTAAATATAAAATTGCAACGGGAAAAGTTGAAATTGACTATAAAATTTACATGCTACAAGTGAAGTGAAAAAAGAAAATTTATTTTATTATGAAAACCAATGTTTAAGAGTTATTTTTATACTTTTATTTAATGACTCAACAAATAACAGTTATTTTTTATTTATATTTTAAAAATCCTGTAATAACAATTATTTTTTATTTTTTTTCTTATTAGTCCACAGAAAAGTTTTTTTCGATTTTTATTTTAGTTATGTTGTTGTTGTTTGTATTTTGTTGTTGTAACAATTATTGGTGAATTTTATTTAAAAAGGTCATCAAATAATAATCAGTCAGTGACCTTTATTTACAAAAGTCATCGATAAAAATCAGTTAGTGACTTTTATTTTTTAAGGGGCCCGAACACTGTAAACTGCGATTTTTCATATGTTTTTTATTTTATTTATTAAAAAAAAACGGACGTTCCGATTTACATGAAACTTTACACATATGTTAATAAATGTTTAGATTATCGAAACAATTTTTTTATTTTTTTTTTGGCGGCCATGTTTGTATTCTGTAGCTGATCCAAAATGTCGTCTTTTTAAAATGACCCTTGTCGCGTTGACAGCATAACTGAAAAAGTTTTTATCCGATCGACCTGATTCAAATTGCATTCTATTCGGGAATAGTGTCGCTTCTGCTCGACGTAGCCGTTTTTCGATATATGCCAAACTTTTTTTTTATAAATAATTTAGTGCAAAATTTTACGCGAAAAAAAAACCTTTTTCTTCAAACAGCCGCCATTTTTTTTCTAATCAATATTTTTAAAATCCCCTACGTCAAACAGTAGCCAGTAATGTATATTTCAAGAATCTTTTTTGTTTTTTGCTCTAGGAGGCTCCGTTATGCTGATTTGCTGTCAACGCGACAAGGGTCATTTTAAAAAGACGACATTTTGGATCAGCTACAGAATACAAACATGGCCGCCAAAAAAAAAACAACAAATTTTTTTCGATAATCTAAACATTTATTAACATATGTGTGAAGTTTCATGTAAATCGGAACGTCCGTTTTTTTTTAATAAATAAAATAAAAAACATATGAAAAATCGCAGTTTACAGTGTTCGGGCCCCTTAAGCCATCAATAAAAATCATTCAATGACTTTTATTTATCAAAGTCATCAATAAAAATTAGTCAGTGACTTTTATTTTTTAAGTCATCAATAAAAATCAGTCAATGACTTTTATTTTTTAAGTCGCAATATAAAAGTCATTTTCATTAATCGCATTAAATATTAAATGCATATATATTCTTGATCGACTCAACAACACCTGACTTGACAATTCTGTTTTCTGGAAGAATCAAAACGTTTGCATGAATTAGTGAAAATTAATTTTATATTGCGAATTAAAAAAAAGTCACTGATTGATTTTTATTGATGACTTTTATGATGACTGATTGTCTTGGAATCACAAAGAAGATAGTGTTTTCTTATTGCCTATAAAATCGACTTCCAGTAAGGACATTCACTATAAAACCTTGAAATCTTTCCCTTTAAACTATTTTGATGAGAGACTTTTTCTTGTTGAAAACCGTCTATGGGCCATTAAAACGAGAGAGGATTTGCCTCGTACCTTACGTACCCCATTTCAATGAGAGACATCTTTCTTAGTAGAAATGGAATCCAGATAATAAAAACGACTACTATATAGGAAACTGACACAAGGCAACAAAAATACTCATTTCTACCTATGAACTCAATTTTAATAAAACAATTTTCTGAAAAGAATCGAATGCAACGACAAAGAAGAGCATTTTTCTTTATTGAACGAACTCAATTTCAATGAGTGAAACCTTTCGTGATAAGCAGACAAACAAACAAACAGCTGAAAGTGTTAAATTGATGCCATTTTTGAATGTTTATTGATTCGGTAAATAAAGAACTGATAAATAGCTGACTTCAAGTGACAGCTTACGAATTATCATATTCCATCATTTAGTAGATCATTTGGAATGAAACGGGTGAGCAGTTGCTGGGCAACCAGTTAGACCAGCTAAACACACTGAATGCCGTTCGTCACGAACACCGGTGCGTTCTCTGGGTCAAGTTCAGCCACCAACCAACTGACGCAGCTTCATTCGCAGCTGTGGGTCTCTTGCAAACTAAATGATAAAAAAAAGGAGAGAGCTGGTATTGTAATAAGTAGTGGAAAGTAATAAGCAATTGATTTCATAAATATCTCTTTTATTGTTGTCCCAACTACTCTCGTTGTGATGCGCTTCGTTGCATGTCGTTTGTAATTTGATCATTAAAAAAGTCTGTAACGTCTAATGTCCATTGAGACACGAACCGGATATTGGCGATCAAAACAAAGTGATCCATTGTTACTGCTTTGTGCCAATTGAACGAAATTGGCACAATAATTGGCAAAGAGCATGCAAACATTTTGCAATATAGCTTCAGAATTTTATTTAAAACATCTTTAGAAAATTTTGCTATAAATGGGCCCAATGTGGGTGATTAGAGAGTTGGGAAAATTGGGTGATTTTGGGGTTTTTTCTTCCCATTTCGATTGAAATTTAAGGGAACTTTGTTGCACATTGTAAACGCCCAAAAATTTGCCACTAAATGGGACTAAAGTCGAGCTTAAGAATTTTGTTTAAAACATCTACAGAAAATTTTGTTATAAATGGGACCAATGTGGGCTGTTAGAGAGTTGGGGAAATTGTTAATTTTTTGGTATTTTTTTCTTAATGAAAGCTCAACAAATTTTCCACTAAATGGGACTAAAATCTATATGATTCTGACTTACGATCAATCTTGTGGGATAAAAATTTGGAAAAAGTGTGTGGTTTTCGAACTTTTTCCCGCTTGGATTTCAAGGTTTTATGTTCGAAAGTTCGAAACTTTGCCAGTAGATGGTTGACTTGATTCTGGCTTTAGATTACATTTGTGGTATACTGATAGGTTGGGGGAAATGGTATATTTTTCACGTTTCTGAACCTCTTTTCGACTTGATTTGAAATTTGAGAATTTTAGTTGCAGATTTGAAAAGTTCAGAAAATTTAGCATTAAATGGGAAATGAGGAAATCAAAGGTGCAATACTGGAAAGTTCAATAAAGTGTGGACTTTTTCGATTTGGTTGGGATTTTAAAAATTTCTGTTGTAGATTCATAAAATTCAGAAAATTTGCCATTAATTGGAACTTATGTAATTTTAATGTTTATTTGCGGGAAAATTGTGTGTTCTGTTTAAAGAAAACGTGAAAGTTTGAAGATTTTTGGCAGATTTTTGGAAACTTCAGAAAATTTGCCAATAAATGGGATCAACAAAATATTTAATTTTGACTTTCTTTCGTATTTGTGGAATATTAGAAAATTGGGAAAATTTTGTAGTTTTTAAACATTTTCTTGGTTTAAAAACTTTTTGTCATTTTCGCAATTTTTTGGATTCATTTCCGAAGATTTGAAAACTTCAAAAATGTTTCAGTAAATGGAATCAACGTATTTTACTTTGACTTCGCTTCATATTTGAAAATTGAGAAAACTTTGTAGTTTTCAAACTTTTTGTAGGTTTAAAAAATGTTTCTCATTTTCGTAACTTTTTGAATTCATTTCCAAGTTAGCGTGAAAGTTAGACTAGTTATGGCACAGATTTAAAAACTTCAGAAAATTTGCCAATAAATGGGATCAACAAAATATTTTATTTTGACTTTGATTTATATTTGTGAGCTATTAAAAAGTTGGAAAAATTGCGTATGTTTGAAACATTTTGCTTGGTCTTATATTTTTTGTCTCTTTGGTTTTTTGTTTGGATGCTTTTCTAAGTTAGCGTGAAATTTATACAAGTTTTGACAGATATTTGCGAACTTAAGAAAGTTTGCCAGTAAACGGGACTTTATTTTGACTTTGATTCATATTTGTAAGCTATTAGAAACTTAACAAAATTGTGTCGTTTGCAAAATGTTTAGGTTAGGTTAGGTTTTTTAATTTTTTAAACCTTGTCGTGAATTTGCTAAGTTTTTTTGTTGTATATTCGGAAACTTCAGAAAATTGTCCGGTAACTGACACCAATGACGTTTTGCTTCTGACTTTTATACACATTTATGCAGATTTGAAAATTTGGAATAATTGTGTATTTTTCAGTTCGAATCGCATTTGAGTTAAAAAAATGTACAGAAAAAATAACTGAATGGACGTTTCAGAGATTTCAGACAAATACAAATTTTTACACACTTCCTGCTCGCAGTATTCAAATTTGCTTGATTACGTAAATCACACTTGTCCCATCACAGACAGACAGACAGAGGCTGTGTGCAATCAGGCACCAGTTGATCCAACGGCTACGCCTCTCCGAGCATGTTTCCAGTTCACTGCGTTGCATTTACAACCTAAATCCATTTAGTTTGCTCGCGCTTCAGACTAAACGAGACGCATCCATCATGTGAAATAGAAATTCGCCCAACAGCCGAGTCGCCGAGTCGCCAGTGCGTTTTAATGGGCGGCCACACTGCTCGATGGCGGCAACGTTGCGCCACTTTGGAGGCCGACATTTATGGCAGACGGTTCCGCTGAAAAATGTCATTTCTCACACTTGTGCTGCCGCGTGCCGCCTACAGTTGTCGCGATTGTTGGCAACGGGTCCTCAGCTGCTTTGTTGCAACTTCCATTTTTTTCCTACCAAGAATTTATCGAGCAAAAATGTCGCAGCGACGCGCTGCAAACTTGCCAAAGACAAATCCTCACCAGCAACGAGTAGGAAGTGCTCAACAAATTGATGCATTTTGCCTGCTTCCTTCCAAGTAGATAAAAGCGTACAAAAACTAAAGAAAGAAAAATTTTTTATGACAAAGTTGCGCGCTGAAAACATGAACGCAGCGCAAATGGCGACAAGAAAAGTAGAAAATTGCCAACGAAATGAGAACAAAGTGTAGCTAACGAGCAAAAATTTGACCAGAAAACCAAGCAGACACTGACATGTTTTAATGGTGGGGGTGAAGTGGAAAGGGGCGTCTCTAGGAATTCAATAAAAGTTCAAATTTAGCGGTGAAGATAAAAAATAAAAATGAAAAAAAAATAGTAAATGTCAAAGCCATGGCGTGGCGAACTTTAAACTTTGATGATGTTTGCTAGAGATTAAAAAAAAAAAATCTGTCTAGAACAATGATGACATTACTCGCGAGTAGCAGAATGGCCATCACTGGTCTGCAGTCACAGTGGACTATATGAAGTCATACGAATATAGAACGACTTGTCATGTTTGTCGACGATCATTTCCTATTCGATTTCTAGTTAAAGACCAACCCAAATTAATTCAGCCAGGGACACTTAACTCATTAACGCTTGAACGGAATTTTTTTAAGTATTTTTCAGCAACTCCATTTAGTACGAAATCGAAGGAAAAAAATTAAGCAAAATATTTTTCAGGAGAACAAATATTTGCTGCCTCAAGGCAGAGCCCACTTAGACCCTAAGAGCCCATCGTGATACCACAATCTAGTGTCCAACCGAAGGTGGATTTTTCGCCAAAGTTGAATATTCGGCAGAATTAAAATATTCGGCCTAAGGCCGAAGCCGAATACTAGTAAAAATTCGTTTAAGAAAACAATAATCAAATTAAGCTGTTCTTTCTTTATTCATTTATTTGTTCCACTTAAGAAGTAATAAAAAAAAGATATAAAAATATAAAAAAACCAAAAATTATATAAAACAAACTAACAGAAACCAAAACTTAAAAATTCAATTGCCATAAATACCTGATTAGAGATCATTTTTATTAATCACAATCTTCATGTTCGATCGTTAAAGTATCGGCTAAAGTATTCGGCTATTTTGCCTCGACAGATATCATTTGAAAGCAAACCCAACCTTTTTGCCTGAGTGCCAATTAAATAGAGACTCGTCAGAACCTCAATCATAATTCTCATATGATCCGTTTTTAATGAGAAAGGTTCTCTAGAATGACGGAAGTTTCAGGTTACCCAAACTTGCCAAAGGAAAAATAACGAACTGTGAAAGTGGCTTCCTAAAAGTATGCAATGTTCATATAAAAACATGGCAAATCGTTTTATGAAGCATTAATACTAAATCATAAAAAATGTAGCATACATTTAGGATGCATAAAGCGAGCGCCATTGCAAAATTAGGTTAATTTGATGAAAAGGTTATAGTAGGTTTCTGTTGAAGAAAAATGTCCCTTTTTGAAGTCAATTTCATAACCTAACATTTAAAAAAAACAAATTGAACAAATTTTCCCTTCTTCAAATAAATTTCATATCAAGAAAATTTAAAAAAGCAAAAACCTGCATCGGCTTTAGTGTACTGAAAATTTCTGCAAGCGCAATTAAATTGCCATTCATTATGCCACACTTAAACTTTAAAAGGATTGCAGCCCTTAACGAAAATTAAACTGCGAGCCTCACAGATAACTTCAATCAACTTGAACTTCGTTTGACGTCACTTCGTAGCATACATTACGGCGCACGGTTCAGTGGCACATGATACCGACGATAAGAAGCGAACCAAGACCGGGCGACACCATGGTAATCCATTTATGCAATCCGCATCCGATGAACGTGAATTAATTACCGACTGTGCTGCGCCACAGAAAAATGCCCCGCACTGCCAC
The DNA here is from genome assembly GCA_964056695.1 of Melieria picta. Classification (NCBI taxonomy): domain Eukaryota; kingdom Metazoa; phylum Arthropoda; class Insecta; order Diptera; family Ulidiidae; genus Melieria; species Melieria picta. The sequence goes on from OZ057399.1 coordinate 46,703,769, forward strand.
AAAACGCAGCTGATGCCCAGTCGATAACGTGGCAACGCCAATGACGGTAAAGCAATATCTGTCTTTATGTTGCACATAGTTAGTGATTGTCGGCGAAAGTAAGAAAACGTGAGACATGGTTGTCATGACTGAGGCAACGATTTGCGCCCCAGCTGTCTGCCATCGCTTTGAGCTGGGAAATTTTCGTAAATTGACTGCTGATATGATTTGCTTTTAACTTTGTTTGTCAGTCGACTTTGCAAAGCGCGAATCGTTATAATTACTTTGAGGTAGCCCAATCATGTCTGACGAAAGACGCTGCTATAGGCCAAATAATTAATGTTTTGCTTATGGTTGTTACGTACACAAACCTTAAGAACACTTCCACTCTAACGTAACTGAACCTAATTTACCTACGTTTATTTCACATTCCTAACCTACGGAGACGCGCTGAAAGACTGTGGCTAGGAGAATACCAAAACTCATAAGGTCCTCTTTTTACTTTAGTCTCTCAATTCCTTAGGTCTTCGTTTTACTTTAGGCCCTTTCCCTCTCTGGTCCAGAAAATACTAGAATTCCTAAGGACCTCCTTTACACAAGTCTCTCTCCGTCTCTGACCAGGAGAAGACTAAAATTCCTAAGGTCCTGTTTTTACATTAGTCTCTTAATTCCTTAGGTCTTCGTTTTACTTAAGTCTCTATGTCTCTGACCAGGGGAAGACTAAAATTTCTAAGGTCCTCTAAACTAAAATTCCAAGGTTCCCATTTTACATAAGTCTCTCTGTCTCTGATCAGAAGAAGACTAAAATTCCTAAGGTCCTCTTTCTACATTCGTCTCCCAGTTCCTAGATCTTCGTTTTTATTTAGTCTATCCGTCTCTGACCAAGAAAACACTAAAATTGCTATGGCCTTTTTTAAATTAGTCTTCCCATTCCTATATCTTCGTTTTTCTTTAGTCTCTGACCAGAATAAGCCCAAAATTCCTAAGGTAATCGTTTTACTTTAGTTTCTCAATTCCTAAGGTCCTCTTTTTAAATAAGTTTCTCTCCGTGTCTGGCCAGAAGAAGACTAAAATATCGAGGGTCCTCTTTTAACATAGGTCCTCTTTGACCTGACGCTTTATCTTACCGTTTTACCTTAGTCTCGAACCTGTAGAAAACTAAAACCGCTAAGGTATTCGTATTACATCAGTCTCTTTCCATCTCTGGTCAGGAGAAGACTAAAACTTCTAAGGTATTCGTTCTACTACAGTCTCCCTCCGTCTCTGACCAGAAGAAGACCAAAACTCCTAAGGTCCTTTTTCTACATTAGTCTCTCAATTCTTACGTTCTTCGTTTTACATTAGTCTCTTTCCATCTCTGGTCAGGAGAAAACTGAAGTTTCTAAGGTCCTCGTTTTACATAAGTCTCTTTCCATTTCTGGTCAGGAGAAGACTAAAATTTCTAAGATATTCGTTTTACTACAGTCTCCCTCCGTCTCTGCCTAGGAACAGACTAAAATTCCGAACGTTCTATTTTTACAATAATCTCTCAATTCGTAAGGTCTTCGTTTTACTTTAGTCTCCTTCCGAGTCTGGCCAAAAACAGACTAAAAGGAGGTCCTTAGCTCCTTTCTCATTAGTCTCATTCCATCTCTGGTCAGGAGAAGACCAAAGTTTCTAAGGTCTTCGTTTTACACCAGCTTAGGGAGATAGCGAAGTTCATATTAGGATCCACATGGTTCCAAGCGGAGAGTCGTGAAATGAGCCATGTTTTTGTATTTAAGTGAGTTTTTATGTGAGCTATTTCCAATCTACATGACATTTCTCATTTAGATTTAATCCCAGATTTATCATATCTTTATTTACAAAAAGTCCATACAAATTAACAAATCTACTTAAATTAACACACTGATGATAGACTTTAAGCTTCACGTATTCAACACCCACCATTTGCACTCAGACACTTTCCTCTGCTTTCGCAATTCGCACATTCCGCTAGTTTTTAATTTAATCGACAGCAACTGTTGCCAGGGCGACTGGCAGTGCCATAAATTTTGTGCGCCATTTTGCGCCAACAGTGTGTTGTGACATTAATGCATTCATTCGATTATTGCCATCGACATTTGCATTGACGGCACATGTGACTGTGCAGCTACCACCAGCAGCAACATTTGGTGGCAATTTTCCATTTGCCTGAACCTTGGCTACACTCTAACGCAAATAGCTGGTGCAATGTGCCAAAGCAACAACAAAAATTGTGTTGAAAACTCCACACATGCCGGTCACCGGCCAACGGCCAATGGACACCGCCCACTGCATGCGACATGTGGACAGTTTTGTGAAATGTGCTCGAACTGGTTGGGCGCCCCAACGCCAGTCTTTGCGACAGCTCGCTAATCGGTGTCCGTCCGCGCGTTCGAATGCTCATTGATTATCTGCTTGTTTATGCAGATAGTCCAATGTGGTGAACACTAATGCAGTTGTGGCGTTCGCTGGGCAAACGGGCGGGCGTGGTTAGGGCTGGAAGGGAGGTTTAAATTCGCTTCGATTGTGTCGACAGCTAACGGTAGTTGTGCGACACTTTGGCTACTGACAACAGCCGTCCTGACGCGCCCGGCATGGCGCTGATAACGTTGACGGCTGTCACTAACTGTCGCACCAGTTTCAAGTTTGTGTGTAATGAGGCAGAAAGACAGAGGTATTCCTGTTGGAGAGGTTTAAAGGTCATTGAATTATTTATTTTAATTCATCAATTAGCTAACCAATGATAACACGATGCGCTCTCAAATGGTTTAGTTGGAAACAATTGTGGGTTTAAATCTCGAAATATCCTATTTTGCGGATATTGATATAAAGTTTGGTAGGTTAGGTTAGGTTAAAGAAGAAGAGTGTGCGGCATGCACTTCCACTCGGAGACCCCATTAGCTCCATTGTGAATTCCTTCATTTCTGAATTCGGTGTCCTTCCCTACCTGCTAGGACCCTTCTAGATGGGGTCTTTTAGGAATCATTTGATGTTAGCGAGTCTGGGTCTGTGCATCAGCTATTTTCGTAAGTCCATCGAAGAACCCGGCCCTAAGTGTCTGGAACCGTCGTTCCTGCAGTGCTGGACTGTGGCACATCAGGTGCTCGATTGATTCCACTGCACCCTTGTCTCCGATAAAGAAAAATTTGCTATCTTAAAGCCCGCTTCAGATGTTAGACTTGTTTTCGAAAGCGATTAAAAAAGTGGCAAGACGGATTAAAAATCTCGTCTGTAGGCTTGTTGACCACCGAGTTTCAGAAGTCCAATTTCAAAATCGAAGTAGGCAAACACGTTTGCGTGTGTGTAAGTCTATCTAGTTAAATCAGATTGATCAATAAGTTAAGTTAAACTATAACAGTTACAGTTAACAATCTTGATCTTAGAGCCTAATTAGTAATAGTCTAAATTTATAGGATCAAGTTAAATCTTATTGTAAAGAGCCTCCAGAGATTAGTTTATGGCAAGTGAGATGAACTAAGCTACTTCCTAAAGTCCAGGGATGATAGTTCAGTGGGATTGATCAAGAAGGGTTAATACAGCAATCTTAATTTTCGTTAGGGCAAAGAGGAATCTTTCTTCCGGCTGAAAACATAGAGCTCGAACCTATATAATGAAGCACAGTTTAATCTTTTTCTGAAGAGCTTCGAAAACTTATTGTGTGCCAAATGAGATGATCCAAGCTGGTCTTTAAAACACAGGGATGACAGTTCAGCTTGATTCATAAAAGGATTAACAGTAATTCTAATCTTTCATAGGCCAAAGAAGAATCTTTCTGGCTAAAAAGTTAGAGCACCAACTTATATGGTGACAACACTTCCTGTGCCTCTGCCCGACTCTGCCCGACTCTGCAGGAACGCCGACTCCGCACCTTGGGGTCAAGATTCCTGACAGACCTGGCTTGCGCGGCGAAAGTCGAAATCTCGAATCTGCTCTCCTTCATTAAGAGGTCGAACTGGTTTCCCCTTGACTGAGACTATTGGTTAGCTCCAGAACACCATAAGAAGGGTGCCTCCGAGTGGAAGTGCGGTCCTGCCACACACACCCTTCCCTACCTAACCTAACCTAACCTAACTTATATGGTGAAGCCAAGTTTAATTTTTTAGTGAAGAGCCTTAAAAGATTTTTGTATGGCAAATGAGATGAGCCAAACTGCTTCCAAGGCTCAGATGATAGTTTTGTCCTACTGATAAAGAAGGGTAATCTAAATCTTTCTGGACCTATAAGATGAACCTATAACATAATTTATTTGTGAAAAGTCTCAAATCGTTATTGTATAGCAAATGAGATAATAGTTAAATAATAGTTAATAGTTAAATAATAATAAACAGAGATAATAGTTGAGCATTAATAAAGAATGACAAACACAGTAATCTTCTTTAGGCCTTAGAGCCAGAACCTGAACTTATAGGTTGAAGTATAATCTTTTTACGAAGAGTCTCAAATGGTTATTGTATGGAAAATAAGATGATTCAAGCTAGTCCCTAAAACTTTTGGATAATAGTTCAACCAGATTGTTAAAGAATCTAAATCTTTCTTATGCCAAAGAGTCAGAGCCTGAATCTATAGAATCAAGTGTAATCTATTTGTGAAAAGGCTCAAATGGTTATTCATTGACCAAACCAAGTTAGTACCTAAAACTCAGGGATAATAGTTCAGGATTAATAAAGAATGACAAGCACAGTCATCTTTCTAAAGCCTTGGAGTCAGAGGTTGAACCTATAGGTTGAAGTATAATCTGCGTATGGAAAATTGGATTATTAAAGCAGCTAAAACTCAATAAAAGTAAAAAAAAACTCAATCAAATTGTTAAAGAATCTTAACCTTCCACACGCCAAGGATTCTGAGGCCGAATCTATAGGTTAAAGTTGAATCTTTTTTTAAGAGACTTAACAAATTATTAAATTGCAAATGAGACTAGCGAAGCTACTTTCTAAAACTCAGAGATAACACCGTGCGACAAAAATTAAAAAAATGTTTCACACCAGAAAAAATCCATATGGGCGTGAAACTAGAGACCAAACATAGTAATACTGCGTACTCAGTTTTTTATTTCTACATCCTTTTTCCTTTTAAAAGGACTTCCAAATTTTGAAGGGGATAAAAAAAAATATATAAAAAATACTTAACCTCATTAGAAACTCAAAATCTTCTTGATCACGTGTCAAAATTTCATTATTCTCGCTTCATTGATTTTGTATCTTTTATTATTTAAAATACTGATACTCAAATAATTTAGAATTTTTGTACTTCATTAGAATTGCAGCTTCCGCCTTTTTTTAATAACTTTCGAACTAATAAAGTTAGAGTAATAAAATTTTGTCACGTGATCAAGGAGATTTTGGGTTTTAACATAGTTACTTTTTAAGAAAATTCTATAAAAATTGTAAAGGATATAAAGGATTAAAATTTTCGAAGTACCTTTTTCATATTTTTTTTTTACAAAAAGATAAAAAATAAATTTTATTTAAATTCTTGAGCCTTTCCTCTTTCATTTGATATACATACATATCGCCATATTCTAACGAGGTTAAGTTATTTTTATATTTTTTATATGTTTTATCCCCTTCAAAATTTTGAAGTCCTTTTAAAAGGACAAAGGATGTAGAAATGAAAAACTGAGTACGCAGTATTACTATATTTGGTCTCTAGTTTCACGCACTTATGAATATTTCCCGGTGTGAAAAATGCTGTCGCACGGTGTAATAGTTCAGTTCGATTGATATTAGAAGAGTAAACACAGTAATTTAAATCTTAGGTCAAAGAGTCAGAGACTGCACCTGAACCTCCAGGACCAAGTTCAATTGTTTTTTCTGGGTCTTCAAAGACTATTGAATGGCAAATGTGAAGCAATAGAAAATTTAATTTAAAAATATTTCAGTTTGTGTCCTTCTGTGTATTTAAATTCCTGAATTTTCTTGCTACACTCTTTATTCAATCATTTTAGTTTAAATGTTTGCTTGTACATTTTTTCAAGTAATGCTGAATTTCCAGTTGTACTGAGCACAAACGCAGCAGGAAAAAAAACGTAACGAGCAACGAGCAGTCCGACCACAAATCTTCCACATGCAAAATACACAATCGAGGAACATCTGTGCGAACAGTGACGATGGCAGCAGCGGTGAAATGGCTGGTTGACCAACCTGCCATGCACAATTGAATCCCGAATCAGTCATTCGTGTACGCCGGGCAACATGCAACTGAATTCGAAAGGATCAACGGACAGAGGCACGCGGGGACTGTACGAGTAGCAGCGGATAGAAGCTGAGAGCTGGGTGCATGCGGGTTGAGTAGTGTTTCTCCTTTTTTATGATACGAGTAAAGCAGCGTTGAGCAGAGTAATGGATGGCATATTTCAGATTTCTGATTACTTTTTATGCAACGCATTGTTTTTACTACTTTAAATGGAAATTTCCGGAAACGGTAAAGTTTCAAAAAGGAAATGACAGTCAAATGTAATAAATCATTGAAGGCGGTTATTTGTAAAAATTACGCAAATTGTGCGGCATTACAAAAATAACTGTAACCAATGAGACACAAAATAAAAGAGTGAGACAGAACGAGAGATGAGAACTGTGTGTATGAAAAATTTGTATGGGTAAAAAATGAATAATTAAGCATTAGTTTTTTGTTTTTTTTTTTGTGATAAGAGTGCAAAAACTGGCAGTCGTGCAGCTTCGATGGGTAGGAAAGCTGCGAGGGCGCTTGCATAGTAATTATTACAAGGCACAGGTTCGAAATAAGCTGCGCAGCATAGAGAACACACAATGGTGTAATGAAAGACATAACGACGACAATAATAAAAAGGCAAAAAAAACAAAAAAGAATCATAAAAACGAGCGCATAAATTTGTAGTAAATCACAAAGAACCCTAAACCAGGAAGCACTAAAGCGCCGGATTGCAAGAAAATCCAACGAAACGAGTGAGGCGCAAGCAAATTTTGCGGACTTTGTGTGGGAACGTTTTGGCCAAAAGGCAAAGGAGCGAGCAGCCGGAAAGCACGCATACAGAGAGCCAGTGTTGCCATTTAAGAATTTTAAGAATGTCCTTTTTTCAATTTTTTTTAAACTCGTTTTCTTTGTTTTAAAGAGCTGAAGTTATAAAATTGTAAAATATGAAATAAAAAGTGTGTTGCCACTTTAGAAATTTTCGACTGAAATTTTAGACTATTCGCTAGTCTAGACTTCTCGATTGTTTTTCTACAGTTTCAATAAGCCTTTTCTAGGCGTTTTTTGCTTTTGAAAAACTAAACTAAGATTAAAAAAACTCAAGTTGAAAAAAGATTAAAATCACTTTCTCGGCTGTTCTTCTCAAGTTTTGGTTAACCTTTTCGAGTCGTTTTCTCTTTTTGAACAGAAAAACTTGTATAATGTAACTTTATAATAAAGATATCAGTAATAACTGTTGCTTGCAAAATTTATCGATTATTTTATATTACACACCACTAGCATCCATTTCGAATTGGTGTAAATTATTTATTGCAAAGTTTAAAGAATTTCTAACGTCAGTGTTTGAAGTAAAGAATGGAGAGGCCAGAAATGCTCAGTTTTGTAGCTAATCGAACATTTTGTCTTTTATGCGGTCTTTTTTAACTAAGAACCGGGTTTTTTAACCAAGTAACCGGTTTAAAATACTTGGGTATCGGTTTAAACTCGAGCAATCGGTTTTAAACACTCGGATACTTGGCGTTTTTAACTCAAGTAAACGGTTAGAAAAACTCGGGTACTTGTTTCTCCCAATTAACATGTTTCAAATACTCGGGAACCCGTTTTAACCCGAATAACGGGGTTTAACTACTCAAATACCCGTTTTTGAATCCAACCAATCGGTTTTTTATACTCGGGCACCCGTTTTAACCTTAGTAAAATTATTTTAATACCTGTAGATTCGTTTTTCACCCAAAATAATCAGTTTTAATTACTCGGGTACCCGTTTAACCCTAAGTAACGGCTTTTAAATACTCAGATACCCGGTTTTGAACCCAAATAATTGGGTTCACCCCTTTGAACCTAAGTAAACGAATTTTAATGCTCGAAAACTCGTTTTCAACCCAAATAACACTCGGTTATCTGTTTTTTAACTTAAGTGGCTGGCTGAAAATATTCAGGTACCCGCTTTAACCCGCATAATTAGTTTGAAATACTCGATAACTCGTTTTTAACTCGAGTAACCAAGTGTAATCAATGCTCGATCCTCGATCAATCCTTCTAAATACTCGAATTCCTATTTTTAAACCAAGTAACTGGTTTTAAATATCCGGGTACCAGGATATTTTTAAAAGCTGTTTTTATTTGTTAGTCCTTTTGGCATACGAGAACTGTTATTGTAAAGTTTGAGCCCTGCTTTAATTAAAAAATATTTAGATTTGGTCTTTTTTAGCTTTAATCCTTTCTTGAATTTAGTGCGTTTAGCTTTTTCCTTAAAATCATCTGGCCACACAAAACGAGAGTGCCGCTCAAATGGTTGCAACGGCACGGGCACAACTTGGAAAGAGTTGAAAACGTTGCAATAAAAAAAACTTCCCGATGATGACGTGGCATTCGCTTTATGATGGAGTCAAATTACCGGCACTTAAAAGCGCATTTCCCTGGGCCAAACGCTCGCACGACTTACGCGCCGACTGTGGAATGCAGCAGCGAATCCGCTCCACGCGCACACATGTCGGCAAGCGAATGTCTCAAAAGAATGAAGACTAAAAAACTAAAAACAAAAACCAATTTAAAATATATGCGTGCACCCACTTGCCGACTATTGTGCACGAAAGGGTTAAGTTTTATTTAATGATGCAGAAAATGTTTAAATTACCAGCGCTTATTTTGCCACTTTGTGAGTGCATACAAAAATGCCAAGTAAAAAGCGGGCAAATATAAAAAGAAGAAATAAAACGAAAAAATAAAAAAAGGACAAGCAAAAAGAGAGGAAATTTGTCGGGTGGCAGCGCTGCTTTTCCGCCATTTTTTCTTCTTATTTTATTTGCCTTTTAGAATAAAAGCACAACGACGGCATAGCGCAAGTAGGAAGCTGGTATTTGTGGCAAAGCTGCATCGAAGTGGCAACCACCAAAGCGTCAACAGCGACCAGTGGCAGCCCAATTTGTAAATGTGTGGCTAGTTGCGTGTGTGTGTGTTTGAATGTGTCTAGCAGTTTTGATAGTCGGTCGCTGTAAACCGGAAAGTGCCAACTAATGGCATTTTAAGTAGCAAATTTGTTAGAGGGTGTCAAAATTTAAGGCACATCGCTTGACGTTGTTACCGGAAATGGTGTTGAAAGATGGCAGTCAAAGTTATATGACTGATAAATAAAATGGCTTTATTGTTGGTGTGTCACTGGCTTTGTGCACTTCAGTGGAGTGGTTCAACAATTACTACTAAGTTGTGTGCAAAAATTCAACTTTGTAGTTCATAGTAGTTAAATTTATGCAGATTTGGGAAAGGGAGCTCTCTCACTCTACTAGCCATTGCCTGCCAAGAGCGTACTTGTTCCATTCTTGTAATTCTCATCTGCTTCAAGTGGATAGCGATAGAAGTAGACGAGCGTTTCGCCAGTCCGAGCTAGGATTCGAACCTAGGGCCTCTGGTATGAGAAGCCAATGCGATACCCGCTGGGCTATCGAGGCCGGCAGGAATCGGCTGAGGCAAACAGCAAGAATCTATACTGAGACAACCAAGCAGGGTGAGAGCATTCCAAAACGCTTATTGGGTCCTATAATAGGTAAAGATTCAAGGAATGTACAAGTTAAACAAAGAATAATCTCAGGATTATTAAAGATTATTAGATAGGTCGCATTTCAGTTTATATTATCTCGGACTACACTAGGAATTCATACAGACGAATATTTCAATAGATACGAATATTCCGGTAAAGCATAATGCGCTGCACTCATGTACAGTCGGAATAAGTATCTGGGCAACTTTGGAAACACCCGAGGGAAACATGCGGGGAAACATGCGGCCCGGTTACAAATACCTTTCAACAATCATTGTCGCAGTTTTGAGACGGAGGACCAGAGGGAAACACTCACCTACGTTCTGTGTGCATGCCCAGGTTAAGCAAGGAGCTGCAGACTCCCTCCCGGAAGACCTCTGAAACCATTTCTGTTAGGGAGATCAGTAAAGTTACTGGATCTTACAAATTGGATTAAAAATACCAGCTAATACCAGCACAAGATGACAATGTGGCACTACAACGGCACTTTACGCTACCTACTTAGCTGTGGTAGCAACCATTTAACCAACCAACCAGCCAACTAAATAGGGAACTTTCTAAAAAAAGATAAAAATCCAGAGGCTTATGAGAGATTGCTGTCGGTCGCTGGACTTAGTGTTTTGTTTCTTGTTCACTCCTCTCGGGAGCATAAGACCTCCACAAGACATTGCCTTGTGTTGGTTACGCTAATTGGTTGTGTTTTTCTGCCAGGATAGGTGATTGGCCTGCCGCAAGTAGTCCTAAGTGACGTGTCTGCCATCTACCGCCGCTTAGGAACGACGCCTCCGAGCTACCACTTATAGCGCCATTTGTTGTGTAAGGGAGGTGACAGCAGGATGGTTGGGGACTTCGCTAAGATTGGTTTGGTGCGCTGTTTTCGCTAATTTCCGCTTCCCTTTACAGGCGTGGCTGGTGCACCGTGTAGCTGTATATTTGTTTTCTTGTTACAACCACACCGCGCATGATTGTGCGTAATATTGTGTGGGAGTGAGTGGGAAAGGATCATCTGAGGGTAGGAATTTTTAAACTGAGGTATGTTGCTGGGTTAGGAAATATTTAGAGGACAGGAAAAATTGGAAAAGTTGGAAGAACTCACGACCCCTGGGATGATAGGCTAGTGCACTCACATTAGGCTATCGAGGCTGTTTACCTACACATTAAGTTTATGAAGAGGCGATAATCCTAAAATTCAACACGGTTTCCATCCACTCGTGAAGACACGATAGGCATGACTACTAAGTGCTACCTCTACTGGACTGACTTGTGAAAATCAAATAACTCTTAGCAACGTACGGACTCGACCCGATGCTATTTGAAAACTGGCACTAACAGTTTGGAATCAAATATCAACGTACAAACCGATATAAATCGAATATTTTCTTCATGCCGCTTTGTTGCCAATCCATAAAGTTAACTTTGGATATTTGAGATACTAAAGTTAACTCCACAATCTATTCATAGTTTCTTCTATCTATGCTTATCAAATGGTGCTTGTTCAGTGATGGCTGCAGAGTTGAAGAAGGGATAGAAACAACACTTTCTGTGTTACTGTCCAGCTTTGCAACAACGCCGAGTCCGTACTCTAGGGTCAAGATTCTAGCGTGACCTGGAAATCTCGGATCTAAGTACCTTCATTACGAAGTCTTACGAATTGAAACTGTTGGTTAGGTTAGGTTAGGCTGGCTGACCCACAGAGGGGTCCCACATAGACCAAGTAGTGGTCCATAGTGGTACCAAAGATTCTGCAGTTCCAGTCCTATATGTAGTTTTTTAAGAACGTTTTGGCAAATCTAAGTAAGTCGCCGCTTTTTTGCTCCGCAATTCTTTCCAAGGAAGGGAACGACGCGGATCCGAGGCAGCTAACCCGTGATCTGTGGAGAGCAGGACAGTGGCATAGCAAGTGCTCCAGGGTACCTTTGGCATTGTCTTCACTACATCTTGTGCATGTATCACTTGGTACCAAGCCAAGTTTGGCAGCGTGGGACGGTGTAAGACAATGTCCCGTGAGTACCCCAATTAATAGTTTGCAATCCTCTCTTTGGAGTGATAGTACGAACTCTGTGTTTTTGATATTATGCGCGCGAAGCACGATATTTGCTGTCCTGTGAGATGTAGATCTCTCCCACATGGACGCCGCCTCACGAATCATTGTCTCTTCAATTTCCGTCTTGAGCGTGGAGAGGGGTGGATGTTGGTTAGCTTCAGACGAATATAGAAATATGTTCACAATGGGCCATTCTGACCTCCGAGTGGAAGTGAGGTTTGTACCGCACATACTCTTCTCTACCTAACCTAACCTTTCATTTATCTACACATGTGGGTATTTATTGCAAATAGACAAAACAACAACTGACATTTGGGAAACTCACTGAGGTATTTTATTCAGCTATCATTGCGAGCTAATAATAGCAAATGTACCGAGAAAACTGCCCATTTATAACTTGCAGCTCGAACAGCAACGGTCCATGTACTCTATTAAATTACAGATCCCCTTTGAATTGTGGCAAAAAACTTGCTTACAACTAGCAGCGACCGAAAGGCACTGCCAACGCCTCAAATTCTACGCCCACTACTCGCATCTGCCGCTTTTTATTATCTCTGAAAAAGGCACACAAAAAACGAGCCGAGCCATGCACCATCGATGGTAACCACTTTTATTGGCGGCAGGTGAGAGGGACGCGGTGCGCTGACATGCACTTTGCGCCGGGCAAAGGAGCAGTTGTGCAGCACTACTTCGTACTCGACAGCAGACGAGCACTGACAGCAGCAATTGTGCAAGTGGCTCTGCGCTGTCGACCCGCCGGGCTGGGCCGGCCGATGCTGGTGCGGGCTCGATTGGATGCAGCAAGCAACATGTGTTGAAAATGAAATGACGAAACTGTAAACGCCGGATGGCCCTGAAGCCAACGACTGCCAGTCAGCTACTCTATCTTCTGGTGTTAGTGCTACCGCTTCGTCGGCTGACTGCTGAGCCGGCGCTGTGCTCTGGGTGTCTGTCCAGAAACGTGTGAAGGCGTCAGACTCTTCGTAGACTTTATGCAGGCGCTGAAGAACACTTCGAATGTGTGCGTAAGAGTGCGTTTGAGTGCGTGGGTGTGTGTGTATTTTTCTGCACAAATATGCATTCAACGGGTGGATAAACCATTGTAATGGATGTGCTGCATTTTATGTTCAATTTTCCTTAACCAACAACGACATAAAGTAAATATTTACGTCGACAAGGATTTATCTCTTGGCATTATTTTTAACGCCCTGCACAGCGACAGCGTGCACATGTCTCGAGAGATCACAACGGAACTGGCCATAAATTCTTTTGCAGCGGCAGGATGAATTTTTGTTGTTGCTACGCTTCTTTGGTGAAGTCAATGTTTCTTTTTTTTTGAGAAAAAATAACAACTAAAAATTAAATGAAAATTTTATAAATGATGTGAAAATATTTTGCACTGGAGTCAATAAATTGATAACAGCACCCGAAAAAACGCAGGGTTGCATTTACATAGGGTGACTCAGAGTGCTTAGGAAAGTTTGCTATAAGGAAATTCGCTAGAAAGTCCGCTAGTTTTCTATACCTACAAAGACTACATATCATATCCGCTGATATCTCAAAAAGTACACTTCGGATTTGGCTAACTTTTCACAAAATAATTTTTAAAAATTTATAAAATTTTTCACGATTAAAAGAAATCACACTTTTTTAGATATAATAGTGTAGACAGTTTTTTCCGGTTTTTGGATAAAAACCAGCTTGACTGGTACTACGACTGGTACGATACTCCTAACCTTACTTTAAAAATTCCCTGTTGTCTTAAGACTTCCTTGACTCATTAGATCAGTGCTGGCAATGTTTCCTTTAGGTTCTATAATTCGAAGAAAAATAAGTGCGAAATCTCCCCTCCTTTGTCACAGACTTTTCTGCTTTCGAACTATCCACCCTGTGTAACCCATTATTGCTCACTATTGTCCCGCTCTATCTAGACAAAAGTGGAAATCCCTAGACTCTCCTTTCTACGACAACTTGGACAACCTCAGATCAGTCAAGAGAGACTTTCTAGGGTTTATCCACAAAACAAATTTTCTTGTGTAGACACTGCGACCTGCAGTAAGTCAGATCACTTTTTCCTTGGGATCCTTCCAACGGATCTGTTCTGTGGCCTAAGTGTGCCTTTTGGCAAGACCTGTGCCTTCACAAGTACGAGTACTTTAACCTAACTTAACAACAAGACTGTACCTAGAGATTTGAGGTACTGAGGTCCAGTGTTCTTCGGTTCTAAAGCTCCCAGAAAATTGAGTTTTCATCATGATCTGCATAGATTCTGCCATGGTACCATCCTTTTTATGTACAAGCACGTCTTTGAGAACGTACTTTTGAACACAGTCTTCTATAGTTTGCACACACTCGACAAATCTTTTGTATTTGTGTAAAATTTTCGCCATATGGATCTCTTCAGAGGGGGAACATAGAATTTAGATTTTGCAGGTCTTAGTGTATGATACCCTTTTATAAATATACTCCGATCTATTGTCTTTGGTACTTGACACATTTTTTTCTTGAAAGTCTAAAGCTCTGTAGGTAGGATTGGGTGCCCTAAGGCGGAACCTACTTAGACCATAAAAGTCGATTGTGATATTACAACCAATCGAACTTAAGTCCGGTCACTCACTGAACCAGTTTGAACTAATTATGAAGCCTAGAAAACTGAATAGTCCTTGCGTCTAGATTTCATAGATTGTCGAAGAAGAAGTTAGTCGGGTGAGTTTTTTTTTCAAGATAATGCAACACAAAATAAGATAGAAGGTAAAATGCGTTTTCTTCCTCTTCCTTGCCCATACAGCTTCGACTGAAGCCAAATACACAGTGACCAGTTAGAGCACCAATCATGATTCTCATCTAATCTCTCTTAACTGAGAGAAGTTCTCTAGAAGGACAGAAGTTTAAGGCGCACCGTTAATCATGATTTTTTATCTGAATCGGTCCAATCTAATCAAATCCAATCATTGTTCTCATCTGAACCCTCTTTACTGAGAGAAGTTCTCTAAAAGGATGGAAATTTAAGGTTGGTAAATTTGGTCCGCGTAAATCACGGTTTTTCATCTAAATCAATCCAATCCATAGCAATCATGGTTCTCCCCTGATCAATTTTCACTGAGAGAAGTTCTCCAGAAGGACGGAAGGAAGGAAAATTTAAGGTGAGCCAAGGTTGCCTTCAGCCCATCTTAGGTTAGTTTCATGTATGGAGCTTGTATTAGTATGAAGCTTAGAATTTAGGAGTCAGACACAAAGCGTTGCCATGTCTCTATGCCATGTTCCTATGTCCCGGAACCCGGAATGTTAAAAGACTTGTTGCTGCTCAGAACAGTCAGAAGCTCTGTGACTTCTAAAAACATCCCCAATATCAGTTACGTCAAACCAAGCTTGCTTACGCACAAAATTGAAACCTCATTGTAACATCGACCAGGATACAGAGAGAAAAATCCAATATATGTATCTACCTGTATATGCAGGCCTTAAATGTTCCTTTCACTGCTCTAACAAAAATTAGTTTTTTAACTAACCAGAAGTAAATCTAACTGGACCTGTCAAACAGAGCTTTTAAGTTGTTTTCTATTCTCTCTAAACATTGACATTATTTTCTATAAAATAAGAATTATTTCAAAATAATTATATATTCATTATATAGCCAACTAAATTGCCGCAGCATTTCACTTTACTTCAACTCATTTAAACTTTAAACTAAAAAAATCGTGCAGCCACAAATGGCGCCACAAATTAACTCTACAAATTGGCTCTTCAAAAAGTTACTTGCATATAATTTTGTAATTTGCAATGCATTCAATTAAAGCAATTTATTGTAGTTGCACAAGTGCTACAAAATATTTGTTACAACCAAACATGCAGTCACGACATTCAACCATTAACATCAAACCAACACATAACAATCTCAACGAGCAGTTAGCTGATTTGATTTATTTTTAAATTTTTTTGTGGCGCAATTTTCATATTTTCCGATTTCGTTTCACATTCAACACGAATCAAGTGATTTTCCGATTGCCAGTTGACTATTTCATCGTCTCGTCACTTTACACTTCGAATGCATTCGAATGCAAAATTCTGCTTACCATTTTTGATTTCACATAGAACGTCAACAAATCGCATGAAATGTACATATTTGATAAATTCCGTAGACTGATTCTTTCTGCGCAGCTTTGTTCTCTACCGCTACGTTTCTTCTCCTTCCATCCATTTTCCAATCGTGCACACACTCGTCTTCTGCAAGTGCGGAAATGACGTATGGCTCACCTCACTCCCGACAGTTCCTTCACACAAGTAGTTTCACACAATGGCAACGCCACATTCGTCAGTCAGTTCGTTGTTTCCTTTGCTGTGCAATTGTGGATTGTCGTGGTGCCAGACGAAAAAACTAAATAAATTTTTTCTGAATTGGCATTGGAAACGATGAACTTATTTGCACAGTGATTGCGTAGCAACTCACAACCGCAGCACTGCTTCCCAGTTAGCGCTGACGCAAAGTGCGGTTACGAATAGTGGTCTTCATAGAAATCCATCAAACTCGTACAACACTTTTGTTGCATATGTAATGACACTTCTGTCTAGAAACTATGGAAATGTTGATTTCAAACCACAACTACTCGCACTCTCACTTGAATGCCATGCAAATATATTTTCTATAAATAGATGTGTACTCAGCAAACAGAATATGGATACAAAAAATTGATTAGATTATGTAAAAAGTGAGTTATGTAAAATACAAATATATATATTGATGGATGACAGAGAGATCCGATTAAGGCTATTTGCATCAATAAACAGGCATCTCTTAAACCTCTTCTGCTGTACGGTAGTCCAGTGTGAAGTTCATTGGACTTCCATGCCAGAGGTCGTGGGTTCGATTCCTATCCATTTTCCTACATCTCCTTTACCTTTGGACAAGCTCCTATCCTTCCCACTCTAGTTGTTGAAAAATAGCAGCAACAACACCACTAGCAGTGCCAGTTAGGGAAGGAGAGGAAGGGAAAGGGACTAAAGGAGAGGAAAGGGACTAAAGGAAAGGAAAGGAAGGCAAATAAATGGATAACACAGGAAAGAAAAGTAAAAACATACGTATGTCGCAGCATCTACGTCATTCAAAACAAGCTCATCAAAGACACCAACCTATGCGTTTTCCAATAACACCTCCTGTCTAGCGGCATCGAATGCACAGTGGGCACTTTAAACAACCCAGTAAGAAACTTGTAACTTTAGGTCTTTCCGTATTGGCGACGACAATCACATACAAACCAACAACGAACAATGAACCAACAATGAAGCTCCGGCGAAAAAGGTGTTCGACGCTTTAGTTGGAGGTCGACGGCGAACAGGGAGACAGTGTCTCCGTTAGAAGGGCCAAGTTGAGAACCCTGCAAAATTTTTTGGTGTGACCAATTGGAGAAGGCTCACGAAAAGTGGGAGCGTAACCCGTTAACGGGTTGTAATGGCCAGTTAAGTAAGTAAGTATACGGAGGCGTCTCTCCTAGGGGGCGACAGATGACTACTAACAATATCCTAACCAAACACCCTGGCAGAATTTCAATTGATAAACGTAACCAACACAAGGCATTTCTATTGTCAAGGCTCTATGCTCCCTAACGAAGAGTGAATAAGGAGAAAAAAGACAGTGGGCGATACAGCTACGTTAACTTCTTTATGCCTCGTCGAACTTTACAGGAATGCTGCAGACGCTTTCTAGGGTTCGAGTCTCTGACGACAGTGGTGCTGGTCAGATCTTCTTACTTTAAATAATTGCGGACCCGAGAACTTCCTGGTCAAAGGGGGGAGGCTATAGCTGGGACCTAATGGCCAGCAGTGTATATATGCCTGTGTCCAAGGACACTCTCAATAATATATTATAATAATAATGGGGTCTAGGTTCCTGTCTGATCTAAGGGACGCAACGAAATCTTAACTATCGAAAGTATTAAACTTTATCCAAAAGTTCACTTGGTTTATTGATTGAATGCGAGTTAAGAGATAATTGAATTTTCTTCTACCAATAAGAGTTTCTTCAATTGTGAGTTCTTTCACTGGATCGAGGATCTTGTCTGGTAAGAGGGACGCAGCGAAAGCTTAGCTATCGAACCTGTTAAACTTCATCAGGAAGTTCAGTTGGTTTATAGATTGAATTCCAGTTAAGAGACAGTTGAGTATTCTTCTATCAATATGAGTTTCTTCAATTGTGAGTTCCTTTACTGGGTTCAGGTTCTTCTCTGCTCTGAGCAAAGCAAGGGAAACTTAACTATAGGACCGGCTAAACATTATGAAGAAAACGAATTGGTTTATTGACTGAATCTAGAATGAGTTTAGAAGACAGTTGAATATTCTTTCAATAAAATAAAGGAACTCACAATGGGCTTTTTTCTGGCTTTCGAAACACATTGCACACATCCTTCGAAACCTAATTCAACTCAAAATTATGAATTTATTAATTAAACTTTTAGAATTTTGGTTTAGCACTGAATATACAAAAATGTTTCAAATTTTCTATTAAAATTATATTTTTTCATTCCATTTATGAAATTATTTTAGCATAATTTTATTCATTTTATTTTCTTTTTTTTTAAGTAAATTTCATTAAAATTTCAAAAATTAAAAGTTTTCCCATAACTTATTTAAAGTTTGGCGGCGAATATAAAACATTCATTTCATAATTTATTCATTTATTGTGGTTTATTATTGTACGGAAACTATTTACGCCACCAGCACATGGCAGGAGGCAGCTCGTCAGCGTCGATGGCTCTCGTTCTGGCGCCGACAAATGGTCAAGTTGCCTTCGAACAAAAGCGTTCATTAAGTGCGCGCACAACAACAAATACAACATTTCACTGATACTCACACACACACACACACATACCCATAGCAGTGTGGCAAATAAAATATAAATTAACTGGGGGCGGCATAGCCACACACACTCACACAAAAACTCGACTGCACTTGCAATTATATGCAAATTAAAAGCAGTTGCAATGCCATCGAGCGTCCGTGTGCGCTTCCGTTCGTTGATTGCGTGCTGCTATTTTAATGCACCAATGACTCGACTATGTGTGTGTGTGTGTGTGTTGGGAAGGGGTACAGCTGTGCGGCGGACTGTGCTGTGCATTTGGTTTTATTGAAATTGAATTTAACTTTTGCCGCTGTCAGCCCATTTCACTCACGTTTGTTTTCGTTTGCTGTCTGACTTTTGATACTACACAGCCCAGTGGTTGTTGTTGTTGGTATTTTTCGATGCGGCCACTGTTGCTCGCTGCCACGCAATTCATTTGTTGCACAACGCGCTAAGAGTTTCGTACGTGGCACACTGATAAAATAAAATAACAAATGGCATTTTCGAGCCTCACGTACACAACAATTCGATTGTTCAAAGTTTGCGCTGTGTTTGTTTGCGTGCGTGTGTGTGTGTGTCGATATGAATGGGAATGTATTATTTCAAATTGCATTGGATTGTTTAAGGAAATGGAATTTAGGTCATTTCCGTTGAAGCATATTGCGAGGAAATTTCACATAAATATTTGACGAATTCTTCTCAACAGCGTTGCATAGGTTAGGGCGTTGTACGGACATGGAGGAAAATGCCAGGAAAACAAAGTTAACAAACATATTAAGAGGAAACTTTAAACAAAACATTACTTATATGTATGCGTGTATTTCTGAATGTTTGGCTGGCTGGCTGGCTGTCTGTCTATCCGTTCGTTTGCTGTCTGTCCTTGGGTGCGTCTGTTCTTTTTGTTTATCAGTTAGTTTGTAGGTCTGTATGGATGAATGTCTGCCTTTCTGTCTGTCCGCCTGTTTTCCTATCTGTCTTTCTATCTTTCTGTCTTTCCGCCTGTTTTTCTATTCGTATTTTTATCTTTCCCTCAGACTTCCTATCTTTCTGCCTGTTTCGCTATCTGACTTTTTATCTTTCTGTCCGTCTGCCAGATTTGCTATCGTTCTATCTGTCTTTCTATTTTTCTGTCTATCCATCAATCTATATTTCTATTTGTTTGCCTGTTTTCTTAATTTTTTTCATCTGTTTTTCTGTCTATCTGCCCGTTTTGTATCTTTTACCCGCCTTTATATTTTCTTGGCAACCTTTCTATCTGTTTATCTTTCTTTCTGTCTATCTGCCCATTTTTCCATCTCTCCATCGGCCTTTCTAGTTTCCTGCCCGTCTGCTTTTATTTGTACTGCTCTGTCCATTTGTTTGTCTTTCTATCGGTACTTCTCTGTGTTTCTGCCAGCTAGCTTGTCTGTTTTTCCGTCCGTATGTCTGTCTATCCAACTAAGGACTGTATCGAAAATTATAAATACACTTTAAAAGTCATATAAAGTGGGCTATGCAATACTGGCTGCTTAGCAATATCATTTTTTAGATGCCAGAGGATCAAATTGACATTTTCGAGAAAAATTTTGTGTAGTTTATCGACGCGCTTAAAAATGAGAGGACTTTCCGCAAAACTTCGGCAAGAAATTTTGTCTAAATGGGCATCAACCAAGGGAATGTCGTATAGAAAACTAGCAAAAGACGCTAATGTTAGCCTGTTCGCTGTGCAAAACACAATTCGCCTGTATACTACACATTGCACACTTGAAGATTTGCCAGGACGAGGTCGTAAAAAGAGTGCGTCCCAACCATCGCTAGATACTAAGATATGTGCCTTATTTAAAAGAAATAAGGAGTTATCCGTAGGCGATTGCGCAAAAAAAGCCGGATCGAGTGCAGCAATGGTCCAATGTGCCAAGAAGAGAAACCAGTTGGGAAAATATAGAAAGCAAAAGCAGCCAAAACGAAGCACTCAGCAAGGCGCGCAGATGAAAACCAGATCCCGAAAATTGTACGACTATATTTGTAGGCAAACATTTGATTGCATCATACTGGACGACGAAACATACGTCAAATTGGACTACCAAACACTGCCAGGACCCCAATTCTACACAGTTCCGAGAGGCAGTGAAGTTTCAAAAGCTGAAAAATCAATTTTTTGCGAACAATTTGGCAAAAAGATTCTTGTTTGGCAAGCAATATGCAAGTGTAGAAAAATGTGGACTCCATTCTTCACGGACAAGCCCCTGAACGCTGAAATGTACCTTAATGAGTGCCTCAAGAAGAGATTGCTGCCGTTGGTGAAAAAACACACTGGCAAGACTTTGTTTTGGGCCGACTTAGCTTCTTGCCACTATGCTAAGCCAGTACTCACGTGGTATGAGGAGAAGAACATAAATTTCGTTAAGAAAAACATGAATCCTCCAAATTGTCCAGAGATACGCCCCATCGAGAAATTCTGGGCGTTGATGAAGAGGGACCTTAAAAAAAGACCTAAACCGGCTAACTCTGTTCAAAAATTTAAAAGAGATTGGAATAGTGTTGCCAAAAAATTAGGTTCTGGCTGTGTCCAGAATTTAATGAAGGACCTCCACAAAAAGATTTAAAATGTGGGTAAGCCTCCCACTAAATAATTTTTTTTTTGCTGTTTACAAGAAAATACAATATGAAATGTCATTTATAAAAAAAAAATAAAGTCTAACTTTTGCTATGCACTAGTATGAAACATGTTTTGGTGTATTTATAATTTTCGATACAGTCCTTATCCGCCTGTCTCTCTGTCTTTCTATTTCTCTATCTTTCATTATAATTTCTTGTTCGTATAAAAAACTCTAAGCAAAAAAAAAACTGTTGTCAAAGCAATTCTCTGATTGGTTGAATGTAATTTTTTTTATCTATCTGACTTCTGTCAGTTAGGCGGACACACTGTTCCTTTGAAACTACAAAACGATTCAACGAAAATCGATCGATAAAAACTTTGGCCTCACCATACGAAGTCCTCGTTCTCGGATTCTCGAATAGTGACATCACAAGTAGGATATCGTTTCTACTTCCTCTTCAATTAGGCAGAACTTGCAGATACCATAGAAAGGTTTTATACAACGAGCACGCACCCTTTGAAATTATAACTCCGATGAAAAGTATAGCAACTAATGAGGAAAATTATTTCCTATAAGTATGCTAAGTTTTTTCCTATAAATATTTTCCTATTGTATCACATTCCACTGCCAATGAATTAGCCGGGCATTCTAATGTTAAAAGATTGCTCTCAATATTTTCCATTATTTTTCTTCTAGAAACAGAACTAGAAACGTTCAAAATTTTTTATAAAATTTTAAATGCAAACATTAACTTCATACCCTAAATTTATCATAATTCTGTCTTTTACTTTAGAATTTTTGTACAGCCCGAGTTGAAACTACAAAAAAGCAAAATAATGTTGCTACTTTGCGCCGCAACTCTTTTTCTTTTTTATTTGCCTTCAAGTGTAAATAAAATACAAATCCCATTCAATTTACTTGTGTGCGAAAGCAGACAAAAGTGAGAAAACTTAAATCAACTACCGCCCACACTGTGAGTGCGCAAGTTTCAAGAGTTCAGACAGCCCAGCCATCAACATCAGACCTCACTTCCAGCTCATTGCTAACCGACAATGCGTGGCTTCGTCTCCTCCTGTCGGCTATGCTTGCATTCAAAGGCAAAAACCAACAAGTGTGCTTCAGAAGTTTTGGATATTTTTCTTATTTCAGCGTTTGTCTGTAGTGAGAAAATTCGACATTTTCCAACTTGCACAAAAGTTGACAGAGCATCAAAAATGAGATAAAGAAAATAGTGGTGAAAGTTATACACATTACATTCAAACAAAATTGTGTATAACTTACAAATTGTTGCGCATTACATTTGTATTGAAGCGAAAAAGAAATGCTGATCAAAAACAACGATTAAATATGTAATTGAATATAAAATGAAACAAAAAAGATATTATTATTAGATCATGTCTTCTTCAGGTTTTTAACACGAACTATATGCCTAAAAGTATGCCATGAAAATATGAAGCACTCAGCTACAAAACTCAAAGTTAAACTGTAAGCAGTAAAACTAGAAAACTGGTGCATACTTTTAGGCTGTATTTTTAGTTATATTTTACTTAAACAAATAAGTGAATAAATGGACTGATTTTTAATGAATGAGTTGACCCTAATGCCAGTTCCATATTTGCATGTTGGCTACATTTAGTTGTTTCAGTGCCCGCAAATTTACCATCTAATTAGACTGATATTATATTTGCACAGGTACCAATGCACACAATTTTCCCTAATATCCACATCCATACAATTTAATTAAGTTGACGTCATTAACCCGTTAATGCATTGCTTTCCGGCAAAATTCAATAAATCATCAAACACACACACCCACAAAAGCTATTATCGTGTGTCACAGTCATAATGGTAAATGGTTTGTATTATACAAATTAATGTACAATAAAAAAAATTATTAAAATAAAATGTTAATGAAAATTCATGGCTTTTCTTTTGTGATGTTTCATTGTTTAAAATTGTGCCAACTATTATTGCCCCAACTGTAAACCGACGCAGGTGTTGCGAATTACAAAATAATTTTTTTATTACATTAATGATATAAATTGATTACATAAAGAACAACAACAGTAATAATAATAATAATGACAATAGCTGTCATCACAATGCTGTCAAGTGTGAAATTAATGAGCTCATACATATTTTAGCATCAACAAAAAGTCATAATTAAGTACATCAACCACAACAATATATCCATTATTGACTATGCAAAAAAAAACAGAAAATAGAACAAAATATTAAAAAAATAAAAAAAATATTATACATAAAAATATACAATAATTAAAGAAAAAAATATTTTAAAAAAATATTTTAAAACAATATTTTAATATAAATAAATTTTTCAAAATGAAACAAATTTTAAATAAATTTTTTGAAGTTATTTTAAATTTTTTTAAAATATTTTTAAACATATTGTAACAGTTTATATTTTTTAAAAATATTTTTTAAAATATTTTTTAAATATTTAAAAAAAAAGTAAAAATATATAAAAAAATATTTTAAAAAATATTAAAACAAACATTTTCTTTTGGTAAAAATAATGAAAATTTATAAAATACTGCCCCATATTCCATTTTTATAATTACTCAGAAAACAAAACGAACGGCTATTAGAAAAAATTTATAAATAAAATGTCATGCAATTTTGACAGCAATGGTTTGAAGGGCTGCACTTGTCACATAAACTGACTTGTTTTTAGTCCTGGTTTTCAAACCAAACTCGTACAGCGACTTGAACAATTTGATGCACATAAGTATTTTCAAGACAATCATCATCGATTTTGACAAATTTTCATATTTAGTAAGCTGGTGAAATTCACAGCCAGAAAGAGCATGTTTGAAGTAATTCGAACTCAAAGTTCAGAAGCTGTAATCAGTTGAACGATTTGGTGCACTAGCCATTTCTGAAACCTATACTTCAACTTCGATTTTCTCGGGTTCAAAGTGAGAGTTTGAGGACTTGTAGCCCATATTCAGTAAACTCACTACCTAATAGGACATAATTTAGGTCTCTAGGACTCCTAGTTCAGAAGGAAGAGCCAGTTGAACAATTTGGTATACCAGCCATTTCTGAAAACTATACTTCAACCTCAATATTTTTGGTATTCCAGTGAGATTTTGGGGATTTTAATCCCATATTTAGTAAACTCGTGAGATTAACTACAAAATAGGACGTCTTTTGGCCCTCTAGGACTCTGAACTTAGAAACTAAAGCTAATTGAACGATTTGGAAAAAATATATCTTTCTTGGAAACCATCCACCAACTTAGATTTTCTCGCGTTCCTGGTGAGATTTTAAAGACCTTGACAACATATATTAAGTAAACTCGTGAGATTCACTACAGGATAGGAAATATCAGGTGTACAACTTTGCTTCCGCCGTTTTCCGATAGGTGGCTGTACCGGCTGAGGCTGGTTGAAATACATAGATGGTAATGCCTTTAAAGTGAGTGTGGACAGTGCCTAACGAATTGTCATCGCCGTTTCAGTGACAGTTGTTCTTGTTTTCGTATTATTCACGCTCGAAAATGTCCGTTTATGTGCCCAATTCCCGCCATTTGCGGGAAGTTTTACTTTTCTGTTACAATTCGCAAAAAAATGCAGCTGAAGCGCATCGAATGCTCTCAGAAACTTACGGTGATGCTGCTCTGAGTGAAAGAACGTGTCGGGAGTGCTTCTTCGTCGACGGCAAAACCGAATATTCGCGGCGCCAAGGTTATGATTTGTATTTGGTGGGATCAGCTCGGTGTGATTTACTACGAGCTCTTAAAACCGGGTGAAACCATCACAGGAGATCGCTACCGAACGCAACTGATGCGCCTTAGTCGCGCGCTAAAAGAAAAGCGGCCACAATATCAAGAGCGACATGACAAAGTCATCCTCCAACACGACAATGCTCGGCCTCACGTCGCAAAAGTGGTCAAAAAGTACCTGGAAACGCTGAAATGGGAAGTCTTGCCCCACCCGCCGTATTCCCCAGATGTCGCCCCTTCTGACTTCCACCTATTCCGTTCGATGGCACACGGCCTGGCAGATCAACATTTTCAATCCTTCGAAGAATTGGAAAAATGGATTGCTTCATGGATAGCGTCAAAAGAGGACTCCTTTTTTCGAGCCGGGATCCGAAAATTGCCGGAAAGATGGGAGAAAGTTGTCGCTAGCGATGGACAATACTTTGAATAATACATCTGTAAGCACTTTTTCGCAATAAAGCTTTTAATTTTGGAAAAAAACGGCGGAAGCAAAGTTGTACACCTGATATTTCAGTCCCCTAAAGCTCCTAGTCCTGAAGTGAGAGCCAGTTTAACAGTTTTTGGAAACCATGCCATATTTAAAACCATACATCAACTTCATTTTCTCGAGTTTTCAATAGGATTTTGGAAAGTTTGAGTTCACATTAAATAAACTTGTGAGATTCACTAGAAGATGAGATGTACTTTTAGATCTTTCGACTATTTTTAGATCCCCAATTCCACTTTATTTGGAAACAGCAGCCAGTTGAACGAATTCCAAAGATATACAATTTTTAGAAAACATCTATTAACTTTGATTTTCCAGAAATTTCAAATGGAATTTGGGGGCATTGAGTCTATTTTAGTAGATCCCGTGTCATTTTCTTCAAGAGAGGAACAATTTGAGGCTATTATTTTGAGAAATGTCACCATATGAACGATTTGAAAATATGTGATTTTCAGAAACAAATGTTTCATTTTGATTTAATTGGATTTTCAAGTAGAGTTCGGGGATATTTGGCCTTGTTTTAAGTGAACTCGTGTCATTTGCTTCAAGACTAGAACTATTTGATGCCATTACTTTCAGAATTATAGCCATTTGAACGAAAACCATTTTCCAACTTTGATTTCCTCGGATTTTCGAATGGAATTCGGGGACATTTAGTCAATTTTATGAGAGTTCGTGCGATTTACTTCAAGTTAAAAATTATTTTATGTAATTAATTTAATAACTATAACCATTTAAATGATTTGAAAAGAAAGCAACTTTTGTTGTTTATTCCCCATTTACAATTTTCTCCAGCTTCCAATATGACTTTTAGAGCTTTGAACTCATTTACAGAAAGCTTGCAAGATTACAGAGAGTTAAGTTAGTTATTTTTTAAGTCTAAGTTATGAAGTTTTGTAAATCGTAATTATTAAAATTTGCTTCAAAAATAAAATTTTCAAATTAACTTCCATTTCAAATTGTTTAGAGATTTTTGAATGGTTTCAACATGAAATGCAGTTCAATGTTTTCAAAGTTTTTCAGTTACAACAACAGTCACATGCAGACTTGAGCTGAAATGCAAAACGCATTCAGAGTTGAAATCCGCTCAAACTTTGTGCCACTGCCACACACCGACCACAACGTAAATAGCGCAGCTTTTGCTGCTTTTAAAATCTCGACTGCGTGGCAATAATAAAATCCGTATGAAACTTTACTAAATGCTTTACACGCTCACTTAAGGCCGCAGCCAAAGTTGACGACTTCAACACGCCACAGACGAAACAGACGTAACAGGCAGGGACCGCATTGCAAATGGACGAAAAATGGAAAACATGGCGCACATGGAGTGGGCCACTGTGTGTGTGTATGTGTGTGTGTGTTTGAAGAATATTGGAAATACATGTGTAGCATGGCTGGAGGAGCTTAAGTAAACAAACTTGCAACAATATTGATGGCTTCAGCAATTGGGGTAGAAGGGGGACGCAATAAGTTGTTGGGGGAGAGATGAAAATGTTGCATTTGTTTGTGTAAATTGCGAGTTTAAGCCTTAAAGTCCTTTTGGGATTAGTTGACGCACATAGAAAACTACATAAAGCAGCAATTTGTGCGAGCCAAAGTTTCACTTAACCCTGACGGTGGAGGAAGGCAAATTGTTGACAAAAGTTTTGGCCAAATAATAAAGCTGCATAAAATGGCAAATTAATAATAGTTTGTGGCGACTCTGCAGTCAAATTGCATATTGTAAATAGTCTCCAACTGTAAACAGTCATAAACGAGTTTCAAAATTAAGCGAAAATAAGAACGGCAGAGAATGAGGCAAATTGCCGCACTGCAACCAAATGCTGGTCGAGTCAACGAAAGCGCACCCGGGTGACCCACAACGCAACAGACAACAGTCAGCACAGTCAGCAATAGTTGTCAATATTTGACAACACTTGACTGTGCAAATAGAAATGCCATAAACTACTCGATGCGAATGACGCACAAAACAAAGACAACAAAATTGTCACCAAAATCAACAGCTCAACTTTTTCCCCAGTAGACCTAAAGCAGACACAAAACGCTTACAGTGGGACGACGATATCGATGAAAAAATATCGATATTTTAAATGTAGAAATTCATTATTTTTCCAATAGATAAGTTTAGTAATCTATAACTTGCATTGTATGAAGATGAATGAGTAAAATCGGGTTACGTTAGATGACGTTAGAAAGTCAAGACTTCGTACTAAAGGAACTTTTCAGACAATTTTTTGATTGCTTGACTCAGTTTCGTTTGAGCGCGTGTCAAACATGGACACCACCAAAGAGAATATACATAAAATTTTATATTTTTTATATTTATATTCTATTTTTTTATATTTTTTAATTTTTTTATATTTTTTTATTATTTTTATTTTTTTATTTTTTATATAAATATTTTATTTTTTCTTCGATTAGGACGAAGTCAGGCGGCTGAAAAGGTGAATAGCGTTTATGATGTCAAATTTTGTATAATTTTGATGTCAAAGAAGCAAAGATTGTCAACAATTTGTATAAAATCATGGAAATCGTCTGGTCAAATCGTTATGTTGCGATTGTCCAGAAGTTAAATATTAAATCGAAATTAAATAAATAAGAATCGAAACAAAAAGAAGCTTGATGTATCAATGCCACACGAGTTAAAGCAAAGAAGCTTATGGATCGAATTTGCTAAACAAAATCGACCCAATTTTAAAGCGAAAGTGACTGATGATGACTTATGACGTCAAGCGAAAACGATCACCAAACCAGGATTGATGGTCAGGAAGGTTTTACTGTGTGTTTGATGGGATTGACAAGAAATCATCCACTATGCACTGTTCCAATACACCCAAAATTCTTAATTCGGACCTGCACTGAAAATAGTTTTGAAAAATGAAACTGCCAAAATAAAGACCAGCGAGCCAGGATTGATGGTCACTTGTCAGGTTTTACTGAGTGTTTGATGGGATTGACAAGGAATCAAACTCTTAATTCGGACCTGCACTGGAAACAATTGGTCTGTCTGAAGAAATAAATCGCCAAAAAAAAGGTTAGCAAGTCAGAATTGCTGATCCGGAAGGTTTTACTGTGTGTTTGATGAGATTGACAAGGAATCATCCACTATGAGTTGCTCCTCTACAGCCAAACCCTTAATTCGTACTTGCACTGTAAAAAAATGGATAGTCTGAAGAAATAAATCGCCAAAAAAGACCAGGTTTGGTCAGCAGAAGAGAAATTGTGACTCGCCAAAAGCTTCAGGAACTGGGTTGAGAGGTTCTTATGCATTTATCTTATAGCCCGAACCTGGCACCAAGTGATTACCAGCTGTGCCTGTCTGTGACGAATGATTTTGCTGGTAAAAAATTTTACTCAAGAGAACCAAATTGTGAAAATTTACTGTCCTAGTTTTTTGCCCGAAAGAGTCAATGACGCACACAGGATTTAATTTTGATTTTAGTTTTTTAAGTAACGTGTACACAATTATCTGTATCAAAGACTAGATCAATCGATAAGATCTAATATCGATATTGTTTTTTTGTTCACCCACACAACAAACGAGCCAAGTTTACAGAGAGAAAAGTTGAAAGCACACAAAGTGTGGTTGGACGCCAATTAAATGCAAAATGAAAACTCATCAGTCAGGCGGCAGACTGAGAGAAAAGGGAAACCAAGTGAACCCAAAGGCGGGAAAATCAGTTTTTAATTACGTAAATAACTCGCACAAGTAATAAAATGTATAAAAGCAAAACAAACAACAACAACACGCACAAAAAGGGTAATGACGAAAATGAATGACTCTACACGAAGGCGAGTGCGATAACAAATGACTTTGGCTTCGGCCAACTTTAGAGTGCAGCTGCCGGCACAGAAGGGAGCAAACAAACTTCAATTACTTAAGTTTAAGTAAAATTAATTGCAAAAATGACAAAATTTTGACACCATACAATATTCTTGCACTTTGTCTTCACTTGCCGCTGCCAACGGGTGCAGTGTGCACAATGAGACGAGTGCAACAGAAACATCTCTTCATCAACACGAAGTGTGCAGTTGAAACTTTTGACGCTTTTAAAATGGCATAATTTGAGGCGCCACTCTACATTTTTGTCAGCTGTCATTTCCGTTCGCCTGCCAATTAATTGCTGCTGTGGACTTTGACAGTTACCCTTAGTGCAGCGTATTCTGTTACTTTCGCTTTGGCGCTCATTAGCATTAATGTTGCCTAATCTTAGGCGCACCACCCATGCAGCAAACTCTTCATGGAGTTGCTATGATTTTTTCAGACGCTTTCAAGTTGTTGTTATACTCTGTCGTTTCGTTAAAATTTCATTTACATTTTGTTGGCTTACATTAACTTGTTGCATAATATTCACTTCCACTTTCTTTCGTTTCACTTCTATTGTCTTGTGAACCCACCCTTCGGAAGCAGTTGGCTTTCTTCTTTAGAATTTCCATTGAGCTTGTTCAACTTTATTAGCGGCTTTTTTCAATTGCTTTAAGTGTTTATAGGCATAGAAACACACCTACAAACACACATAACGACACACATGAATGTTGTAGGTTTTCTCTACCTGCATGGGTTGTGTGCTTATAAGTCATGGCACGGCACTCGAGTTAATTGTGAGGAAGAAATTCATTTTAAACTTTTGAGTTACATACCGTAAATTACATACAGCGTGTTTGTACATATGTACGTGAGTTCAATATATCAAAATATTTGATGATGTGAAGTAAGATATCCATGATCCATACCTTTAAATAAAAAGAGAAGAAGAATATTTAATGAAATTATTATAATATATATTTATAGTAGATAATATATAGTAAGGTGGGTCGCGAAAAAAAATTGGTGTTGTCACCACCTAAAAATAAAATTCAGAGTGTTTAATGACTATTTGGAAAATATTGCGATTCTGAGATAAGCCAATTGTGAGCGGTTTTGCTTCAAAAATAAATATTAAAACTTCCAGAACTCAATAAATTAACAAAACAAATTTTTACAAAATATGTGCAATCCAAGAACTCCTGAAGGTTTATCTAACCAAAAAAAATTATTCGAAAATGTCCAACAACAAAAAAGTTACACCCAAAAAACATGATAATTAGAGGTATTTTTGAAGCAAAACCGCTCACAATTGGCTTACCTCAGAATCGCAATATTTTCCAAATAGTCATTAAACACTCTGAATTTTATTTTTAGGTGGTGACTGAAACGTGATTTTTTTTTTGTATGGAGTGCGACCCATCTTAATATATAGTAAAGTACAGTACTAAAAGTTGAATCAGAAGGAGTTGAAACGTTGAAACAGGATTTCCAATCTTTTCATACCCACAAAACTCGTGCCTGATCATTCAGAGGTCTACTGTAGTTATCCCCATTCCCCACATCCAAAAACTACGATATCCGTACCCCCTCCAGGCTGGAAAGGAAAAGGAGGAACATCCTAAATAACCTGGGCACCACAATCTACACTGATGGCTCCAAGTTGGAATGCGGAGTAGGAGCGGGAAATTTCCCGTAGCTATGTGTGTCTTCCCGGCTTCCAAATACAACAAGCTTTTTCCAGGCGACATTGCTTGCTATTAGGGAAGCGTGCAGCATGGCATTGGCAGACACATCCAAAAAAAACATCCCACGTTACCATACTTCCCGACAACCTATCCATGATTAAGACCCTGGACTCGTCGATTTTATCATCAAAACTAGTTCGGGAATGCAGGAAGGTCCTTACAGAGCTGGCCCATCAATTCAAAGTTGCCCCGCTATGGGTGTCAGGGCACAATTACGTTGACGCGAAAGAACGAGCCGATGAACTAGCTTGAAGAGGCTCCGCTCTTGATGAGTGTGAGGCGCTGACGGTTCTCGCCTCACTGGACTCTATCAAAAACGAGATCTCCAAGGTTAGATCAGGAGATAGGGTTTTAAGTGAAATGGTTATGGACTCTTGCCTTGAACTCATAAAGATCATAAGTGCTGGGGAAAATATCTGCAGGAAGACTATTCCACAATCGCGCTGTACGGGCCAGAAACGAACTTTTCAACGTGGAATGCATGGGCGCCAGTGTTCAAATGGGTTGCCCGGGGGAATACCCGGAGTAATGGCAGCAAGCTGCTCATCTCCACTGAGCAATTACCGAAAAAGTATCGGTAAAATAACACCGACATCTAAGAATCCGCTAATCTAACCTAAGAACTCTTTCGGTTTCGCTTCTCAAGTAGCAACTTTAAAATTGTTAGGTAATCTAGGAAGTTGGCAAAGTTCATTGGACGGCTGACTACCCAGCTGGATGGACTACTTAAGAAGGAATCTAATTACTCCAAAGAAGGAGGGTTTGTAAAGAGATTTTAGGTTCGCAGCCAGACTGCTTTGGAGAGATCTATTCTAAGGAGTGGAGGCATCAGGGAAAAGACGAGTTTATTTAAACAAGAAACCCCCTTTTGCACCTTTGTCTTGTATTAACATGACCACATCAGAATACACATCAGAATATCAGAATGTCACAAGAAAAATTATGCCACATAATTCATATGTACGCTGGAGATACTCCCGAACACTGTTCTGGTTTATAACTTTAGGATAAAATATTTCGGTCTACCTTAAAAATTGTTGGGATGCATTGCCTCAATCGGATAGAAAAGTTTATGCTAAAGACGAATCCGGATTCTTGGGGCCAGGTTCTTCAATGGACTCGCAAAAATAACTGATTACTGACCTACACAATTTCCTTGCAAATACCAAATGGTTCCTAAAATATTCCGTCTGGGTTTACTTTAATAAATAAAGGGAGTCACAGTGGACCCAACAGGGTCTCCAAGTGGAAGTGCATGCCACAGACACTCCTCCTACAACCTAACCTTATGCCAACAAGAAATGACGGATTGAAAGTATTTCATTTACTCTGAAAGATATGTTATTTCCTGCTAATAAAGTATAAGTCGAAAGAAAGGCTTTTTCATGAATAAGTGTTAGTTGAATTGCGATTCGAATACACGACTCTCTATCTTGTGATACAAAACCCTTACATTGATACACGGCGACTGCTTACTTAGTAGAAGCAAAGACAATAAAGATACACTTCATATTCTTTGGTAGAAGGTACATACAATTTTTAACCGATATGTCTTAGAACTGCCTTAGAATGGACAGAGCTCTACCGATTATACTGGCGATGAATGCCTGCAGCTCTGAGAATAGGGACCGTGGCTGGAACGCTCTGGGTTAAAGATCTCAGGTGTTTTTGGGAACGCAGATTATAAAGTTTTGTGTAATTTTTTTTATACTTGATAGAAGAAGGACCTTAGGGGCAGGTGTTCATGCATCCTGGACCACAGGACTCGAAATGTATCTCTATGACTTATGAGTACGGCGTTTAACTATGCATTAGAAGCCTTATACTAAATTGTTCAAAAGATTTGTGTGATAAAGTTGAGTATTTTTAAGAAGATTATCGATATTCCTAAGTAATATAGACCCTAAGAAATAAGGACGTATCGAGGCAGTTACGAAAGTTCAAGTCTTATAGAGCCTCGAGGAAACACCTGTATTAGTGACCTTGATGAGTTCAAATCAAGTGCCCGTAAACTCCTCCTTTCAAACACCGCATAACCTTGTCTTTGTGTTCTTAAAGACAATAACTAGTTTCAACAACGAATCACATGTTTTCCATGTAGACATAGTGTCTCGGTGCATGAAGTATTACGGAAAGATCATTGTTTTCTTCCGTGCGTCTCGGTAATCTTCCTGTGGAATCTTGTCCCAGTTCTTATGTCTTGTGATCTTAAGAGAGTTCAAGTCGTGTGTTAACGAATTCTTCCAAAACTCTATGTTCTTGCTATGCTTATCATTCATTCCATTCGGAACCAACACAAAGATTCCTGATAATAGGGACTCACATGCGCTGGGCCGAAACAAATACATAGTTCAGTGATGACCATTCTGCTGCTCGCAAGTACCACATAGATCAACAAGTAATTAGATCCATTGTGATACCACAAAAACAGGGAAGAGATTTACCTTCCATTGAGTCTCTAAAGAGCACTAATGAAGCCATTTCGATTAACCTTATTGAGTTCTTATTTCAAAGCTCATGAAAGGTCACGAGTAGGTCGTAATTCGACTTTTAGTTTTCTGTTTACACACCCTGTAAGCTATTTGCGTCCACGCCACGGCCGCAGCGACGATGTAGCGGGGTGGCAACGCTACAGGCGCAAAGCCAAGATGAAAATAATTAAGCACATTCCACTTGAGCCGGCACTGTCGTAGCGGTTAATTGTGGCAGACGCACACAGCAATGGCGACAACAAGCGTTGCGTTGATTGGCGACAAATCGAGCTCCTACGCGGCTTGATTGGGGTTGAAGTGAAAATTCGACAATAACAACATTGCAGTGAACATTTAGAGCACAAGAACAACGTCGTCAATGTTGCATAAAAAAACACTTTAAATAAAGACTTCAAAAGGGGCGCAGCACTCACACGTGTTGTGAAAACTCAAATCAAGTTTTCACCACTTCTGCACGCAGCGAACTTTCGCTCTTTTGGGAGCAGGCGGAGAACACGTCAGGAAAGACTGTTGTCAAAGTCAATTGGCTGCTCGCGAGCTGACAGCGACACGTACCTTGTCCTCGCTCTCGTCCTCCGCACAATCGGCTGACGTTTTTGGAGCATTTTTCGCGGCTATTTGTTTATCCTTTTTGGCCGCACTTGTCGACGGCTGCTCGTCCAACCGTTCAGTCTTTTCCACCAGCCGCTCCTGGTCGTCGTCCTTTTCGAGGTTGCGCAGCGATATTTTGCCGATCGACTTTTTCAACAGATGCGTTATGGGCATCGTTTTAACGCTGGGAGCGGACATTGTGGCTTTGATTCGGTTTTACTTTATTTTTTTGCAATTATTAATTTAGTAACTGTAGAATTTCATATTTCAGATGTTTGGTTTTTGCGACGTTTGTACTTGTTGCGCGGCGCGTACAAAGCGCCAAATACACGAAAATGCAATTTTTGTTGTTTTTTTTGTGTGACAAATTCGATTTGAAATATCGACGTCCGTTTACGATGAATTTGATTTTTGGTTTGATTGAATTTTTTTAAATCAAAATAAATGGAAATGTTTTTCTAATGTACAAATTTCTGAGGTGATACTGAATAGGAAGTGGAACGCTTTAGGGTGCGGGGGGCAGAAAGGCAACACTGGCAACAGAGGGAGGGGGATTTGTGCGCGCTATGGATTTTCGAGCACCTGAAGGAGAGAACAAGAGCTAGGAGAAAAGCTTTCAAAGAGAAGGTTCCATGCTTCTCCAGCTCTCAACGGGCACTTATTTATTCTCCATGGTCCTGCGAAGTGGTAAAGTAGTTGGGACCACAGAAAGCAGAACCATACCTTAAGACTTAAACCGACTCCGTATCCTAGGGGCAAGATTTCTGGCGAACCTGAAATCTCGGATCTGCTCTCCTTTATTAAGAGGTCGAACTGATTTGTCCCGGATTGGGATTGATTAGTTAGCTCCAAAACGATTAAAGGACTTTGGCCACTTTGGCCTCCGAGTGGAAGAGCGGTCCGTGCGGCAGGCACCCTTCAATACCTAACATACCCTGACCTATAATTTTACCATATTTAAGTGCCCATAGATTCTTTCTTCGAAACCGTGTTTTCTAACTTTTATGTTCTTTCAGAACCTATGCAACTCAAGTTTTCTCTTCCTATGAAATATCAAAGTCTAGTACAATGTAAGGATTCGTGAAATGGCCCTTCAAAGAGGCCACGAAAATGGGCTTTAAAGCTGCATTTATAGGCCCCAAACCTGCCCTTCCATGCGCTTTTGCTGCCATCAAAATCACTTTTAATAAATGGGTTCAGTTTTAAATCACGAGCGAACATGCGGGCTAAGATACGCTACAACTGGGCGTAACCTTTGACACCCATCATTTCAGACCAACACTCACGGCTTCTTCTATCTTTATGCAAGAATGATTTCAGGCAGTTGGGTTCGTATGGCCAAAGGGTCCCGTGAGGAGCAGAAACCATGTGTAACGAGGCTTCTCGCTTATCTCGACTCCTCAGCCGGAATGGTCCCTGAAGCTGCATTTATCGGCCTTGAAGTGGTCCAGCTACGCCCGTTTGCTGACACCAACGTCACAAATGGGTTCAATTTCAAACTATAAGCGAGCATAGCAGACTGAAACAGAGTACAGATGAGCGAAACCTTTGCTACCCGTCATTTCAGACCAACGCTCACAGCTCTTTCATTTCCATGCATGAGGGATTTCAGTACAGAGTAGAGTAGAGAGTATAAGAAAATGGCGGATCATTTGCTAATGCCTTCCGGATCACGCCGGAGTCAAGTTTGAGAGTCTACGTCCACATCTTTGAGTTTCATGGAGATATTGAAAGTTTTTCTACCGGGCTTCGTGTTCTTTTTTGAAAACTTGAACGCAGCTCATAAGGTCGACATCATCTCTGATCAGGAGACCCACTAATTTGTGTACTTGAGTCTGTCATCTTAAGAAGTCTATCGAGGATAATGCGCTGTATCCTGGCAGTAGGGACTACGGTGAAGTGGCGGACAACCTTCTTAATGGCTTCCCGAATACGTCCGAGTCAAGTTTGAGAGTCTACGTCCGCATCTTTGAGTTTCATTTAGATATTGAAGGTTTTTCTGCTGGGGTTCGCGTTCAGAAAACATATTCCTGTAATCAGAAAACCTACTAACTTGTGACAACTTAAGTAAGTGGTCTATTGACGGCAGGTTAGTCAGTTGAGCGCCGCTAATGAATTTGTTTGGAGAGTCCCCGCTAAGCACAGGAATGTGGACCTTCTTAGGAGATTTGCGATATGTAATGTTTTGCAGACGAAATGTCGTAAGGCAGTGTGGATACTGCAAAGACTGCCTTCCATTATCGTGTACCAGGATTGCATTAGAGTGGAGTCCAAGCCCTTTGCCGTGCCTCCTTAGTTGGTGCATGGAGAAAGCCAGTCTGAGGGTGCAGAGTTCGTATGCCGGCTGAGCCAACACCAGTTATAGAAAATGTCCTGCGAAATGTTCTTTCCGCTAGTATCCTTAAAGCAGCTAAAGACTATTAATTTGATCATTATTATCATTTTTGTTCCGGAAATCTGTTTTACTGCATCTAGGCTGCAACTCATGCCACGCTCTACCCACATGTAATCACACTTGAGTGTTCCAATCGTAAAGCATATAGCATATAGATTAAACCACATGCAATGCACTCATGAGAATTACTGCAATTTTAATTAGCTGCATAATTAAATTCATATTTTAATAATGCACATTATGTGCGTTGTGGCGTTGTGTTCATATCATAAAATGCAATAAACTACGCGCGCGCGTAAATTTACACAATACGCTGCGTTTTATGAGTCTTTTGTGACATTATGAGAAAAAACAAAAGTGTTGAGTGTACACAAACACACATGAACAAAACATTTACGTGTAGTATTACATATATAAATGCACACTTCCGATTACATATTTACAACGGAAAAATGTCTATGTACAACAACTGCAATAATGACATTTCAACAATTCTTACATATGTCTGTCCATAGGCCATTCAGTCTGTCCCGTCGTATATTCATGTTTTTGTCTCGACTGTCATACATGTTTGTGTATACATAAAGTTGTTATTGTTGTTGCCGTTGTTACAGCGTAATTACGTTATTTATTACAACTTTAGATGGTAATGGCGCTATTATGTTGTTGTTGTGGAGTGGAGTGGAGTGGAGTGGAGTGGAGTGGAGTGCGGCGAAATTATGGAGTTGGCAAAGGCTGCCTTATCAGCATTGTTGCTACACATAATGCTTCACATGGCGCTGAATGTTTACTGCACGTTTCTCGCAACACCGAAACGCCATCATTCAATTCACTCGTCGTGTAGCGGTTGTAAGTATATAGTTGTAGTTGTTGTGCTTAAATGTTGCCATGGCCATTAAGCGCATTACGATGGGCATGTCTATGTATTTAATTCTTGTAGCCGTACACAAATGCAAATAATATGTTTGTCGATGTATATAGAGGAGTAGTGAAAGAGATGAGTGTTTTAATTTGTGTTGAACGTTTATTCATGGCTTCAAAATCTTTGCTGGGCAGAATGTTTGCAACGTTATGTTTTACTAAAACAAAATTTTGGTTACACTTTGAAGTTTCGAAATTTTTGGTTTTTATACTAGCAGAGCCCTGCAGCTTCGCACGCAAGTTTGAAGTCAATGGGCCCAATAAATCAAGTTTCTTCATACAACACTGTATGAGCGGTGCCACGCCCCTTTTAAGCAATGCCCAATCTATTGATGTACGACTTACAGATCATGATTTGAGTCATAAAAAATTTGACACGCCCCTTGTCCAACGCCCATAAATTTTCACCAGTAGAACGACACATCTATGGGACGACGATATACAAAATTTCAATGCTTTCCGACTTACAATTCCGAAACTATTTCACATTAAAAATTTGGGTTGTATGGGCAGTGCCATGCCCCCTCGTCCAATACCCATCCCATTGCCCCTATCGGAGGGCATAACTAATTTGCTAGTCTGTGCCAAATGTCATTGATGTGTGATCTGTAGTTCCGAAGTTATTCAAAACATTTAATTCGCATGAAAAGTGCCACGCCTCTTGTCTAACCCCTATGAAAATTTACCAGTGAAACGACACACCCAAACGGTGTCCCTGTACCAAATTTCAATGCTGTTCGACTTAAAAATTTTAAAAGAAATTAAATTAAAAATTTCGGTTGTATGGGAGATGCCACGCCCACCTATTGTATCGTATTCGCACTATATGGTTTGCCGAAATTTAGTCAAGACGAACATTTCGTGAAAGATTCAGCCTAGTTTTTCAGTTTTTGTGTCGTGTGACCAACAAACAAGCAGACATTCATTTATATATATAAAGAAGATATACTGGGAGTGTTCATGGATGCTCCAGTGCTCGGTGCTCCAGTTATTGCCTCCACCTCTACTTGAAATAGATCTTTTCAGCCCCACTGTTGGGTGACTCTGCGGCTTTCAATGGGAAATCCTTTACATCAAGTTTTCCAGAAATCTCGTTTAGACAGCGAAGGACGTCCAGCCCAGTAGCCCATTCTCCGTTGGAGTCATATTGCCAAATCATAGGTGCCTAGAACAACCGAAAACTGGGCATTTACTAATAAAGTGAGCAGCAGACTCATTGCCCTCTTAAAATTCTGTGACGAGTCCTACAATGATTCTCAATAGAGCTCATTGTAACACCACATGATGCGCACTCAGATCCCCATACTCATACATAGAGAATCAGCTTAAGCTTAAGAATTCTTGATTAAACTCTGAAGTATCCTACGGGCTAGATCCCATAGATCTCGAAAGAGAAGTTACCCAAGTGAGTTCTTCTTCTGCTGGAGAGTGCATAGAAAAATACCTATTAGTACCGTCAGCTAACTTTTCCAGATTGTCGAAGCTGATGTTATCGAAGTAAGACTTTCTTCTCCTAGAGAGTGAAAAATAAGTGCATAGGAAAATACATAACTGTACTATTGGCTAGATCTTCTAGATTCTTGGAGAAAATGGTACCCAAGTGAGTCTTTCTTCTCCTAGAAAGTTGGAAAGGGAATGTCCAAGGAGGAGGAATGTCAAGAAGAAATATGGTTTAGGAGAAAACGTAAAAGATTCTAGTTTTCTGTTACTGGATTTTTCAGCTCTGTACTGGATTTTTGTGAGATTTTTGGATAACGTAGAAACAT
Organism: Melieria picta; assembly: GCA_964056695.1. Classification (NCBI taxonomy): domain Eukaryota; kingdom Metazoa; phylum Arthropoda; class Insecta; order Diptera; family Ulidiidae; genus Melieria; species Melieria picta. The sequence continues at coordinate 46,742,862 of OZ057399.1, forward strand.
TAATTGAACCGGCATTACAAATGATGAACCTTTTCGTAAATTAGAAAATCTACAAATTGAATGTTGATAGCAAAACGATTGATCTCATTTGAGAGCTTTAAATATTACAATTTAAATTCTTAATTGCATGAAAAAGTCGTGTATGGACTTTAATGCTTAGATTTACGCAAAATCATGATGCTTGTTTATTTAGTCATCGTTGAACGATTTTGAAAATACTTTCTGTCCAATAGGATCCTAGAGTCACGTTTTGTCGCATGAAGCATAACTTCTTTGAACAAAAAAGGATCATTCTATCGAAGGATTTACATGAATACAAAGTTTCAGTATTGTAATACAGGGTGCTCCTTAGATTATATTCTAATGTTTAATATATATATTCTATTATATATATTTTTGGTTTTATTTTCTTTATGGTATGTTTAAGTTTCTTCTTTTTAAAGTCGATCCACTCGTCGACACAATTAGTCATCATTGCATGTTTGCGAGCGCCCAGTTCTCGGTTCATAATTCTAATCTCAAGCCCATTAATCCCAAATCGAAAACGTTGAAACATTCTTGTACTCATTCTCTCTTCAACATACATTTAGCATAATTTTCAGTTTCAGAGTTTGTTCAAACTGCAGAGTCCTTCAAACGAAATTCCACATAGAAAAAAAAGAAGGCGTAATTTTCCATTTTAAGAAGTACTTTCCAACTCTTTGGCTGATGTTGAATGAATAGCAATAAATCCACATTTACACTGACAAAATCATGGAGTAGTGATCTCTGATAACAGTAAAAATGGGATCAAAAATTTTGACCAATAGAAAACGTATGAGTTGACTCAACATATGAAATGTATTTATTAAAGTCAAAATTGTAAATAAATGTATTTGAAAAGCAACTATTGTCGATACGAAAATGAAGCTAGTCACATTGACAACAGATAAAATAATTACACAAAAGCATTTTCTGCTTCATTTAGCCAAATACACATGAACTATGGACACAAGGCAAGTTAAGCATTGAAAATGTGTAAAGGATGTATAGAGAAATCCGACCAGTAGATGAAGAGATTGCAACCGCAAGCACGAAACGTGCGTTGCTATGTGTGGCAAATGCATTTGCCAAATGACACGAAGATGCCTGAATAACTCTTCACAAATGTCTACACAGGGAGATGACTGGGCATGTGTAGGTATTTAGATAGACGCACATTTAGTGGGGGGAAAGCACAAGACAAATTAGTTCATCCTACACACCGCTGCAAAGCTGACACTTCGACAATCCAATAATGCCAAGTAAATATGTAAGCAAACAACACCAAACTCCTTTCTGCCTAATCGCACACATTAACGCTCGATTGTGCGGACAGTTGTTGATTCAACTTCATTAAAATTTGTACGTTTGGTTTGTTTGTTTGTCTGTTTGCTTACAGCAGTGAGTGCTGAATTGTATTTGCGCATTGCTGCAGTATTTACTCTATGTATGCGTGTGTGTGTGTGTGTGTGTGTGTGTGTGTGCCCAGGTGAGTGGCTGAGTGGGGGTTACCAAACCGACACAGCACTTGGGAGTTTGTGTTAAAATAGCTTGAAAATGTCCCATCAGATGCGCGTTGGAAGAGCGCTGGAGTAGTTAAAGTGTAGCCTAAAAGTAGGCCACATTTTTTGTTATTTAGCTTTAAAATCCTACTTACAATGCCTTTCCTGATTACACCGTGCGACAGTATTTTTCCCACCGGGAAAAATCAATATGTGCGTGAAACTAGAGACCAAATATAGTAATACTGCGTACTCAGTTCTTCATTTCTACATCCTTTGTCCTTTTAAAAGGACTTCAAAATTTTGAAGGGGATAAAAAATAAAAAAAAAATATAAAAAATACTTAAACTCGCGATATGTATATCAAATGAAAGAGGAAAGGCTCAAGAATTTAAATAAAACTGATTTTGTATCTATTTGTAAAAAAAGGATATGAAAAAGGTTCTTTAAAAATTTTAATCCTTTATATCCTTGAAAATTTATATAGAATTTTCTTGAAAAGTAACTATATTAAAATCCCAAACCTCCTTGATCACGTGTCAAAATTTCATTACTCTAACTTTATTAGTTCGAAAGTTATTAAAAAAGGCGGAAGCTGCAATTCTAATGAAGTACAAAAATTCTAAATTATTTGAGTATCAGTATTTTAAATAATAAAAGATACAAAATCAATGAAGCGAGAGTAATGAAATTTTGACACGTGATCAGGGAGATTTTGGGTTTTAACAAACTTACTTTTCAAGAAAATTCTATATAAATTTTCCAGGATATAAAGGATTAAAATTTTCAAAGGACCTTTTTCATATCATTTTTTTTTACAAATGGATAAAAAAGAAATTTTATTTAAATTCTCGAGCCTTTCCTCTTTCATTTGATATATATAGCGCCATATTCTAACGAGGTTAAGTATTTTTTATATTTTTTTTATTTTTTATTCCCTTCAAAATTTTGAAGTCCTTTTAAAAGGACAAAGGATGTAGAAATGAAAAACTGAGTACGCAGTATTACTATGTTTGGTCCCTAGTTTCACGCCCATATGGATTTTTCCCGGTGTGAAAAATTTTTTAAATTTTTGTCGCACAGTGTTATTACTACCAATAAAACAGCTTCTAATCTGTAATGGGTCCACAAACAGCCGATAAAATGCCAACGGAACAATTCAAAGCATACAAATTTTTAGCAAATATTCATATTCGCTCTCCACCTTTCCTTTCACTAAAGTCTCCACAATCCGTGCAAATAGCAGTCATAGCAATGTCGTCGAAGCTTTGGCTTTTTCCCTTAACACGGCATCAGCGTGTTGTCGCTCGTGTTTCGGTTATGCGCTCGACTTAGTGTTATCACCGGAAGTGCGCAGAGTTGGGTGCTTTGTGTTGGCCGACACACGCTGCCACATACATACATGTACCTAGTTTTAATCCCACAATACGTACAGTCCGAAACTGCACAGCCAGCCACACAGTTGAACTGCTCTGTTCAGCGAATGTGGACACAAAAATACCGCAATTCTGTAATCTTTGCTGGCATTTCTGGCTGTCGCTGTCACAGCGCCAAACAAAGCAAATAAAAGAGTCTCACATGTGCAGTGCACATTGTGGGCGTCGTACATGTTCGCTGAGTGTGTTTATTCAATTTTATATGGAATTTTTCTCGTGTCCTTTTTTGCATGCCACTGTAATCCGGTGCTGCTTGCATTCCTTTCAAGCGCTGCCGGATATTTACGAAATTAAAAGAAAATGTGCAGAGAACAACGGAAATACACCAATACACTTGAGGTCATTTGGAGAGTGAGTGAGGATGTGGAAAGGAGGCAGCATAATGTAGCAACAACAACAAAACATATCTATAACGACAAATCCTTTGTTACTTTCAGAGGCAAAACCAAGTTTTAAGTAGCAAATGATTATCTTTTCCTCAACATTATTTGAAGAGGATGGCGCTGCGTTGGCCAGCTGAGACTTGTTTGCTTTGGCTTTCAATAATAATAATAAAAATCAAAATCAATCGCTTGTTGGAAAATATTTATGACTACGTGCAGGAAATTTGCGTTCATATATATTTTTTTAATAACATTTTCCAAAGAGGAAAAAATCCAAAACTGATTGCAAGTACAAAGTAATGAGTATGAAAGAGAGTTTGATTTGGTTTCGAATAGCAGTGTTGCCAAGTTTTAATTAAGTGGAGATTTTTGTTCTTTTTTTATTCCTTCTTTCCAACACTTGGAAAGTGAAACACTGAGTTGAATGAAGAAAAATGAAAGAAAGTGCAAGAGAACGAAGCGAACAAGCATTGCTTCGTTCGCAGAGATAGTCAAAGAAACATTATAGCTAATCTAAATATGGAGTTGTGCGTTCATTCAAAAAATGTCTAAAACGAAACTTGAAGGAAATGGTTTTACTAATCTTCATCAAATATTTCCAATTTGATTATTAATTGATGGCTAACAAAAGGCTGAAACTCTACTCCTTTTTATGAGATTTAAAGCTAACAGAGTAACTTTTTATTTTTTTATGATTTTAAAGTTGGTTGTTCGAGTAGTTACTACCACAGGTAAGTAACACAATTAGCACATTAAGTGCCATTTTGGTGCAATATACTTTTTTGGATATTTCCTGGTATTTCAAATCGACTTTTTTTTGGTGTTTCCTGGTATTTCAAATCCACTTAGTGAGATCTAGGAAGTGTACAGACCTGCTGATTTTCATGGTTGAAATTGTTCTGAGGCCTTTTGAAAAACGAGTCTCGAGCTGAAATTAAAGTGACTTTGTTCGCTTTTCTTCTCATAGAAAAGAATTGAACTTCAGCTTTTTACTAGTCTTTAAGACCATAAAATTCATAGCAAAGAGCATACAAGGACTTTCCATGTTTACTTGCAAATTATATTTTCATACGAAATCAACATAAAACATTTCAACAAGAGATATTCCAATCTTCACAAAGGAAAATGAAACCCATACAAAGCAAAGTTTAGTTTACTGGCAGAACCAGGAAGTGCAGAAGCCTGAGAAGTCTTGTTACCAGGGACCCAAAATAACAGTTATGCATTTTTAAAAATTCGAAAACGTTGCCCATTTTTAAGAGATATTTATAAATGTTGGACAATAACTATTATGAGGGAAAAAATACTTTTTTCGCCATTTCGTAACTATTATTCGTGACAAATATTTTTTTCTGTTGCCTAATAACTATTATCAGCAAGAAATATTTTTTCCATTGTTCGGTAACGTTTATTTTTTGAAAAATATTTTTTCCGTCATCGCATAACTGTTATGAGAGAAAAATATTTTTTACGTTGCTCAGTAACGTTTATTTTGTGAGAAATATTTTTTACGTTGCCAGTAACTATTGTGAATGGGACATATTTTTTTTACGTTGAGTGGTAACTATTATTTTGCAATATATATTTTTTACGTTGAAAATATCGGCACACAAAGGAAACAGATGTCTGCTCGGTGACTGCGACTCTACTTTTTCTATGGAAATAGTTTCGCTGATCATAAATTCGATGTCAGAGTTGGGTATCCACCACATTTAAGGACTTCCCTAAGTCTTACGCCTTCTACCGGGACGGGTACTGGACAAGGGGCTGGCACCAACCACCCACACAATACAAAATTTAATCATTGATTCAATTTTAGATTTGCGATTTTTCCAAAAGTGATGGGTGATGGTGTTAGTCTGACATCAAATTCATGATCAGCGAACCTAATTCCATAGACAATTTATAGTCGCATTCACCGATCAGACATCTCTTTCTTTTGTGTGCCGGTATTTTCAACGTAAAAAATATATATTGCAAAATAATAGTTATCAGTAGTGTCCGACCGAATATTCGGTTTCGGTTTCGGTTTCGGCCCAAATAAGTGGTTTCGGTTTCGGTTTCAGTTTCGGCCAAAAAATGGCCGAATAGCCGAAACCGAAACTTTCTAGAATATTTTTTACATTTTATTGTGTAGCAGATATATAGTGAAAGGAGGAATAATTTAGATGCCACCAACGTAAATAAACTTCTTTTTTTAGCATATAATATTAAATTATTTAATTTTGAATATTAGCGAGTAAGGTACGAAAGGGTGATTTTTTCATGTTTACGTTTTTAAAAAATGAATAAATTGTTTTTTTTTAATAAGTATTTATTTATTTATGCTATGTTTGTTTGTTTGTTCTTTATTTACTTAATGTAAAATTCGTTTGTTGAAAAAAGTGCTTGATATGGTGATTTTTATTTCAACTAGAAAGTTTCGGTTTCGGTTTCGGTTTCGGCCGAATATTAAAAAAAAACCGAATATTCGGTTTCGGTTTCGGTTTCGGCCCAAAAAAGTGGTTTCGGTCGGACACTAGTTATCAGTCAACGTAAAAGAAATATTTCCCATTCATAATAGTTACTGGCAACGGAAAAAATATATTTCCAAATATAAACGTTACCGAGCAACGTAAAAAATATTTTTCCAAAAATAAACGTTACCGAGCAACGTAAAAAATATTTTTCTCTCATAACAGTTATGCGATGACGGAAAAAATATTTTTCAAAAAATAAACGTTACCGAACAATGGAAAAAATATTTCTTGCTGATAACAGTTATTAGGCAACAGAAAAAATATTTGTCACGAATAATAGTTATACATAGATGTAAAAATAATTATTTCAAAATAATAATTATAAGTAACAATTAAAATATTTGTTACAGTGAAACAGTTATTTTCCAACTTTTTTCCTATAAACGTTATAACTGTAACAAGCAGGGACATACTGCTTGTTACAGGTCTTTCGAGAAAGGAATTCCGAGCTAAATTTAAAGTTACCTCGTTGGCTTTTCTTCTCGTAGAAAGAAATGAAACTTAAGCTTTTCACTAGTCTTTAAGACAATCAAATTTATAGCAAAGAGCACACAAGGACCTTCCATCTTCACTTCCAAATTATATTTTCATACGGAATCAACATAAAACATTTCAACAAGAGATATTCCAACCTTCATAAAGGAAAAGTAAAGTTTTCTCACACGAAAAAAGTTACCCAACAAGGATTATTGTTAATGTTTTCCTAGGCTTCATACAGTTAACCCTTTCGCTATTTGTTGCCATATGGCAACATACTACTTTGTGGACGTCTGCATCCTCTATGGCTGCAAGAATACATTTTTTTGTTGGTCTTTAGAATAGTTTGAAGTTTTAGGAAAAATACGAAATTAATAAACTGAATATTTCAGTTTAAAGAAGAGAAATATGCACGTTTTTTAATGGTATATCTTGACATAGTAAAAGAAGAAGAAGCAGACAACTTTAGATAATTTTTTAATTTGACGTTTTCTTTCAATTTAGATACTTTTTTTTTTTTAATTTTGGCTGAAGTAAATGAAGAAATATTCAAATTTTCGTTATGCGTAAAAAGTTTTATGTTTAAGTAATTATTACAGCCACAACGATGTGGTTGCTCTCATAGAAAAACACTCAGTTGATCTGTTAAATAACATTCGTGAATAATACAGTGATTATTGTTCAAAGTTAGTACAAGTTCTTCTCAGAGGCTTTTCGGAGCCAGAATCACTCGCCAATCAAAGACTTAAATTTTAATTTTTTGAATCAATTTGTAATGCTAGATTTGATACCCGTCAAGTGCAAACAATTTACAATGAAAATCAGATAAAAAATGCTATGACACTCTCAGCTTATTTACGGCCCTTGAGCATCCAACTATTATACATTTTTAAGCAGCCACTAAAACACTTTTTAAGCATTCGGTTACAAATACCGCTGCATAGGTTTTAATGAACAAACAAACCGCTTGACTGCATTCAAAACAATTCGAGCACAACTAAAAAAGCAACTTTTCCAATTAAGATTTATAAGCCGAGCATCCGTTCTGGGCGTGTGCAACTTTTTGCCATGCAAAACTATAAACACGCTCGAACATTTCGTATGCTCGACGTCAGTCAGCGCAACAGCGCGAGCGAGCTGCGCCTCCAGGGAAACCGAAAACTCTGTACCGCGCAGAGTTGAGCGCCATATTGTTTTCTAGCCGTTGTTACCGTTAATCGTGGGACAGACAAAACGACAGACCAAAAGGCTGTACACCGGAGTCTATATTTAACCACGTCAACTGTAGCTACTCACAATGGCTGGTCGGTGGGTAGTTAGAGTTCTGCTTCTTTATCGTTTTTGTGGGACAAGTGGCCAGTGGAGTTGTGGCGGGCGGCGAAATAAATTTTAGATAAAATGCCATGTGCGAAAAATCGTTAAAAATGCTGATGCTGTTGCATTCATGAATAAAATATGACGGTTGATGGTGCCGTTGCATGGCCTGCAGTGTTGCCATCGTTTACCGAATGTGGCATCTTCAATTATGCAACACTTTGTGCACTTTGCACACAACCAAAGGCGTAAATCAATTTGTACAAATGCCCAGAAAAATTCAAAAATCATGTGGCTAGCACAATTTGCACGATTGCAGGCAGGTGGCAGCACTCGGCCGCTACATAGACAACACAAACTTGCCACATCATCAGCAAACAAGCGCCACGGAGCAGCCACAACAACAACGAAAGCAATTGCTGTTGTTTTATGATATTTTCACATTATGCGCTTCCGCTTCTATATCGCAGCATCGTTGTGCCACGGCGCCACACTATGAAGAAATGCAGCGAACGTGCGGCCGCACCACGCCACAGGATCAAACGACACTGGGTAGACGATGCGTATCTGCTGCAGGTATGGCAACGAGATTGTAGTTTTGTATATTAGTGGCCAAGTTGCCGCTTGTCAAGGTAAAGTGCAATTTAAGTTACGCGCCGGAAGTGCACAAAATTGTGATATCAACCTATAATGGCTGATATCCTGTCAGGAAATCGCATTTACCCAAACTGCACCAAAGACGATGTTAAGCATTTTTATTTGTATGCATTGGAATTTAATGAAAGCTTAACTCCTTCTAACTATAAAAGATGATACATAACATATTTTTGAGCGCCAAGAAGTATGCAACAAAATTGTAGAATTAAAATAAGCAAATTGTTGCAATTGTTTGGAGATGTAATAAGCACTTTATAAATGAAAATTTACTACAAATTTGTTTGGGTGCCTAAAAGTATGCAAACAAATTTAAATATTAGAAATAAGCGAACTGTTGCAAGAGCTAAATTTCAATTTTTGCTCCAAAATTTAATGCCATCTGCAATTTCTAACTAGAAACGATGAAACATAACAAAACGTTAGATCGCCAAAAAGTATGCAATAAAATCTGCAAATTAAAATAAACATGTTGCAAAAGGGTTACATATATTTTTTAATAGAGAACCATTAATACGACAATTATTATACAATTTCATAAAATTTTTTGACCACCAAAACGTATAAAAAATAAAAATAAAATAACGTATTTTGTTGTAAAGAAGATCTCTTTATTGTTCCTTTTGAAGTAACTAAGAGGCGAAATTCATAACTATTAACGATTTAAATTTGTTTAAGTGCCAAAAAGCATGCAATAAATTTTTTAAACTAAAAAAATCAATAGTTATAAAGGAGATCTTTTCATTCTTTCTTTCGCATTAAATACGAGGCGAATTTGTTAACTATAAACGACAATTTCAATTTGTTTAAGTGCCAAAAGATATGCAATAAAATTTCAAAATTAAAATGAACAAAATGTTGCAAAGGATATACTTTTATTTATAATTAATTATATTAATAATCAATTTAAAATGTTTCACTATAAACAACGATTTACTACAATTTTGTTTGGGTGCCAAAAAGTATGCAATACATTTTTTTAAACTAAAATAATGAATTGTTGTAAAGGAGATCTTTTTATTTTGTCTTTTGCATTAAATACGAGGCGAAATTCGTAACTATTAACGACAATTTAAATTGTTTAAGTGCCAAAAAGTATGCAATAAAATTTTAAAATAAAAATTAACGAAATGTTGCAAAGGCGTACTTTTATTTATAAATAATTAATTATATTAATAATCAATTTAAAATGTCTCACTATAAGCAACGATTTACTACAACTACACTTTGTTTGGATGCCAACAAATATGCAATAAATTGTTTTAACTAAAATAACGAATTGTTCTAAAGGAGATATTTTTATTGTCTTTTGCTTTAAATACGAGGCGAAATTCTTTACTATTAGCAATGATTTAAATTGGTTTAAGTGCCAAAAAGTATGCAATTAATATTTTAAACTAAAATAATGTATTGTTGGTAAGGAAATTTGTTTATTTTTTCTTTGAAATTAACTAAGAGCCGAAATTCATAACTATTAACAACGATTTAAATTTGTTTGAGTTCCAATTAATCTTGGCTCGTCCACAGTTTGCACCGGCTCGCCGCTATTCGACCAAAACCGTTTTCGTTTGTAAGTGATCCACTTATCACCAATCACCATCCGCTTTAGAAATGAATCGATTTTGAAGCGATTAGCAAAAGAAAATTCGGTCCATAAGGTTCTTTTTCGTTATCTCGTGTGGCACCCATCCATCAGGCTTATTTTTGTATTCAGTTTCAGTTGAGGACGACCTATCAATTCTTGACCAACTGGAGAAGGAAGACAGAAATTTTGCGGTGGTAACGGGTTGGCGGCCGGCCTCGATAGCTCAGCGGGTAGCGCGCTGGCTTCTCATACCGAGCGCCCCAGGTTCGATTCCTGGCTCGGGCTGGAAAAAACACTCATCTACTTCTATCGCTATCCACATGAAGGGAATGAGAATTACAAGAATCGCACAAATGCGCTCTTGGCAGGCAATGGCAAAACCTCCAAGTGTGAACGAAAAACTGCCAATCGCCGTTCGGATTCGGCGTTAAAGTGTAGGTCCCCTCTCAATTCCCTTTCCCCATCCGCTTGAAATGTGTGCTGTAACATATGTTGGAAAGACAGTGTTGCATACGCATTTAAAAAAAAAACGGGTGAAGTATGAGATATTACTCTCATTTTCCTTCCCTATCCCCCATGGGTATAGTACAATGGTCCAAAATGGACTGAGTGCTTGGAAGCCTTCCTGCCCATCCTCAAGAAAAAAAAAAACAAAAAAAAACGGGTTGTTTATGGTCAGTCAAATAACGATTGGAAAATTAATGCATTTTTTATTACAATTTATATGTAGGTCAAAGAATTGTGAGGTATTTCTAAGCTTAACTGTGTTGGTTCATTGGAGCACGAAACTCCAGCGAAAAGTGTATTCGAAAGCAAGAAAATGGCTGAAAACAGCTGGATCGCATCTTGAAAGGAAAAACTGAAATAGTTAAGTTTCTAGCTGACTCGATTATAATAAATCGAACAAGTTAAAAACTCCTTGCCATCAACTTCGACTGTACTGAATGTAAGCTAAGAGTGTATAAAAAAATAGATTTTCTCTATCTTGAACCTTTGAAATACGCTCAATGCACTCTTTTTCTCATTGAACAACATCCTAAAAGTATGCCCTAAAAATTGCTGCTTTAAAAGAATTTAATTAAATTCTCTAAGTGATTCAAACACAGTGTCTGCATACATTTAGGCTGCGCTTCAATTGAAAAGCAACTAACCTCAATTCAACTCACGTCGCTGCAATCCAATTAAATTTTCCGTTACTTTACAACCTGACAAACGTCAACACTCCACACACGATTATTCATAGGTCTACTCCAGCGCTTTTGTTGCTTTTGTGCCAGTGTCAAATTTACTACATAGTGGCCAAATTAAAAACCGCATTCGTCAGCTTTTGCCGCTGTCAAGACTGCCACATCGAGTGTTTCACAGCTGATAGGGTCTGAATATTGGCTAAGCGACCGCTTGGTTGGTTGAAATTCGCAAAAAAAAATATATATATACTTCTATGTAGAGCTCCATGCAAGCTTTTTGGCCAAACACACAACGGTGACCAACGACTCACACACGACGTTCATTGTTTTGCACTTAGCCAGGTACAGAATTCCCCCAATGACAACAACACAAACAAGTGTGTGACAATGGAGAGAAAAAAAGGCCAGTGAAAGAATTGTGCAAACATTTGTGCTGTGGCATAAGTGTATGTGTGTGTGTGTGTGTGAGAGGGAGAAAGAAGTGTGGCTGGTAACTTGAATGAATTTTTACTTTTTGCTTCCCTACCATTGAAACAACACAGCCAAATATGGCCAACGTTCTAAGCATTACACGAGATCGTACTTCTGGTTATATACTCGTATATGTGTGTGTGTGTGTAGGTGTATGTGTTAAATGAAAGAGAAACATCGAGAGGAATATTGCAAGAATTTGAATTTTTAATTTTCGAAAAGTGTAAATTTTGCTTTTCGGTTAAATTCTATGAGGTGTGGAACTTTTGCGCAATTAAACTGAGCTAATAGTAGCCATTAGCTGAGCTGGTTGGTCGTTTAATGCGGCCCAGAGGTGTAGAGTGAAATGACGTGTAAGCAAGTGTGTAATTTGGGAGTTGCCACCTGTAGCATAGAAGCCAGTTCACGGTGAATTTAAAGTGAACAAACAACAGCGTATTGTCACATTCAGATGTTAAGGAAATATTTTGTCCTCCCCTACCCCCCTTGTCGGATACATACGCCCATTTTACTACGACTTGACGTTTACTGTTAATGTGGTTTGAATCTACTTGACCTCCGGAAAAATCTGGATAGATTCTGGAGTGCAAGGAGGAACTTTTTGAACATAATTCGGAAGTACGCGGGACAGACACACAGAAAGGCACTGTCAGATATGCCTGCCTTTTCCATGTGCTTTGCCCATAGGAAATGACCCGTGATTAACCCGACCAAGTGCCTGCACTCCCTTCTGTTGATATGCAATGAAACAAGCAATGAAACTTTAGTTAATGTGAATCAAATGGAGTTCGATCGAAGGTGACATTTTGGCCAAAGCCGTAGCCTATTAATCGGTTTGGCTCTGGCAATAACCATGTTTGAAATCTTCATCCTAATGAAAAATATATGAAACTAAAAGGTTTTTGAATATATAATTCTATTCCCAAAGTTTTATTAGGTTCCTTCATTTCTCATAAGGTTCATCCATTTTTGTTGCACATATTTAGTATTTCAATGCTTTAGCTTTAAGTTCCATTACACATAGAACTTGTCAAATGGTGTCGGCATGCCACAGATACTTTTATGTAGAAGCTTCCATTTAACTCGTAATGAACAATTGTGACAATTTTGACAGTTCAGTTGTCACTTTAAGTGACAGCTGATAAGCCTGACACACACTTATATACAAGAGTGTAAAAATAAATATCACAGTAAAAAAAATAAACGCCCAACGTAGGAATATGTGGGCACATTTCATTTCTCTCACAGCATGAAAAGGAAATTACTTTACCGCACACACACACACACACTCACACACACATAACACGATTTTATAAATGGCAAGTATGCATTTTCGTTTCGTGAATTTCATCTTCGATTGTCAGCAAATGTGTGCCATGAATTGCAGGACATACGAGTGGGACAGGCGGATGCGGTCTGCTGCCGTGGATACGGCAACCACAGGGTCCACACCCTACAGTACATCAGCATATATGTATATGCATGTTTATGCAAGTATGTAAGCACATAACGTTGGGCAGTTACCACAATCAATCCATATTACGCGTGAATTGCTCTGCGATTGCTGTCGAATTTGCCAAAGTTCCTTAATGAAACATTTGCCCAATACATACATACAATCTTATACATATATTTATACATTTATATTTATCTATATATCTTACTCGAACTCGCATATGTACATACATTATGGTTGCTTTTATCTGCTCCTTGTCATAGCCATTGTTTACATTTGTTTCGTCGACTGTCATTCTTGCTTTGGCTCTCTATTTGTTGCTATTGTATAATATTTTTGGCTTTTGATAGCGTTTCGTGTTTATTCACTTAAAGTGCACTCAATTATTTGCAAAATGAAAATTGAGAAAATATATTTGCGTAAATTCCCTTTGACACCTTAATGTGTGTGTCTGCATATTTCAAATAATTCTTAATGGCATTTACATTGAATTTGTGCTTCGTTTGGCAATAAATATTCAAATGACTCTGTAGTAAATAAATGGGTTTTTTAATACTTTATGGCAGAAGACAGCAACAAATTTCGCCTATGCTTGATCACATTAGAGATGAACATTAAGAATTTTCATATTTAATTTTACATAAATGTAGGTTAGGTTATGTAGGGAAGGGTGTGTACGGCACAGAACACATTCCCAATCGGAGGCAAAAATGGCCCATTGTGAATTCCTTCTATTTTTCCTCTGGAGCTAACCAACAGCCTCAATGCGGAGCAAGCCCGTACGACCTCTTAATGAAGGAGAGCAAAGCAGATCCGAGATTTCGTCGGGAGTCTTGACCCCAAAGTACAGAACCGACGTTTCTGCAGAGCCAGGCTGTGGTTTCTACCTATTCTTCATTTCACAGCTTCTGCAGACATCACTGAGTCAAGTGAAGTTAATTAGGTAAGATTAGATTAGACTAGATTAGACTAGACTAGACTAGACTAGACTAGACTAGACTATACTAGACTAGACTAGACTAGACTAGACTAGACTAGACTAGACTAGACTAGACTAGACTAGACTAGACTAGACTAGACTAGACTAGACTAGACTAGATTTGGTAAGACTAGGCTATATTAGATAAGATTAGATTAGATTTAATTAGATTGGATTAGACTAGATTGGATTAGACTAGATTAGATAAGACTAGACTAGATTAGATAAGATTAGATAAGACTAGACTAGATTATATTAGATCAAATTAGATTAGATTATATTAGATTAGATTAGATTAGATTAGATTAGATTAGACTAGACTAGATTATATTAGATTAAATTAGATTAGATAAGATTAGATTAGATTAGATTAGATTAGATTAGACTAGATTAGATAAGACTAGACTAGATTTGATAAGATTAGATAAATTAGACTAGCTTAGATAAGACTAGATTAGATTAGGTTAGATTATATTCTTTCTGTTGTGCAAAATGATAATTTAAAGTTTATCTTCTCTTTGATTATTACACCGTGCGACAAAAATAAAAAAATTTCAAAACACACGAAAAAATCTATAGACTCGCGAAACTAGTGGCCAAATGCTGTAAAACTGCGTTTTTAGTTTTTCTCTCTGACGTCAGGATTTCTTTTAAAAGGACTTTGAAATTGCAAGGACATGTTTATTTCAAAAAATTATTTTTCAAATTGAGCACAATGTACAATAGCAATATGGATATCAAATAAAAGTGAAAAATCTGTAGAATCTTAACAAATTCAATGTTTTGGTGCAAAAAGACGAAGTGGTATTGAAAATGTCCTCTTAAAACTTTATCCTTGAATATCCATGGAAATTTCCAATAGTTTTTTTTTTATTATATATTAAGGACTAATATGTACACTACCACATCCTCGAGTTTCGTCCTTCTAACTTTATTAGTTTAAGATATACAAAATTGAATTTGGATTACATAACATAAGATTGATTTAGATTTATAAAAGAGTGTCATTCACACATTAATTCATGATTAGAACGAACCTTTAAGATTAAGAAAAAAACAAAAATTTATTTGGTCCCAGAATATTAATTTCTGCCACTAAAGCCGCTGAAAGTATGGTTCCAATTTTGGTTGCAAATTTTTAATATAATTCAAAGGTCCAAAGGGCATCTTTTTGTACGAATGACTGTCCCAATGTACACATCCTTGTACGTGGCAAAGCCAGACACTGACACACCATGTGTGAACCTATCTTACAGTCTACAGATAACATTGAGGTGCTTCAGGTAATTTTCAGCTGTACAGAGTGTCTTCTAAAGTTTCTGTTGCACGTTATTAATGCAGTTAGCTATTTCAGATTATTTTCCGAATAAAACTAAGGTGGTTTCAGTCCTTAATAGCTTTTTTAAAGGCAATCGAGATTGTCTTCTGATGTTTCCACGGGCAGTCAGCTATATCAGTTTGCGATTTAGACAAAGAACCTTATTGACTTTAGTGCCTAATGGCTTCTATATAGCCCATCGATATTGTCTCCTAAAGTTTCCTTGCCGCGTAGTTAATGCAGTCAGCCAACTCAGATTGGTTACCGATTTCGACTACGATTGACTCCTAAAGTTTCCCTTCAGATATCTTAGATTTGTTTCCGATTCAGACTAAGAACCTTCAGTGCTTAATGACTTCTTTACAGCCCATCGAAATTGTCTCCTGAAGTTTCCATGCAAAGTAATTAATTAAGTCAGTTATCTCAGACTTAAAATAAGAACCTTCTTCATTTCACTTTGTAATGACTTCTTTCAAATCGTTCGAGATTATCTTCTAAAGCTTTCAAAGACCATTTTGAATGCAGTTAACTATATCTGAGTTCTACGAGTTATCCAACAACCTTCTTGAATTCAATTCGATTGAAATTGTCTACAGTTGCTAGTTCCAATACACCTTTCGGAGTGTTTTAATGTCCAATGTTATTGTTGTTGGCACTAATGAAGTTTTAGTGTCTACTTGTCAGAGCTTCGACTGTCGAATTGCTTAACCCAATACTTGATTTGTGTCGACAGAGTCAAACTTTTTTAGCTATGTGCTTGTTATTTCTGGTATCCATCTTTCATTAAGTTGTTATTCAAAACATTTTTTTAATATCTTGAAACCCAAAATTCACTTGAAAACTGGAATACAAACCAATGGAAATATTTTTATTTGCAACTCCCTTTTAGTTAGTTCAGCTTTCTTTGTCCCAATCTGTGCTCTAATCCACATCAGTTAGTTAGTTGAAGTGGTGAAAGCAAATTCGACTGAATGAGCGATTTAGCTTCACTTTAAAACCACTAAAACTTCAGTCAGCCATATCAGAGTCAGCCTGTATTCAAGGGCTTACGTGATGAGTTAATAGATGCATTTTAGCGCCAATTTAGAGATCAATGTCGATTGTTACAAGCACTCAATAAACCGTGCGACAAAAATAAAAAAAATTTTCCACACCGGAAAAATTCCATATGGGCGTGAAACTAGAGACAAAATATAGTAATACTGCGTACTCAGTTTTTCATTTCTACATCCTTTGTCCTTCTAAAAGGACTTCAAAATTTTGAAGGGGACAAAAAAATAAAAAAATATAAAAAATACTTAACCTCGTTAGAATATGGCGATATGTATAAGTATCAAATGAAAGAGGAAAGGCTCGAGAATCTAAATAAAATTAATTTTTTATCTATTTGTAAAAAAAAAGGATATAAAAAAGGTCCTTTGAAAATTTTTATCCTTTGTATCCTTGAAGATTTATATAGAATTTTCTTGAAAAGTAAGTATGTTAGGTACCCAAAATCTCCCTGATCACGTGTCAAAATTTCATTATTTTCACTTTATTAATTTTGTATCTTTTTATTATTTAAAATACTGATACTCAAATAAATTAGAATTTTTGTAATTCATTAAAATTGCAGCTTCCGCCTTTTTTTTAATAACTTTCGAACCAATAAAGTTGGAGTAATAAAATTGTGATCACGTGATCAAGGAGATTTGGGGTTTTAAAATAGTTACTTTTCAAGAAAATTCTACATAATTTTTCGAGGATATAAAGGATTAAAATTTTCAAAGGACCTTCTTCATATCCTTTTTTTACAAATAGACACAAAATCAATTTTATTGAAATTCTTGAACCTTTCCTCTTTCATTTGATATATATATCACCATATTTTAACGAGGTTAAGTATTTTTTAATTTTTTTTATTTTTTATCCCCTTCAAAATTTTGAAGTCCTTTAAAAGGACAAAGGATGTAGAAATGAAAAACTGAGTATTACTATATTTGATCTCTAGTTTCACGCACATATAGATTTTTCCCGGTGTGAAAAATGCTGTCGCACGGTGTAATAGGTTCGTTACGTTTTCAACGCTATATGAATTGAATTATAAGACGTCTAACAGTGAACAACGAGATTCAGAAAATAAATGCGTCTTTATGAACATATCTACTCATTAAATATAAGTAATATTTATCCAATAGACACATATCCTGCTGAACACGTGTACTTATTTATTACTTTAAATATTTTTCCAATCAATACATTAATAAGCTGATTTATTTTATTCATAACTTTACCTTATTACAAATATTTCAATAGAAATACCAAAGTCAAAAACCGCTGGTCATCTTCAACCTTTTGCAACCTAGCACCGCTTCTATGAAAGACCCTACTTTTAGGTCCACTTGTGCAACTTTAATTTCAATTAAAAACTCCAACACATACTCAAGTTTTTCGCCTACAGAGCGCAACTCATTTCATTCGACTTGCAACCACTTACAGTCGTGTTTGAGTCACGACCGCAGTGTGCGCTCAACAAAGCCTGAATTATTAATAAGTGTTTTTTTGTTTTAATACCTTTTTTTTGTGCCATTTGTTTTGTTTGTTCTTTGTAGAAGAAGAATGTTCATTTTCCCATAGTGCTTATCAACATGACACACAAGTATCGGCAGGCCACAGGCCACTCCGCCACCTCTAGAAAGACAAACAATGGCACTCTCACACACACTCACGAACACACACGCACACAGCCATTGCGAGCCACACAACATTTGATATGTCGCAGCAGCACGGCAGCGTCGAGCGAATGAGGCACGGATGTGCAACCCGGTCATTTATTAAAATTGTCCCTCAACCAATTAATGGTATTGAATGAAATTATGTGAACAAACAATGGCGGCAGGCACACCAACACACCCGCAGCGTGCCAGCGACACATTCTCACTCCGGCTGACGTTTGGCTTGAGCCACGTCAGCATTGGACGCTTTCATGTTGGGTTTCCCGTTGGTCGTTGGGTCGCCTCGTTGTGTTGTTCTTTGCTTTTTTCGCCGTCTTTGTTGGGAGCATCAACTTTTGTTTGGTTTTTGGTTTGACCGAACCCGAGCGGACTGTACCGGCTGATGGCGCTGCCCCTAAGCGGTCAACAGCCCTGTCGTTGTGAAAATATAAACTTGATTTTGTTGTGTTGTTGTGTGGTGCGTTGCATTGATGTGCGCGCTTCCTGTCATAAATGTATGTGCGCCATTAATTTTCTCGATTGCATAGACAATTTTGGTTGTGGGGCTTCTAATGTAGACAGATAATGTTCGCTTCATTATGAAGAGTGGTTGTTTTGTTTTTGTTGTTGTGGTTGACAGTGTTGAATTTGACTATTTATTGAAAGCATTTTTACTGCCATGAACGGACGTGACAGTGATATGTCATTGTGCTTTTATCTGGCAGAGATATGAACAAATATAGTGAAGTAATAAAACAATCGTTTGTTTTTAGTAGCTTGAAATTGTGCAAAAGATAGTCAATGAATGAACTATTTCAAGCGCATTCCATGACGACCAATGGAAACACATTCGCTTTCTTTGCAACCCTCGAGACCACTTCTATTCACTGTTTTGACTGTTCATTGCTCTCAGGAGTGAAGGGATGGATCTTTTATTATTGTGTTGCTATCTCTCAGTGAAACACAATACTTTTCGAATGTCCCTCGTACATAAAAGAAACATTAAGGTTAGGTTAGGTTATTGGTGGCTGCCTCTGTATGAGACACCCTTAGGCCTATATGACCCGTTGTGATACCACAAATTACATCCTTTGAAACGTGTATGCTACACTGTTTTATAAAACAACACTGTTTTATTCAAACAGATGGGGAAAGGGAGGAAGGGGATCTTTTTTTCACTTGGAGGTTTTGCCATTGCCTACCAAGAGTGCACTTGAGCGATTCTTGTAATTCTAGGACTCGAACCTAAGGCCTCGGTATGAGAAGCCAGCGCGCTACCCGCTGGACTATCGAGGCCGGCCGATCAATAGGAGTTTGGAAGACAACCTAATGAGAAAAACCAAGGCGAAGTGAAACAACAACTACCTGCACAATCACTGAACTAATGCTCGGACAATTCGGTATAGGTATAGGTATAGGTATAGGTATAGGTATAGGTATAGGTATAGGTATAGGGAGGACTAATGGGTATACTTAGGATGTACTCTAACAACTTCTAGGGGGTACAATAGATCACTTATTGGCCCCAATGCACAGTGATTCGTTCCATAGACAAAATTCAAAAAATTTATAGTCTCAGAATTCAACGATTTTGATGACATTTGAAAGGTAAAACTCCAATTAAGAAAACCTCAAAAAATATGTGCAAAAAATTAATTAGTCTCTGTGCAAAAGCGGCTCAAAGTTGAAACTTTTTTCACAAAAAAATTTAAACACATATTTTCTGTGTTTTAGTCTATTGAGTAAAAAAAATTGTAAAAATACATCGTTTCCAAGAAGTTGCTAAAACCTTCAATATAGATTAAGAAATGATGTGGCCTTTTTCGCTTTTACTGTTTTCTCAAAATTTGAAAAGCTGAGGCTTTTATTCACATTTAATGTAAAATATTTTTCTAAATTAAAAATCTGAAAATTGGCAAAACTTAGAGGAAAATATCTAAAAAGTATGTGAAAGTATGTTCCTGGATTTTTTTTTATTTTAAGAAGCATTCTTTCTTTGTCGGATAATGTAATTACATCCTCCGATATCTTCCGATCTCAGAAAATAATTCTATTTGAAAAGTGGTCTATTTTTCGACAAAATTTATTTTATTCATCCCTAAAAGTATGCAATCAACATGAAAAATTGAACAAAACTACACAAATGCAAAACATAGATCATTTTTATTACAAAACTAAAGGGTCCTAAGACAATTTCTGTTACTCTTTGCAATTATCAATGTTGACGTTACCGATTAACCCTTTCGACCCCGAATTTTACCCTGTGTCTCGATATTACTTTTTGGTATTTAAATCATGAAACACTTGTCTAAGAAGTGTGCACACGACATTTGAAGTCGCCACGCCTCTTTGTTAGAGTTCTAGAGCTAGTTTCCTTTTGAACAATTTTAGAGCTAGCTTAAAACGGGTTAAATAAATTTTGTATTAATATTCTTTAATTACAAAAAAAATTATTTAATATTTATCGAAAAATACAAATTTATCACTTTTTAATTTTATTTAACCATTATTAAAGAAACAGGATTTTGATCGAACGCGCCCAATTCGTAGACTTCAATTAGAACACAAACTTTCCCTGATATCGCTGCAAATTATTGGAAATTATTTTGGGGGATAACAGTAAAATTTTTGTAATTTGCATTGAATTCACTTCTAAAAATATTAATTTATTGGTGCCTACTTAAATTGAACCCATAAATCAATGGTAGCTTTTGCTATAAGATGACAAGTAGGTGAAGTAGCTCTCAGGCAACTTTGGGGTCGAAAGGGTTAAATTTAAAATCTGAAAAATCTAGCCAACACGCTTGGTGCTATAGCTTTCCAAAAATGACGAAAATTGCAAATTTAAGTCTCAGGCATTGCCAAACTACAATAGTTTAAGAAAAACAAAATGGAGATTTCAAGATTTCAGCAGACCATGATTAACTAGTATACCAAATATTATGAAGAACGGACCACTCCTTCTAATTTTGTCCCGCGGTTGTATGGAGTCGAATCACTGTGCAGTGCAACAAACCCCATTAAATTCTATTCTATTCTACGTAACTAGCAATAACAACTTGTTACCAAGTAAAACTTCTCTCCAGGCGCCTCTACTTTGCGTGTCTCTTCTCCAGTTGGTCACATCAAGAGATAAGAGGGCGTCCTCAACTTGAGCCTTTCACGGGAGATACGGTCTCTCTCTCTTCGAACTCCAACTACCTCATCGAACATATTTTTCTTCGGAACTTTATCGTCCATAAGGGAGACATGGCTAAGCCAACATAGCCTCTGAATGTTGATTCGCTGGGTCGCTATATCCTTTCGCATTAATGAAGAAGAGGTCGCCAAGGAACTTCGCCAGGAACACCCACATTCCCACCGATCACTTTTACGTCGATCCGCAAAACTACGAAGCTCGAACTGGTACCGCTAGGTGCCCAACAGGGTCTATAAACGGCCGACTTGGTCAGCCAGCTCACCCAATCTAACCTTCTTTTCTCAGTCAGTCGCTGTTTGCCTTTACCAAACTTTATATAAACTTTGCCATTTTAAAACTCCATTCACCTTTCACGTATTGCTATCGATTTTCTGCACTTTTTATATTTCAAATACAAAATTATGTGAAAATATTTCTTTGCTATTATCCAGATTTAAGCTTTTCACACCGAAAGCACATGGAAAGTTAATGGCAAATAAAGTTTGTCAATTTTGAAATTTTGTTTGCGTTGCGCAACTCTAGACGCACTTCCGGCCAATTACAGTCGAAGCGGGTCAGCAAACAACAAAGAAGAAAAATATCAAATTGTTGAAGGGAAACTCACAAATACAATAAAGCAAAAAGTTGGCCCAAAGAGATGGCAAAAATTCCCCAATTTCATATTCGCGTCAATGCCAACTGTTGCCACCATAGCAAAGTGGGCACAAAGGCGCGAGCATTCAACCCTCAATGCGCAAATTTAATTCATGCAATAAGCGTTTTATGCGTTGACCGCCATTAACTGGGCGATCATTATCGCGCCCGTTTTTTGACGCGACCGAAGAACAAAGCCGCAGAGGCCGATTGTGCGTAATGCCTGTTGAATTTGACTGTAAGTAAGGCTTAAAAATTTTTATATATTTTTTGTCGGTCTTTTGCATTATTTTGCGGTGGCTGGACGCGGTGCCAACTCAGCAAACGATTGTGTGGCTAATGGACACAGGCAGAGCGTCAAATTTAATACCCAAGAGAAAAAATAAAAATAATGAAAAATAGCAAAATTACATTTTCAAGTCAACCTTTGCACAGCAAAAGAACACTGCCAGGCAGCCATGAAATAAGGGATTACAAATAAAATCATAACAAAATAAATAAATATATATTTTTTTTGCATTTTCTGCATTTGACTTTGCCATGCAATTTTCTGCTTTCACTTTGACTGCAAAATGTTGATAAAGATTTTTTTTTATTTTTTGCTTATTTTCCTTTGTGTCTGCAGCAGTTTCTTCCTTTCAAGGCGCAGACCGCAACGCTGCATTTCCAGCCACTGCAAAGTGACATTTGACACAACGCTAATGGCATCACAACAAATACAACAACATCGACCACGGCAGCATAACTTTTCACATTTATCATTTATTCGTGTTGCATTGCTCGCCAGTCGAGTGAACTTGCACCGCACACCGCCGATTGTCAAATGCAAATAGACGCCGCTGATTAGCTGTAAATGACATTTGATTGACAGCACAAGTGACATCAACCTATACGAAAATAGAAAACCTTTAATGCGGCCCAGGGACCCAACAAACTGTCAAATAGTGGGCAATTAAAGAAATTTTCACAATTGGTAGGACACCACCACAACAACAACAACAGCGCTAATATACAGGGTTTTCCAACAAGAGGTGTTATTTTGGTATTCAAAGAAAAATGCCATTTTTTGAGAGAAATGATCGGATGTTTATTTCATAATAAAGAGGAATGTATGCCGTTAATAATGAAAAACAACATCAGCCAAATGGCCACCACGACCACGCTTACAGGACCATATCCTTTTCATGAAATTTTCCATAACCAAATCGCAAAGTGGCTGCCCTATGTCCTCGATAGCCTCACGAATTCTATCTTTCTGTATTGCGGTCCGACAAGGTGCTTCACGACGACCCAAAAATGCTTTAGTTTTGCGAACTGTGACTGCAAGATTTTCACCATTTTTGTAGTGAATTTTAATAATTTCAATGCGTGTATCGTTCCATTTTTAGTAATGGCGTAGTTTCTACTTGTCAAATGTCAAAGAATAAAAGCTTCAAAAGTGACAGCTACCGAAATACTGGGTGATTCAAAATAACACCTCTTGTTGGAAAACCCTATAGTAGCCAGCCAGT
This sequence comes from Melieria picta, assembly GCA_964056695.1. Classification (NCBI taxonomy): domain Eukaryota; kingdom Metazoa; phylum Arthropoda; class Insecta; order Diptera; family Ulidiidae; genus Melieria; species Melieria picta. The sequence continues at coordinate 46,766,200 of OZ057399.1, forward strand.
GTTGCATGCAGTAGAACAACAAAAAGCGTAGCCCTGACTTGACTAATGGCGCGTCCACTTATTTGAGCAATTACTTTGAGACGCCATTTTTGTTGCCATGTTGCACACACACACACACAAGCAAACTTATATACATGTACATGATATACATATGTACTTCTATATATTTGTGCTGCGCCATATGCATTGCGCGCTGTAATCCGATTACGCACTTTAAATTATTCCCACTTGAAGTCGGAAGATTGAATGCGGCAGCTGAAATGAATGGACGACTACAGCATGTCGGCAATTCGTTGTAGATTTTTCTTTCGCTTCAATGCTTTCCATGGTCATGCCAAATGTTCCAACGTGACCGGGACGCCGCACTGACATTTTAAAGTATTTTAAAGCCATTGTCAAACAGCACCACAAACAACAACAACAAAAGTTCAGCAACAAAAAGTCTAAAAAAAACAAAAAAAAACTTGTTGACGTTTATTTGAGTTGGCAGCTTTGCAATGTGCTCGACAAATTGCGAAATGGAGCATTAAGTACAAAGGATTAAGTTATGTTGAGTTTATGTGTGAATAATTCTGTATGTGTGTGGGTGGAAGGCTGGCGAGGTGTCAGCATTGGCAACAAAATGTCGACAGCAGGTTTGACAGGACAACTGAAATATTTATTTCATATTTTTATCTTATGGGCCAAGCGCCGAGCAGAGCAAATCCTGGACAAAATGAGGTAAGTGCGATAAAGAAAATTGCAGAAGTAGGAGGAATGCAAGTCTGAGGCTTAACAAGTAAAAAAAAGTAAGAAAAATAAACCAATATACATAAATTGTATCACGTCAATCATATTGTAAGGTCGATTTAAATCGAAATTTGAATGAATAGAAACAACTTGGATCGAAACAAACATTGCGAATGAGTAGCAGATACTTAGATCAATCACTTCGTAAGATAAGATAACTTTATAGAAACTTTAACTTTAGTAAAAAGAAATCCATGATTTCTGCATGGTACATAGTACTTTCATCCGTCGCACATTGGGAAAAAACAGGCAAAAACGCTCGCATTGGAGCAAATCCAAAAGTTGCGAATCTGAATTTTTTTTTTTTTCTTGTCGTAATATAGATAGACTAGCGAGACAGCAAATCAACTTTTCAAGTCTCTTTATCCCATGACCTGGACTTTACGGCCTTTCAAAGTTGAACGTTTTTTTATATTATTTTCACTCCTAGCAAAATATCGTTAACAAGGCTGTCTTCAGATGCCCGTAGAATCTATATTTTTTAATGAAATTCCATAATTTTTCACATTTGGGGTTATGATATTTAAGCAATTTATATATAAAAAAATTGTATTTAAAAAATGTTTATTTTGACAAAAAAAATATCTAACCTTTGCCTAATTTTTTGATAAAAATGAGAAAATTCGGGATTTTCTCTGGACTGTAACTTTTGAGATTCCACAGCATTCCACGAAATACGTATACACTGATTAGGTGGGACATTCAGCTAAATGATGATTTCAAACTAATCTGCGGGGTCCTGCGACTAAATGAATGCGAGCAATTTTCGCATGCCAACCCAAGCACTTTTTGTACTCAGTTCTGGTGAGCAACGATATATTTTTAATTGCTGAGCCAAACTATAACGTATGTAAAACAGCAAGGCTGGTGTTGAAAGGAATAAATATGTATTTAAATATAAAGAATTGAGATATGTATATATATATCGCATTGATTTATCTATGTCCGTCTGTTAATATGTCTTTCAATTCGTCTGTCTGATGGAAGGTATTCATAATAGCTTTCGAAAAAGTTGAGACACGAAACTGAAATTTCGCGCAAACACTTTGGATATCATGAGAACAACATATTGCCTAAAATGGGCGTGGTTTGCCCATTTTTTAACAGGGTTGCCATATAAAGATATTTTTCAAAATATGAACTTTTAAATATTTACCGTCCGTTTAGGGAAATTTTGTGTCTGGAAATAGGTGTGACATGCCTCTTTAACCCCTTGAGATACATAATAAGTCATTATTTTAACTTTGAGGAAAGTTATACTTGTCAGTTAACCTTTTCCGTGCTATATAAAAGTAAATGAATAGTATAGATTTTTTTAAGAAAGAGTTTGCCTACTTTTATAAAAGTGGGCTAAGTGTCTCTAAAGAACATTTTAATGCATGGCCAAAAAAAAAATTTTAGCGTGTTTTAACATTGTTAAAAATACAGTCTGTATGGAGAGTAGGCGTGGCCGTGGGCGAATTTTTTTCATTTTTGGAATAAATTATCTTCTACTTATGGGAAACCGTTATGCGAAAATTCAATCCTTTATCTTTTTTATTTCCAAAGTTATTAATTTTTTCGTTATATCATACATTCGGAAACCATAAACCGTGCTGCGAAAAAGTGCTCAAATTAAAAAACGCTAAAACACGTGTAAGTTTTTTTTTATCTTCTAAGAGAATCAGTTATCAAAATATTGACTTATTTCTTTTCCTTCTGATTATGCATATTTTTAAAACTCTTAACTTCCGACTGTAGGGTACCAGCTCCTGGTAGGGGAAATTAAAAAGAAATTACACCATACAATTCTCTGAAGAATTCTGAAGATAATAACGAAATTGCAGTTCTCTAGTGCAAAAACTATAGATTCTAGAGCTCAAAACATGCGAGCGTTTTTGCCTGTTTTTCCCCAATGTGCGTCGTCTACCTGTCTATGTCTGCCTGTTTTTTTTTTGTTTTTATTTATTTATTCACCTATTTAGTTGTCTTTCTTCTTCCAGTTCATTCCACCACCCAACAATCTGTTCATTTCTCCATTCATTTAATGGTCTGCCCATTTATTTATCTGATTGCATGCCTCTTTCTCACTTCATCACTTCTAAATATATTTAAACATTAAAATGCGAAATTTAAAATCATTGCATACCCGTAGGCGTTTTTATTACCTATATACCCCCATATACCCGCCTGATGTTCCATTAAATTACCACAAATAAATTTAGAGCACCGACTGCCACATTATCAACTCAACTATACATTTCAATGTAAGTTATGCGCACTGGTGAAGCAGAAACATTGCCAACATTTAATTGTCTATTTTATTTAATAATTTTAGATAATGAGAACATACACACACACATCCGTTCATATATACAAGCACATGTATGCAGATAGCGATGAGGGCGCTGTTTAATTTCTACCCACATGCTGCCTTGCCACTTTCTCGCCCCATTAGCCATCAGCATTGCACAGTAATGAAGTCAGGAATGAAGCAAAAAAAAAAAAGGAAAATTAAAACCCTTCCACATAATTTTTACGCACACATAACTAATTTGCATGTGTAATTGGCAGTCAGCCAAAAACACAAATTCGCTTCATTATTATTGCCAGCGAGATTAGAGCACAGTAAGCCTCATCATCATTATCATCAACATCATTATGATTATTATCAACATCATTATTACAATTAGCAGCGTTTTGCTTGTGTGGTGCGCGTAAATTTTGTTGTGTTAAAGTTTTTATTTTTATGTAACTTTGTAAAGCAATTTTTTGTGTGTTTGCTTTGCTGCTGTATTTACTTGCGATGTTGGCGTTAAGTTGCAAATTTGCATTTCATTATGCTCATTATGGCAAACATACACACACACACACATACAAACACACATACGAGGCACATGCGCACACATGGCACCTTTTCGACACTTTTCTGTTGGCTTGTTTTGCGGTTGTAATAAGTGAACTTTTCAACGGAGGCATTTACTGGGGGTTTTTGAAAATTAATTTTTTTTGTTGTTGTTGTAATTCAATTATTTAGTTGAAAACTTTTTACTGAATTCTGCATGGCTAATTGCACTGGTGAAAGAGTTGTATGCCTCATTAATAATGTGAATTGTAATTTATGCAACTTTGTGGATACTGCGGGGCGTATACGCAACATTTTGTGATGGATTGAAAAATTGCAATAATTCTCGGATTTGCACACAATTCTGAAGTCAATGTGCACAATAAAACACGTTTCTCTTAACCCTTTGGTGGCCCTGTCTGATTTTTATTTAAACAAAAGGCGTATCAAATTATTTCTCATTTGGAGTACTTCCACCTAGTTTTAAGGCAATTATTGACCTATTAATTCATGTTTTTCGAAGTTTTTTAAAACTTTTAACCCATCGTTGACCATGCTAAATTTTGATTTTCAAAAAAAATCAAAAACACGTGTCGAATTATTTCTTATTTAAACTGGTTTTACTAAGTTTGAAGTCAAAAAACCTATTACAGTGGTTTCTGGATATAGTGAACTAATTATTGCAAGGCCTGTTCACTGTATTTTTAGGTTGTTCACTATATCAAGGTTAACATTTTTGGTCAAAACTCGTTTATTTGCTCAAAATACACTTTTTGTTTTTTGCTTGAAAATTTTTTTCTATATTTAGAGGCTCGATGTCAAAATTTGGGTGTTCACTATATCGAGGTGTTCACTATATATGGGGTTCACTATACCCAGACACGACTGTAAATGTTTCTCCATACAAACTTTTAACACATCGTTGAACCCGTTAGATTTTAATTTTCAAAATAATTATTTATTGTCTATTTTTAGTGTTTTCATCAACTTTGAAGTCAATGGACCCATAAGTTCATGTTTTTTCATAGTCTTTACGTATACGAACCTTAACCCTTTATTGACCACCGATAAATTTTGATTGAAAATACTTTTGATTGAAAATATGTTACCCCTCTTTAGACCCCCAATTTCAAAAAAATTGCATCTTAGTGGAAGTTCATTGTTCTAAATGTATGTACAGTTTAAATTTCATGTTTGTAGCTTTAGCGGTGTGGGCTGGGTGATGATGAATCAGTCAGTTAAGACAAAGTTACATATTTGAGTTACAGTGACGCACACAGGGGAAGAGGGTTTGGGGGTTCAGACTACCTCCAAATACAAAAATTACTGGTGCAAAATATGGTTTCGAATGGAGTTGGCCTCAACAGTTGTACGCAACCCCCCCCAAATGAAATCCTGTGTGCGCCACTGCATATAGAATTTTTCAAATTGATCAAAATTTAACACTGCAACAATGCGGAAATTAAAATTATAAATAACTTAAAACCATATCCGCTGTCAGCTATCAATTGGGCGCCGTTAAATAGAGTTGAACAGAACGAACGCGAGGAAAGAGAGAGTATGAAAAATTTAATATCCTGTTTTGATTTGCCACATTATGATAATGCTGCGACAACTGGCAACAACAACAACTATAGTAAAGCCGAGAATACAGCATAACAAGCACCAACTGTGACACAGACACACACACACACACACACGCGCGCATTGTCATCATCAAACCTCCTTTTCAACGCCAGCAACTCAAAAGCCGCACGCCACACCGGCAAAGGCAACGTTTCAGTTTCAACATCATTTTTGTTTTTGTTTTCGTTTGTCATCAGCATCAACAGCAACAACAAAAACAACAACAATAGTCCTAGCAACGCAACAAAAAGCAACAATAAAACATTCAGTTTAATTTCAAGCAAAAACAACAACAAACGCACCAACCACCAATGCGTCAAGACTGTCTGCCGTCTCTCAACAAGCAGTTAGTTGAATTTTACCATTTAACGCATCACAACAACACCACAATAACAATAAAAACAACAACAAAACAAACAACTCAAGCAGCCACCCGTCGCGTTGCCTACAAGTAAAATGCTGTAAGCAGGCAACGCAGCAAGAAATTATAGAATTCTGGAGCGCGAGGCTTTAAAATCGATGCTTGTTGAGGACATGGCGCCCACACAGACCAAAATGCCAGCCGCACAACAATGAACGCATTCGCATTTAAAGAATTTGTATTGCTGCTGTTAATTTTGCCAGTGTTGCCACCGTGGCGTGTCAGTTGCTCGCACTGTGTGCGGTAGAATATAAAATTTCGTTAAAAGTGTATCGCCCGCTGGCAAATGCCGCCTGGCTGCAAATATCCTGCGGCGTTGTGGCCCGACAGGGAGACGTTTTCTGTTTATTGGCGCTGTTTGCTGTGTCGGCGCAAGATGAATGCCATTTTTTTTGTTGTAAATTTAATTTATATGTTTGATGACGTTGTACACAATCTGGCAGGAATTTTTTTTTTCAGAATTTGTATTTTTACATTCTGTTTTGTGTGCTTGTGTGGCGGCACAGCAATATTTATGCCGCACACTTTACTTGTGTGTGTCTACTGTAATGTTGTTGTTGTTGCCGTTGTACACATTTTTGCTGTTTTTGTTTTGGTATTTTCATTTCGCCGCAAAGTGTTTGCGTTAAAAGAAAAAAACACACATAGAGAACCACTCACCCATACACACACACAGACACAGAGAAACACACACACATACACAAACACCAAAAGAAGCCAGTACTCAGCATTCCAGCACAGCAACGTGCTATAAATGACGTATTCTTTATTTTTTATGAGGCATTTGAAAAATTAGCATACTTCTAGGCTATCAAAAAAATGCTTGCCTAAGGAAAGCATTGCGCTTTAAAAGTGTTTCTATCATATTTTAATTTAAATGTGGTCAAATTGTCTGACCATTTCCAGCTGTGCACACAACTCAAAAGTTCCTTGCATACTTAGAGGCTGTCCGAGCAGCTGTTTGCTTAGTGTGTCGTTGTGTGTGTGTGTGTGTGTGTTTCTTATGCCAACCAAAAATCAAATATGTATATTATGGACATGTGCCGTTAACTTTTAATGCTGATTTAATATCAACCAAAAAAGTTTTATAAGTGGGTGTGGTTGGGTTGTAACAGCAAGAACAACAAATTCTTTTGCCAGAGCCCAACCGAAGGTGAGATTTTGGCGAAAGCCGATTAATCGGCTACAAGACTGACAAAAACCGAAGCCGAAGGTGAATAACTTAAGCCTTAAATCCTAAAAGTATGCAATTTACAGTAAAAAATATTAGTTCAATGTTGTTTTTTTTTGTACATGGCATACATTTAGGCGTCTTTTATACTTTTATACGTTATACGTTTTAGGCTGAGTGTGTCGGTGTAAGTGTGTTTCTTATGCCAACCAAAAATTAAATATATATGTTATGTGCATGTTCCGTTAACTTTTAATGCTGTTTCAAGATCAACCAAAAAAGTTGTATAAGTGGGTGTGGTTGAGTTGTAACAGCAAGAACAACAAATTCTTTTGCCAGAGCCCGACCGAAGGTGAAATTTTTGGCGAATACCGATAAATTGGCTACAAGACTGACATTCAACTAAAACCGAAGCCGAAATCGAAGCCGAATGTAAATAACTCAAGTCTTAAGTCCTAAAAGTATGCAATTTACAGTAAAAAATATTAGTTTAGTGTTGTTTTTTTTGGTGTGTATTGCATACTTTTAGGCGTTAGGGTCAATTTCGGGAACTATCGCATGGACAATTCAAGGGGATGCCGGTTGTCTTGAAAATTAATTATGTTTCGTTCAAAACAGTATAAAAGGCAGCCGGGAATGGTGCTGCCAGACAGTTTTAAATTTGGTGAGCGAGATAAGTGAAGTAAAATAAAGTGACTGTGTGCAATTGTGAATAAAGTGTCTACTGAGGTAAAATGAACTAAAGAATTTCAGTTGCGTTTTATTATGGCACAATTCAGCGATACGAACTGTGCCTCCGTTGGCCAGCACCAACTGCTTATGTACAATTATTTTGATAACTAGAACATTTAACATTGCTATTCGAGCGAAATGTATTCAAAAGTTTGGCTTTCGGCCTGTTTTTTGGCCGAAGCCGATTAATCGTTTGGTCTCTAACTTTTGCTAATGTTGGTGGTTAGTGCCGTTGAATTGTTGGACACACACACACACATCGTCATCGTTTTATGGCTGCTGTTGCGGTTTTTTGGATGCTGTATACAACATTTTGTATGTCAAATTAATAAAACTGGCCAACAACCAACGTTGGTCGTTGTGCATCGCTCGTTTTGTGATTTGTTGCGGTTTGTTTGCATGAACGGGTGGCAGCATGGCACTACCAGTGTTGTTGTTGTTGGTTGAACCATTGTATTAGTATGTGTTGTAGTTGTAAAATTGTTGCCATCGGTGGGCGTTGCAGCTGACGTGCATTTTGACTTGGCGTTATTTATGAATTATTAGCTAAAGTGTGGCAAAAGGCGGACATAAGTGTTACATGCGAGAACGCGCTTATTACAACAGATTGTTTTTGTTGTTGTTGTTGCAATTTGTCATAAAAGTAGGTTAGTTGACGTATAAATACGAGAGTGGTTTGAAAAGTTTTCAATCTAACAATTTTTTCTTAAAATTTATATTTAAAACTGCTGCCCAAAGCTGCCCAAAATTTCACGATGTTACTTGGTTCCATTATTCGCTGTAAAAAACGTTTAATGACTTCTCTATAGACTCGATTTTTTCCATTTTCACAAAAATCCTGTCAGCGACTGATTCAAACCATTTGGGAACAACAACTGCACATCAAAAATGGCTGAAATTTTGTTGAGTACCTTTCAAAAATAGCACTAACTTTTTTTGACGAGAGCTGCCATCTTCATGTTGAGGTCGGAAACTTTTCAGACCACTCTCGTACAATTGACCTGAGTTCAACATAAAGCGATGGATTTGCTTCTCAAGGGATTAGAATCACATTATATCTTTCTGTACTATTCAAGAGTAGGTTCACTGAAGTGACAGGAAACAAGATCGAACCAAATGAAAAAATGAATGAACAAAATCGAACCAACCCTCATGTTGTCTTGAGAATTGAAGTAGTCTCATCTCCAAGCATTCCTTGATCTGGAGATTGAAGATCCTTTAGCCACACCTACAGGCAACTTGCCAAACAAGGAGTTTCCGTGGAAATTTTAACTGCCTTTTAGTGATTTTTTGGTCAACATTTCTTTGGAAATTGGCAGTGCAAAATTTCCAACTAAGAATCTGTTAAAAGTTTGCTAAAACATACGTTTCGTCGTCAAAACTGCAGCAATAAAATTGTTCATCAAAACTACTCTTGAATTTTTTTGCACCTTGTTTTTTTCATTGGTCTAACTAACATTTCTGTTCAGAACTCTTTGCCCCTGAAAGGTTTGCAGATCAACTTTCTTCTTTACTCTGCAAAGATTCTGAACAATCAACTATTTAGCCAATTTTCTGCTAGAAAAATTTGCATTTTTCTTTAACTTTCGCCTTTCCAAGGTTACAAAACCATTTCTTTAATTTAGAATCTACTTATGCAGCAACGTAATGGACACTGACGCACTACTCATAAAGTAAAGAAGCATCTGTTCAGATCAGCACTCACCTCTCGCCTACACCTTCCCATCTTTACACATTTCGTTTCATTCCATTTATTTCACCTCATTTGATTCGCATTTCGAAGCATAAGAAACGCAATCGCCCCAAAGTTCTTAACCCAAATATGCGCCCCTCGAGGCGACCATTTCATTTTGCACAACTCGAAAGTTCAATTCAATTTGATTGACAGCATGTGAGTAAACTTTACAAAATATTTGATTGTAATCAATTCTTGCTGCTGTCTTACAATGTGTTGTCTGCCTCAAAGGCAACAAATGCCAGCAACATAGAATTTAATAAAGACTCTAGAGCAGAATCGTTTCTCCAAGTGCAGTGCGAGGAAGAGCTTTTGATAATGTTCGACAAAACTTTGCCAAAGAATTACGTACATTACAAGCCACACGCACACCAGCCAACAAAAGTTGCCATAACACATGGGTACCTTTGCCTTCTTGGCGTTTTGCTACCAAAAAAAATAAAATAGAAACAAGAAATAAAATACAAATTCTCTCGTATTTATTATCTGAACACAGGCAACATTATCTCTTGCCAGTTAAAATATTTAAAAATAATTTTAGACGCCGAGAATGCTTTGCATTTATTTAAAGTGGGGTGAAAACTTTTGAGGTATGGAATAGTATGAAGAAACCGAAAATAAGTTGGAAGTTTTTTTATAAAAAAAAATGTGTAGGAAAAGTTGGTTGAATAAGTACTTGAAGCTTGAAAGTTGTGAGAAATTTGTTCGTATTGTTCATGTGGATGAGTAGCTCACTGTAGCGAGAAAATTATATCAATGAGGAAGTGGACAACAATGAAGAGAAAAGATCTAAATGGAAAAATACTGTCACCATTTCAAGAATGAAATATATAGCTTGATAATAAATTTATTCATGAGGTTCTACGGATGATAAAACACCACTTCAATTGCTTAGTTTCCACAAACATCACTGGACGAAAGAAGTCACTAACAAGCACCCTGCAGTTCAGTATCCAGTGCTGACCCCAGTGAGTTGACTGATGGAAGTTCTACTCAGAGATAATAAATAAATGCTTTTCCTTTCAGTAAATCTTAGAAGATACCCTTAAAACATTTACAAGCATTGTTTCCAGTGATGATTCCAATGAGTTGCCTGATAGAAGTTCGCATCAAAAATAATAAAAAATGTAAAATGTAAATGTCAATGCATGCAAAAGTTTTGGTTATTTTGTGGAAAGTGCTAATCAGAGCGCCTGGAAGGTACAACCGTTTAACATTTCCTTTCATTTCACTTTCACTTTCTTGTCAAAGTTAAGGTAAGGTTAGGTTGAAGTGGCTGTCTGGGCACGGGACCTTGCCGCAAGGTCCAAATTAGGTCCATTGCAATGCTACAAAAGAAAAAGCAATGTGTCTATACTACAAGTCATTCGAAAACCAGATTAAACAAGCTTGAGTCGTGGATGAAAGCTAGCAGATCTCTTAAGTATATTAGCTGATTTGAGGTCATTCAAGTTGTTACAGAATGGTGGACCTAGGTCTTTCCACCTCCGTTTGGAAAGAGAACCGGATAGTGGCAGAGGATGAGGCTTCTAGTCTTCGCTTTCTCTACATTTAGGCAGCTGTTTCCAGCTATTAAAGGATCGAGGAGTAGTAGAGAAGCTGGCTAATAGTCACCTTTTTCTCTACATTAAGACAACTGCGGCACATGTCTTAACTATCAGAAAATCGAGAAGTGATAGAGAGGGTGGCTGATAGTCGTATATTCCTCTACATTTAAGCAACTGCAGCAGTTGTCCCAACTAACCAGACCTAGTCTAGTGGCCGTCTAGACGATGTCCTGTCAAAATTACTGTACTTCTCGCCTAAGGAAACACTGACTTGTCTATCTCATTGTCAAGTAATTTAACATATTTTGATTTTTGGCATATGGCAATGAGACGAGCTCTTTCACTCCACTGTCTTCAGGACGCCAGACGATGACTGTGACTATGATATATGAAATGTAGCGAGGTGCGATATCCACGGATATTTTTTGATTTCACAACAACTGCCTCTAAGGTCTTTAGAAAAGCCTGATTGTTAATAAAATCCCAGTTCAAGGATTCTAAGCATAAAAATTTGTAGATTACAAAGCAAACTGTTTTCCATTGTCTACTTAAAGCTTCAAAATTACTGTTTTCGTTTCTAGTTAAATTTACCTGGAACTTTACTTAAAATTGTTCCACTGATTAAAGTTCAAACAGATTAAACGTTAAAATGTTTTACTTAACTCTATCGGGACTACTGGGATAATACGTCCCACCAAGTATTTAATGCTCCTGAAAACAATTATTCAGATCTTATTACTCACACAAAATATTTATTTCGAATCATAGGTCTGTTTGGCCAGATTTCCAGTAAAAATTATCCAGTAAAAAATATCAGGAGAGTAAGCGAGCTTACGCTCCCAAAAATGAAACTATCCAAAAATGTGAACAAACAGCAATTTGTAAGAATTTGCACGTTTTAACTCTTGGGTACACCAGTGGAACTTGCACATTCATAATACACAGAAAAATGGGTGTAAACAGGAGGGTTAAAGGAAGAAACAACTGATTTAAAAGTTTCGTTTCAGATTTGAAGCTGTAGGGAAACTTAAGTAAAATCAGACATTTAATGCAAAAGGCAGATGGTTCGTTGCGCTCAATCTGCGATTTTTCCCTTTCAGCTGCAGCAAGAAAAGCTGAGCAATACGGTTGTGGGTCAGCAGACTTGCGAGCGCACAAATTCTTTGCTGGTTCCATTTGCCTCCAAATGTTTACAAAAATTATTTGTCTTTGCAGTCGATCATATGGCAGCCAGTCATATGTTTTTCTTGTTCTTCTTCTTACTGGCAAATAGTTACTGGACAAAATTTCTCCAGTAAAAACTTGCAAGTTCTCACGAAATGAACTGTCACTTTACGCTCTCAGTTTCTCTCTCGTTACTGGAGATTTGGCGTCAACAAACAGGATCCAGTAAAATTTTGTACAAATTCGTACAAATTATTCTCTGCCAAACAGACCTCATGTCTTCGGTTAACCCTTTCGCTATTTTGTTGCCATATGGCAACATGCTACTTTGTGGACGTCTGCATCCTCTATGGTTGCAAGAATAAATTTTTTTGTTGGTCTTTAGAATAGTTTGAAGTTTTAGGAAAAATACGAAATTAATAAACTGAATTAATTAATAATAATAATTGACTGGCACGACAGCCCGCTTACGCGAGACTAAGGCCTAGCTTCCCGCAACCACCCGTGTTGTGCGTGTGAACTTGTACGCGGGTGGAAGGGACCTACAGTTTTATGCCGGTTCCGAACGGCAGGTTGGGAGCTCTTTCGTAAGCAATTTTTTACTCTCAAAAGTTTGCCATTTTCAGTTGAGAGGACAGCCACCGAAAGAGAAAACGAGTTTTCCCGAGTTTTTTTTTTTAGGTGTTATTACAGGCAGTATTTGAACCTGGGTCGCTGCCTTCGACTCGCGGTCCAACGCACTAACCAACTGAGCCACGGCGGCTGCTGAATACTGAATACTTAGGTTTAAAGAAGAGAAGTATACACGTTTTTTTTAATGGTATATCTTGACATAGTAAAGGAAGAAGAAGCAGAAAAAATTAGATAACTTGTTTAATTTTACGTTTTCTTTCAATTTAGATACTTTCTTTTTTTAGATCTCCCGCGGCGTGCGCTCTCTTCGCACGTGCCGCTCTTTGTTAACTGGCTACCGCCGAAACTAGACCAATTAACATGTCGCAACCTGCACGTTCATAATATCTGCCGGTCGGAGGAGATAAAACCGCGCCGCGGGAGATAAAAAAATTAATATTTGAAAAACGGCGCAGACCGACAAACTTCTGTGAACGCTGAAATAAAGGGGAACGTTTTCCGCATATGATGACATTTTTTTTATTTTTTTGCAGCGTGAAGAAGACTATAGAAAACTTAATTGTTTATAAAAAATTAATGCAAAAGTTATTTTTTAAACTAATTGGGCGTGAAAAAAAATTGTAATAGATAGCCTCAACAGTTAATTATAAATTCGCGTGGTCATCTTTTAATAAAAAAAAATAGTTTTTGAGAAAAAAATTAAGAAATTTTTTTTGGCTAAAAAGCTTGATTGTTTATAACATTAACAATAAATTGAATTTTAACGAAATAATAATGCCAAGTCGTCAGCATCATACCCGCTACAAATTAAGACAGTTATTTCAAAAATCGGTGATTTCGTGAATTTTTGGGGGTCCCACTTGACATGGCTTCACTCTTATACGAAAAAATTTTTATGTTTACGTATTACAGTCACAACGATGTGGTTGCTCTCATAGAAAAACACTCTAAAATACAGGGTCCGAGTATACAAATTAAAAAATTTGTTATGGAATGTTGCTAATATAACCACATAGAAGCCTAAAACGTAAATTTTAAAATTTTAACTTTCCCCAGTAAAAATCTGTAGCGAAAGGGTTAAAAGGATGATTTAAGAATTTTTGAGTATGCAACATAATTTTCTAGCCCCAACTTTGATAGCAAGGGAACGTTTCTACGAAAAGTAATTTGGTTTTCGAAATTAAACTCCGTCCCAAGAGGGTTAAACCAAAAATTATAAATTTAGTTAGAACCCTCAATGGAGTTTATTGAATTTTTAATCGAAAGTAGCATTAGTTACCATCAAATTCAGTTAAACTTATCCGAAACTTTCAGCCAAACGTAATAAGTTTTCAAAAAAAAAAGACAACGTCTAGCTGGAAGTAAAACCAAAAATCAGCAATGAGTCATAAAATAACTAGCCGCCAGTCAACATGACTGCAGTTGATAAAACTACCATTCAATGGTAAGGAATCATTTTCTTATCATCGAAATTCTTCCAATCACATCGAATCAAAGCAGCAGCTAAATCTTTACCACATCATAAATTAGCTGCCGCTCATGAATTCTCCGCTCGTAAAGCAGTGTTTACTGAATAAGCCAGAAAATTACCGCAAAATTCCTGCATAATTAATGCAAAGTACGCCTCAAGCCTTTCGAGCAATGCGTGCAGATGATGTGTGAAAATGAATGACGCACAAGGCACCGTAATTTGTATTTAATTACGTAAGTGCTGGAATTTTATCGAAATTTGTGGTTGGCAATTGTGGTCAACAGCCAATATCGGATACGCACACAGTCAAACACAAACAAATGCCAGCCGCTGCCATTTTAATAACTCAACTGTTGCCAGGACAACACACAGCTATGGCCATAAGGAGCACGCAAACAGCTAGAAGCACCTTCCACGTTGACCCTTCGCGCCGTCGCACTTTGAACAGCAAAACGAATCGAAATTCAATTGGATCGATTGATTTTATTACTGATAAATGTTGCATGAGGGTCAGGCCAACACAACAACAACAACAACAAGCAAACACACTATTAAGTGGACTTTAGTTTGTGCCACGGCAACAACACAAACGCCATCATTGCCACTGGGCGGGCAGTAGCCACCTCAAGCGGCTGTCACTTATCAGCGGCAACACGATTGCTAACAACATTGTCCACCATCGCTCTGGCGTCGGTTATGGAATGTTGCTGGTGTTGTGGTTGTGCTTGTTGTGATTGGCATTATGGTTGCTTCAGTTGCGGCTATTTGTGTTACTGTGGTGTACAAACATTTGCCGAGCAACGGCGCTTTGCTGCGACCGCTGTCGCCGCTGGGCCGCAGCTGTGCCGCATGGCAGCGCTCGAGCTTGGCGCAGATTACGCCAGCCGGAAAATGCGTATCGACAGTTTTCGTAGCGGATTACAGCTGCTGCCACCGCACTTGCCACACTCCCACACGCATTTACGTAATTGAAATGTAAAACATGTAATGCTTCTTCTGCGCTCAGCAACGCAATATTTAGTTTTAGTAGAAAAAAAATATGGAAAATGGAAAGAAAATATTGGAATTTATAATGCAAAGCCATTACCAGCACAAATCGATGGACACACCATACAACAGTTGAAAACAAAATTAAATATAGTGGCCACTTGTTTTCTTTAGTCGCCAACAGGACAGTAGGTGTGTCAATGAACGAAACAAAAAACTGACGATTAATGGTTATGGCTGCTAGAAAATTATAGCAGCTGCTGATGTTTTATGCAGAAACAAAAGTTAGGGGGGGGCAAATCGGCAGGGTTTCTGCTCGAATGCGGTACATAAAAATTACTAGTGTCCGACCGAAAAAACTTTTTTGGGCCGAAACCGAAACTTTCTAGTTGAAATAAAAATCACCACATCAAGCATCAAAATCACAACTTTTCAACAAACGAATTTTACTTTAAGTAAATAAAGAACAAACATAATATAAATAAATAAATACTTATTAATAAAAACAATTCATTCATTTTTTTAAAAACATAAACATAAAAACTCACCCTTTCGTAGCTTGCTTGCTAATATTCAAAATTAAATAATTTAATAAAAAAAAATAATTCATGCCCAAAACATGTGAAAAAAATTGAATGGAATGAGCCAATCGATATGCCAGCATTCTCACCAACTTTTCTAATAATGATTTTATGATTCTACATATTGTCCCAAATTGGTGGATTCAATGTCGTAATGTATGAAAGCAGTCATTAAACAAAAGACCAACTTTTTCCAACTAATTACTAAATTAATTTTGCTTTCAACATGGTTGCATTGTTTTTATATGAATTTGCTTTTGTTCCATTTTAAGGCTAATTGTTTGAGGTTAATTGTTCACTAATACCTACATTTCTATTTTTTATGAATAGAAAAAGAAAATATATTCCCATTTTTGCTGATTAAAGTTATCAAATCAATTATTTTATCTAGATTAAAAATAGTTTTATCATGTCAAACCTATGACAATTTTACTTTGAGGTTAATTGTTCACTAATAACTACATTTATATTTTTGATGAATAGAAAAAAGAAAATATATTCCCATTTTTGCTCATTTAAGTTACCATATCAATTCGTATATCTAGATTAAAAATAGTTTTATCCTGTCAAACCTATGACAATATAACTTTGAGGATAATTGTTCACTAATAACTTCATTTCGTGATTTTATGAATAGAAAAACAGAAAATATATTCCCATTTTTGCTGTTTTAAGTTATCAAATCAATTGTTTTATCTAAATTCAAAATAATGTTATCAAGTCAAACCTATGACAATTTAACTTTGAGGATAATTGTTACTTATAATTATGTATATTTAAATTTTTATGAATAGAACAAGAAAATATATTCTCATTTTTGCTGATTAAAGTTATTAAATCAATTCTTTTATATAAATTATAAATAATTTTATCATCTCAAACCTATAACATTTTAACTTTGAGGTTAATTGTTCACTTATAATTATGTATATTTAAATTTTTATGAATAAAAAAAAACATTCCCATTCCATTTTTGCTGATTAAAGTTATGAAATCAATTCTTTAATCTAAATTAAAAATAATTTTATAAAGTCAAACCAATGACAATTTAACTTTGAGGTTAATTGTTCTTTTATAATTATGTATAGTTAAATGTTTTATGAATCGAAAAATAAAATATATTCCCATTTCTGCTGATTTTACTTTTCTTATCAAATGTTTTTTCCATGATACAATAATATTATTAATATTATTGTGTCATGGTTTTTTGTAAATAAAAATTAATGATTTTGTTATGTCAAACCTATAACTCAATATTTTTTATTCGAATCTTGTCGAGTGGCTTGTTCCATTTTAAATTTAAGTCATTGCATTTGTTTTTATAACCAGTCCAATAACTATACGACTTACTATTTCTTCTAAAACGTCAAATGATTCTAACCTCAAATCAACATTAAATCCAAATCATTCTATCTACATTTCTTTTACTAAAACTTCTCCGAAGCGCTTGATTACTGTTTAATTACAATTTCTAGACGTCCTCCTAATTAAGTTTCAGCAATTACCACTCACCTCAATTAAACTATCACTGTCCAGACTGCCGATGCCACCAATGTTTGACACAAAATTGCCACCCTGTTGTTGTTGCCGTCGTTCAGCCAAAGCTGACGTGTTCATACGCACACCGCCACCGCCGCCGCCAGCACCAACCGCATCCGCACGTCCGTTCGTCCCGTTACCAGCCGCTCTGGCAATCACAATTTCGTCCTCCTCGTCGTCGTCGTCGTCGTCGACCAGATTGCCCGGTTCTGCGTCGTCGTCGTCGTCCAGACCAGAGCCGGCGGCCAAATTGAATTCGTCCGCGGCGGCTGTATCCAACAGCAGTTGCTCTTGGAAACTTAAATCTAAATCCTGCGGCAATTTCGCATATTTATTGTGATTTTTCATTTTTCACTTGCAGGTTGAGTTGGCAACACGACAGCGGACAACAAAGCAATTGCACGTCGGCTGAGTCATGCACGCCAGGAGCTGTGCGCGCCGAGTGCGGTTGACAGGCAAAAATTGTTAGTCTTTGAATGTTTTCTTAAATATTTTACTAAACACTTTTTTTCTTTGTTTCTTTGTTGATATTTAGCGCATAATTCGCTATCACAACAGCAACAACAACACAAGCGCCTATTCACAATGCATTGTTAAGTGCGAAACAAAAAAAATTATTTAAAAAAGAAACATGCACACACACACACAAACACAGCGCCAAGAAATGTGCGAAATGGGCACAATCGATTTTTCGTCGGCACGGACGCGTCGCCAACAGTCCGCAGTGCAGCGAAAGCGATTTTTCTCGGCTTTTGTCCTTGCGCCAGCCAACAGGTTTCCGACTTTTCCACTTTTCTCCAACACACCAACAACGAGAACAACAACTGTGCACTGTGTCGATGACAGCCGCAGCAGTTAAACCATCGATTATGAAATTAGTTTGCGTATCGTTGGGTTTTGTCAAAGCAGCCGCGGCACATGTCGCGCACCAGCAGGCAGGCCGACTGGCTGCAGCCGCGAATCAAGGACAGCGCTGCAGCTGGCTGCCAGATTTTATGCCTCAGCGCTGCACTAAGACGCCTCAAGGAGTTGTCGTTGCCACTGCAGTTGGCGTTGTTGCTGCAGCTATCGGCGCCTAGTTGTCGACAGGGCAGGGGGGCAGCAGTTGGCGTTTCACTTTCACTTGGCTGTTGAAAAGCGCACAAAATCGCGAAATTAGAACGGCGACAGTTTTTTCTTTTTCTTTTAGCTTGTCTTTCTTTTTGCCAGCTACAGTTCTCACACACAAATTGCAGCTTTCCTTTGTCTCTGGCAAACTGTGCGTCGGTCTTATATTTGCACTGTTCCACTGCTGCTGTTGTTGTACAAATTTAATTTGCACATTAGAGTTTTGCACTTTGGCTCCACTTTAATTGGATAATTGGTTTGGTTTTAATCAAGTTGCTTCTTCTCTGTGCTTACTTTCTCAGCGTCCAATTGGACAATTTTCCGCAAACCGTCCGTTCAATGCGACGTCTCCAGCGTATTTGCCGCAGCAGCAACCCACCATCGGCACTTGCAAGTTTTCCGATTTTCCACAATTTTCCACGCTCACCTTATGTCAAAACGCGCCTGCAATGCGCTCTCTTTATGCGCTCTTCGCCGAACGTTCGCTGCCCGGCGCACAGCAGAATTTGAATTTTCTTCGGTTGCGCTTTGACCAATGCATTCATTGCTTCATGCGCGTGTCTCACCTTCGTCAATAATTTAACATTTCTGTCTTCAGGCGGTATGTAATAGATTAGCTGGCGTAGAGCAAAGCAGAGAGAACGAATTTCCACACAGTAATTTTTTGGTGGAAATTGTTCGTTGTATGTGGTTGCACTTTAAGTGCGCGTTTCCACACGGAAATAATTGCACCGACAACCATTGCTCTCTCTATCGTTCTCTTTTTAAGGTATCATGGCACGTTAGAAAGGAAAATTTTTAATGATTTACAAAATTATTTATTTTTCAGCTCCTTTATTATCAATCTTTTTGAAAATTTTTTTTTTTTCAATATATTGAAGGTTTAAGGAACACCTTTTTTAGCATATTGTCTCTTATAAAGGTGGAGCTGAAGTCGCGTAGAAAAAAAACACATCCTCCATTACGGACACTTAATCTCCGGATTGGCTCGACCGATTTAAAAAAAATTTTTTAGTTCTTTTTATAAACTTATTTTTTACAAGAATCCACCACAATATTGTTTTTTTTATTTTTCTGGTGAATTCCTGTATCCGAAATCTTAATAATTATGAATCTTTTTTGTTTGTGTTCCTTAAACCTTAAATATATTGTAAAAAAATTTTCAAAAAGATTGATAATAAAGGAGCTGAAAAATAAATACTTTTGTAAATCATTAAAAATTCCCCTTTCTAACGTGCCATGATACCTTAAGTCTCTTGACTGGAAAGAAAGACTGTCTGACTGATTGACTGGCCAATTATGCTACTTTTTTCTCACAATGTTTTCTTTTTTATAGAGAGATGAAGTTTTTACAGGAAACCAACGCTTTCCAAACTCTTTTTAAAGGAAAATTCGTATCTTTAACTCTTTTATTTTTTTCAACAAGGTTTTGGCTAAACCTCTTCTAATTTTTTCCTCCAATAGTTTTTTAATTCCTTAATTCCTTAAATTTGATTAAAAAAAAATCAAGTCTTGGTTAATTTCAAAGAGCAGAGCTGCTGAGCTGATCCTAAATTTAAATAAAAATAAAAATACAAAACTGCTCCTGGAAAGCAACTTTTCGCTGAAAAGAACTGAGAAATTCTTCCTCTACTACTGGTATAGAAAATTTTTTATAAAGAGCAAAATTTCTTAAAAATGTTAATTTTTTTCTTTGATGAAAAGAGTAAAATATCTTCTAAACGTTAGTATTTCGTTGAAGAAAGACAGCATTCCTTGTGGAAACCACATTTTCTTAGATTGTGTGAGCAATGTACTGCAAAACTGTTCCTACACTTTAATGAATTAATTTTAAGAACATTTCGGTAGTAATTTGAGGATTCATGCTCAGCCATTAAAACTAAAGCAAGATAAATGGAACATGTCGAACGTTTCCTGGACTTTAGTTATTTAAAAAGAAAAACAATTCTAGTCAAACCCAAACCTGCGGAACTTTTTATTACCGAATTTTTTACGTTGATGGTTTGATGGACTGTAAGGTTAGAGATCACTGAAACTTCACTATTTTCCAACGTTTCTTCATCACTTCGCTTACCTCTTCAGGGTCAGTCTTCAGCTTACAAAAATTTATACAATGTCTTTTGAACACAAAACACTCCTTTTGCCTCCAACAACCATCTGAAAAACATTACCAGCTCGTTCGGTTAACATTACCAGTTCGTTTGGTTAACATCACCACATGATCTCGAGTTTATTTTCGGAGCACGAGTCTATTCGATTTGGTTAATAGCGGAAAAAATAATTTTAAAATTTCAAAAGTATAGAAAATAGTTTTTAAAGGTTGCTTGTAAGACAAATATTTTGTTAGTTCAATGTGAGTTAATCCCTAAAAATATTTAAAACTTAAACATACTTACATTTTTTTCTTGCTCTTCTCTCCACAGACCACATCAAATCAAAAACAACTAAAACCGCACATATTCCCTTTAAATATTCCTTTCATCCTAATCACTGGAAATAAAATAACAACACAGCGTAATTTCGAGTTATAATGGTCTCTTTTGAAAATGTTTCGAAAGCAGTTTGTATAGAGTTTATTTGTGTATATGTGGCTGTGTGTGTGTCTGCGTGTATTGATTTCGTTCTCACACGTTTACTCGTAATTTAGTACGTAACTTTAAAAATTGTAGCTTAAGCTAAGAATCTTAAAAAAGGAAAGCATCATAATAGCTACCACAAATGTACTATTTTTCTTCTTATTCTTCTTTTTGATGTTCTTACTTTTGTTTTCTCATTTTTTTTGCTGTTGTTGTTCGGATTGCATGTAAAGAAAATTTGTAGGTAGTTAGATAAATATTCGCAAAAATGTTGCCCTGCTTTGCGCGGCAATTCTCAATAGATCGTTCTCAAAAAGACATCATCATTCAACTATAGCATATAGTATGTATATAGCGTAGGTATAAATATAAATACTGTCAACTTATCAATAGAAACATACAATATCTCATAAATATCATATTCATATCAATATATAGTACAATACAATTAAACTTGCATAGAGCTCTGAAATACACCGAAGAAATCAAAATAAATTTACTCCGAATTGCAATTTTGGTATTTGCCACTCGAGTTTTGTTTTTTGTTTTTGTAAAATTTGAAACCATATCTTAGTCCTAATGAATAGCATGAAATTGTACACGCATTAGAACTAACACAAATTCCTGGGGCGGGGTTTAAAGATAGAGACAGAGATAGATTGGGACAGAGAAAGGGATTAAATTAGTTGAGATTCACTTAGGTTTTAGACCGACTAAAAAATAAATGCATTAAGTACAGTTACTGGCAACACTAGAAGATGCTTCGACGAAAAAAATCGTCGCCTTGATTAAGTAGTACGAAGTGGCAATGGCTTTTTAAGCCATTGTTTACTGTATATGTAGTTGTTGTTGTTAATTTGTTTGTCATCTTAAGTGCTATAACTTAAAGTTAGCTGTTAAAAAAATTGTTGCAACATATCAAAATATTTTTAAAAAAATGGCAAGCGTGCTGCAACACAATGACGAAAAACACAATGTTTCCAATGTTCGATCTCTACGGCTGTTGCTGCTGTTGTTGTTGCTGCTGCTGTTGCTGCTCTTGCAATTGGTGCAGCAGCTGTTGCTTCGTTTCGGCTTTAACTGTTTTATAGCGTCCCTTTTCCTCGGTATTCTCCGGCGGCTCGCACTCGAACGAGGCCATTGACAGCGTATTCTCGTTCAGCACGCTGCTGGTCTGCAGAAATCCAATGACATTGGGCAGCTGCTCGAACGGACAGGTGACCTTCTTCCACTCGTTGAACTCCATCACCTGTTTGGCGAGCTGTGAGCATTTTTCAAAGTTGATATGATTGTTTGGCAATCTGAAAAATCCAAATGGATTAAATGTAATTTTTTAAAATTCGTACAAACGAACGTAGTTTACCTATTGGAGCAGCCCTCATTCAAAAAATATAAATCCTTAACGAATAAACTAAAAAATGGAATGATTATGCGTTCGCGTTCATCGGTGGCGCCTTCCGAACGCCACATGGCCGCTTTCAGTGTTGAGCGATAGCTGTTGAAGTTCGATGTGGGATCCATTTGATGTTCCAGCACAGAGAACTTGGCCGATTGCACCTTTGACCACTGTCGCACAACAACATGAAATATAATTATGCATGTAAAAAACGATTTTTGCTGTTCCTTTGCTATTGGTTTACCGTCTTTTTAAGTCGCGAAATGGGTGCCAAATTTAGACCAGCTATGATTGCCATCAGACTATTAAAGTTGCCAATGTTGAAGCACTCGCGTGCGGTTTCAATCCAGTACTCGATAATTCGCACGCGCTGCTTCTTCTTCGGATACTGTAAAATATTTAAGACACGATTTATTATATCAAAAAATACAAATTTAAATAAATGCAAATATATAAATATTTTCCTCAGCAGATCTCACATATTTCCCGCTCAGCTCACCTTGACAATTTCTGAAGCGGTCAAGTAACTCAGACGATTGAACCACTCCACGTACGACTCGAGATTACGCGTCTTCTTCATGTCGTTCAGCGATGACAAATTCATTGTGTTCGACGGTGACGTGGCCGTGCCTGTGCCCGCTGTTGTTGTCGTCTTGCCGTCGATAGAGTGCTGGTACTCCTTGGCGAAAGCCTGCACAAACTCTTCGGGCCCAATGTGTGACAGACGTTCCAATTCAATGGCGGTCAGTTGGTGCGCCAGCTGCGCACAACTTGGACAAATATCCATTATGCCCGACACTTCGTGCGCATTGCCATCCGCTGGAGCAGAGGAATTGGTGCTGGCGTTGCTGTTGGCTATGAGCGTTGCTTTGTGCGTTTCGCTGCTGTTGGTGGTCGCGCCAGCCACCTTGCCCACCAGCGCATTTTGAGCAGTGCTGTGCGCATGCGCCGCCGACGCAGAAGTGCTGTAGTGCTGGCTGCTGTTCAGATCCACACTAATCAGCGACGCCTCGTACTGCTCCAGATCGGTGAGGCGTCGCACCAGCAGCTGCAGTATGCGCGACACCTGCCGGCCGAGCGCGTTGTCAATGTAGACGCACTTGCGCGCCAGTATGCGCACCTGCTGCATCAGTCGTTCATCTCTGAAGTCGTAGGGAAACGTCTCGATCCACTCGGACAGCAGGCGTATGCAGTTCTGCGCGCTGATCTGTATGGCGGTGCGCTGCAGCTTGTGGTGCGCATCGTTCAGCGCAGCTGTGACTGCATTGAAGCAATCGTTGGTAGCGCCAGTCGATGCGGCGCACGTCTTGCGCTGCATCAGCGGCGACGCGGACGCGGCTACGGTCAGATGGCAAAAGTTCGCCTCGTCGACCACATCCTGGCCGGTTGTGTGTTGGCGCTGCTGCTGTCGTTCCCATGTCTGCGAGATTTGTGCCAGCAACTCGTGCGGCCGTATAAAAAGACGTGCGCTGAGCAGAAATGCAAACGTATAGTTGCGTTCCGGGTAGTAGTCGCTGGTGGGCACCATGTGTTCAATCAACGCCTCTAAGCTGCCCGACACCAGGTGGCCGTCGCTGTAGACCAACAAATGCGCATATGCGCTGTCCGCCGGCGCCAGCTCAACGCTCTCGCCTACTGTGAGGGCGGGCAGCGTTTGCGGCTTTACGTACTGATATTTGCGCGCATCCTTTTTGCATTGTTGCTGCTGCCCACTGAGACTGGAACTATCACGACGATGTGTGTTTGCTGCTTTGGCGGCACTGATGCTGCTGCCACAGTTGTTGTCGTTGTTGTTGGCGGCGGCCTTGTGCGCCGCTGCAACGGCCGCTAAAGTGGCCGTGGCGGCAGCGGCAGCTGCTCGACTCTTCTCTGGCAGTGTTGGCGCCGCGCCGGCTGTCGTCTTTACATCACTTTTATGGCTAATTGACGTTGTGATATTGGCACTGCTGCGGCCATTGCTGGCACTTCGAACGCTGTTATTCGACATTGGCAATTGGAGTTTCTGTAGTGGGTGTCCGGATTAATGTTGAGTCATGCGAGTGCGCGCGCGCGGAACGCATCAAGCTGGCTGGTGTACGATAGCGCTGCTACAACTGAAATGAGCAGAAAAGCGGTTAGGGAATTTGAAATTTTAAAAACTTTTAAAAGCGGATATATGAGAAAAATAATTAACTAAATAAAAAATATAAAACTGCACCCACTTGGACAAAAATGCATTTGAATTGGTTAATTCTAAAGATTCAAGCAACATTAAAATTTGCCTTAATTGTTTGGCTAAATTATTAAAAAATTAGTCAATGTTTGCCTAACTTTCCAGCTGCTGCGGCAAACTCTCTCGCCATACTCCCAGTTATTTTTATTATCCTTGATAGGGTTCACCCCACCCGCCCATATTTCGAGCTCATTCTCCAATGCCCGCAAGTTCAGCCAAGTCGCTGCATATTTCACGATTTAGTGGCCAGCGCATCCGCCCAGCACACGGACAACACCCAACCACTTATTCCAATTCAATCGACTCACTTCAAAGGGCCACAGCCCACACCCTGCCACAAGCTGCACCGCCCAACAGACAGCTGACCCTAAACTGCGCCTACCAACCAAAGCAGACACACAAAAATAACAATAACAAACACCAGGCGACATTGATTTTTACCTTTTTGTGCGCAAGCGGCAGCCACAGGGGTGGGGGCCGCTGTTGTCCTTCCTGCCTGCGCTTCCTTTCTTTTCGACTATTATTTGATTGTTGTTGTCGCGGTTGTTGCTCCTGCTGCTTGCGGCTGCGAGGCAGTTAATTACAGTGGCTCGCAAAGGCAAACATCCGGCACGCCCATATTGGATTACCGGCAACACAGCGCCAAAGGATAGGTGCCACTCAAATCCGCGCAAAGCCAAATTAAAAGCCCAACCGACTGGCGGCCGTCACTTGGCCAACTGGCACAGCCTGGTCAATAAGTTTGTCGCTGCTACGCTTCAATGCCGGACTCGCTTCTATCTTCTGCAATCTCGTTGCTTTCTGCTTTCTTTTTTTTTACCCCAGTTGCAATGTTTCTGCACTTAAATAAAACAAAATGCGAATTGAGTTTAATTAGGAAAATGCGCAGAAAATCCACAAATGCATTTAATGACCGCCCGCTTGCCCGCTGCAGCGTGGCGTCGTGCTCACCTGCGCCGCACACACTCAACGGCGCACGGCTACTGCTGCGCCCCGCCTGACCTGGCCTGGCTTGACCACTTCTGCTCCACACACACACCACTCCCGCTGCGCGCACAAATTTTCCGTATGGTCAGCGTTTCCAGCCAGCCGACGCACTTTCGCCAAACGTTTACACAGTTTATTCTCCCGTATTTTTGCAATTATCAGCGGATTTTTCGCAATTTCCGTACGCGTAGCTTTTTAGCACAATTTTGGCTTGGTGACTGCATTTGTGCGTGAAAATAACAAATGGGGAGAAACGGTAACAGAAATCTGCGTGTCGCTTTTTCCCGTCTTGTACGCCCAGCGGCGACGATTCCGATTTCGTTTTCCCACCCCTTTACGCGTAGCGGTGGTTTGCGCTTGCTTTGGCTTTTCTATTTTCCTACAGATTTCTCCTATTTTTCCGAGTAGCGCTTTTTCTTGGCGATTTTCTTCTTTTTAAAGCGACTTTTCTTGATGTTTGCTTCATCTACTCGCTTTACCGCTGTTTGTTTTGTTTACGCTTACGCTTTCATTTTTTGCGTTTCTCTTTTGGTGGTGGCTACGCAAAGTGCTGCCATGTCTATGGTGGGTACACGACTAGTGCTGCCAATTCGGTACAATAGAGAATAAACATTTGTGCGGAAAATGCCGTTATTTTGAAGATTGACGTAAAAATACAGAAAATTTTGCTTGAGCATAACAAATTTATCAAAAATAGAATATTTATAAATTTATTATAAACAGACTTGAAGTTTCATGTACCTATTACAAATGGTTACCTTGTTTTCAAGAAGTCCTTTGTGGAATTGGTGATTTTATATAGTTAAAAGATTTTAGTTTTCTTGAGTGTTGTACGAATTTATTTACAAACAACTTGAGTACAACAATTAGTTAGTTGAAATGCGATTTCCGCATTCGTGAATAATTTGTGTTGAAAAAAAATTATGAATATATAAAAATTCTTACAAAAATTATAAAACAATTATAGTAAAAACAAAAAACTAAATTGCTAATAAATATTTAATATCATTTGTAAACAAATGTTTAAAAAATGTTTAAATTCTAATTCATTTACAGAAATATATTTATTGACATAAATTATTAAAATAAGTTGCATTCTAATATAATTAATATTAGTTTTTCTACAATTTGTATGCCAAAATTTATTAAAATTTAATAGATGTTTGTGTTGTAAATTGTTTTAAAGTGTAGTGTAATACACTTATTAGATACTTTCGAATTTTATTCAAACTTGCGTGGTTTTACTAACATTGAATTATTTTAATATTTCAAAATATTTTTAATTTAACTACTTTTTTATTGTTTTATGTTATAAGCATCGAATTATTTTAGTGTTTGAATATGATTTTATGATTTGAATTTAACTAGTTTTTTATTGCTTTGCTATTTTGCTCATATTTCCATCGATTTAATATCTAACAATGGAAATACTAAGTGGCATTAATCAAAATTTAGAAGTTATCAACAAATTAATCAGTTAATTTAATATATAAACTTCAAGCGTAGCAACAAAATGCCGTATTATTGCATTTTGTATAAATAAACAATAACAAACAATCAAATAATGCCAACAAAATTAACATAATTAAGTAATCAACTAATAATCGGCCAAGTCTTTTGTGCCCTGCTCGTTCTCCGCCTCATGCAGGCTCAAGTCGAACCATCATGTCTGCGTGTAGGTCGACTGAAAACTGCCAATCAAATCGTTCTCCTGGCTGCCGAATAGACCTTCCAGCAGCATATCGCAAGTCTGCGTGTGTTGCGTATTGTAGAGACCGGCAAAGGCGCTTGTCTCCTCCGCATTCGCGCCATCGTTGCGCGAGTCCAGCAAACACTGCGTGAAACTGGTCTGCGTTTCGGTGGACACCAGCAGCTCATCGTAGGCGCAGCGCGTACATGTGGCCGCCGTGGAACTGTACGACTGTTCGCCATCCTGTGCTGTCTCGGCGGCCGTTGGCAGCGCTGACCAGTTGGTTTGCGTCTGAATGTCAGTGAAGCCCAGCAGCGAGTCGGAGAACAAATCATCGTAGGTCTGCGTGCACATGTGTGTGGACGGCGGCAGCAATGGCGCTGCCAGCACGGGATCAGCTTCGCTGGCGCAGTCCGTTGTGGTGCTTGTTGTGACAGTAGTCGGTGTTAGATTTCCGCTCAACTCAGTTTGAGTTCCGCTATTGCGCGGCGCCGCTAACCAACCTTGGGTCGTTTGCACTGCTGCAAAGGCCAGTATAGGCTCGAGAGCTGCAGCTGGTTGCTCTGTTTGAACGTTGTCGCTGCAAATTCGCTTGGACACTGGTCATAAAGAAAAATATACAATTTTTGGTCACATTAAAATATTTCCATATTGCATTTACCTGCTGCTTCTGTTTGCGTCTGCCGATGCTGATTCTTTTTTGGTTTTTCTGTAGCGCGTTTCGGCTTTGCTGGTGTTGCACACTTAACGGCCGCCGGCACCGCCTCTCGCACCACATGTCCCTTGCGTTTGCCATGTGTTAGCAGCGCTTCCATGGAATCATAATCCCAGCCGCATTCCTTGCACACAAATCGCACACCACATGTTTTTTCTGCATGCGACTGCAGTTGACCCACGGTGGCAAAGCGCTTACCGCAGCGTTCGCATACTTCCCGCTTCTCGGTGTGCACTTTCTGATAGTGCTGGCGCAAATATTTCAGGCTCGTGAAATGTCTTGCGTCCGTGTGAGTTACATTGTAGATGCAACCAGCATGAGGACAATAAAATAGTCGTTGCACATCGGAGCTGCGAGCAGGCTTTGTGATCTTGTGGTGACGCTTCAGATGCAGCTCGTAGTTGCCGGCATTGGTGAAGCTGGACTCACAGTTGCCGTAGCTGCATTTGATCCGATGCATGGGCTGCAGCTCCTCTGCTGGTGGCGTGAAACGAATCACTTCCATTTTTTGCGAAACAATTTTCGCTTGTTTATTTGTCGCACCTGTGTTTAGTTTGGATCATGTACAATGGAACAGCTGATTTTGTTTACGAATTCTGCTTCTTCAATTCATTTCATTCACAATAACCTCAGTACCACTATTATTCAAAGCACATTAAATTTTTAAAGAAAATTGCTAAACATCTAAAGATAGGGCTATGATATGGGGATGATGGGGATATGATCAACTGTGGATGTTAAAACTTTTGCAAGGATTGAGTTGTTGTAAATGACTCAACTAAGTTGACTTTTATCAATTAAAGGGCAAGATATATCAAAGTATGTATATACATACTACTACTGCTTTAACATTGGTGTATATACTGCACAATTTATGAGAATGAAATATAAAACAAAGATGCTAATTACAAGCTGTGATTAATGCATTTATGGAAGTGACACTCATTCATAATTAATCGTAAAGATACTCTAGGAACGGACTTGTGAAATATGTGCAGATCTTTACAAATGCGATTTCATAGCTATTAGCGATTTCTTATAATATTATAGGATTTTGTTTATAAATCGCATTCTCTTTAAAAGAAAACACTAGAAATTAATAGTTTATGTGCTGGCAACGCAGTCCAAGTCGATGCATTTCGCCAACAGTGTTGCCAAGCTCTAAAGCAGTTTTTGACAATATTGTCTGTTTAAAGCAATACATTATTAAATATAACTCAAAACTCTAAGATAAACATATATGTCACTGTTCCTTTGCATTAGCCTCAACTCAATTTTCTCCTAAAATAATTTTGACTGCGTCCTGCGGTGAGTTCTTTATAACAGCGATTTATTCACAGCACCGCTAACGGCAGTCTGGCAGCCATGGTCAAAGGGCCTTTCAGATTCGGAAAATTTAACAATTCTTGAAAAATTTCTGTAAACTTGGAAGACGAATGAAAAGCGTTGCTTTGACGCCATTCGCCATAGTAGGATTAGCTGATTTTACAAGCGAAAGTGTGATTGCATAGAGCGGAGCGCAGCGAAGGTGCAGTAAACTGGCTGGCACAGTGCAGCAAGCAGAAATAGCATCGAAGCTCGCACACAAACACAGAGACGGCGAAAAAGAAGTCGAACAAAAGAACCTTCGCAAAAACAAATTATGGCAAAGGAAAACGATGAGGTGCAACAGAACGGCAGTGGCAGCGGCAACAACAGCAACAGCGGCGATGCAATTGCGGCGGTGGGCGTGACGCTGTCGGCACAAAACAACGCAATGTCTGCGTTGGCGACGGTAACAGCGGCAACGGTGGCCGGAGAAGTGGACGGTCTCGGCGATGCGGGGCTGGCGGACGGGAAGGACAAGGTCATCGACGGGGGCTGCGATGGTGACATTGGTGGGGGTGAAGGCGTGTGCGAGTCTACAACGAGCTATGGGCGTGAAAAGTTGAACGATCTCGTCGCAGATCTTTGCATCAACAACGGGCTGCCGCGCTGCGCAGTTACCCCAGCGACCACAGCTGGCACGGCTGGTACAGGTTCGGGCAGTGGTAGTGGCGGCGGTGTTAGTGGAAACGGCGGTTACGGTGACTACACCAACATACGCGCCACCTCGGGCCCCAGCGTCTACGTAGAAGGTAAGTGCAGCTGTCTCGGCTACAATATGGGTCAGTTGAAGATGTTTGCATGCTTTCAGGCACACCCAATCTATATGGTAAGGCGGCGGAGCAGACATGGGAGGGCGGCAGCGTCACACAACCACAGTCGTCGTATGTTCAAGCGCCTACGCAGAACTCCTCCTTCTCCTTTAAACATTTTCTCAACAGCGGCAACACATTGACAGCGCCCACGAGCACTGTCACCTCGCTCGATCCGGCCGCGACCAGTTGCAGCACACATAATAACAGTAATAGCAATACGAGCGCAACGCCCACAAGCAGTGCGAGTGCGTCGAATCCGCTGCAGACGTCAACCGGCGCACGACCGAAAGTTCCTCAGTCGGCTTCGCTTTCGGCCACATCGATAGCGTCGCTGGGAGGCGGCGGGCTATCGGCTGGCGGCGCTGGCCAGGAAGGCAGCGCCTTCGGCTCGTCGGCCACCAAGATGAAGCGGTCGCCGCGCTTCTCCTCGTTCGACTCGCAGGCGAGTCTGGCGGAGTATGCTGCTGTTGGTGCGGACAGTGACCTGGAATGTGGTGGCGGCGGCGTGCGTGCTAGCTGTGGCGGTAGCTCGACCGGATTTCGCCTTTTCCCAGAAGCGCTTGGTGGCGAGACTTGCGGTACACGACTAGCTGCAGCTGTTACAACTCGTTTTTATTAAAACTATTGATCACTTGCAGATTTATTCAATACGCGCATATCCTCGAATCTGGGTAGCAACAGCTCCACGGCCAATGCAAACAACGTGGGCGGATCCTTCGAGCGCCAGTATGTGCCGCGCTCCTATTCCAACTACGACATGCCAATGCCGGCAACGGGCTCGCCGCGGCGTCGTGCCGCAGTCAGCAGCACCGGCAACAGCGGCACCAGTGGCGCTAAAGAAGCGCGTCCCACGCGCCTGGCACTGAATACAACCTCGTCCAAGCTGAAGCTCGACTTGCCCATCGACGACGTGAGCAATGCGACGGCATCGGCAGTCAACTCAAATGTAGCGTCCCGTCCAACGTCCAATAATGCGAGCGAATTTCCGCCCGCAGCAGCGGCTGCCGCGCTGCCAGACTTTGTGCAGGATCACTGGATGGACTCGTGGTATGCGCACGAGATGCATCTCAACTCGCCACCCAATTCGCCCATACGTGGCTTTGGTGACGAGGTGATTGGTACGGCAGCGGCGGGCATGGGCAGTGGCGCCAGCGTGGGCGCTGGTGATGGCGCTTTGCCTGCCTACAACAGCAATGCTGCGGCCGGCGCTGGCGTGGTGGGTGGCGTCGGTGCCGGCAGCGCTGCGACAGAGCCGTCCGGCAATTCGAAAATGCTGCCCGACTTCCTGTCCGACGGACCGATCATACACTCGTCGCAGCGCTTGGCCGATGTGGCCGTGGGACTGCCCTCAAATTCGATTGGCTCGCCCGACGATCCGCCCATGTCGTCGCAGCTGTCGCGGCTGCGCATTGAAAACGAGCGCCTGCAGCGAGAACTGAACGATGCGCGCGCAGCGCTCGGCGATCAGACGCGACGCACCAACGAGCTCGAGCGACAGCTGCAGGAGCGGCAACGCAGCGACGCCAGCTACAGTCGCAACTTGTCACAGAAGATCAGCGTGAGCGAGGAGAGTTTGGACAAGAGCAAAATGCGCACGGCCGCGGCACAGAGCCATGTGGTCAAGCTGAAACAGCAAGTCATACAGCTGACGGTGCGTTGGTGGAATTCGATTTTCATGAAATCCTTTTATGAATTGTTTGAATTTTTTATAGGCCGAAGTGGAGACTCTGCGCCGCGAAAATGATGTTTTGCGCGAGGAGGGCGCCGTGGGTGGCTACAGTGCGCCGAGCTGTGAACGCGCGCGTACTTTTGCCACAGAGGCTGCAGGCGGCGTGCGCGCCAATGTAAGCCGACCGTCCAGAACACAACAGATATCGAAAGACTTGCGGAGAGCAGCATCAAATGCCGAAAATAATCTAAGGTCTGTGGTTAGCGTTTAGTGGTTTTCATAGCTTTTTGTGCATGTTTTGAGAAGATGTGCGTCACTGAATATGGAACTTGGAAGAGCTCATTTCTATGACGTTTTCTGACCTTTTTGAGTGTTAATTCCTAACTCAATCTAAGAGTCATCGTTCAAAACAATGACTTAATTAGCTGACTGTAGGGTAGTTGATTTTTTTATTATCTTGTGCACATATATTAGTAGGACTTGGCATGTCGCATGCAAAGTTTGCCGCTTCCTTAATATAAATTCTTACATTCAAAAGCTCATGATTCATATCATCAAAAGTACAGCAACCAATCAGTGTGAATTTTGGTTTAGTGCCTTTTTATGGCATTTTATTCAACTCTTCCAAACAAGATTTCAATTAACCCACTATGAGCCATAGCTGTCATATATTTAGGAAATATCTAAGTGCTTATTTCTGTAGTTTATTGTTGCTGAAATCTTTCAGTTCTGCTTAAAAACTGAAACAACTAATCGCAACAATTTTCACCAACCACATTTAATAATTTTCTAATAATCTCTCCTTCATCATTGCAGGCAACTTCTCGCTGGTGTGGATAACTTACGTCAAATGGCTGCTGATATTGAGAACTCTGAGCTGCGTCTGGACTACGATGTGAGTCCCGATTTGTTTTCGGATTTTCTCGACGATTGTGATGACTACGAAGAGTACCCCGGTGGTCCTGCGTTGTAATTTTGTACGTCGTATGTTCGATTGTCTCTGCTGTCGGCTTCTATCCTGTGTTCTTTGGCTGCGACACCTGCTGCGCATCTACCATACTATACAATAACTAAACTAAACAATTAACATTGCATATGCAGCGGTATATAGCAATTGAAATTCACAACTATTTAAACACACTGATAACACAAAATGATCCATCATGTTTGCTATATTTCGTGTAATATTTTATTATTAATTTATAAAATTGGTTTCCGTTTTTATGTTTTTTTGTATTATTTCGTTCATAAGTTTGTAGTAGTTTTACATAATGCAATTCGAAATAAATGAACGCCTTTTTGCCTTTTCGAAATAAACACATAGTTACATAGAAGTAGTCAGTAAACAACCATGCCAACATAATGAGCAACCACAACCAGCGACAAGCGCAACTAATCACAATTATGTAGAAATTGCCAGTAGTTGAGCCAATGAGCAAACAAACAAACAAATGAAACTTTAAAATATACACCAACTCACACGAGCAACATGAGCGTTTAGTAACATCGTAATTCAAGCAAAGTTTGTATTGTTAAAATTTTGATTTTTTTAAAGCAACAAGCAAACAAATAAATGAACGATCGAACACATACATACATAAATATTGTACTCATAAACACGCTTAATCGCTGCAATGCAACGTCATTGAGCCAACAAGGACACAGGTCTGGTAGCGCGTTGTGTATTTTTTGTATTGACAACAACAACAACACGGAGTAAACTAGAAAGCCGAACCTATATATTAAAAGTATAAATTAAAACGCCTTTATTGTAAAAAAAAAAACAAAATATGAAAAATTTAGATTATATCAATTATACCTAACTACCACAGCGCATACATACATACATACATACATACATACCCATAACACATTACTACATGCTTAACAACATATTTAATATGTTTAAAACAATGATATGACGAATAGCTGCGTGCAAGCCCGCGTTTACTATTTCAGCATTTTTGTTCAGTTCTCAGTTTTGTTATTGTCTTCAGCCTGAAGCCAAAATCTTTGGTTGTGCCACGACACCACCGTCACACCACATCACCACCACCACCACCAACAACACGCGGGCACCGTTATATGGAATTTTTTTTGTGTGTGTTAAATTGCTTAAAAACAAATTTCGTTGCTAATGTCTATTTTATAATATAATGTGGCTTCATTTTTGTAATATAACAAAATAAAAGAATGAAGAGCGAGAATAATGAGCAAAAAAGAAAATGTTGAAAACTTGAAAGAAAAATTGCATTTCATTTGATAGAAGATTGGAAAGTGGAAAATCGAAAATGTTGGTTATTGAAGAGTGGATGGGTTTATTGAAGAAAGGTTTAGTTAATTAAGCTGGCAGGCGAAGTCGGCCGTGTTGGATGTTTAGCGGTGCCAGTAAGAGCTCCTTAGTGTTACGGATCGACGTGCAAATGATTGGTGAG
This sequence comes from Melieria picta, assembly GCA_964056695.1. Lineage (NCBI taxonomy): Eukaryota > Metazoa > Arthropoda > Insecta > Diptera > Ulidiidae > Melieria > Melieria picta. Next base: position 46,800,387 of record OZ057399.1, read on the forward strand.
AATGTGGGTGTTAATAACGAAGAAGACCCCATTTAACCCAGAGAAGAAGGGGCTCTTAGGTGAGTAAAGCGCAGTCTTGAGAGAATTGAAATAGTCGAACGGAAGCAAAGAATATTTAGTATTCAGGAACTGGTGGAAAGGTAAGAAGCTAGGAGTGGTGGCCCCAAGGCGGAGCCCACTTAGAGACCCATTGAGATTCCACGAACAATTGAGTTTAAGACCTCATTGAACCAGGTACATAGAAAGATAAGGCAAACAAAATTTAGAAAATGAGGTTAGGTGAGGTTAAGTTGTGTCTTTGGCATAAATAAACAAAAAATATGGTATTTGAACGCCATCAGACTATCAGTTCGACATTTTGTTTTGATGAAATTGAAATTTTTATAGAAAAAAGAACATATGTACAAAAAATTGGTTCTTCATAATTTTTTTATTTTAAACGTTTACAGCACTAATAAGCTGAGATTTGTTTTAAAGTTTGAACAAAATAAAAAAAATTGTTTTCAAATAAATTTTTTATATTAATATTTCATAATAATTGCGTCGTTTGAACTTAAACAACGAACAAACTTTTGCACTCTGCAGGAAAATCTTGTGTGGACCCAGAAGAGAGCAGCAATTCGAGTCGGTGTTAGTGTTGCAACGCTAAAAAGGGTAATAGAAAAGTATATAAAAATAAAATTATAGTATATTTTTATAGAGAAGTGTTTCAAAAAGCGACTGTTGAGGCCGATTGGGGTTTAAAAAAAAAAAACAAAATGTTTTAATATTTAATGATTTGGCAATGTGGTAAGCCTTTTGCAAGAGCATCAACGGAATGGTTTGTTGAAAATGGAATGGACATTATGTCCAAGAAATACAACCCTCATGGCCAACAATGCAGAACAGTTTAAAAAATGTGAATCAAATGACCTGAAAAAGTTCAGGCAGCAACTGTGCAAAAGTTGATGGAAGAAAGCGGAAGGTTTGAAATTTGTTTTTCCTTTAAATTAATGTTTAAATTAGTAACAAATAACATACAATAATTTTTTCAACAGTTAACAGTCAAATGTAATTAAATACAAAAAATTTTATTGAAATTCTTCGATCAACTTGCGAAACTATCTGATTCCTCGCCAAGACTCCATAGTTCAGAAAATATACCGTCTGCATCTACAGGAAACGCAACAGATAAAGAAGGACACCGTATTCAAGATGAAGGAAATCACAGTGAACCCAACAGGGTCTTCGAGTGTCGCACAAACCTCTTCTGTAACCTAACCTAACTTAATGAAACCTATGCAAATTCACATCATTAAAAAATGTCTATGCAGAAAGATTATTTTCTGTCAGTAGTGAGCAATTCAGTTGAAAAATAAATATTAGAAAAAAAACTTGCATAAAACATAAATGTAGATACGAGTTCCATTGAGCTCCTCTCGTCGGTTTCCCCTTGTACAACGCGACTCTGCGCTGACAATGCATTCATGTATATAGTAAGTCAGAATGCACAATAATTCTTCATAATTCTTCTTCTTCGTTCATTCATGTTACCACATTATAACCACAACAACAACGCACACAGTTGCAACTTTTATGCCACAACTTTAAATTTTGTTTACTTCTTAATGCACATTTCTCGTGCTCAGGCAAAAAGATGCTTTTGTTACTTAATATCATGTAAATATGCATACATACATACACACATAGTTATATATATATATGCATTTAAGTTAGAACTATGCACACACATAAAAACATTTGTATTTTTTTGTCAGGGCACTGGTGCAGCATTCATTTTAGTGAATTTTCTCGTCGTTTTCTGTTTTGTTTGGCCGCATTCGAGCGTTGAAATTTCAACATGTACACAAGTAGCTGCTGAGAGCTTATGACATTATGGCATTTCTAGTAAGTTTGAGTTTAAGTTTAAGTGTGCATTTAAATGGCGTAGAATCTAAGTAAAAATTACATAAATAACTAATTAACTTTTTAAGTGGTAAGTAACTAGTCTAAACATTTACAGAATGATGGTTATATATACAAATATATGCAGTATCTATATTTATATTTGTACTTGTAAATACCAGGGACCGAAAATAACTGTTATTTTATCATTTTCAAAGCATAACGAAAAAATTGCCGGTGGACTTTTTCAAATATACCATTATGACCGTAATGGCCTCAGCTTCACGAATATTAAATGCCTTTTAAATGTTAGACTTTTACTATAAAAGTTAAAATTAACTGTTACTTTGTGCCTTTTATTATTTCAGGCAAGTCTTATTGCTCAGAATGTGCGGTCTGCTGAGAAACGTCACAAAATAACTGTTATTTTTGACCGATAATATAAAAGTCAAAAGTAACAGTTATTTTTGCCTGAAATAATAAAAAGCACAAAATAACCTTTATTTTTGTCGGTAAAAATAAAAGTGAAAAGATAAGAGTTAAAATCTGACTTTTTTGATAAAAACCACGGTCCCTGGTAAATACATATACCTATACATACTAGCAGGGCCCCACGGCACGCAAGTATAAAGTCAATGGGCCCAATAAATCAAGCTTCTTTATACAACACTTAACCCATGTTTTGCTCTTTTAGACCCCGAATTAAAAAAAATCCCATCTAGGCGGAAGTTTATTTTCACATTTGTACCGCACATAACCTAAAAAAAATTTAAATTCAATTTAATTTTTTTTAGACATCACGCAGGTGGCCAACAAAATGTAGCAAACATATATATTTTAAAGCACTATGTATATGAGAAATATATAAAAAATAGTTGGTGATTGTACGGCAAACATAACCTAAAAAACGAATTAAAAAATTTCATTTTATTTATTTTAGATATCACGCAGGTGCAAAAAAAATCTAGCAAAAATATGTATATATTTGAAAGCACTATATGAAAAATATATATAAAAGAATTGTATGGCAATTATAACCTAAAAAAATTAAAAAAATACTTTTTATTAAAAAATTACTTTTTATTTTTTTTAGGTCTCACGCAGGTGGAAAACAAATGTGGAAAAAATATGTTGTTAAACATTATATGAGAAATATATAAAAAAATTTGGTGGTTGTACCGCACAAATAACCTAAAAAAAAATTAAATCATTACATTTTATTTTTGTTAGGGCTCACGCAGGTGGAAAAAAAATGTGGAAAAAACATGTTGTTAAAAATTATATGAGAAATATATAAACAAATTATTGGTGACTATTCTATTCTAACTTGATAAAAATTTTTTTTTCAAAAAAAAATTTTTTTTTTCCAAAAAAAAAAAATTTTTTTGAGATTATTAGATTTGGATTTTGGACTTCTGGTAATGCGTTTAATTGATATCTATATTATCAAATCATATAAATCGGATGACTACTTAGAAAATTATTAACTTTTGTTTTTATTTACTATATTAATTCTGGCAGATCGGGGATTAACTATTATGAACTAAAACTCTGGAAAATGGTTACCTATATTAATACTAGTATTAAAAAAATTTTACAATCACAATTGGCCGGGGGGCACTTTGCCCTAACTTATCCGGCTAAAGTCTTTCATGTTTGTCGCTTTAGCGGTTTTGCCTGGGAGGTGAAAAATCAGTCAATTAATCAGTCAGTTAGTCAGGGAAAACGATTATACAAGGTGCGTTCCAAAGTAAACAGAACTTTTACAATAGGGACGTTTTTGGTGGCGCCATCTATGTGTGAGGACATGCGTTGGAAAGGTACATCTTTCATTCACATCCTGTCAAAATTTCATGACATTTGGTCTAGTAGAAGCCGAAATATCCCGCTCAATGTGACAGTATGTTTTTAACTTTGGTACGAGAATGTCGATTGAACAAAGAGCTAATATTAAGTTCTGTTTTAAACTTGGTAAAACTTTTACCGAAACATTTAAATTGTTAAAGCAAGTTTATGGTGATGATTGTTTATCCCGTGGCCGTGTTAATGAGTGGTTTAATCGATTCAAGAATGGTCGTGACTTGAATGACGACGAACACGTCGGCCAGTCGAAATTTGTGATTACTGACGATGCCATCAAAACTGTGCGTGATTTTATCAAAATGCAGCCAAAATCATCATTGAAATTGATGGAAATGGAATTGAACATCTCCAAAACATCAATTGATCGCATTTTAACCGAACATTTGGGTCTCCGTGAAGTGTGTTCTCGCTTCATTCCGCACACTTTAACCGACGACCAAAAAGCGCAGAGAGTTACGACCGATTATTTGACCAAAAATCGCATTTTAACCATCAATCATTCACCGTATTCGCCTGATATGGCTCCCTGTGACTTCTACTTATTCGGTCAGTTGCATTTGCCGATGAAAGGAAAACGTTATAAGGACGTTGAAGACATCCAAAAGGCTTGTACCAACATTCTGAAGGCGATGCCGGCCGATGGCCTAAAACACTCATTCCAAATGCTTTTGGACCGTGCAAAACGTTGTATCGAAGCAGAAGGGGAGTATTTTGAATAAATAAAAAGAATTATACAAAAATAATCATCCGTTTTCTTTATTTTATAAAAGTCCTGTTTACTTTGGAACGCACCTTGTATGTATATGGATTTCAGTTGTATGCGCGGTGTCACGCTCACTTGTCGGGTTGTATTCGGGACGAATTCTGTGAAAGATTCAATTGGTCGCCTAGTTTTTGAGTTTTGGTGTCGTGTGACCAACAAACAAACAAGCAACCTCACATTCATTTTTATATATATAGATATATATAGAACTAATATAGATTTCTACAATTTCTGATAATTGCATTGCAATAACTTAATTTCCGTTTAATGTTTTTTTGGATATGATTTTCGTATGTGTGTGTTTGGCATATTAATCAAAAATTTAGCTTAAAATTTCCCCTTTGTGCAAAAAATCCTCTGAACCAAATAGAAACACATTGAAGCAAACCTCCAGAGAAATTTGGCATTCAAACGCGCGTGTGTAATCCTAAAAAATTATACAAAATAGAAAGAAACCAAAATGAGCACAGCACAGAAAAACATCCACCGGGGGCAAAAAGCAACGTTATTAACCTTATTTACAGACTTAATTTTGCATATCTGAGCGATATGTATTCCCTGTTCACATTTCAAGCGTTGCTTTTGGGTTTGTGTACTTATTTGTTCATTGGTTGGGTGGGACTGTTGTATGGCTCACTGAGGAATCTGTCAAAAACAAAGCGAATGCGCAAATTAATTAACCAAAAGATTAAAGTGAACATATACAACAACAACAACAACAGAGAGATAATTATAAGCTAACCGAATACAACAAAGTTTAAGCCGCTTCTAGGCACTGAGCGGCAATCGAGCGTTGCTCCAAATTCAATCAAAAACGGTGCAAGGCATACGGAAGGTTGGTTGGCGGAGAAGTTAATCAGAAAAGTAAACGCCGTCGGTGTAAATAACAAACAAAAAAATCATTTAAATGAGCCAACGTGGCGTAATGGAAGGGAAAAGGCAAAACAAAAGAGCAACAACAACAAATATGCAGTGGCAATAAAACAAAAACACTGTGGGCGTCAGTTGGCTTTTAGGCAAATAGAAAGTGAAGTGAAGGGTATTGAACGGAACACTAATTAAGTGTGTGTGTATGTGTAAAATTTTGTATGTATATATGTATGTGCATGAAAAAACTTGCTAAATAATAACAACAATAACAGAAAAGCATAACAACATATGGACAGCCAAATAATAACAACAAAAAACAAAACCAAAACAATTGTGCCATAGCAACAACAACAACAACAAGTTGAGTAGATGCAAGCATGTCAACAAATTATATAAAATTGTGTTCGTATCGCTGGTCAGTGGGGCGTATAAGTGATTTTAGTTAATACAGTTTTTGCCTTATTGCGCAGCAAGCAACAGGTAATTGGTGGAGGGGGTAAGGGTGGGCAGATTACATAAAAGCAAAACAACAATAATAATAAGAACTATTTATTTTTCCAACACTACGGCCCCAAGGTGAGAATATTTTGTGGTACAAGTGTCTAAGAACCTAAAAAGCCATTTGGCTGCCACATTGATTAGCGGCCAATGTGGCCAACAAGTAAATTGATTTATGAGACTGACAAAGATTAAGAAGAGTAAAAATCCATCCCAAACAAATGTGTCTGCATTAAAATTCAAATACAATGAATAATGTTTCATGTGTTAATTAAATATTTTATGTTTATCCAGCTGTGCAGTGGCGCACGCAGGATAACATTTGGGGGAGGAATTTCTTTATTTCATAGAAAAAAGTATGAACGTTTATGTATACTAAACTAATACAGTATTAGTCCTCAAGATATAGTATATTAAAAAAAAAAATATTAATATCTATTGATAAATTTCAAGGAAATTCAAGAATAAAGATTTTTTTAAACAAAATTTTTAATTCATTTTCTATTCGTTCTTGCGCACTAAATAATTAAATTTTTTAATTCTAGGGAATTTTCCATTATCCATATTGATATTCCACATTGCGCTAAATTTTTTTAAAAATAATTTTTTTAAATATTCATGTCCTTGAAATTTCAAAGTCCTTTTAGAAAAATGTGACATTGAAGAGAAAAACTAAAAGTGCAGTTTACTTAATTCCTGGGAATTTTATCTTTCATTTGATATCCATATTGATATCCTTGAAATTCCGTTTCTTGAAGTCCTTTCAAAAACAATTTTAACGTCAGAGAGAAAAACCAAAAATGCAGTTTACTTGATTCTAATGAACAGGGAAAGGATTTTGAGGACCTAAAAACCTATAAAAAAGGCAAAATAAAATAGCAAAAAAGGCACGGAAAGGCAGTAAAAACTGCCAAAAAGGCAGAAAGAGCCACTAAAAACTGCCTAAAAAGGCAAAATAGGGCATTAAAAACTGTTAAAAAGGCAAAAACAGGCATTTAAAAATAAGAACAAAATACTAGAAAATCTAAAAAAGGGGAAACGGTATGTATTTTTTAATAATTTTATTTCATCTGACGTATGCAACATACAATATTTATACCTCGTTTTTTGTAAAAGAAAAGGAACATCAAGGTTTTCAAAGATAGTTTAAAAACTAAAACTAAGATATTTTAATTGAAATTTAGGCACATATTTTAAATTCATATTTTAACTTCTCATATAAAAGCATAAAAGCCGTACTTGTATCACAAAAAAATAAATAAAATTTTTTTCTTTAAATTTTCCACTGCACAACAAAAAATAACGGCTTAGGGAATGATCAAATCAATGTAAAAACATCGATAAGTTAACGAAATTGCAAAGTTGCCACTTAATTTTTTTTTAGTTTCACGGTATTTTTGCGAAACAAAAGGGGGAAAACATTAAAAATGAAAGAAAAAATAAAAAGGCCCTCGACAAATTTTGAAAAAGGCATTTTGTGGCATTTGTAGGTAAAATAGGCACTAAAAAGGCATTTATGGGTGAAAAAGGCAAACTGCCTTTTTAAGGCAAAAAAAGGCAAAATAAAAGTGATATATTTCTAATCAGGAGGAACTAATTCGTGCTCATTTTCAATCAGAAATGCTCTATCTAGCAGCAAACAAAAAAGGCAATTTCCACAAAATCCTTTCCCCTGAATTTTATCTTTCATTTGTTATCCATATTGATATCACACATTGCGCTCAATTTTTAAAATAATTTTTTAAAATATTCATGTCCTTGAAATTTCAAAGTCCTTTCAAAAAAATGTTAACGTCAGAGAGAAAAACTTAAAATGCAGTTTACTATGTATAGGTTTGTTCGATTTGTTTGTGTTTTCAAATTTTTGGATTTTTCTCGCACAGTGTTAAACATACAACATTTACATACAGTACTTTTCGTTTATAACGAACCCGTTTAAAACGATTTTCCGCCTAAAACGAACCAATTTCAAAAGTACGCGCTTCATGTTTTCGCTTACTACGGACCCCTTTTAAAGCGAACTTTCGGTTAAAATTAACCATTTTGCCCAGTCCCTCGAAGTTCGTTTTAAGCGAAAAGTACTGTATATATTTCCTATATTATCATTTATTATACATTTCCTTTAATTATTTGCATTTATAACTAATACTAAAATATGTGACATTGCATACTTATGCCAAACTCTTATCTAATATTAAACACATGTTACTCATACGTCCCGTGGGCTCATTAAATTCGAAATTCATAAGTCAGCTGCTAACTAATGCCACCCTCTGTACTACATGACGCAGTGCACTGGCAGCCATGTTCTGCTGTCGCCGACGTGCCGCCGCAGTGCATTTCAAGGCAAACATACAACTTGAACGAAATTTCATATTCATATATGTGCGCCATACACAACACACACACACACACATTCACAGCCAGTCAGCCAAAATCTAGCATTCACTGTTTTCACTTGTAACTGGCTGTATGTCTGTCTGTCAGTTTGCTCACTTTATTTTCTTTCTGCATTTGAACAATATTGATTTCACGTAGCGGCAACATTTGCTTGATGGCCATTTTGTCATCTTTATAGAAATTCAGTCATCTTTATAGAAACTCAGCCAACGCATGGCCAGTGTGTGCTTACATTGCGGCGTTTTTTGTTACTGCGTGTGTGTGTGTAGCATTTGTGGTTTTGCTTGTTATTTGTTATTAAATTGAGCTAAAAGCAGGAAATGTGCTGATGCCTTAATGTGGCACCTTTTTTTGGACTCTCTAAGTCTAGCTGGCTGATCGGGTACAAAGAGGCGTATAAGTGATTCTGGGAATTTTATAATTTTTTATATATTTTTTCACACAAATTGTAATGAGATTTTGGTCTGTTTGACTTAATTATAAATAAATTAATAATCTAAATAAACTAAAATAAACTAATAAACTACTATAATCTCCACTGGTGAGTGGTGCATTTTTTGTCGTAATTTTGTTTGTCCAATGCTTTGTTGTTGTTGTTGTTGTTTGTGATAGAAAAGTAGTTATACTAGTAGCTGTAGTGACTTACGGGTCGTCCAACGTTAGTTAGTTATGTGTCTTACGGGTCGTATGAGTAACTTTGAACACGTATACGCGAGGCAGTTATGTGTTCTACGGGTCGTATAAGCAACTTTGAACACATATACGCGAGTAAATTATGTGTTTAACGGTTCGTATGGGTGACTTTAAACACGTTTACGCGAGTCAGTTATGTGTATTACGGGCCGTATGAGTAACTTTGAACTTGCTTAACCCTTTCGCTATTTTGTTGCCATATGGCAACATGCTACTTTGTGGACGTCTTTAGAATAGTTTGAAGTTTTAGGAAAAATACGAAATTAATAAACTGAATATTTACGTTTAAAGAAGAGAAGTATGCACGTTTTTTAAATCGTATATCTTGACATAGACAAGGAAGAATAAGTAGAAAAAATTAGAGAACTTTTTAATTTGACGTTTTCTTGCAATTTAGATACCTTTTTTTTTTTTTAATTTTGGCTGAAGCAAATGAAGAAATATTCAAATTTTCGTTAATCGTAAAAAGTTGTATGTTTAAGTAATTATTACAGCCACAACGATGTAGTTGCTCTCATAGAAAAACACTCTAAAATACAGGGTCCGAGTATAAAAATTAAAAAATTTCTTATGGAATGTTGCTAATATAACCACATAGAAGCCTGAGACGTAAAATTTAAAATTTTAACTTTTCCTAGTAAAAACCTGTAGCAAAGGATTAACTTATGTGTGAGCTCAATTCCACATAACCAGCACCTAAAGCCACTGACAAATGCACAAAAACTTCTTCTTCTTCTTCTGATTTAAGATAATTGCTTAGAAAGTCTATCAACATAATGAGAATCGTACTGTCTTTAATGATAAGGAAGCCCCAGGTGATCAGGACAGTCAGATATATACTATTTCTGTACTTTTAGTACCTAAGTAAATATGTAAATTAGTATTTAAGACAAAGATATTGAAATAGAGAAAAGGAGCAAATAAAATTTCAGACTAAGAAGTTGACCACAAAACAATAACTTAACTTGTCGTCCTTGCAATGTGGCCTTCAAACCTTCTTGGCATAACTTAATAGAAATGAATTACAACAAAAAACGACTAAAATCAAATGCTTAGCATCTCCCCTAACCTATCGTCAGCACATGAACATTCAATACGCCAATTTCAGCCACACGAAACATTAACTTAGTACAGTTGCCCAACTTTTACGAGAACATTGAGTACAAAGCGCTCACTAAAATTTGCTCAACTTCCTCGCCACCAGAAAACCCAGTGCTTGCTTTCATTGCTCCTGTTAGACAATCGCCATCACCGCATAAGCCATATTCATGAATATTTATGCATGTATGCTTGTAAGTGCACACATACGACTGACTCCGTTCAATGCCGCAGCGAGTAATTTTGCACTGTAAGCACACCAACGAGGTCAAAATAATAAACTCCCGTACGAAAATGTTCACCGAAACCGATCTTTTGTGGTCATCGCATAGTGTAGTGCACAGCAAAAGATTAAGTGCAATTTTTTTTACGGCCCTGCCGCCTCAGCAACGCTGACGATCTGCTCGTCGTTATTGTGTGGTTATTTCGGTTGTCGGCTGTGCATTGTGCAGCGTTTGTTTGCTGCGCCATTTTCGTTCATGTAGTAAATTGCTGTTTATTTCGGCCCAACAAAGAGCACGTGTGAGGCGAGTGAAACACAGCCCGAAAGTTTTTGTTGTTGTTGTTGTTGATAATAAACGCTGCATTGTTTGCGCGCAGCCAAACAGCAAAGCACACAAACCTATCTGCACATCAATTTGCCTTGTATGGCGACCATCGGAGTGTGAGTGTGCGTGTGCGCGTGTGTGTGCATGTATTTGCCATGTGTCATTGTTTGCGCCAATGTTAACATTTCTTTTGCTTAAGTGCAATTACTGCAGTTTTTTTTGGTGTTGCGAAAATAACAAAAATGGCTGACATTGCATTTTCGTTTTCATAAAATGCATAGTGCCATAAAATATAAGTGTTTTTGTTTGTGTGTGTGTGTGTGAGTAGCAGCATTAATTGACATTTCAATAAATGTGTGTGGTCATTTCTTGGTTATGATTTTGCTTGGCTTCAATTTGAATTTGCGTTGTGGCAATTTTTTGAGGAACATTGAAAAATTCTCAGACGAAATTTTTGTGCTCTGAATGAAACTGAATTAATTGCGTTATAATCAAAACATAATGCAAGTAACTGGTAGTGATTGTCGATTTATGTAATAGTTTAAGAGAGTTTTGTGCCACTTTTAAAAGTAGCTGAGTCCAATGTGATTCGACTCCATACAACCGCGGGACAAAATTAGAAGGAGTGGTCCGTTCTTCATAAAATTTGGTACACTATTTAATCATGGTCTGCTGAATTGAAATCTCCATTTTTTTTCTTAAGCTGTTGTAGTTTTGAAATGCCTGAGACTTAAATTTGCAATTTTCGTCATTTTTGGTGTGCTATAGCACCAAGTGTGTTGGCTAGATTTTTCAGATTTTACATTTAATCGGTAACGTTACGGTAACGCAACATTGATAATTGCAAAGAGTAACAGAAATTGTACGAGGACCCTTTAGTTTTGCAATAAAAACGATAATAATAGACGTATGTTTTGCTTTTTCACAGTTTTCTCAATTTTTCATGCTGATTGCATACTTTTAGGGATGAAAACAATAAATTTTGTCGAAAAATACGTCTTTAGACCACTTTTCAAATTGAATTATTTTCTGAGATTGGAAGATATCGGAGGATATAATTACATTACCCGACTAAGAAAGAATGCTTCTTAAAATAAAAAAAAAATCCAGGAACATACTTTCACATACTTTTTAGATATTTTCCTCTAAGTTTTGCCAATTTTCAGATTTTTAATTTAGAAAAATATTTTGAATTAAAAGTGAAGTAAAAGCTTCAGTTTTGCAAATTTTGAAAAAACATTAAAAGCGAAACTGGACACATCAGTTCTTAATCTATTTTGAAAGTGTTAGCAACTTTTTGGGTACCATGTATTTTTAAAATTTTTTTTACTCAATAGACTAAAAAACAGGAAATATGTGTTTACAATTTTTTGTGAAAAAAGTTTCAACTTTGAGCCGCTTTTGCACACACACTAATTATTTTTTTGCACAGATTTTTTGGGGGTTTCTTAGTTGGAGTTTTACCTTTCAAATGACATCAAAATCGTGAGAAAATCTGAGACTATAAATTTTTTGAATTTTGTCTATGGAACGAATCACGAATCACATCGAATGGTGTGAAAAAATGGTTCTTCAATAGACTTTAGTAATTTGTATCTCGCGTTGTATAAGTGCACTCGGAAAACGCTAGATGGCGTTTGAAAGTTAAGATTTTGCATTAAAAAAACTTCTTAGACAGTTTTGTGATGGCTTGACTCAGTTTGGTTTGAATGCGCCTCAAACATGGACACCAGCAAAGAGATAATTTGCCATCTTTTAAAATTTTTTCTTCGATAAAGTCCAAACCAGGCGGCTTAAAATGTGAATAGTGTTAATGGTCTTAATACCTGTTATAGTATTTATAGAAAATGTTGATTTCTTCGATTCTGTTCCGGTAATTTTGATGTCAATCATGCCAATATTGTCAAAACTGTCAATAAAATGATGAAAATCGTTCAGTCCAATCATAATGCAAGCACTTTTTCGATTATCCAGTAGCTAAAAATTGCATAAAAAACTGTTTGGAACCACTTGAATAGGACTGAATACAAAAAGAAGTTCGATGTATGGGTGCCACATGCGTTAACGCAAAAACCTCAAGGATCGAATTTTAATCTGCGAAGTGCTACTGAATCGCAACAAACTCGACTCATTTCTAAAGTGAGTGGTGACTGGTCTTGAAAAGTGAATCACTTACAACAACGTCGAGTGAAAACAGTTGTGGCCGAATCGCTTAAGCCGGCGCAAACGGTGATCAAGCAAGGATTGATGATCAGAAAAAAATGTTCTGCGTGTTTGGTGTGAATGGCAGGGGATCATCTACTGTGAGGTACTCCCCTACATGCTGCCCTCAAACTTTCAATTCGGATCGGTACTGTCAACAATTGAAACGCCTGAAGAAATTAATTGCCCACAAGTGGCACAATAGGACAGAAATTTTGTTCCATTAGGACAGCGCCAGGCTACACACTTGTCGGAAGATCCCGAATCTTGAGGTTCTAATACATCTATCTTATAGTTCGAATCTGGCACCAAGTGGTTTGCACCTATTCCTGTCCATGGCCAATGGTTTTGCTGGTGAAAAATCTGCTTCAAGAGAAGTTTGTGTCCTAAATGTTCTGGTTTGATGCCAATAAGGAGAGAGAGAGAGAGACAAGATCGTTGCATATTTAAACTAAATCGTATCATTCTAAATAAATGAAAGCCTCAAATTGAATGCAAAAATAACTACACTTCTAACTCTAACACTTTCTGTAAATTTGCTGTAAATTGTACAATATTTTAATTAAATATGCTTGAAAAAGGGGCAACAACATGTTATTGAACCAACCATGTACACGAACTGTAATTGAACACAACTGCGCAGTCGAATGTGAGTAAAAATGGGGTAAAAGTCGGCAATTTGCAGACAGAGAGACGGAACATTAATGTTTAGTCTCTCGAGTGATATACTAAAGCAAGCACACACACACACATACAGAGCTATGTACACATGCACATGTGGGACGTTCATATGAGCAAAATAACAAAAAATACAAACAAAACAAAAAACGTTGGCAGCAAATTTCAACCCACAACATAACACATCAAATAAACAAATGAACCAGAAAAAAATAAATAAATAAACGGAAAAATGATATAAAATGAAGGCAAATAAGATGTTGAAGGAATTATGGCAGCGGCAAGTTGAAATAACAAACGAAACAACAAAGCAACACCGGCAGCAATAACAGACGAAAAACAGCAACAACAACAAGAACAACACCAACTAGCGGCACGTAGAACGATGAGTGCTTTTGGTTCACAACGCACACATTGCACCAAAATACACGTAGCACATAGAAACATATATATGTAATTGTGTGAGTGTATGTGTTTGTATGTGGTTCACATGTATACACACACATGTAAATACTTACAACTGCAGTATGGAGACCCCATATGCGCGCAGTTCATGTTCTTAGTAGCCGGAAGCGCTGTAAAATTGGCTCAGGCCAAAACAATAACAAAAAACCATAATAAAAATCAACTGAAAAAACAAAAAACGCAGTCAACAACAAAAAAGTAGCCACAGTCGAAGGCAAAAGGTAGCAGCTGGTTGCAACAGCAACACAACAAGACAAGCCAACAAGTTGTTTCAAATAAGTTTATACTTAAAAGAATAAAAATAATTGATATAGCAAATGTTGACATAAAACTAAAAATTAAAAAATTTGAGAAAAATAAAAAAAATAAAAAATAACAAATAAATGCTACAGAAAGCCTAAAAACACCATTACAAATGCGGCCATTACCAGCGCAAAAGACAAAAATAATATTTGCCCAGAGCTGCACAAGAAAATTTATGAAAATGTTTTTCTTGTTTTTTTATGTTTTTCTTGTATTTTGTTGTTATTCTCTTTGCTTCTTGCGTGCGTGTTAGGCCATGAAATATGCATTCGGGACCAGTTTGACCCAAAAGTTGGCCCTTTTGGGTCTGCTTTGCCAATAAGTTGTATACCAATTTTGAACCAAATATTCATTGCATACTTTTAGGCATTTATCATATTGCGCATACCCTCGACAACTGCGACTTTCTTTGTGTTTCAGAATTGCGGTCATGTCTGCGCATTTGTTTACATGACAGTTTACAAGAGCCGCACACTTAAACATAAACACACAGACATTTGTGTGTGCGTGTGCGTGACTCAAGAGTGCAATTTATTAGCAATTTCATATTGGCAATTTTAAAGTGCTCAAGTGGTAAGTTTGTACAATTTATAAAGCTAGTAAATCGTTATGTGTGTTGAAAGTTTAGGTTAGGTGAAAGTTTACTCAGTGTGAAGTAAAGTCAGACAGTAAGAGTGGCTAAAGTGACATGTAAATGATGTACAAAATTATGAGAAATTATTTATTTATTTTTTTTACATTATAAAAAAGGCAAATCAGTTGAAATTTGCTTTTGTCTTTTAAGAGGAATTTTTTGTTTGAAAGACACTACAGAGATATGCAAGATGAACGGGTTTTCCTACTACCAGATTCCGGGAGTAGTGCTCTCCTCCTTTCTAAAACACACTACAAAGATCCAGAAAAAGCATAAATTTTTGCTTGAAAAACTCTACAGAGATCTGAAAGAAGAATTTATCGACTGCCTGCACGATTCTTCTAAAGCAGAACGTCCGAGATAAGTAGGGACGATAGCCAGGCGGCCATTAAGCCTATAGAAAAATCGAAATAATTGAGAGTCTGTAAGGGCTTGGCGAGGTTGGTGGGATTTCAGTAGTGGCGCTCACATGGAGATGGAGGGGATTTGGGGATTCAAACCAAAAATTGCTGGAATCAAATATGGTTTCAAATAGCATTCGGCTCAAAAGTTGTACGCAAATCTAATACTTAGTAGGGAATAGTTCTTTCCATGTATGGAAGACCTATTCGAAGGGGTTTTCTTTTTTCATAGAATTTTTCTGTAAAAAAAGTGACGCTTTAAACACTTATCTCACAAAAATTTTCTTACACGTATATTACTGCAGTTAATTAGGTATTTTAAAGCAACAATTTTTTTATTTATTTATTTTTTATTTTTATTTTCTTTATTTTAACAAAATGTTTTACAAACATATTTTTTCAACTCCAAACGCCAACGAATTCGTTCTCATCTTTCACAAATCTTCTTTCTGTACGCTACAAAGTGCATACAACCAGACATTCCCCCACAACGTTACGTATACGCCCCTGTGTCACATAAGTTAAACAAGTAACGTATACGCCACGTTGCACTTGCACAGCTGAATCGATGAGTGCGGTGTGCGCGGTTCGCACTTGACAAGGCAAATATTGAAATATGCGGCGCGTTAAGTTAAGGCCGCCAGCAGCTGGCAGCTGCTGTTTGCGGTTTGGCAGAGAGGCACAAAAAGTTATAAGAGCGCAGCAATCGCACACCATTTGCACCGAAAACGACATAATGAAAGTCGCAGCAACAGCGGCGGCAGCAATTCAAGTGATACATTTGCAATGCACTCAGGCGGAGGAAGGGGATGCGGCCGAAAAACTGTTGCCACATTGCAGCGCGTTAAGCGGATTTCGGGGCGAGAGCGACAGCGACCGCAGCTGTTGCAGCAACTATGCGCCGCGAAGGTGTCACGTGCCGAGCATGTGGCAATGGAAGCTGCGCTGAAAGCGAATTGTGGCAACTTTACTGGCCGGGCAACTGTTATGCGTTTCCAGCGACACTTGAAATTGATCGATTTTTAGTTGCGCTGTGTGCGGTGTGTTGTGTGGTTCGGTGTTTTTGATTTTTGTGCGCTCATTCTTGATTTGCTTTCGCCTCGTTCAATCGCCATCATAAATCTGAATTTAATGTGAATGCGAATTTAATGCAATTTTTTTATTGCATTTTAATTGACTGAGTGAATTATTTTAGCCTCGTCTTTATTATGAAATATGCAAAATACTCAGAAATTGAATGAACCACATGGTGGAACACTTTGTATAACTTTTTCATATATTTTACAGATACATATGTATGAATGCATGCTGCCGCACGCACATGTGCATGTTTGTTGTTTATTTTGTTTATGCAAAATTCAATTTGTGCGAAAATTTCATAAATTTTTTTGTTGAAAAGAAATTTATGAAATGAAAGTAAACCTTGGCTACGAAAAATTGCAAAATTCAACATGTGCGCGCACTGCAGTATGTGTGTGCACGCAATTGTGATAAATTTCCAGCGATTTCGTTGTATTTACATAAGCCTCTCGCTGCAATTTGCTCCGCATGCGGCCAATGTGGCGTATGATTAACTATGAAATAAGCGCGTTTGTGCATGCATGGCGTATACGCAACATTGAATTAATTGCACCACACAAGCATACAAGCACATACACATAGATATACTTTTACATTTACTCATTGAAAGCGATGCCACGTACATTATTTGTCTGTGTACGTTTAAGCGCTGAGCAAATTATTGCTCATACGTCATGCTGTGCTGCAGCGATCTCAAGTAATGATTAACAGCGCAAAGTACAGGTAGCTGTATTTTTGTTGGAATTTAGGCAATGTTTGAGTAAATAATAAACTGTCTTAGCTGTAGGTAAAATATAAAAACGTCTGGCTGCTATTTCGTAGGCAGCGCAATGTGACTTTTGCATTTTTGTTCGCTAAATAAATAATAAAGAATTTAATTTAATAATTTTCTGTTGTATTGCTGTAGCTTCTAATAATAAAATTCTAATAAAGAATTTAATTTAATAATTTTCTGTTGTGTTGCTGTAGCTTATATTGTAGGAGATTTGTTTGAGCTTAGGCTGAGCTCCTCTAAGCTCTCATTAGGCAGCTTCTAGTATTTACAAACTTTTTCTTATATTCAACTGAGCACAATTTAACTGCCACAAACTTTCTGTTGTTTCTAAATAGATGCAGAAAAAATGGCTTAAATTATAAAATTAATTTGATTGATTAGATGAAGTAATTTGATTTTCCAACTCAAAATTGTTTTGCTTGCAAAGTGATAAAATTTCTATACAGTCCTATACAAAGATTTAGTCATTTATTTGGCTTGAAAAATGCTCCAAGTATTGCTTAACATACCAAAAGTCCCCTAAGTCTTTGTGCTTGAGTTAATTTATCAGCTCGATATGAGGAAATTTCCATCCAATGTTCAATGCATTTGTTACAGAAACATAATTTATCTTTCTTTCTATTTGCTTCCAAAACGACCAAAGATACTTCAGTGTGTTTCTTGCCAATTCATAAATTCGTTAGAAAATCACCTCGTCCTATCCAAGCTTTATCCAAGCTTTCTCACTTTTGATTTTCTTATCATTATCGTCATTACTGTCTAAATTTTTCTAATTGACCTGAAATGATTGACCTTGAATTATTTTATATTAGCTACTTGGAGTTTTTTTCTCTCAGCATTCATATGAACACATTTCTATATTGCGATAATTTTCTATCATTTGAAACCCCAAGTAAGCTTTTCAAAAAAGCTTCTGCTATGTTGTTTAAGTCTTTTTTGCGGGTTCTTTTTGCTAAATTCGCAGCAAATGGTCAGCCCAGCAAAGCGTCATACTCTATGGTTATCGGGTAGTCATAGTTTAATAAGAAGTGTAGTGAACAGAATTCACTACACAATAAAAAACTTAAAAATTATTTAAAAAAAATGAGAATACTTTGACTAGTCAAAGCTGACTAAAATGAAATCGAAACCACCTTAAAAACACTTAACCCTTTTTTACAGGTTTTTACTGGGCAAATTTAACATTTTAAATTTATTGATTTAGTCTTTTGTAGATTATTTATTTGTTGATTTAGTCTTTTGTACATTATACCAACAACTTTCCATACTAATTTTTTAATTTTTTTTAATCGAACCCTGATTTTTAGTGTTGTCATATAACAGCAACCATATCTTTCTTACTCATAACTAAAAATCAAAAATGTTTTTATTTACTTCAGCTTAAATTATTTAAAAATGTATCTAAAAAGTTAAATAAAAAATTTCTCTTATTTCTTATGCTTCTTCTTTCTTTAAGTACTGCGTAAAGATATAAAATTCAAATCCGTGTATACTTATTTTTTTAAAACTACATATTCATTTTTAAAATGTTATATTATTTCTAAAACTTCAAACTATTCTAAGGACCAACAAACAATTTTTTTCCTGAAATCATAGAATGTTCAGACTTATTGCAAAAATGTACCTCACTAGAAATAAAAAGTCAAATAAATAAAAAGTAAAATTTCTCTTATTTTTTTCTGCTTCTTCTTTCTTTACTATGAAAAGACATAAATTAAAAAAAGTCTCTACTTATGTTTTTTAAACTGAAATACTCATTTTATTAATTTTGTGTTATTTCTAAAACTTTAAACTATTATAAGGAACAATTAAAATACATAGAAGGTTTGGATTCTTTCAAAAAATGTACCTGACTTGAAGTAAAAAGTCAAATTAAAAATTTCTCTAACTTTTTTCTGCTTCTTCTTTCTTTACTATATAAAGATATAACATTCAAAAAATCTATACGTAATTTTTTTAAACTTAAAAATTTATTTTAATAATTTTGTATTATTTTTAACAATTCAAACTATTCTAAGCACCAAAAAAAAAATTTATTCCTGAAATCAGAGAAAGTTAAAATTTATTTAAAAAATTTGACTCACTTAAAATAAAAAGTAAAATTAAAAGTTATTATATTATTTTTTCTGCTTCCCCTTCCGTAGTATAAAAACACATAAATTAAAAAAAAAGTCTCTACTAATCTTTTTTAAACTTAAATATTCAGCTTATTAATATTGTATTATTTTTAACACTTCAAACTATTCCAAGTACCAAAAAAAATGTTCTCGAAATCATAGAGAGTTCGGATTTATTTAAAAAATGTATCTGACTTGAAGTAAAAAATCAAATTAAAAATTTCTCTCATTTTTTCTGCTTCTTCTTTTTTCACTATGTAAAGATACAACATTAAAAAAGTCTATACGTATCTTTTTAAAACTTAAATATTCAGATTATTAATTTTGTAGTATTTGGAAAACTGCAAACTGTTCTAAGGACTAAAAAAAATCATTCTTTAAATCTTAGAAAATTCAGATTTATTTAAAAAATTTTTCTGGCTTGAAGTAAAAAATTAAATTAAAAATTTCTCTTATTTTTTATGCTTCTTCTTTCTTTACTATATAAAGAATCCGCTGAATTGAAACTTGAATCCGCTTTTTTCTCCCATCTGTTGGGTTCCATGTAGATCACGACGGGATAACAATAAAGAATTCTTAAGAATTTTCTTTTTACTGTTTAGCCTCTAATTTCATTTGATATATATTTCACAACCACAACTACAATTAGCGTTTGGATAAATATTTGCTTAAAGCACCTGCGACTTTGTAAAAGCAACACCTCAGCAGTTTTTCATGTGTGAAAATGCTCGACACCTCTCAATGTGTGTGCATGTGTGTGTGTGTGTATAAATATAAAAAAAGTAAATTGGGTGTAACTAATTAATCACTAAATGGCGCGTACGTTCCTTTAACAGCAGCCGCAAGTACACATGCTCACACACACACACACACACGCATTTGTACTCACAAGCAGCGAAAGCAAAATCACATTGTGTAATTTGCATTTTAAATTTAATTAAATTAAAAATCATATGAGGCGCCATGGCAGAATAAAGGCGGATTAATTTCAAGTATGAAAAAGTTACGAAAAACAGAAGTAAGGAATAAGTAAAGAATGAAGAATGAATATTGTCAGTGGGGATGATGGTTTTAGGGAAATGCTACCAGGAATTTGGTAAAGTCAACAGAAAAGACAACTTGTTAGGATGTGTGTTCCACATTCTCCACTTTATGAAATGACAACAAAAATTTGTTTTTTGGTTATGTTAACCGAAAGTCGTTGTCACACATACAGCACACGCCAAAAGTTTTGTCTCCCCTGTTGTTGGTTGCTGTGGAAACAGCGGTAACAATATATTTGCTGCTTATTACTAATTAATTTTCCACAATAAACGACAGTTAAAAGTGCTCTCGAGAAAATGCAGAATTTAATTGTTAAGTCCATTTAGATGAGTGAAGATAAAGTGCTTCAAAAATTCAATCAATCAAAAAAGGAAATTTTTAACAATTTTGTTTGCTCCCTATCACAAAAAACCTGGACTGAAGCCACTTCATTGTTTTATGCAATGCAATTCTGAGTGAACATACAAAATTTATATTTTCCTATTAATTTGCAATGTGAGTGTTTTTCATATTTTTAAAACAATGTTGTACAAACTTCAAGTTCACACTCATAAAAATACCAAAACGGCGTCAATGTTGCAATGAAAAATTGCAAAGCATTGAAAGCAATCAAATACACACACACACACACTCACATAATACCTGCAATACATGAATATGTGCAGCATTTTCTGGCGATTTATTTCAGTTTGAGCATGCAAACTGACAGCTTCAAAAAGCCAAACGAAAAACAGAAACATTTTTAACCAAACAAACGCCAAACGCAAATGTCAAAGCAATTTGATTTCCCAACAGGCCGTGGCTGGGTAATTTGTCGGTGTATGGCTTTGAATGTGTGTGTGTGTGGTAGCAAAGCAAAAAATAAAACTCAACTGCTGGCGTTTTCTTTTCAACTTTTCACACACACACACACATGAGACTTTTTTTGCGCATTTTTCTAACATGGCTTCTTTATGTTATTTTGCTATATTTGACAAATCCCTAAACTGCAATGAGAGCGAAATGTGGCCACAATTTTCAGCATGTCTGATTTTGCATAAAAATGTTCATCAATAAGGGTAGCAACAGAAAAAAATTAAATAAAAATGTTGTGTTGGTTGAGTTTGAATAGAAGACTTGTAATCAAATTGTACAATTTTTAATATACAATGAATGCAATAAATAAAAAAAATAAATCAAATTAGTAAAAAGAGTAGTTGAACAAATTAACTAAAATCAGTCAAGAGTCGTTGAAAAAAATATAAAAATAATATAATTTAAAACTGCGAAACTTAACCCATTAAAACCTGACCCCAGAAAGGCTTGTGCGATTTCCATAAAATTTTACACAATCTTATTAATTGACCTAATCAAGAAAAAAAATCAAGCAAAAAATTCATACCATGTTTTTTTTTTATCATGTTTTTCGCAAACATTACACAAATAAACAAAATCAAACATTTGCGGAAAATAAAATGTGCCAATAAAATATCAGCTGCTTGGATTTTGTCATTTTCACGCGTTGCGTTATATGAAAATTAGCAGTGTTTAGGCCCAACGTTGCATTCGCGCAACACAAAACTTAAAGCATATTTTTTGTTTAAAAAATAAAACAAAAAAAATTGTCAAAACTTATTTTTAAATAGTTTAGCATTGCAAAATGCAGCCCACTAAGGGATTTTGATAGGTTTGAAGAATAAGTATTTTTGATTGAATTTCAAAAATTCCCCAAAAAAACCTTTGACTTTGGATCAAAAAAAACGTATGAATATTTAAATAACTTTGAAATTTGAGTATGGCAGAATCTAAAACGATCAATTCTAATCCAATTCTACCCATTTTCAAGTCTTATGTCATTATGAATTACTTAATATAGCGAAATTCCCAAACGTTGCGCAAACGCAATGCTCAGGGCTTAATGGGTTAAAATTTAAATCGAAATTTAATCTCGACACAGTGATGTAGCTGAGGCAGATCTTTCCAATTTGAGGACATGCTAATGCCTACAAATAACATGAAGGGACACCACGTAACCGAAAATTCCTATAAAGCACTAATTGATGGTCTCCTTAATGGAGTTTAAAGAGCATTACATCGATATTTTACGAGTACAACTCTGATAAATGGCAGCGTGGAAATCAAAAGCTGTTCAAATGAACTGATTCTAGTATTGTGAAACTACGTCTTGTACCCTGAAACCATTTAGTGCTCTGCTACCAAGTAGAATACAAAACAAATACCCTGCAAAGAGAAGCACATGTATGAGTATATTAGGCCGAAAAGTTTAGTCCAGGCTTCTTTGCTTTGCACGCAAGTTCTCCAGTTGGACATCTTCAACTTGGACCTTCAACCGAAGACATGGTTTTCCTCTTCGCGATCGTCGATCTCCAACTACTGCATCGAGCACCTTTTTTGGCGAAGCTTCCTCGTTTATTGATGTCTTTGAACAGCTTATTTTTTTCCTTGTTCACCCCTCTCGGGAGCATAGGACCTCGTCAAGACATTGCCTTGTGTTGGTTACGTTAATCGGTTGTGTTGTACTGCCAGGTTAGGTGATTGGCCTGCCGCAGGTAGTGCTAAGTGATGGGGCTGCCATCTACCGCCGCTTAGGAATGACGCTCATAGCGCCATCTGTTGTGTAAAAGAGGTGACAACAGGATGGTTGGGGAATTCGCTAAGATTTGATATGGGTTAGAGGACACATTGAGACAGAAAAACGAACTAAAAAAACCACCTCATAGGAGAATGAAAATGGTCTACTATGAATCTGAAAGTTGGCATGGACTAAAAAAATTAAGAAGTTGAAAAGTTCGTACTTATAGATTTACACTTATAGCTCTGAACAACCAGCCAGTGATAAAGTGTCTGCAGAATCCTTAAGTTCAACTGGAACAAATATGAGCAAAAAAACCATCTAGCGGGGGTTGGAAATTTATTGCTTTAGACTAATTGGAAAAGACAATTGAAAGGTTCAAGGTCTGGTCGGCAATTGAAAAATCTCCAGATGGCACGAAATGCGGATTGAGAGTGGCAACTGCAATAATCTCAATTGGCTTTAAAGTCATTAGACAGTGAGATCTCCAGTGACTCTTAGATGGCTGATTGCATTTACTACGATTCGTAAACATAACAGGATCTTCTCGACAGGCTTTAAAAAGGCCAATTAGTACTGAACTCAGGTGGAAACTCGAGTAGACAATCTTGAACGGCTTTAAAAAATCCATTAAGTATGGAAGTCTATAAGGTTCCTAGTATAAATCGGGAGGGTCTAAGATGACTGACTGTATTTATTACAGCTCGTAGACATATCAGGGTCTTCTCGATTTCGATAGGCTTGAAAACTGCTATTAAGTTTTGAATCCAACAAGGATCTAGTCTGAATAATAATTAAGGCACTTATTACATTAGGATCCTCTCGATCTTAATTGACTTTAAAGAACTCATTGAGTACTAACGTCTAGAAAGTTGTTAGTAAAAATCAGAAACTGCTCTTAGTTGTCTGACTGCATTTATTGTTGGATGTTGATTGCAGTGAAGAGAGAATCCAAACTGTGATATGCTCAGGACGAAGTTTATTAAGGGAATGAAAAAATGTGTCAACTCAAATTTCAAACATATGAATTTCAAACATATGATTCCAAGGATCGAACAATTTATACAGTGAGGATATATACATAGTGTTTTTGTTGTCTCAACATTTATTACGATCCGTAGACTAACAGCATCTTCTCGATAGGCTTTAAAAAGGCCATTTAGTACTGAACTCTATAAGGTTCTTCTCGAAGGTATTAAGCACTGAAGTCAATAAGATTCTTAGTCTAAATCAGAAATTTTCTGAGATGGCTGACTGCAATAACTATGGCTGTTGCTCTTTGCTCTTTGATCAGACATAATTTCTACATGTCCTGTTGCTCTTTGATCAGACATCATTTCTGCACGTCCTGTTACTCTTTGCTCAGACATCTTTTCTGCATGTCCTGTTGCTCTTTGATCAGACATCCTTTCTGCACGTCCTGTTGCTCTTTGATCAGACATCCTTTCTAAATGTCCTGTTGCTTGTTCCTGTTACTCTTCACTCAGGCATCCTTTCTACATGTCCTGTTGCTTGTCCTGTTACTCTTCACTCAGGCATCTTTTCTACATGTCCTATTGCTTGTCCTGTTACTCTTCACTCAGGCATCCTTTCTACATGTCCTGTTGCTTGTCCTGTTACTCTTCACTCAGGCATCCTTTCTACATGTCCTGTTGCTATTTGCTCAGGCATCCTTTCTAAATGTCCATTTGTTTGTTCTGTTGCTCTTTGCTCAGGCATCCTTTCTACATGTCCTGTTGTTTGTCCTGTTACTCTTCACTCAGGCATCCTTTCTACATTTCCTGTTGCTTGTCCTGTTACTCTTCACTCAAACATCCTTTCTATATATCCTGTTACTCTTTGCTCAGGCATCCTTTCTACATGTCCTGCTGCTTGTCCTGTTACTCTTCACTCAAACATCCTTTCTACATGTCCTGTTGCTCTTTGCTCAGTCATCCTTTCTACATGTCCAAGTCATCTTATCGTTTTATAAGTCTTATTACGTTTTATAATTAATCGCTTAGTCCTATTTAAAGTTCGAACCTGCCTGTGTCCATGGATACAAGACATAATAAAAATAATATATAACATTTTTTACCTCCTACATAAAATGAGTTAATAATTAAGTTCATTGTTTAATAAGTAACTTTCCAACCATGTTAGTCAAAAAATAATTTATAGCCGTAATAAAAAAATTCCAGTTGCTGAATTTTCAGAACTTTTTTAAATACAATACGATTTAATTTAATAAATAATTTAAATATTAAAGATATTTTAAAAAATTCTTAAAAATATTGAATTCAATATTCAACTCGTTGCAGAAATTTCAAAACTTTTTTAAATACAATAAGATTGAATTTAATAAATAAATTAAATATTAAACATATTTTAAAATAGTTTTTAAAATATTCAATTCAACATTCAACCCAATAAATATTTAATACGAAATACATAAAATTGAACAAATTTCTAAAATACTTTTAAATTAATGCTCGTAATTTATTATATTTTCACATGTCTGTTGCGGCCAAGACATGCAACATAAAACACACAATTCCTATCCGCTTGCTGCCTTTATGGCTTCCACGTGTTTGCCGTTGTCTTTGCCGTTGTTGTTGGTTTTATGTGCGCGTTAGTGCATAATTAAATTAAAAAAAGACAACATGTAGCTTACTTCTGTGTGTGTGTGGGTGTATGTGTGTTTGTTTGTGACGCGCGCACACGAAATCCTCCTCCTAATGAATTTTGAACGTATTAATACAAACGTGGGTGGGTTTATGTGCTGGAAAATTACACAACATTCAGCGGTTGTGAGCATAAAAGTAAACCAATACATACACACATTACATATATAAACGTATGACTTATACATGTATGCATTATTTTTTAATTACAGCTCACACCTACTTCAATGTTTGCCTGTGTAGAAGCGCACAAGCAGCTCGTCGTATTAAATTTTGTATAAATACACAAATGTCTATGTGGATGTTTGAGTGTAGGAGGGCACGTGTGTCTGTAACTGCACACCTTTCCAGCAAGTACGCATTGCTATCTGTCATTAAACATGTTGTCTTGCTTTGATGTGTTTCTGTTTAAAAATTTATATACACACATATTTTTAGTTTTCAAGGCTACCGGCCCGTCGCTGCTTCGGTGCCCTTCGTTACTGTCGGCGTTCTGACTTGTCTATTCAAATGAATTCTGCTGTCTGCGCTTCTTGTTACACACCCATACAAATACGTGAATGTGTCAGTATGTGTGCATGTAGTCTCTCCAGTTTGCAGTTCGCACCGTTCATCTCTACGCTCGAGCGTAAACATAACAGATGATATGCGATTATTATCGGCATTCAATTGTTGCCATATCAAATCGTCTTATTTGTTTTTTTGATATTCCTTTGTAAAACAGAAATTAAATTATGCTCGTAGACATTGCTTGTATTTCTGCTGTGTATTTATACTCTTTAGTCAGCGCTCATGTTGGCGTATGAGTGATATTTTTTCTCATTTTACGTTGTCGAAAGTTCCTTCAATTACAACAAAACCATTGAAGAGACACTAAAAGTTGGGTGGGCTTTCGCACAAAAGTTCTGAGAACCTGTTTGAAGTTTGTATAATATTTGAGAAAAGATTGAATGATTGAAAGTACGTGTTGGCCAACAACGATTGCAGTCATCTCACAGAGATGTCTACGATGACTTTGAGTACGACTTCTGTTTTGGTCAGTATTTAGTTTTTTAAAGTTAGGTTGGCTTTCGTTTCAATTTTCTGAGAGGTTGTAAAAAGTTTATTGGGATAAAGTTTCCAAAAAAAGGCTTATCGGTAGTGGTTGTTGCTTGAAATCATTGTTTACAATGAGATGACTGCGACGAATTTAATGCGGCTTCTCCAAGTTATGTCTGGGACAGGTGTTTGCTTTTAATTTTAATAATATGAGAAATTTTGCTTTTCAAATTATGCTAAATAGTGAATATCTAAAGTATACAATTCAAAATCAAATTCAATGATGACCTACATTTGTAAATGGTTGGAGAAGGTTGCCTTCAGTCTGATTAGACATAAAGGTAAACCGATGTTGTAATACTTCAGGAGTTAGTCCAACGAAAAGTATGAACCGCAAGGCTACTTTTAGCCTGAATAAACATTAAGGCTCAGGACTTAGTTCTACTTAAAGTTCAAAGCAGAAGGCTACCAACTTGAATTTCAAATCAGAGGCAATCTTCGGCCAGATTAGACATGAAGACATACATATGTTGTGATACCTCAGGACTTAGTCCTACTTGAAGTTCGAACGAGAAGGCTGTCTTTAGCCTAACTAGACATAAAGACATATATAACCCGACTTGGTTCATTTTGATGCCTCAGTACTTAGTAATACTTGAAGTTCAAATCAGAAGGCTACGCACTTAAATTTCAAACCTGAAGGCTGCCTTCAGCCAGATTAGACATGAAGACATACATATGTTGTGATACTCAGGACTTAGTCCTACTTGAAGTTTAAACTAGACGGCAGCCTTCAGCCAGATTAGACATGAAGATATACACAAATTGACGCGGCCCGTCATAATACGTCAGGACTTAGTAATATTTGAAGTTCAAACCCGAAGGCTGCCTTCAACTAAATTAGACATGAAGGCTCAGGACTAAGTCTAACATAAAGTTCAAACCTGCCTTCGGCCAGATTAGATATGAAGGCATATAGACGTTTTTGTACCTCATGACTTAGTCCAGCTTAAAGTTTGAAGCAGAAGGCTGTCTTTAATCAGATTAGACATGAAGGTAAACATAGGCCGACATGGCTCATTTTGTTGCCTCAGGACTTAGCCCTACTTAGAGTTTGAACTTTCCAGAGCCCATAATGAGGTGCTTAAAGCCATTTGCGACCCTCTATTTGGACAAGTTAAACAGATGAGAGCATTGCTGCTAGAAGTGTATGGACTTATAAGAAGACTAGGTATTGTAGAAAATTTAAAAATAAATTTTAAGACAAATTTCTTGTATTTTTGTTACGTCTGAAACTTTTTAGACCACCCTCGTAAAGCTAGGTTTCCGTTGACATTGCACAATGGGAAAATTTCCCCCAAGTTTTATATTGTTACTCATACGACCCGTTGTGCCACATGTAAATTTATTTGTAGCCAATTTTATGATTCTTTTGTGCATCTTCTGTGCTTATGTCGTAAACAAAAATGTATCCTTGCTTTATATAACAAATAATGCGGAGCTAAGCGCAGTCACTTAAATCTGAAATCTACTTACCTTCTCACACATACTTACACATGTTACAAAGCATCACCCAGTAATACGACACATACATATTTTTTGTTCACATTTCATTTGATGAATCGAAAAGCCGCTTTTGAAGTATTTGTATTTCAATATTTATTTTCAAATCTTTTGTATCAAGTATTTCGTTATTTACTGATTTATTTATCTGCTTGTATTTTATATTACATACGACTGCGCATCATATATGCCTCTCTCAAATTTTTTTTGTGTATTTATTTTGTCAATTTATTGTTGCTGTTTTCCCCATAACACAATTTCACATTGTTTGCTCACATTGGTTACAGTTACAATTACATTGGCGGCAATTTTCCAATCAAATGTCGCCCATGATGGCTGCTGCTGACGGTATTATAAACATAATTGTCATTGTTGTTGTTAATTAGTAATTGTAATTGCAAATATTTTGCCATTAATGTATCATAATTAACTACAGTTTGCTTAGCTGTCGACTTGAGAGCAGTCACACACTCGCACTTAAGTAGGCCAACAATATCCTTTACACTAATCTAATGATAATATGAAATTATTTAAAGAATTTTGTTGTTTTTTTTTATAATTTAAATTTTTTTATTTATAATTAATGCGCATAAAAACTTAGGCTAGCTAAACTTACTTGCATGCTGCTTAGCAAATGTTTGCGTTAAAAATATTTTGTTTATGCATTTGGTTGCTGTGAACTTTTTAGCTATCGACTGTACGAAAAGTTGTAAAGTGAATCAAAGAGTTTTTGTGGATGTGTGAGGATTTTGCAATTCCAATTTCTGCAGTTAAGTTGACATTGAAACAAATCGAGATAGATTCGAAAGTAGAGCAGGACAGTGAAAAATTCTTGGCATATTTTCAGTTTTTTATGGCAGCATTAGAAGGTCTTCAAAAAAATTCAAATAATAAAATTAAATAGTATTCAATTAAAAAAAAAATAAAATTTTTTTTATTATTTATTGATTAGGTTCAGTATTTCCATTATTTTATTTAATACATGGTTTTAAAAATTTATATCTCGCGTCATATAATCGCTAGATGGCATTTGAAAGATACGATTTTTTACCAAAAAAACTTCTCAGACAGTTTTGTGATTGCTGGACTGGAGTTTTGTTTGAGCGCGCACCAGCAAAGAGATAATTTGCCATCATTTCTCTCTGAAAAACCCACGGGGCTGAAAATGTGAATAGTGTTGATGATCCTAATACTGTAACCAGCCAATCACGCAAAACTTTGGTTTCGTCGATTTCGTTCTGGCAATTTTGATGCTAGAGATGCACCGCGCTCTGAAAGGCCAATTGTCGGTAATATCTATAAAATCATGGAAATTGTCTATTCTGACCATCATTGAATGACTACTGTGATTGTCCAGAATCTAAACGTTGCACAAAATATCATTTGGAACCACTTGAATAAGACTGAATACAAAATGAAGCTCGATGTATGGGTGCCACACGCGTAAACGCAAAAACCTTAAGGATCAAATTTACGTCTGCGAATTGCTACCGAATCACAACAAAATCTGCTAATTTCCAAAGCGAATGATGACTGCTGATGAAAAGTGAACCACCTGCGACAACGTGGACCGAAACAAATAGTGATCGAATTGCAGTGAGCCGATACAAACGGTTGTCAAGCCGGGATTGACGGTTTGAATCGTTTTGATGTGAGTTTGGTGGAATTGGGATGGAATCATCTTCTCTTAATTCGAGTCGGTTCAGTCAACAGTTGAACCATTTGAAGAAAGCTATCGCCTAGAAGGCACCAGCTTTTGTCAATAGGAAAGAATTTGTGTTTCATCAGAACAATGCCAAGCCACACACATCGAAAATGACTCACCAGAAGCTCTGGAAGCTTGATTTGTACAGATCACACATCAAATTACAAAACTATGAAACAAAAAGGTTTTTAAGATTTTTGAGAACAATATTTTATTGACTGAAGACTGAAGAAGTCTCTGTATAAGTTTTTGACGAACGATTTTTCGATATCAATTTTGATTTGTGATATACTTTAGTCACTTCAACCTTCGGTCAATTCAGGCCAGAGTATAATCGTTCAGAACTCTAACTATGGGATGTTCTAAGTTTTAACAAGAAAATTGCAAGAATCTGGCGTATCCAGGGATCTAACTATTGGATGTTTTATGATTTAAAAAATATGACCAAATCTGTGAGATTTAATTAACCCATTGCACAGTGATTCGTTCCATAGACAAAATTCAAAAAATTTATCCTCTCAGAATTTAATGATTTTGATGTCATTTCAAAGGTAAAACTCCAACTAAGAAAACCTCAAAAAATCTGTGCAAAAAATTAATTAGTGTGTGTTTTTTCACAAAAAAATGTAAACACATATTTTCTGTTTTTTAGTCTATTGAGTAAAAAAAATTGTAAAAATACATGGTTGTCAAGAAGTTGCTGAGACTTTCATTATAGATTAAGAAATCATGTGGTCATTTTCGCTTTTTATGTTTTTTTTTAATTTGTAAAGCTTAGGCTTTTACATCACTTTTAATTCAAAATATTTTTCTAAATTAAAAATCTGAAAATTGGCAAAACTTAGAGGAAAATATCTAAAAAGTATGTGAAAGTATGTTCCTGGATTTTTTTTTATTTTAAGAAGCATTCTTTCTTTGTCGGATAATGTAATTACATCCTCCGATATCTTCCGATCTCAGAAAATAATTCAATTTGAAAAGTGGTCTAAACACCTATTTTTCGACAAAATTTATTATTTTTATCCCTAAAAGTATGCGATCGGCATGAAAAATTGAGAAAACTGCAAAAAAGCAAAACATACGTCTATTATAATCGTTTTTATTGCAAAACTAAAGGGTCCTCGTACAATTTCTGTTACTCTTTGCAATTATCAATGTTGACGTCACCGATTAAATGTAAAACCTGAAAAATCTAGCCAACACACTCGTTGCTATAGCTCACCAAAAATGACAAAAATTGCAAATTTAGGTCTCAGCCATTGCCAAACTACAAAAGTTTAAGAAAAACAAAATTGAGATTTCACTTCAGCAGACCATGATTAACTAGTATACCATATTTTATGAAGAACGGACCACTCCTTCTAATTTTGTCCCGCGGTTGTATGGAATCGAATCACTGTGCATTGTTGCGTTTGTGTCTTGAAACTGATAGCAAATTCATATTGGGTTTGATTTAAAAAATTAAGGAAAGATGGGACAATTTACTGTAATTACCCGTTAGGGCGAAATTTGGCATGGATCAGTGTATGGAAGAATGAGGATTTTTTTGTTCTAAATAGACAGAAGGCCAAAGATGAGATATTCGAAGTCGACGGGTAAACAATCAACCATATTTCAGACAGAAACATAACAATTGAAATTGAATTAATTGCTTACTTCAGACTAGTAAGAAGCTACCGGAATCGGTAGTTAGTGATGCTCTCTGATACCCAAACAACAATCAAGGCACTACGATTGCAACAGCCATTCTCGAAAAGGAGCCCTGTCCATCCAAATCAAAAAGGACGAGACAATCAGCAGTAATCAATACAACCAGGATTAGAATATTTCGAAGTGATTATCGAGTCATATATAAATAGTAGTAGGAAAAGATTCAAGGAATGCATGAGTTTTACCAAGAATAATTTGAATATTATTACAGGATGTTGCAGGTTGAATTATCATCTGACTAAACTAGGAATGCGTGCAGTCGAATGCTACAGGCTCTGTACCCAAGAAGACGAGATTGCAATACTTATGCTTGGGTCAACTTATGGTCGAAAGAAGCATCTGAGAGATTACTTTATAGAAGATGTTAAATGGCCATCCAGAGGCTTAGGAGCTATACGCAAATTCCTCTAAAAGGCTGAACTTACAGATGAATTGTGAGTCCATGAAGGGGCACCATAGATCATTTAGCTCGTAGCAAACTTTTCCCATCAAAAAAATAATAAGAAGAGGTCAGTTATTGTGGTCATTCAAGCGAGTACTTAACTCTTTCGCTATTTTGTTGCCATATGGCAACATGCTACTTTGTGGACATCTGCATCCTCTATGGTTGCAAGAATACAGATTTTTGTTGGTCCTTAGAATAGTTTGGAGTTTTAGGAAAAATACGAAATTAATAAACTGAATATTTAAGTTTAAAGAAGAGAAGTATACACGTTTTTTTAATGGTATATCTTGACATAGTAAAGGAAGAAGAAGCAGAAAAAATTAGAGAACTTTTTAATTTGACGTTTTCCTTCAATTTAGATACATTTTTTTTTAAATTTTGGCTGAAGTAAATGAAGAAATATTCAAATTTTGGTTATGCGTAAAAAGATTTATGTTTAAGTAATTATTACAGCCACAACGATGTGGTTGCTCTCATAGAAAAACACTCTAAAATACAGGGCCCGAGTATAAAAATTTAAAAATTTCTTATGGAATGTTGCTAATATAACCACATAGAAGCCTAAGAAGTAAAATTAAAAATTTTAACTTTCCCCAGTAAAAACCTGTATCGAAAGGGTTAAGTGAGCTCAACAAAATATGATTGCTTTAGTTTTAGCGATTTCCCACTCAAGTCCACTTTCAAGTCTGTGTTGATTTGTTTTCATATGGAATGTCGAAGATGAATCGCTGTAGCACTACTTAAAGGCTTTTTTCAATTTTAGTAATCATTTTCTCACCTCATATCTTCTTAGCTTATGTAACTTTGCCTACGTTTACATAAGAACTTAACGCTTCAGAGTTTAGCTTTCTTTTCTAGCGAATGCACTTTTCGCTATGGAAACATGTCGTTTACTTAACGATATATAAATTTGCTTAGCATATCTTAAGCTTAGGTTAGATGTACATTTAGCATAAGCATTTGAATTTCGTTTAGTATTCATGCTTTTGTCATGTTTCTGCACTTTTACACAGACTTACGTATAGTTAAACGGTTTACTTGTCTCGGCCACAGCATGCGGTACTTGATTTTTCTTTGTATTGCATGTATGTATGTATTAGTGTAGATGTGTATGAATGTATGCATTACATGTATGTGTAAGCAGTGGCGCACATAAGAGAGATTTTAAGGGGTTTCAAATTCCCTCTAAATGTCTGTTTGCTACAAAAATTGTGGGTGGCAAATATGGTTTGAAATGCTGTTGCGCTCAAAAGTTGTGTACCTAAGCCCCCCTCGCCCCTAATATGCAACCCCATGTGTGCCACTTTGTGTTGTTGTGTTGTGTAAGTGGCTGTCCAAAGTGTATGTAAGTGTCTGTTCAAGTTGTTGTTTGTGCAAGTTTCAAGTGTGTTCTTGTGCTTAGTGATGTTTGTGTGGGTGAGCTTTTAGAATCTGTTTTCATTTAAGAAATGTTTACATTTTACTTGAAACTTCAGTATGGCATTTTTGTTTTCAGCTAATTAGGTAAATTTTGCCAAAACAAAAAATTGTAAATACATGCAAATTTCAGCGAACATTTAATAAACGTACATGTAAAAAAATTTGTAGATTTTTCAAAAGCAAATTTTTATCCAATGAATTGTTTTCAAAACAATTCTTTTTTTCTTTATATAAATACATATTTAGGTATTATTGTGTAAGTATAAATATGTGTTTGTATGTAGGGAATTTAAAAGATACAAACATTTTGTGGCTGTTAATAAAACAATGATTGTGGTTGGTTCGTTTGTAAGCTACACTAAAATCACTTTTCTTTAGTGTTATGCAATTTTGTATTTTAGTTTATTTTTATTTTAAGTATTTAATTTTGTTTTATTTTTTCCATATAATTTTGTTTTTTATATTTGTTTATTTTTAATACTGTATAACATATACATATATTTGAATTCATGTGCTATTCGTAAAAAAATAAAATAGTCAGGTTCAGCAATTATTGGAAAATATCTAAGTTGTTGAGTTTAGTTGTTGTTGTTGCTTTATTAGATTTTTTGTTTTTGTTTGTAAGCATTAAATTTAAATTCCAAGCTTAAGTTAAGATTGTTAGTTAAACAGGCACTTTTATAGTAAATTTGAAAAGTAGACAAAAATTTCGTAGTATAGAAATTCGAAAGTTGCAGAAACACGAGAATGTTTGGGGAGTTTTGTTTGAAAAAATTATGTTAATTGTCTGATATTGAAAAATTTAAATTGTATAATGAAGTTGTTTTTTTAATGCAATTTAAAATCTAAAAAATTTTAAAGTTTGCAGTAAACTTTAATGAAAAATAAAAAAATTCAATAAATGCAAATAAATACAAAAATAAAAATTAAAAAAAATACAAAAAATTAAAAGAAAATAAAATGTTGCATGAAATATTCAAATTAGATCATAAAATATATGCTATAGGTACAAATTAATTATAAAATATAAAAAATTAATAAAAAATAAAAAAAATTTAAAAAAATAAATATTAAATGAAATATTCAAACCAAATCATTTAATTGTTTAAAAAAGCAATGTGGATTTAGAAAAAATTGAATATTTGCAGTCAAATTTAATGAAAAATACCAAAATTGCATAAAAATAGAAAAAAATAAAACAAATAAAAAATATTGAATATGAACTTCAAATTAAATCATGAAATTTTTCCCAAAAGCGATAAGATAAGAAAATTATGCAATATTTGCAATAAAAATTAATTAAAAGGCAAAAAGCATTTATATTTTTATATTCGTTATATTCGATATCCCAGCTTTGCATAGTTAATTGAACCGCATAATTATAATTAAATTGACGCATTGCTATAAGGAATTAAAAAAAACGTTTGTAAGTTATGAATACTTTTTGAATGAATAAGTTATGAATAAGGGCCCACGTGGCGTATGAGCAACACAACAAGCTGGAAAAAATGAAAAGCCCTGAAGGCACGTTACCCTAAAGGCTGAAATGTTTTAATTGCTTTCATTGCTATAATTTTGCTATAATTTCATGGCATTCCTTCAATTAAAAGCGCACAAGTTATGCAAAAAATGTAAATTCACTGAAAACGGAAAATTAAAAATATTAATTCAAAAAAGAAAGGAATGCCAAGCCGACAAACCAGCGTTTTATGTAATCACGCATTTTGTTCAATTAAAATGCAATTATATCAATTGAACAATTGCGCACACAAAGCATCCCTATGTACATATTTATTTTGCACACACACCCACATAGACACATACACAGTCACACAACTGTGTCGAGTGTGATGCTGCTGCGTCTTCGTGGACACTTTACATAATTGCTTTGCATAGTTGCAGTGGTGATGATGTTACATAATAATTACGCAAACCCACCACACGGCTGGCTGCGTGCGATTGTGTTGGTAAGTGAAATTATGCAACAATGCAATCATTTAGGCGCTGACAATGTAACAATAATGGCTGGAAAATTACCATGACTGTTGTCAGTGTGTAAATTACAATGAAGCCGACCGACAAACGAGCTCGCAGAGACAGACACACAGATGGTTTCAGCGCCATGCCAACAGTGAAATGCGCAACCGGATAGGGACAGACAGACAGACAGACAGGCAGGGAGCCAAATGATTGTCGCAGTAGTGCTGAGACAAGGGGACATTGTTGCGGAGAACAATCTGTGTAGTGTAGATGACAGCAATTGCAACAGCTTTAGCGTCGCAACAGCAGCTGTCACATCTGCTCGGCGGTACAAATGTTGTGCGCTGGAATGCGTTAATTAACTAGTAGTGGGTATGAATTATATAAAAATTATATTCAGCTTAACTTATATGTTTTCAAATTTGTTCAAAATTTTAGATTTTATAACGAAATGAATGAAAACGATTTAAGTTGACACTAATTATTATGACAACTAATTTGAAACTAATTAATTTTAACCCATTAATCAAACCATGAATCAATGAATCAATTAACCAATATATGATTGAATGAATGACTGATTCATTAATGATTGATTGATTAATAAATCAGGCAATAAATTAATCACTTCAACAATTATTTAATCAATCAACGAATTAGTCAATAACTATGTACTCAACAACTTAATGAATCAATGGATGCTTGAATCAATTAATCATTCAATTAATTAATCAATAAAAGAATGAATTAATGATTAAATCGATTAAAAACCCACGAATCAGTTAATAAATAAATAAAATAATTAATCAATTGATCAAGAAATGAATGAATAATATGTCAATAAATGAACCAGTTAACCAATCACTGAATGAATGAATCAGCAAATAAATGACTCAATGAATTTATCATTTAAACAATTATTGCATCAATCAATGACTACTCAATAACTAACTCAATCAATGACTAACTCAATACCTGATTGAATCAATGAGTGCATGAATCAATCAGTCATTCAATAAATGAATCAATAAATAAAAATATGCATGCATGAATAAATAAATAAAAAAAATCCATGAATGAGTTAATCAATAAATCAAAATGTCAACTAATTAATCAATAAATGGTTGAATAAATGAATCAATAAATCAGTATATCAATCAACTAATTATCTAAGTAGTGAATCAACCAATTAATTAATAATTGGTTCGGTCAGTCATTAATCCATAAATGATCATAAAAGAACAAATCACTCAATAAAAGACTCATTTAATAAATGAATAAATAAATGAACAATTCAAAACATCAGTGAATTAATAATTTAATCTTCAATTAACCTACTCATTTTAATTAATCTAATCAATTCAAAATTACTCAACTCAATCAAGCAAAGCAAATCTATTAGAACTACCAAATCAGTCAATCAATTTAACAAGTTTTAAATATTTTTCAACTGTTAAAACAACCACATCAGTCAATTTAACAAATTTAATTTATTTAATTAATTAAATAAATCACTTGAATCAATAAAATGGTTCTAAAAAAATAAAATAATGATACTAATTTAATCAAAAAGGTATAAAAAGAATCAATTTAAACAATTCCATCAAATAAATTCGTATATCAAACAAATTTGATAAAGTAACGTTATCCAATTGATTCGATTAATGCAATCAAATCAACCCAAATAATCCCATCGATATACTTTATCGAATCAATTTAATCAACCAAAACAAAAAAATATAAAACAAATAAAAGCAACTAAATTGATAAAAACTATAATAAATAATACTATAGAAATCATTTAAAAAGGTCAAATAAAAAAAATCAATCAATCATATTAATTGAATCAATGCATAAATAAACTCAATAAATTAGATTAATAAAATTAATACGCACAATATGCCTAATTTTATGCATCTAATTGATTGATTTTAGTTATCCATTGATTCAATTGATATGATCAATGATTCAATATTGCAAAATAAATCAATCAAATCGTTTACATTAATCAAATCACTTCAGTCAATACAAGCCATCCAAACAAATCGATTAATCCAATCGATCCAATTGATCTGATAAATCCAAACATTTCAACAAAGTCAACCAAATTATTCACATTAATTTACTTAATCGAATTAATTTAATCAATCAAATCGATGATTGAATCAAATTGAATTAAAAATGATAAAATAAAAAAAAGTGAAATTAATGACGCTAATGAAATGATTTTGATAGGTTAAATCAAACAAATCGATACAATCCATTACTCCAATGAAAGTAATGGAATAAAATCAATCAATCAATTTATTTAAATAAATCGAGTTAATCTAACCTATTAAATAAATGCAGTCAATAAAATCGCCCATATTAATCAATTCAAGCAATCCAATCACACTAATTAATGTGATCAATCGAATCAATTCAATTAATTAAATCAATGAAATTGACAAATTAATAAAATCAATATAAACATCCACAGTTAAAGGGTGAAAATGATTAACAACAATGTACTAATTTACATCGATTCATCGAATTGCAATCGAGTCGAATCGAATCATCGAATCAAACAAATCAAATTAGTCAAACAAACATCAACTATGATCAAAATCAATTAAATATAATGAGTTAAATAAATTGATCAATTAAATAATTTAAATTAAATTAATTAATTAAAAAATAAAACTCAATAAATAAAATTCAAAAATTCAAAATTAAAAAAATAATAATAATAAAACAAAATAATATTAAATCAATTAAATCAATCAAATAAATTTAAACAATGCAAATAATAAAATCAATCACATAAATGAATTAAACAATTTAAATTTAAATAAAACATAAATAATTTAAAATAAAATTAAAATAAAACATAAATATAAAAAATGAAATGTATTAAATCAATTAAGTCAATGAAATATATTTAATTAATGAAATAAAAAAATCAATTGAATTAATTTAATTAATAAAAAAATTTAAATTTAAAGAAACAGCAATAATTAATTAAATATATTCAATCAATTGTATCGATCAAATAAATGTAATCAATGAAATAAAAAATAAAATCAATGAAATAAACTTAGTTAACTCAAAAATTAAATCAATTAATTAAATAGGCTGCATCAAACAAATGAAATAATTTATATAAATGAAATAAATTTTACAAATAAAAAATAATTAACTAAAATAATAAAATCACTTCAGAAAATTAAATCAATAAATGCAATCAAATGAACAATTTAACCAAATACAAAATTTGATCAAATCATGTAAACTTCCGCTGTTTCATTTCTCATTCTTGTGTTTCTTCATAAGTAGGACGAGTAAAGGGACATCAAAAGGATAAATGAACAGGAACATTTAAATGTAAAAGGCATTTTTTGTTTACATTACTTCCTTTGGATATTAATTGAAACACTATAGTTGATTATTTCGGGGACCGGCACATGTGGCAAACGTCCGATCGAACCGCTTCAGATTTCGCATCCGGCACCGTCAACCATTGGCCCAGCTTCCGCTTTTCGCGCACACACTTTGTTTGCTTTTCGTTTCAGTTACCGGTTTTGTATCACAAATTTCACACCCGCCTGCGCTGCACGTTCACACTGTGCCGCATTGGTTTGCTCGCGTTTTGGGCATTTTTTGGTTTCGTTTCGTTTCGTTTGTGCTCTCTTTGCTCAGCTTCAATCACGCTCTTTCAGACCCAACACTCTCCTGAACCCCGACAGCTGCTTGCTGGCGCTGCTGTTTCCCGTTGCGAGCGTGTACGCGTTCTGCGGCAGCAGCTGGTGCGGCTGCTGCTGCTGATATGTGACGGGAAAGTCTGTCGGGGCCAGGAGCAGGCCTCACGTCCGCACAAACTTGTACACAATGAGAAACACCATGAAGGAGATGCCCACCAGGATGACGGCGGTGATCACCTTGGCGCAGGTATTCAGACCGGACTCGTTCGGGTTGAGCGGGCGCGAGCTGGTGCGCGTCGCCGAGCGTCGTCGCTTGGTGGCGAGGCCGCGCGCCAGCGCCGGGAAGGCGAGCGACTGCGTGAACGTCAGCTTGTGTATGGACTCGCTGAGCGAGTAGGGGCCGACGGAGCCGCGCGCCGCCGCCCGCAACAGCACATACTCGAGATCGAGCGCGTCGAAGAGCGAGTAGCGCGCCGTCATGGTCGAGGAGCGGCGTCGTTCGTGTCGCGAGTCGCGCTCCCGATCGGATTGCGGCTGCAGCCACGGATCGGAGACGCGTTGCTGCGCCCCCGCGCCGGCGGCGGCAGCTAGTGCAGCTGCCACAGCGGCGGAGGAGGTGGACGAGCAGGGCCCGCCGGCGGCGTGCCCCACAGCGCCGCCGATTCCTCCGCTCAGGCTGACCGCCGCGACGGAGGTCAGCGACGACGTCGTCGACGACGAGGCGGAGCAGAGGCGCAAGTTGGTCGCCAGGCCGTTGTCGTGGAACTCGGTCGC
Source organism: Melieria picta (assembly GCA_964056695.1). NCBI lineage: Eukaryota > Metazoa > Arthropoda > Insecta > Diptera > Ulidiidae > Melieria > Melieria picta. Next base: position 46,840,252 of record OZ057399.1, read on the forward strand.
GTCCTCGATGGACGTCTGATCGGGCGAGGTTTGGGCGCGCTCCAGCGCCGCGGCGTGCTTCATGCGCAGCGCAAAGAGGCGCGCATGATCCGGATGCAGCAGTGCGCTGGACTTGCGGCGATAGTTCGGTGCGCCGATGCTGATGCTGGCCCGGGCGCCCATGCGTCCGCCGCCCAGCGACAGGTTGGGCGAGCCCTGTGTCGGTGTGGTGGCCGGCGAGACGTTGCACGAGCCGCCGATGACGCCGACACCAATCAGAGCGGCGCCCGGCGGCGGCGGCAGTGCATTAGGCGAGGGTGAGGCCTGCACCGAGTCGATGCCGGAGTCGCCCGCGTGCAGCGTATCACAGTAGAGCGAACTGCGGCGCCGTTCGCCGGTGGCCAGCGTCAGGTGATTGCCGGTGGCGGCGCCGCGACTCAGCAGGAGGCTGTTGCTATGGTTGTTGTTGTTCGCCGTCGAGGCGCCGGAAGTGCTGCTACTGGTGGTGGTGGCGACGTTGCTGCCGGCGCCGGCGCTGTCGCCGGTAGTGCTGCTGCTGCCGCCGCCGCTGCTGCTGCTGGTGCTGGTCTCGGCGATGGCGGGGAAGATGAACGACTGGCCGTCGGCCTCGCCGCGCGGTGAGTCCTAACGGCAATGTCCATGTGTGACACAATGAAAGAGAAAGAAAACGAAAAATGTGTGTTAGTACAAAACGCACAACGGTACTAAACGAATGCAATACGATATTGTGTGCGACTAGGCGGGGAGCGGTGAGAAAACGGAGAGGGGTGAATAAGACGTTAGCGAAAAGGACGTAAAAAATGTTTGGCAGGTGTACAAAGATAATAAAAATAGGAAAAATAGGCATAATTGGTTGTCTCATATGTACTAAATTAGTACTAAAAGGGTCATTACTATAGCGAAATGGCTAAAGAGAAGAGCAAGTGGAAATAAGTGTTGTGGTAGGATGAATATATAAAGCGTGATGTAAGTTGCGTTTTAGTACATTGTACTAAAAAAGTTATGAATGCATGCAGTAAGCAAAAATCATTAACTAGGCAATAAGATTTCTAAAAAAAAAATAATCTTATGAAAAAATATGAATGAACTGCTTATTGGTTGGATCTAAAAGGTACTAAAAGACCTCAAACAATAGAAAAAGACATAAAAAGTAGCAAAGGTGGTAATGAGTGTTTTGGCATTATGAACATAGAAAACATGATGGAATCTTTGTTTTAGTACAGTGTACTAAAAGTGTTATTTATGTATTAAGCAAAAATCATTAACTAAGCAACAAGATTTACAAAAAAAATAACCTTATCGCAAATTATAAACTAACTGCAGTGTGCTCTAAAAAGATACATAAAGACTTCAAATAAAAAAATTCCTAAAAATAGTACAAATTGTATTGAGCTGTTCTAAATGTATTAAAACTGACAGATATTTTAAAATCGAAAAAAAATTTGATAAGCCATTTTCATATTTACCATTTATTTATTTATTGATTTATGTCAAAAACTTATTAAATATTGAAAGCATTGAAAATTATGAGTTAATTTCTTGGAAAGGTAGCACAATCTTTCCAACAATTAAACTCATAATTTTATAGTACTAAAAGGTTGAAATATATAGCAAAATGCCCAAGAAGTACTAACAATATTTTTACAGGCAATGAATTTAGTTAATGTGTTAATACAGTTATTTTAGTTTAGTGTACTAATGCTTTTATAAAAGTTCTAAACTGAGTGAAACAGATAATCGAAGAAATAGTAAACTTATATTTGTCAAAAAATGTAAAATGGTGTCTTCTGAAATACTAATAAAGGTCAAGAACTGTATTAAATTATGTACTAAATAAAAAAATTACATACATAGAAGCAGCAAATATTACAAAGAATTAAAAAGCCAAATTGTAATAAATTGTCGTAAAAAAACTAGAGTTCACTTCTAGTTGATAATGCCTACTAAAGTAGTACTAAAAGCAAAATTAAAAGCAGTTTTTAGTCATGAAAGCTATGACTTAACAATTGCTTTGTGCTACAATAGTGCTAAAAATAAAAATACAAATTTATTTAACTGCTGGTAGTGGGTTCCACAATAGTACTAAATGTAAAACTCGAAAAAAATGAACAAGCTTGTACACGTAAAAGCCTTTTGGCAGTGAATGCTACAATAGTGCTAAAAGTAAACTAAAAACGTAGTCATAAAAAGCTATTAATTAACTTCAACTGTGTTGTACATATGTACTAAAAATTAAAAAAAAATTAAATTAAAAAAATTATAAATTTGTAGTTGTTAATTAAGTTCAGCTGTGTGCTACATATGTACTAAAAATTAAAATGTCATCATTATCATTTGACTGCTGGTAGTGAATGCTACAACAGTACTAAAAGCAAAATAAGAAAAAACTGTTATACAAAAATATGAATTCAAGTGTGGATAGTGAGTGCCACAATAGTACAAACGAAAAAGTGCTTTAATGCGCCTTTTATAATTGTGATCTGCTTTCTGTTGATAGCGATTGAAGCAGACGAGTGTTTAATCCGAACTAAGAATCGAACCTAGAGCCCCTGGTGAGGGAAGCCAGCGCGCTACCGCTGAACTATCGAAGCTGACTTTGGGAGCTACACCCAGCAGAGTATTTTTTCTTAACGCGAGCCCACCATGCCAAAAACGGTTCAAATGTTAATCAAAAGTACTAAATATGTATGTGCAAATAAAGTTTGTAACGTTTGTAACGTTTGTGTTATTAATATTTGATGTCTTTTGAAGTTCTAAAACTAACTTGTAGTACTAAAAATCACTAACAATGTTCGTATAAAGTTTCAAATGAAAGAACTAAACGTCTGTGATTTGTACGGATATTGTTTTGTGTACAGAAAAAGTTATTTGTACTAAGTGTACTAAAGTTATGTGTACTAAGAATGCTTTCTAACAGCAAATATGTATGGAAAGAGTTTGTATATGTTGTTTATTTATTAAGAGCAAGTATCCAAAGAAAGTGTAAAACCAATTTGATGTACTAAAATGTACTAAGAATTTAAGTAGAGAGCATCACATGAGAAATGGCGCAAAATGTAGTGAAAAAGTGAATATCCGCACTTTGTACGGGTATTGTTTGTGTAAACAGAGGTAATTAACATTTAGTACGTTTGTACTAAATATGATTAGGTGTATTATATATGATTACGAACGATAAATTAATGTGAAAAACGAGGTTAAGTTGTTTATTTATTAATTTTGGGTATATAACGAAAGCCAGAAACTAATTTGCAGTACTAAAAAGAACTCAAATTGTGAGTACAAGCCGTTAAATGATGGAAAGTGCAGAATTATATGAAGAAAATGGTGTCTGTGTTGTGCGGCTGTTGTCTTGTGTACAGAAAAATTAATTTAAATTTAGAACATTTGTACTATCTATGTTTATGTGTACTAAAAATGCTCATTAACAGTAAATATGTATGAACAATGTTATAACTGTTGTTTGTTTATTAAGATGTGGCATACAATGAAGGTTTAAATAAAATTTTCTGTACTAAAATGTACTAAAAATGTTAGTTTGAAGCATCAAATAGCGTCTGTGCAAAATGTTGTGGAAAGTGAATGCCTTTGATTTCTGCGGGTGTTGTTTGTATAAACAAAGGTAAAAAAGATTTAGTTCTTTTGTACTAAATGTGATTTTATGTACCACATGTGGTTATAAACGGTATATTTATGCGAAAAAAGAGTTTATGTTGTTAATTTATGCATTCAATGTATACAATCAAGGTTACAAATTAACTTTCAGTACTAAACAATACCAAAATACTAAACAATACCATCAAATGATGTACTGTTTAGTATGATATGAGGAAAATGGGGTCTGTGAATTGTGCGGCTATTGTTTGTGTACAAACAACAGTAAAAATATTTAGTACATTTGTACTAAATATGACTATATGTAGTAAATATGATTAGAAACGGTAAACGAATGCACATTAATGTTTTTATATAATTTATTTATTTAATTTTCGGTACTAAAAAGTACTAAATATGTTGGTACAAGTTGTCAAAAGTTAGACTGTGCAGTATGATATGAAGAAAACTGGGTCTATGATTTATTTAGCTATTGTTTGTGTAAAAAGAAAAGCAATAAGCATTTAGTACATTGGTACTAAATATGATTGTAAACATCAAAGTAAATTTTTAATAAAATAAATGCGTGATATGTTTCTATAAATTAATCAACACTACAGCCTAAAGCTAAAAGGTACCAAAATTCGACCATTACACTAAAAAGGAATTATACACTTTTGTTAAGTTTTCTATACACTAAAAGAGATGCTAAAAAAACGCAGATTATCAAATTCACTAACTTAAACCTAAGGGGTCAAATTTACTCATTTATGTTTTTTACATATACTGTCAAAAGTATATTTATCATAGTGTTAAAAAAAAAATAACTACTTATACATCGGATCTGTGTAGGAGGTTTTAGTAAAAAGGACGAGTAAAATGTTCTAAATTACGTTGTTATTAGTAAAAGAATGGCATATTTAGATTTGAAAAAGGTTAGTAAAAATATATGCCAGCGCTGTGCGGCAGCTTAGGGACTTGAGGGGTTAAGTTGTTATATAAAACATGCATTGTTTGAATTATCGATTTTACAGTTTTTGATTTGATTTAATTGGGTTTTTATTGAATAAAAAGAGTGTATTGAGCAAAAGAGAGTACTTGGTAAAAAGAGTGAGAGAGAAATGTAACTGGTCACGCCTACCCGTTGGCCTTCGGGGCCGCTGTTTCGACGCAACTGCACGAAGCCCTCCTGTCGCAAAAGCGGCTTTAACACATCACCACATCATCATCATCATCATCATCATCATCATTACATCACAAAAAATCAACGCCAAAACCAAGAAGACAAAAACAGCAAAAACATATGTAAAGCAAATTAATATCACAACAATCACAACAACAACAACGACAATAACGACAGCACTAAAATGATGATTCGATCGATTTCACTGCTAAATGTACTAAATGCTATAATTGAATTTGGTTTTTGATTTTCTATTTTGTGTTTTATTTTAAGTTTGCTTGTGAAACAAAACGAATGTAGAAAAAGAATGAAAAGAAAATTTGAAGATGATTTCAAACTCAATAAACTCGTTTAGCTAAGTTGATACGAACATGTACGAGTATCTTTGTTGTTGTCTTTTTAATGTTCACATAACTTTTTTCTTCTGGCTAACTCAACTACAAACATACACACACACACACACACATACACATACAGACTGTCTGTCGGTAATGCGCTTTGAAGTTGGGAGTGGTGACGCGAGGGGCGCGCGGTGCTCACCTGACTGGGCCACACTTGCAGCAATGGCAGCGAACATGTTGGCTTGTTGTAGGCGGCAGCGCTGTCGGCGCCACCGGGCGCACTCTGCGCCAAGCTGCTGTAGTGCAGATGATTGAAGCGCTGTGCATCATTTGTGGGCTTGGTGCGTGTGGGACTCTCGTAGCCAGTGGAATCCTCGGATGATGTGGTTTTGGGCGAGCGCCAAAATCTCTTCAGACGCAATTCGCGTCTTTTTTCTTGTTTCTGCAAGTAAACGAAGACAATGAAAAATTATTATTGTTCAAATATTAGTGATGAGAATTTAATGTGAATTTAATTGAAGAAACTTGTTAAGTAAATATGTTGAATTTTGTGCATTGAGTGTTTATTTTTTACATTTAATTTAAAATAAAATTGGTATAAATATTCATAAATAAGTTGGCAAGTTCTGACAGACGTCAGAATTGAACGAAAACTATTTTATTTGTTTAAATGGTTAAATAAATTAGACTTTGTTATATTGTTGATTGGTGTTAGTGCCTAAAGTCATCTCAGAAATCACCTTCAAATCTTATTTTTAAAGCATCCTTGCAGTCATATATCCATTTATATATAATTCTAGAGATCAGTTTATAGTAGCAGTTAAAATAAATCCATTAATTTTGCATGAAATTGAAGGCCTTCTGTAAAAGAGTTAGAATGATTCAACTTAGGTCAAATATGTCTCATTTTGTTCCATAACTTGTTGCCATTTTGAATGTAATTTCATTATGTTTTTCTCCCTTGTCCCTTTGTGATAAAAACTGGAACAATAGATTTTCACAAATTGAGTCTACTGAGTCACATTTTTCACCAGCAAATCAATCGCCACAGACAGGCGCAGCTGCTAAACATTTGGTGCCAGGTTCGGGCTGTAAGCTGGACAACAAAGCTTCCATAAATTTTGGTAAGTCACTATTGATATGTGTGGCCTCACGTTGTGCTAATGGAACTCAATTCCTCTCTTAATGGCCTAAGCTGGTCACTTCTGGACAATTGCTTCCTTTAGACGTTGTAATTGTTGACAGTACAGGTTCGATTTAAGAGTTTGGCCTTAGGTGAGCAGCTCATAGTAGATGATTCCCTCCCAATTCCACTAAATACACAGCAACTCCCTCCTGATTGTCAATCCTGGCTTGACCAACGTTTGTGCCAGCTCACCCTGATTTTGCCCACAACTGTTTTCGCTCGACGTTGTCGTAAGTGAATCACTTTTCATCACCAATAACCACCTTCGCTTTCGAAAGTGGATCGATTTTGTTCGAATCAGCAACGATTATCAGATGGAATTTCTGTCCAAGAATTCTTTTTGCATTAAGTCATGTGATACCAAACATCAAACTTCTTTTTGTATCCAGTTTTATTCTAGTGGTTTCAAGTGGTGTTTTGTTCTATATTTACCTTCTGGTCAATAAAATCATTACTCACAAAATAGTCAGACTTGATAATTTTTATGCTTTTAGGGACAATTTTGACAATTGACTTTGCATTTTTTTTTTAACTCGAACAAAAGCGCAGGGGATGTCCCCTATTAATATTTGACATCAAAATTACGCCTGATTGGCTAATACAGTATCAGGACCTGTGGCGTACACACGATTTTATTTGGAGAGGGAAGGATTTTATGTGGCAGGGTCCGTAGCAACTCTTGAGTTCAATACAATTTGAAACCATGTTTGCCAAAATATTAGTAACAAACAGATTTTTTTGTAGGGGTTCAAATCCACCAAAAGCCCTTTTAAGTGCGCTCACTTTTATCGAATGAAAATTGTAAAATATGGATAATTATTTCTTTGCTGGTGTCCATTTTTTATAGGCACTCAAATTAAACTGCGTCAAGTAATCAGAAAACTGTTTGAAAAGTTTCTTTAGTATGAAATCTTATCTTTCTAAAGCCATTTAGCGTGACCTGATGGCATCTATACGAGACATATGAACTACTAAATCTATCTGTTGGAAATATAATAAAAAAATTGTACAAATTAATAAATCGATCTATTGGAAAAATAATGGGTTTCTGTTTACTGCAACTTCTTTAAATAATTGTCCAAAAGAATGCGATTCTAGTTACATGAATTATATGTTAATGAAATATTTTATGTTTGTTGTACAATACAATACTTTTTTTGTTTTATAGAGAGAAGTATTAAAATTTTTGTACCCTAAACTAATAAAATTAGAAGGACGAAATTCGGGGATGTGAGTCCTTTAGAAAATTTATTTTCTAAAAAATTTTAAAAATTTCCAAGGAAATGTAAAGATATAGTTTTAAATGGACATTTTCAATACCTCACTATTAGTCTTTGCCCAACAAAATAAAATGTTTTTTAAATTCTTTTGAATTTTCTCTTTCATTTGATGTCCACATTGATATTTTACATTGCGCTAAATTATTTAAATCATTTTTTGAAATATTCATGTCTTTGAAATTTAATTGTTCTTTTAACACTAGAAGGACCATTAATTTTTTAATATCTGTAATTTCTCTAATATTTCTATCAGCTTTTGCTTTGGTGGTTTATATTTTTTTATCGTGAAAAATGTTATATTTTGAAAAATTTATTTTGTGAAAAATTAGCCAAATCTGATGTGTACTTTTCGAGATATCAGCGAACATAATATGCAGTCTTTGTAGGTATGAAAAATTGAGGCTTTTCTAGTGTTAAAAAAAATTTTGATGTCAGAGAGAAAAACTAAAAACCGATGTTGCTAGGTCTCTAGTTTTGCGAGTATATCAATTTGTTAGTGTGTTTTCAAATTTTTTGATTTTTCTCGCACAGTGTTTTCTTTAATTTCTTTCAATTGAATTTGTGGGCTTCCTTTCTTAAATTCTTTCAATTGATTCAAAACAAGCAAAATACAAATAAAATAATATTTGGAACTAATTGATCCAATGGAATGCAAGTCCAGTTGAAGCATTCCATGTATGATTATCATTAATTAATTAAGAATTAAATTCCCATAAGAGTCAAACTTCCTTTTCTAAATGTCACTTTAATATAAGTCAAAACAAGCAAATTAATATTTATGAATAATTTGAAATAACATTTCCAATGAAATGCGAGTGAGCTGAAATATTTCCATATCAATTGTGCTTTAGTTAAATTTCAATTAAATTCTCACAAACTTGATACGGGCTTTGTTTCTCAGTTGTCAATTCAGTCGAGACTAGCTTCGAACTCTCTGCTAACTACTGCACTGCAAACTTATTTTCCTGCAGTATTGCAAATATTTACTCAAATACTTTGCACAGCATTGCGACTAAGACGAACATTACAACTTTCCATGGTTTGAATGGTTGGCTATGCAAAGCGCCACATTTTCGGGCTCTTATCGTGCAAAATGCCAAAACATTTAACTTTGCCAAAAATGCGAACAATGCGCGGCCTTGCAACGCTTAGCCTGACTGAGCGCACTTTCGAGCTCATACAAAGTTGCCAGCTACCAAAGAATGTAGAAGTAGCTGGCAATCTTGGCTGTTTAGTGCTTTTGGTTAGGCATGAAAAATCTGATCAACTTTGAGTACATGTTTCATTGTCACTTTGGCATAGTGAAAGTTTGCCAAATGCAAAAGCGACAAGTTGCGACCAACTCTAAGAGCGACAATCTGCATTGACCGATACGCGCAATCAAGATTTGGCTCGAAGTTTGGCTTTTTGTTGTTGTGGTGTTTGACTGGCGCGTCATGTAATTCATCAATTTGCCAGCTGCAACAAGGACAAACGAACTGTGTGGTGTCAGTGTGTCACAGCAACAGACAATAAGTGCAAACGGCCAAGAAATGTTGACTTCGTCGAATTTGTGAAGTGCGGAGTATGAACTGGTCGAGTTTGTCAAAGTAGCTCAAAACTATTTATAAACTAAGAGTTGACTCAAGTTTGCAAATATGGGCAGAGCGTACAAAGTGGCAAAAAGAACTGATGACCAGTTTTGGGTTGTGGCAAAGCGCGCTCGACTGTCAACAATTTACTGCAACAAAAATGCTTTCATGGCTGAAAACTGATGCGGCAATCGGCCGTGAAGCATTTAACTCATTAACAGCCAAATAGTTTTTTCAGATATATAGATAAACTTAAAAGATATAGAATGAAGATATAATGATTTAAATACTCTGCAATATGTTAAAAAGTTTTCAGTTTAAAACTTGTTACAATTTCGGCAGCAAGAAGACAGTAACCGATTGCAAGAAAGCACCAACTTTGGTTGCACAATGTGCAGTGAAAACTTTAGCAAAAAGGCTACAAATGCTGCTCGAGGTGGCAAAAGTTGTGACGACAACCCAACCGAAGGTTGCAGTGCTGTGGACTAAATGAACTAAAGTAGAAGATTGTGGTGTGCGTGTGTGTGTGTGTGCAGACACCGGCAAGAGAAATGATTATAAGTTTTATGAAGTGGAGTGAAATTTATTTCTGTTTGCGTGCTGTCAGCATTGCTGCTCTAATGTACTTCGGAGAAAATATTTTGTTGGCGTAAGAAATTTCAAGAAACTACATACATAAATATATTATAATAGCATTTTGAAGATGTTTGCCCCAAAATATTTTAACAATATTTGAGTAACTGAGTGGTTTATTTTTACACAGAATTTAAAAGTTTGACAACAAAAATGTGGAAGTGGGCTTAAAAGTTAAAGAAAAACAGAAGGTATAGTATTTTTACATTTTGAATTTTTCAATAATGTCCGAAAGAGTTAGCATCAATATTAGACAAATATATAAGATTTTTATGTGAAATGGTTGGCATCAATATTTTTTTTATTTTTATTTTTTATTTATTTTCCATCTATTTTTACAATAGATGGCTTTAGTAATCTATAACTTGCGTTCTATGATTGAAATAGCGTCACGCTAAATGGCATTTGAAAGTTAAGATTTCATACTAAAGAAACTTTTCAGACAGTTTTCTGATTGCTTGATTCAATTTTGTTTGAGTGCACATCAAAGATGGACACCAGAAAATAAATAATTATTCATATTTTACAGTTTTCATTTCATAAAAGTTACCAAAAATATGAAAAGTTTTTATGATCCTGATCAGCGGCACACTTAAGGGGGCTTTTGGGGGTTTGAACCCCTACAAATATCTGTTTGTTACTAACATTTTGACAAACATAGTTTCAAATGGTATTGAGGGACCACCTTTCAAGTTGAATTGTTTCATGAGATCGGAAGAAAGAATGCTTCTTAAAATACACAGAAATCCAGGTACATGCTTTCACATACTTTTTAGATATTTTCCTCTAAGTTTTGCCAATTTACAGGTTTTTAATTTTAAAAAATATTTTAAATTAAATGTGAAGTAGAAGCCTCAACTTTGCAAATTGTGAGAAAATATTAAAAGCGAAAATGCCCACATCAATTCTTAATCTATGGTTTTAAGCTTTAGTAAGTTCTTCCGAACCATGTATTTTTACGATTTATTTTTCTCAATAGACTAAAAACAGAAAACATGTGTTTAAATATTGTTTGTGAAAAAAGTTACGAATTTGAGCAGCTTTTGCAGACACACAAATTAATTTTTTGCACACATTTTTTGGGCTTTTCTTAGTTGGAGTTTTACCTTTCAAATGTATCATATATCAAACTATGTATTTTTACGATTTTTTTTTTACTGAATAGACTAAAAACCAGCAAACATGTATTTAAATTTCTGTGAAAAAAGTTCCTACTTTGATCAGCTTTTGCAGACACACTAATTAATTGTTTTGCATACATTTTTTGGGCTTTTCTTAGTTGGAGTTTTATCTTTCAAATTACATCAAAATCGTTCAAATCTGCGACTATAAATTTGTTGTATTTTGTCTATGGAACGAATCACTGTGCACTGGTCTGATACGGTAATAGCCAATAATAATAAAAATAATAATAATAATAATAAATAAAAAAAGTAATAGTTCAATTTTGATATCAAAGATGCAAAGTCAATTGTCGACAATTTTGGAAATCAAAAGTTGCTACGTACCGCCCCCCTTCACCCCAAATGAAATCGTATGTGCACCACTGGTCCTGTTACACTAATAGCCAGTCAGGTGAAATTTTGATGTCAAAGAGGCAAATTCAATTGTCAAAAATGTCCCTAAAATCATGGAAGTTTCAAGTTTGACCATCATTTGAGCAATGTTTTGATTGCCGAGAAGCTAAACATTCCCTAAAAAACGTTCGGAACCATTGGAATAAGACTGGATACAAACAGAAGGCTGATGTATGGGTACCACTGCGTCAATGCAAAAAACTTCATGGACGGAATTGCCATCTGTGAATCGTTGCTTGCAACAAAATCGACCCATTTCTAAAGTGAAAGTGACTGGTGATGAGACGTGGATAACTTACGACAACGTCAAATGAAAAAAGGTTGTGGTCGAATCGCTGTGAGCTGTCGCAAACGATGGCCAAACTAGGATTGACAGTCAGGAAGGTTGCTGTGTGTTTGGTAAAATGGGCAGGGAATCATCTACTGTGAGCAGCTCCCCTACAATCAAACTTTTAATTCGAAAGTGTGTTGTCAACAATTGGACCATTTGATTTGAATATTGAATAAATCTGACTGAATATTGTATTCAAGTAGTTCATTGCTTACGGATAGTTCACACCTCACGTTCGAAATTGACATAAAACTGTAGGGTCCTTTTAATAGATTTTAAATTCACATGTAACTAAAACACGAACGATTACTAGAAGCTGGGTCTATTAAGAGACGAATCGCTCTATCGTACTTATTATACTATATATTATATTATATAAGTATATGTAGGATCGAGTAAAATATATGAAATCTAGGGGCATCACTATGCCAAACAATATCCCCTGGAAAGTTTCACTTTCTCACCAACAATGAAACGTGTCCAATGTCAACCAAAAAAAACATTTCAATTTAAGCCTATTTTCACAGTTACAACTTCTTCATGCGCCTCGCCGCTCTCCAATAAAAAAAAACACCTCCATCACTTGTTTTGCGAAATTCAATTTTTCAATTTGAAAAGTGCCAACTTTTGATTGCATCTTCTCGCCTGGCAGCCAGACCCAACAACGCCGGTGCCAGCTAAACTGTTGAACGCGTTCATTATTTACACGAACGCGCAGGGATGCCATTGTTGTTGTTGTTGTTGAAGCTATTGTTGTTCCTATTGCTGTTGTTGTTGCTGCCAATTGGCAGCATGTTGCCAAAACAGCGGCAAACAATGTTACCAAACTATTATTACAGCCGTTGTGCTGGTTGTGATTGTTGTTGATTGTTGAGTTGTGCGCCAACAACAACAACAACAACAATAGAGCACGCTTTTCACTGGCGGCAGCGCAACGCGTGTAATGTAATAAAATTGGTAAATTGATGTCGGCGAATGGCAAACGGGCCAGCCCGTCATTGGTGTTGTTATTGTCAGTAATTTTCATGTTGCTGCTCATGTAATTTTTTTTCAGTATTGCAAATTTGCTTGTTTTCGGTTTTGATTTCTGTTGTGCGCATTGTTGTTGTTGTTTAGTTTTCACATATGCTGCACTAGAGACAAAAAATCAAACACTCACATACACACACACACACACACACACACATACAGACATAGTAACGACCCCAAGCATAGCAGCAAAAATTTATGCTGTCAGCAACAACGCAGCTACGTACAACAATTGGCCGTGCCGTCTGACACACGGCGACAGTGGTAACGGCTGTTTTTATTGCTGTTTCATTGTTGCCGTTGTTTTTGTTGTTTTTGATTGGCAAGTGCTCCCTAGAAGCAATTTGTGTGTGTGTTTGTGTGTGTACACACCCGAGGATGTTCATATTTATTTGTTTGTGTATTTTGGCATTATTTGCCCTCACTTTCGGCTCGTTTTCTGTTTTCTCTTGGCTTTAATTTTACAATAATTTATTGACTTTATTGGCTGAAATGTGTGGCAAGCCGCTGAAAACTGATTGCATTTTAATCTGACATTTAATGATGGCAATTTTAATAGTATAAACTATTTGCATAGTTTGGAAAAATTCCTGCGTATTGCAAGTTTGTTTTCAATAGCAGAGAAGACGAATTCAGACAACAAATTCATACAACAATAAAAACAAAAATGAAAACATTTTAAAGGATAGTAGTTTGTTTCTTTGAGGGCTTGATGGCAATATTCTTATTTTTCATTTACATTATTTTTGTAAGGAATTTTTAATCCTCACATTATAATCAACTTAATTATGAACAAAATTTAAATTAAAAAATATAAAAATATGAATATGTAAAAAAATATATATATGTAAAGGAAAATTTGGAAAAAACCCAGCTCATTAAAATTTTTTTTTCAATAGCAGAGAAGACAAATTCATACAGCAATTCAGAAAACAATAAACACAAAAATAAAAACATTTTAATGTACTTACTTATAGTAAATATTTGGTTTTTTGGGGGCTTGATGGAAATATTCTTATTTTTCATTTACATTATTTTTGTAAGGAATTTTTAATCCTCACATTATAATCAACTTAATTATGAACAAAATTTGGACAATGAAGACCTTCGCCAAAATACAAAAATATAAAAATATGAATATGTAAAAACATATATATATATATATTAGGGCGGGTCAAATTGTATGGAACGATTTTTTTTTATGAAGCGTATAGCAAAATATAGGTGATTCTGAGAATTCTGAGTTTTTTTGTTGAAACCTTGAAAATGTTGATTTTTTCAGATCGATTTTCCTACAAAAAGGAGTTCGAAAACAAAAAAATTGATCGTAATAAAAGTTGTTGGAAATTATCTGAACTTTCATAATCTGCAAAAAAAAAAAATTATCGAAAAAAATCGAAGAAAATTCGGAATTTATTAGTTAGAAGTTCATTTTAGGCTATTTTTCGACAAAAAATTCCTAATATGTCTACTAAAAATAAAAAAAATATTGGTATCAATACAGATTCTGAAAGGTGATAAAAATACCTTTCAAACAAGCCCAGATTGAGAAATCTACTATAACTCTATCCGATTTTATGACGAATTTAATTAAATTATTCTATATATATATTGAAAAATATCTATTTTGAAATTTTGGGGGGCTCCAAATCCGACTTAGAGCTATGGTCTCTTGAGCAAAATTTCTCAGAATCACCTATAGATTACGTTTTTGCTATACGCTTCATCAAAAAAAAAATTAACCCGCCCTAATATATATATATAAAACACAACACAAAAAATGCTAACTTTTCAATTCGCCTTGATACCAGTTGTTGAATTACATATTAAAAAAATGTATATATATAAAATGTGATCAGATCAGCAGCGATAGTTTTTCAAATAGAAATGTCTCAGCAACTGTCAAAATTTTGTTTGTTTGTTTGTATATTATAGAATTTCGGGTTCAGTTTTTGTTTATTGATTTATAAAACTAAAACTTACTATTTGTTAAAGCCATATTTATGGGAAGTATGACACTTACCTGCATATTTAAAAATCAAATCCTTTTTATTTTGGTTTTTCATCCCCAGTTTCTTGTGGCTACAAGGATATCAATTGAAAAAGTCCACAATGTTGCGTTCTGAAAAAAAAATTTAAAATAGTAAATATAAGAAATACATAAAGGTACAGGAAATAAAAAAGTATAGGTGGTTAGCAGCTACGATTGTGAAGTCCAGGATATGTTCAATTAGTACTAAAGTGCCGTCTTGAACATTTTCTACAACATCTTAGATTTGAAATGTGTGTTACAGCACACATTGAAAGAAATTTTATTGCACACATAAGTATTCAAAATGGGTAGAATTTGTGGAATTCAAATAAGTCATCAGGGGGTTACTCTGTAATGCGATGCGAACATAAAATGTATCGCATTCGCACACTTAGTACTCTGAAATCCGACAATCGCATTGAAATTTTCTACTTTCGCATTTAGATTTTCTCCTTTCGCATTTGTAGCACTGCGTATTTCGATTTCAAATTTTGTTTGAATTTTATGACACTCGACGCTAGTAATGCCAACTTACTCTCGAAACAAAATAAGGGCCGTTTTTTAATAATGCGAAAGCGATACAGAGTACCGATTGACTTTCGTATCGCAACTCACTTTCGCATCGCTTTCGCTTTCGCATCGCATTACAGAGTAGCCCCCCAGGCCTAAATATGTTTCATACAGAAACAGACACCCAACCTAACCTAAATCACATTTAGCAGAGTTGAATGAAGTTGAGCTTATTTTAACACTTTATGAGAATTTAGGTATTTTTAATAAATAATTAAATAAATAAAGCAAGATGTGAAGGCCAAAAGCTAATTGTAGAAATAAAGAGAAACACCAAACAAAATTGACAAATTTATTTCCCTCAAAAATATAGTAGCCAACTTCAAACTGTGCAACAACAAAACTTCCTTAATGCTTCGACTGTATGTCAATTAGTTACTATTTTCCAAATGGCGCTCAATTATATATCAAACAATCTACCTATGCCAACATTGTGTTCTACTTTTATTGATCTATTGGGTGATAATTGTCAAAGCCACTTGACACATTCGCGCGCACACACACACAAACACACGCACATCGCACTTGCAGTACTATAAAAAAACACAACACAACTGGCCACATTAACATGCTTCACATATATATTTAAGCATATACGAACATACATACAAAAATCTGTTTTTCTATTTGGAATAAACTAAGGAGCCACAAATTGATTGATGCATCAAATGCGCTCAGCTCGTCCATCCGTCCGTCCGTGCGGCCAACCATTCATCAGCGTTTGTCGGTAATCGTTGTATCATTCCTTCCCACAACCAGCACCGGTTCGTTCGTCTGCACGTGTTGTTTACGCGTCGTTGCCAACGAACGACAGTCACCTGACACGAAGTCTGCACGCGGCCGTCTGCGGTGTGTGTTGTGGCTTTCAATTTGTTTGTCACTGCTTACACCGTGCGACAACAATTAAAAAAAATTTTTCACACCGGAAAAAATCCATATGGGCGTGAAACTAGAGACCAAACATAGTAATACTGCGTACTCAGTTTTTCATTTCTACATCCTTTGTCCTTTTAAAAGGACTTCAAAATTTTGAAGGGGATACAAAATTAACAAAATATAAAAAATAATTAACCTCGTTAGAATATGGCGATATGTATATCAAATGAAAGAGGAAAGGCTCAAGAATTTAAATAAAATTGTTTTTTTTCTATTTGTAAAAAAAGGATATGAAAAAGGTCCTTTGAAAATTTTAATGCTTTATATCTTTGAAAATTTATATAGAATTTTCTTGAATAGTAAGTATGTTAAAACCCAAAATCTCCTTGATCTCGTGTCAAAATTTCATTATTCTCGCTTCATTGATTTTGTATCTATTTATTATTTAAAATACTGATACGCAAATAAATTAGAATTTTTGTACTTCATTAAACTTGCAGTTTAATGCCTTTAACGCCTTGTTTTAATAACTTTCGAACCAACAAAGGTAGAGTAATGAAATTTTGACACGTCATCAAGGAGATTTTAGGTTTTAACATACTTACTCTTCAAGAAAATTCTATACAAACTTTCAAGGATATAAAGGATTAAAAATTTCAAAGGACCTTTTTCATATCCTTTTTTTACAAATAGATACAAAATCAATTTTATTTAAATTCTTGAACTTTTCCTCTTTCATTTGATATACATATCGCCATATTCTAACGAGGTTAAGTATTTTTTATATTTTGTTAATTTTGTATCCCCTTCAAAATTTGGAAGTCCTTTTAAAAGGACAAAGGATGTAGAAATGAAAAACTGAGTACGCAGTATTACTATATTTGGTCTCTAGTTTCACGTACATATGAATTTTTCCCGGTGTGAAAAATGCTGTCGCACGGTGTTATTGGGCATTCGGCGCAAGCGGGGCGCATTTCAACGCAGCGTTCTCGACAGTAATTTGTGGACTCGCAGCTTTGGCCGCAATCTACTTAGTGCCTTTGCGTGCTGCTGCGTGGTAATAAATCAAAGCGTTCGATTGGCTCCACGTGAGGAATTCAATTCCGATGGTAGAAGTGTGTGAATGGGAATGGAAAACACACCTTAGAAGAAGATATGTGAGTTGAACAGTTGGCAAGCCTCAAAAAGTTAGTGGATGCGATAGATGTAGGAGCAGTAAAAGTGCAACAGTGGAAGGTCACAAGAATGTGCAAATCCACACAGCTGAATGCCAAGAAATTGCGGTGCAGAATAACAAGTGAGCTGCTGTCAAACAGCCAGCAGCTCCAGTCACGAGCGAAGGAAAGTGCACAAAATTCCAGCAATCACTTTGGCATCATTAATGAGATTTACAACGCATTCGGGCTGTGTTCTGAAGGGGGAGGAATGGAGACCATAGCGCACGCTGTGAAATGTTTCAATTAAATCGAAGCAGTGAAGGCTGCAGGTAGCTAAAGTGTCGAAAGTGTGACATATTTTCGCATTTTCAGCGCGTTTCGATGGCAGTAAAGTGCGGCAATGCACAGTGATTCGTTCCATAGACAAAATTCAACAAATTTATAGTCTCAGAATTTAACGATTTTGATGTCATTGGAAAGGTAAAACTCCAGCTAAAAAACCCAAAAAAATCTTTGCGAAAAATTAATGTGTGTGCAAGAGCTGCTTAAAGTCTGAATTTTATTTTCACATTTTTTAGTCTGTTGAGTAAAATAAATCGTAAAAATACATAGTTTGAAATACATTCGAAAGGTAAAGCTCCAACTAAGAGAACCCCAAAAAATCTGTGCAAAAAATTAATTAGTGCAAGAGCTGCTCAAAGTCTGAACTTTTTTCACAAAAATATTTAAACACATGTTTCGCAAGAAATGTTTTTTAGCCTATTAAGTAAAAAAATTCGTAAAAATTCATGGTTAGCAAGAAGAAACTTTCATATTGAGATTAAGAATTGATTTAGGCATTTTTGCTTTTAATGTTTTCTCAAAATTTACAGAGCTGAGGTTTATACTTCACTTTTAACCCTTTCCGGAAATTTGTACGATATATCGTACAACAGCTTTTTAATTTTCATTATTTATTTATTTATTTATTTATTTAAGTTGGCTGTGTTGTATCATTCTGTTTAAAAATATAAATCATAATAGCCGTGGCTACATAGTATGAGTGCGTTTTGTAAGCAGCGTTTTGCAAGAATTTGAAAAACCAGCAAATGACGGTACTTCTGCGTAAAAATTTTTAAATATGTAATACTTTTTTGTTCTAAAAAGCGAAACAATTTCAAAGTTTGAATCTCAATTGATTTATAGAACTTACTAAATTTAACATTTTTTGCGTCTAAATATTTTTCCCGAGTCTTTTAAAAAATTGTACGATATATCGTACAAATGACCACAAGGGTTGCAAAGCTTTGTACGATATATCGTACAAATGGAAAGCAAAGGTTGCAAGTTATGTTTGAATTTTTTTTAAGTTATAGGTTTGGTAACCGATTTTTTGCATTTGCTTGCCTGCCACGCCCATCTGTAAACCACGTGGCTAATAAAATTCGACTATTCCGCAATTTTCGATTAAAAGTAAGAATTACTAGACGAGTTTCTGTTTTACTGGGCAGACACAGGTTATGTAAGGTTAGACATGCGTACTTGCCACTCCCACTACGATAATAAAAATGGGCTATATTCTGTGCCTTTCTGTAAAACTGTACGAATTTTAATTGATTCTGTATTTTATTGAGAGGAAAAGGGTTTTGCAACAGCAACAACGGTTATATAAGGCCGAATAAATGTGAATCAATTGTTTATATATATATTGTAATTTATATAACTTTCGATCAAACTGAAATCACGTTTTGATTTTTTGTTGTTATTATTTCCGTTTTATATAAAAAAAATCAATAAATTGTTCATAAAACTTAAAAAACCGAAACCAAAAATTCATGAATTTTTACTCCTTTGCGGACCATTGTACGATATATCGTACAAAATTGATGAAGCTGTAATTCTCAACCAAAATTATTTGTTGGAAATTTTTTTGTATTTTATTGCTAAAATGTTCAATAAGAGTCAATATATTGAAGGAAATATTTTTATCTCAAGAAATGCGGAAATTGACCGGAAAGGCTTAATTTATAATATTTTTTTAAATTAAAAACCTGAAAACTGGCAAAACTTAGAGGAAAATATCTAAAATATATGAGAAACTATGTTCCTGGATTTTTATTTATTTTAAGAAGCATTCTTTCTTTGTCGAATAATGTAAACACATACTCCGATATCTTCCGATCTCAGAAAATAATTATATTTGAAAAGTGGTCTAAACACCTATTTTTCGACAAAATTTATTGTTTTCATCCCTAAAAGTATGCAATCAGCATGAAAAATTGAGAAAACTGCAAAAACAACATACGTTTATTATTATCGTTTTTATTGCAAAACTAAAGGGTCCTAAGACAATTTCTGTTACTCTTTGCAATTATCAATGTTGACGTTACCGATTAAATGTAAAATCTGAAAAATCTAGCCAACACACTCGTTGCTATAGCTCACCAAAAATGACGAAAATTGCAAATTTAAGTCTCAGACATTGCCAAACTACAACAGTTTAAGGAAAACAAAATTGAGATTTCAATTCAGCAGACCATGATTAACTAGTATACCAAATTTTATGAAGAACGGACCACTCCTTCTAATTTTGTCCCGCGGTTGTATGGAGTCGAATCACTGTGGAATGGGGCAAAAATACATTTGCGAAATTGAATTTAAAAATTTAATCATGTTAAGCGTAACGCATTCAAGTAGAATAATAATAATAATTGACTGGCACGACAGCCCACTTACGCGAGACTAAGGCCTAGCTTCCCGCAACCACCCGTGTTGTGCGTGTGAATTTGTACGCGGGTGGAAGGGACCTACAGTTTTATGCCGGTTCCGAACGGCAGGTTGGGAACTTTTTCAGTCAAGCATTAAGGTAGAGTGTAGTGAAAATTTAATAGTTTGCATAATTATGCAATAATCTTGAAAACGACAGTCAGTGACTTTGGTGAATTTTTTTCAAATTTTGTCAAATTAAATATAAAATTTAAAAATATTGTTAAAAAAATATTATCCCGAGCATGATTTCAAATGGGTATTTAAGGGAAATTCTACAGACATTTAAAAAACAACGAGATTGTCTTAAGACTGTTATGTCTTCTGATATTTGTATCAAGTTTCCTTTTACTTTGTAATATTCCAGGATATTCGTGCCGGAAGACTTGTAGTACCCATCCCTTTCCGACTACTTTCTTTCTTTCTCTCTATAAACCCACCTCGCTTTCTTTTATCACACTTTTTCTCACAAGTCTTAAGCACAATGGGAAGAAATTGGATTCTCTAAGGTTCACTTTCTCGACTCCCCTCATGTTCATACATCCATCCATCCATCCATCTATGATATTCATTAAAAATAGAAGTGACGCTCTAAGTGCTGAGGTTAGAATGTTGACAATAGCCTTAAAGTATATTTCAGCTCCATAGTTCTTGTTGAAAATCTGCATGCTAGATTCATTGACTTTTGCTTCTGTATATCCTTTCTAAACAATGTCAGGGTTACCTATTGTCTTGCGTACACAATTGTACTACTCTATGATCTGCCGGACAAATGCAAATTTCTTCCAAAAGGACAACAATGAATTGATAATTTGAGCAAATGTCATATAGCCCGCAGTTAGCCATAAATATTGTACTTGAATATCGAACGAAAGGGATATGCCATACAAATGCTCTTAGCTCGTTTTTGGCGCGCAGCATAACAAATGAGACCACAATGCAGCTTAGGGCCAGCACAACATCCTGTCATATTAACTTTTCTGTGTATTTATTGAATGAGTGCAATGTTATTTTCGGCATAATGCCGTCAAGCAAATGATTTAAGCCAGTGCGCGTGTTTTAGTTACAACATTGGCTGTGCTTTTGTCGGTCCAATGATTGACCAAAGCTGAGCACATTACGGACTTTTGCACATTTGAGAATTTTCGTATTTTCCCCTAAGTGCTGCTCACACACACACACACACACAGTTGGAAATCATAAGCGTTTTAGTAGTAGTTGTTGTTGTTGCTGTTGGGACCGAAATAACAACGTTTTGTGGTCAGTTGTTGGCCAGTGTGAGTGCAGATTTTGGCATGAAACACGTGCCAGCTGGTTAATCCAGCCATGGCAAATGAGCATTGGCTGGACATGTGTTGTGAGTACTGAAGTGGAAAACTTTAAATTATTATAGTAAATTAGAGACATGTGAGAATGCAGAAAAGGCATTGAAGTAAGACGAAATGAATAGTAATTACATTTTCACATAATGCGCAGCCTAAAAGTATGCACCAACTAACTGTCACTAACTCGAATGGCAAAAACTTATATCCAAAAAAAATATACTTAAATGTAAAAATATGCGCTGCCAGGAAATTAAACTCTTATAAAAACTAAAAACTGCATGAAAAACCCATTAAAAATCGCGCAATTGAGCAATAAAATCATTTAATTTTAACAGCAAAAAAAGAGTAAAACGTACAGAAAACTATACCAATAAATGTTAACCTAAAAGCAACAACAACGACTGCTAAAGTGCCAGCTCAAACACGCAGACAAATGATGAAAATCATAAAAAGAAACAGAAAAACATGGAACTAAATGGTCAAATGAAAAAACAACAACGACAAAAGTAAAAAATGAACCACAGTCATCTATGCGGCATAGCTGAAACGAAAGTGTGCTACAAGCAACGAGAGTGCAAAATAAAATTTTTTTGGGCAAAAACAAGTAAATTAAATTTGAATAAAACAACAAGAGCGAGAAGTGATGTTAGAGAATTGAAGGAAAAAAGCGCAACACATTAAAAGGAAACGGAAATTCCCATTCGGAACAACTAATGTGCCAAAATGCTGCCAAAGACAGCGAACGGTTTGTTCTGTTACAACAACAACAACAGCAACAAGGCAGTACAGCAAACAATCAGCAATGTTAAACAGGAAACAATTGTATTTAGTTTGGTTCTGGAGGAAGAAGAAGGAATTAAGGCTAAGGCAAATCTGCAACTTGGAAAAGTAGAATTTAAGAAATAAAAACTTGAGTAGAAAATGGCAAATAAATGAGGACTGCAGCATTCTTATGCGATTTTAATTTAAAAAAATGAGAGCTGTGCAATTAATTGGGAAATTTTCGAGCGCATAGAAGAGTAATTTTTGGTCAGGATTTTTACGAAATTAATCATTAAACAAACATTTGAAAGATCTAAAAGGAAAGGAAGGAATGAAAAGTAGAATTTAAAAAACAAAAACTTGAGTGGAAAATGGCAAATTAATGAGGAGGGCAGCGTTCTTATACGATTTTAATTTAACAAAATGTAAGTTGGGTGATTAATTGGGAATTTATCGAGCGCATAAAGAGTTCTTTCGAAACAAATTTTTAAAAAATTAATCATTAAACGAAAATTTTAAAGATCCAAAAATTTTTATTCCCTGCACAATTCATAATGTCTCTTGCAATTTTCAGCTAACTTCTTCGAAGTGAGCAAAATTTTTTAATTTTATTTTGAAATTTATTTTGTTTTATTTTTTAAATGGTCTCAATTTATAATTACAACAAAATGTTGAAATTTGCATTATAACATTATAACTTCACAATTCATAATCTCCCATGTAAATTTCAGCTAACTTCCTCGAAGTGAGCAAAATAACAAATTTTTTTTTAAATTTATTTTGTTTTATTTTTTTAATTTTCTCAATTTATAATTACGACAAAATGTTGAAAGTTATACATTATAACAAAAACATCTTAAAAGAACGAACTCAAACTTTAATTATGCATTCACAAAGACACAAAAAACTAAACCTCCACTTTGCATTGGAAAATCGCATGCGATTTATTTTTCAATGCCACCAAATTCTACACCAAGGCCACACTGACAGCAACAGCAGCGACGCTACATTAATCTTGCACACACTCGTCATGTGTCATGTGAGGAGTTCAGCAGTGCGAATGTGAACAACGTTCATTCAACGTTGTCAACAATGCCACGCACCCCGCTGACGCCTCGTCCTTGATCAGACATATGACCGTCCATGTTCGTTGCTGCCTTGAATTGAATCCTTTATGCTATGTTTTGTGTGTCATTGAAGCGGCTGCTTGTGTTTTACATGAATTTCCGGGTTGTGTTACCTTCGGTTTCTTTACACTTTACACTTTGTGATTAACTTTTATGTCTGACTTTTGTGCATTTTTATGCACATTTCCGTTTGGCCAGAGTTCTATTTTTAGTTGTTCACTTATTTATGACACCATTGCACTTTCCAATCGCTTGCGCGCAGCGATCATTTGGCTTTTTTCTTTTATCAGTTTTTGTTGCATATGCCGCGGCGTTTATTGCCGCCCATGCGCTGTGGCCACAGTTGGCTGGGCGCGTTGTTATTGCTGATTTTATGTGCCCACACTGAGACACTGTTCCTGCCAATCGATGTGGACATGCACTGTCAAGGCGTGGGCAACTGTTGACATTTCTGTCAGTCTGCAGTTGACAGGTGAGCTAAGCGTTGGCTGACAGCGGCGATTGCAGTGCGCGTAGGTGTGTTCGTTATGCTCGAAGGCTAAATGTGGCGTTTTGTTTCAATTGGATTTGAGGGGCGAAACTTGATTTTACTTAGTGATAGCGTGGGAGTTTTCATAAAAGTGGGCGCCGTAAATCAATATTAAATATTTCATTTTTAATATATGAAATTATGAAAGTCTGCGCTTGGACTAAAGAAATGTAATTGAAGTGTGGTGATGAAAATATTTTCGACGAGGTATTTGGAGGTCAACAGCAAAGAGGGAAAGGACCAATTTGAGGACACCCTATCATCTCTTGGTGTGGTCAACTAGAGAAGGCGAGCGCAAAGAAGAGGCAGCTGGATAGAACTTTTGCAGCAGGTTGTGACTCCGTAACTAACAATTGAAAGATTGAAAATATCAAACAGAATTTATCGGCGGATTTTGTCAGTTCACTAACAATTGAAAGTTTAAAAAGATCAGAAAAATTTTGGCAGAATTTCACAAAGATTTCTACACACAGCTTTCGCACATGTTTCACCCAAATTTTCAGTAAAAATAAAAATCTTATATTTCCAAAGCATCATTTCGAAAGAGGCTTTAGTTCCATCACCAGCTGAATATTTATGAATATGTTTTTTTGTGAAATTTTCCATGCAGTTGGCGAACAAAGATCAAATTTCTACAGTTGTTTTAATATCTAAACATATTAAAAAAATATCTAAACATATTCAATACATAACTAGCAACACATTCCAACTACGAGTATGAGACTAAAGTCCAGTCTCGTACTTACAGTGGCGCACGCAGTGGGTTTTGGGGGTTCAAACCGCCAAACACAAAAATTTCTGGTAAAAAATATGGGTTCGAATGGTATTCGGTTCAAAAGTTGTCCGCAAATGAAATCCTGTGTGCGCCACTGCCTACTTATGTGGAAAAATCTTGAGCTAATCAATAACTAATCATTGCATAGACTTCACTTGCGGTTTCTCTGGGTTTTTCCATAGAAGAAATTATCTTCCCAGAGATATGAATATACCATAACAAGCCTAAGACTTTCTTTTCAAAACCATACCATACGAATCTTCTAACTTTTTCAGAGCCTACTTTGCAAATGAGGCTTTAGTTTTATCGCCAGCTGAATGTTTATGAAAAAGTTTTTGAGTGAAATTTTCCCTGTAGTCGGCAAACAAAGATCTAATTTCCACATTTGTACTTAGATCCAAACATTTACACATTCAGCTCATAGCTAGCTACACATTTCGGCCACGAGACTAAGGTCCAGTCTCCTGCAATCAATAATAACACTGTGCGTGAAATTTACCCTCAAAAATTCAGACCCTACAGAGGACTTTTCTATAGGTATACTGAGTTCAGATCCACCAGCCGTTTGGCTGGATTGGCTCTAGTTTAAGAGAAATCCGACTTTGAAGTTTGCTCATTTTAGTCGAGTTCGTCGCTTAAGTCTTCGAACATTTAAATGCTAATAGGTCCTAAATCGTTCCGAATATCGCTTTACTTTCTTCGGCAAGTTTGTAGATATTTTAACGACCAACAAATTTGCTTAAGACACCAATCCAAAACAAATACATTCAAACTGTGTAATTGCGATATGTGCATTTTGTTGCGCAGCGCAACGTGGCGTATGAGTGTCATGTGAATGTATTTTTAATTATAATTAAATACCTATAGAAAGCCGCTCTGTAGGTCCCCCCCATGTCTAAATTTTCGACTTGCACAGTGTAATTAATCATTGCATAGACTTCATTGGAAGTTTCTCTGGGTTTTTCCATAGAAGAAATGATCTTCCGAGAGATATGAATATACCATAACGAGCCTATGGCTTTCTTTTCGAAACCATACCATAAAAATCTTCTGGGACTAAGGTCCAGTCTCCTACTTATGTGAACAAAGCTTTAGCCAATCAATAACTAATCATTGCATAGACTTCACTCGAGGTTTCTCTGGATTTTTCCATAGAAGAAGTGATCTTCCGAGAGATATGAATAAACCATAACGAGCCTACGGCTTTTTTTCGAAACCATGCCATACGAATCTTTTAACTGTTTCAGAGTCCTATAGTCTTTAGTTCTATCTCCAGCTAACAATTTACGAATGTGTTTTTGTGTGAAATTTTCCATGTAGTGGGCGCACAGAGGTCTAATTTCCACAGTTGTTCTAAGATCCAAACATATATTACATTCAATACATAACTTAGCAAGACATTCCGACTATGAGACTAAGGTCCAGCCTCTTACTTATGTATGTGAAGGAAGCTTTAGGGCGCTGTTATGCAGACGGTCAAATGACCGTCGGTCACGATACTTTTTACGCTCTCGTTTTGTTTTTTCTACTCTGTGCCAAAACCCTGTTATGCAGACTGTCATTTGATCGCCGGTCACCAGTATACTAAACAAACGATGAGGGTTGCTACGAACCATTTTTTCCGTCATTAGATACATATTTTCGCGACAAGTGTGCCATTTTGCTCCGAAAACACATGTGTTGTGAATAATTTCACAAGGCAACACTGTTTTGATCGCATGATTTGGCATCGAGAGCCTCATCATTTTTGACCGACGCGGTCAAATTTTACTCTCCCGCTCTCTCTCTCAATTTTTCATTTTACATTGAAGCAACAACAACTATCGTGACCGACGGTCATTTGACCGTCTGCATAACAGCGCTCTTAGCCAATCAGTAACTAATTATTGCATAGACTTTACTCGAGGTTACTCTGAGAAAATATGATCTTCTGAGAGATATGTATATACGATTATGAGCCTAAATCTTTATGAATGTGAGTGAAAGGATCTTCCACTTTTATGTTGATTCCAAACGATGGATTGAAAGCTTTGTCATACGAGTAGGTAAAGATTCACAAAACAAAGTCCACCTTGATGACAAGTTTTGCAGCTATGAAATTATGTCACCTTAGATGCAACTTCTCATCATTAGATCTGCTGGTTGAACAGTAAAAAGTCTTCAGAAAAGTCAGTGTTAAATACTGAACTACATACATACAAACATACTCAGATACGAGGGCACACAACTAACTAGTTTCGATACGTGCTTCAGTCCATCAAAGCAGGGAGATGCTAAGTAAGCTCGTCGCTAGACTCAAATGTACCGACCGAGTGTCCTGTTGCAACCAATCATCCAGATGGTAAACAAGAGGTGATTTTAGTCGATAGAGATCCTACATGAGGTCGAATGTATATAATTGCCTAATATGAAAACATGGGTAACGTTCCTCTCAGCCTCTTTAGTGCTTTCGTATCACATAGAACAATCACCAAAAATGTTTTAAATGTCAGTCAACAATTGTTACATTTTTTGTATATAATTTGCTAAAATTTCTTGAAAGCGCCATCATTAAAGATGAAACTCACCGAACGACAAAACGGCTTCAACGTTTAAAGACCCATTAACTTTTGACACAATAGCGTTGAGCGTGCGAATGCAACAACAACAACAATGCGACGGAATGGCGTGCGCCCAAGGAGCACAAAAGCAAAACAAAACGATAAAATATTTTGCGGTTTGAGTTGGTTAAAGTCGTTGACGGCATTTGGCGCTGACTTTAGCTGGTTGCTTAGGTCTTGGCTTTTGAGTCCTTACGGCCCTACGGCATGCACGGCTGGCATTTGGGTTCTCCTGGTTCACAAATACAGCAGCAGCAGCATAAAAAAGCTGTTAACTTTTTTTGCAGCCATTTTAACTCGCTGCTGGTAGTATTTCTTTGCCACCTGGCGGCTGCCGTTTTTCTTCGAATTTGAGACTCTTTAATAGATTCGCCAGAGGGGAAAGGTTTTGAAGGGAGGAGGGAATTGAGAGAGAAGTGTGACATGTTTGAGGCTTGGCGGCGAATTCAACTTGAGACTGGCATTGCAATTGAGCGCTGCTGATTGCTATTGATTGTTGTTGTTATTGAAAACAATAAGGTTACTTGTTGTTGTTGTATTTGCGCTAACCTCAAAGAGTCAAGTTGTGCAAAAAAAGTCAAAAAACTAAACTGGTATTTGGCTCGTTGTTTGGCATAAAAAGCAAAACCGATGCGGCCACGCAAAACGTTAGCTTATTCACTTAACTTAAGTGACTCCCAAACGTGCTGCGTGCGTGACTGGAAAGCGAAAAAAAGCAGAAAAAAAGAAGAAAAAAGAAAGAAGAAGAAAAAGATGAAGAAAAAAATATAAATAATAAAACCAAAAATTAAGGCAAAGCTGAAATCTTTCCAAAGCTCTACGGCTTCTCTGGGTGCTTTGTGTTTAGCGTAACACCTACAAAAGTTCCTTGTTGTCAGTTGTTGTGCTTGGCAACAAGAAAATTGGTTACAGCGTTGGCAGTTGTACTACGTGCGCTGTCGGACATGACCTGTCACCGATGTGCCACAGTCAAGGACAAGTTTTGTCTATCATTTTTTTCGGAATGAATTGTTACGAACAGTTGAATAACATACTAGACACATGTACTTACATACATACATAATGAAATGACGGAACATGTGTGCACACATGTGCCCAGTGTGAAGTGAATAAGCGAGTTCAATGGCGATTACTGTGAGGTAGGATTTTCTTGGCGAAACATATGCAGGGATTTGTATTCAGGCAGTGTTCAGAAAACCGAAACATGGCGAATGGTTTGGTTGTAAAATCCTTTATCTTCTTCTTTCTTAACAAGAAAGCTCTCGGTGGACCATTGACCATCATAAATTAAAATTTTCAATCATTTTGCATAATAAATTACCTTATTAGCAAAATGGTTTCTTGCATTTAAATAAAAATAAATAAAAATAAAATAAAATTTAATTTAAAGTGCATGAATAAGGAATGTGATTCCGTTGCATTTTCAAATGTCCAACTTACAAATTACATTGGAAGAGAACTGGTTAGTCGTAAAGCAGGTGACTGACAGTCTTCTCTTCATTGAGCCAACTGTAGTTATAGTCATTCATAGTTCCAACTGTCAAAACGTATTCTAAAGGCATGACGTCTGAACAGAAAATGTTGTGTCAAAATTTCCACTACGGTGTTGTTTGTGAAATAAAAATGTAGAACTTTGAATTGAAATAATGAGAATTGAGAAAGGAGAATCGAAATAATGAAATTACATTATATCCAATTTAGACAGCCAGCTAAATTGCGCAATAAAGATCTAAATTGAACTGAATTTGTCATACAAAAATCTCAATTCAGCTAATTGCAATTAGCTCTAAATTGACCATAAATTTAGCTCGTTTTGCCATACAACCTTGAGTTGTACTGTTATCGATAAACAAATTCATTCACAATAGATCGAGCTAAAATGAAATTGAGAAACTGACAGAAACGAAAAACGTTTTGTTTACATTTGTTTGCTTTAAAATTTGCTTAAAAATTGTGTGCATCAGTAGGGATGTTGAATAAATATTAAAAATGTTCAATAAATATTTGAAAGAACGTTTTTCATATATAAACAGAAAACAATTTTTCCTCCGTCAAAACAAAAACATGTTCCATAACAGCTAAATTGAGATGTAAGCTAAATTGAGTTGTGTGAACAACAAAAGCGATAAACTTAATTAAGAACTAAATTAACTCAATTTGCTTGGCTGTCTTAATAGGACATAATTTCAAACTGAAAGTTGACTATATTAGAGAGATAATTTTATGCCAATAGTGGTTGAATATAATTTTGAACATTTGATCGCAGCTGGTGAACACTGCAGGTCCAATTTTCAACCAGTTTTTCTAGCAATGGTAGCCGTTGCTCTGCTATGATTGGAACAATGTTATCTTTCAAGGCGTTCGAAGTTTGGTTTCTTTAGAGAAAATACATCATAAAAAAGTCATCTAGCGGCTTCAAATTGCACGATTCCGATGGCCAATCGACTGGCCCTTTTAAAAAAATAATGCTTTCACCAAATGTTTCCTTCAATAAGTTGAATGTTTGTCACTCTTTATGTCATTAATCAACGTTCGATTCAATTCAAACCACCAACAGGATGATTTTGTGGATGTAACGGTGCCTCGTGAAATTCTTGTGGATTCTCTTCACTCTACATGGTACAAAAACGATTCATGGTTAGTCGAATTATGTAGTTGCTCGGTTGGACGATTATGTCGAACATTTTTTAACTAAACCGTGATTTTCGAAATAAATTTGTACAATTGCCAAAGGTTGTTCTGAAGTTAATTTATTTATGATGCAATGACAAACAAAAGTGAGCACAATTGTTAATATCGTTGCCAGATCTGATCAATTTGTGATCGTTGTTTGGGCTCTTATCTCTTTGAAGTTGTCTAACTTGTTAAACGTTTCATCGTTTATAAGTAGCGAAATTCGCTAGTAAGTTTTTTATGTAACTTGCAGCCGAAAAAAGTTACAAAAAAATTTTCAACGTTTCTATTCCTTTTAATTAATTTTTGCTTCTTTTTCAGGCCTTAAAACTTAAAATACTCAGAGCAAAAAAAATATTAGGTAGTAGTTCAATAAGTATTAAGGTTACTTAACCAAAGTAAGTTAACACACAAAAATATAGTTTAGTTTGTTTTTAAACACTACAATATATACACAACAATCTATATAGACAGTAGCGCACAAAAAGAGTTGGTTTGGGGATTCAAACCGCCCAAATAAAAAAATTGCTGGTTCAAAATATGGTTTCAATTGGAATTGAGCTCAAAAGTTGTACCCCGGCTTCCCCAAAAAATGAAATCCTGTGTGCACCACTGTGTATACATATGTACCTTAATAACATACATATGTACATTCAATATGTACCTAAGCAAATTTTGTATTAACCATGATTACGTATACAAACTAGTCTGTATGTGTGTGTGTGTGTGTGTGCTTTCTTACTTCTCACTTCACTGTCTTTGTTTTGGTTTTTAATTTTTTTTCATTTATTTTTTGTCTATACTGAACTTCTCATTTTACGCTCTTTATTTTCGTTTTTATTTTAATTTCATTTATTCTATTTTGTTTTAAACTACTTTTGGTGCTAACTTCCGGCTTTGGTCAAAGTGTTTTGTTTGTAAGCAGCAAACAAAACTTAAAGAACTGAGGTGAAGCGAATGGCTACGGTCGACTACGGTCACGCGGTTAGCACGTACCACACATTAAATACTGAAAACTGTAGTTACAAAAGCCGCACACACACACAAACATTGCAACACGTGCGCCACAGATGTTGGTGTAAAATTGAAATTGCATATTTTAGGGGATTTAAAAGTGACGGTTATGACGCTGTTCGTGAGTGTGTGAGCATGAAGTGGCTTGTGGCAAGTGTGGAAAGTGGAGTTTGCCATTTATTTCTATTAGTGAGCAGCAGAGAGGTTTTGATAATAAAAAAAAACCAGCATAAAATAAAACAAAAGAAATCCACAATGAAACAAATTACAGAAGAGATTCCAAAGAAGGACTGCACATTTGTTTGCTATGCTCTAATTTTTGATGACCAAAAAAGCGAAAATTTAAAATTTTAATTATATAATAAATTATATAATTATATATATTATTTATTATAATTAATTATATAGTTAATTATATAATTAATAATAATTAAAGATAATTATATAATTATTTGTTAATTATGTAATTATTTATAAGTATATAAATAATTAATAATTAATTATATAATTATAATTATATAATTAATTATAATTATATAATTAATTATTTAGTTAATAATAATTAAATATAAATTTCTGCACAAGAAATGACAACCTAAGAAAACACAAAATATTGCAAGCAGAAAATTATGTAAATAAATGTTTTAAGCCCAAAGCAGCTTTTCGCTGAATTTTCGCCAACTTCTACTGCAAAGAAATTGCAAAAGTTTCCCAACAACAACAACAATAATAGCAGCGACAGAACATGCCAACTTTGGCCATTGAAAATGCGAATGCAATTAAAATGGCGACGGCAGCATTGGTGAAAGGCCGCACCGGCGCACAGCGTTGCACTCAATTGCGAACAGTTGGCGAGTGTTGTAGAATTTTGAAATTGCAAGTGTTGACTTTGGTAAGGAGATAAGGCAATATTGTTGTTGTTGTTTTTGTTGAAAAGTTTGCCACACCGTAGCCCGTGTTGCAATGGCAACGATGCGACGCCAGCAAAAGCGAAACCGATTCTAATTAGCGGCAACATAAACCACTTAAATTGAGTGGTGGGACACAAGCAGTTAGGGGGGAGGGGAGGAAGAAGGAAGCGGAAATGGGTAGCGAGACAGTTGCGACATTTGCCATTTTGCATTGCAAAGCGAACGACTGATTGAGGCGGCAAAGCATTGCAAGCCTCGTTAATTGTCAGCGCAATTTGCGGCGCATGTTTTTTGCAAATTTGTTTTCCCTGCGCCTTTGTGTATTTGAATATTATGCAAAAATTTTAGAAATGCAATGAGACTTCAAAGGAAATGAGAGAATTTAAGAAAATAAGCAATTAAGAATTGTTGGTAGTTGACATTTGAAAGTGAAAAGATTGATTCGATTTTGGGTTGGTTGGTGGGTTTTGGAGTCAGTTTTCAGTACACAACTTTTGAGTTCAATACTATTTGAAACTATATCTTCCACTTAAAATATACGAACAGATATTTAGGGGCTTTGAAACTCAAATATCCATCACTTTTAAACTTCCATGATTAGGCTTTCTAACTATACATTTTGCCAACATCTGAAGTTGAAACTGCCAGATGGTTGAAACCCCTCTCACATATAGCAATGTCTCTTGTTCTTGCTCACGCATCCAAGGAGAATATTTCCGTATTTTTAAGAGGAGCTTCCCCATAGGAAAAGCTTTATTAAATCGCGTGTAATATAATCCAGGCCCTGTGCAATGGACTAATTTTAAAGTGTACACTAACAAAATTGTAAGAATCATTTCTTTTAAAACTAAATATACTCGACTTATACGTAGCTTCAGTGAATTTTGAAGCATACCTCGAGGCGAACGCTACTCGTAAGCTTCTCACAATATTTTTTCGCATCCATAATATTCTCGTTCATGAATGTCGACATAAATTTTTTCCTCTCAAGTTCGATTTATTATGTTTAAATTTGCTTTTTGCTGTATTCGACTTCAGTTGATGTAAATAAACTTGGTTTGCATTGCACTGTAATGCAATAAGTTTGGTTGAAAGTTTAGTAAGTGAAATGGATTTTTATGAAAATTGAATTGAGTGCTGCGGTGAAATGTTGCAGCAAACGCAGCCAAATCATTGCAGGCTGCACTTATTCGTGAGTTGTCTGCATTAAGCTTGAATGGCTAAACTAAAGTTGTTGCCAAAGAATTCAGAAAAGAGGAAATAGAGAAGGCAAATGAGGAAATTTGAAGCGGAAGAGCAAATAAAGAAACTAAATAATGAAATTCGAAGCAGAAGAAAAAATACAGAAGGCAAATGATGAAACTTGCAAGGGAAGGGAATCAATAAAAGGAAAGAAATATTAATATAGCAGCAACGGAAGAGAGCTAAAAGAATTTAGAAATATAAAGCAACAATGTGTGCTAAGAGTAAATACATATTTCGTATCTCAGCTACGCATATCAATTGCAAACAAGCAAAATGAATTTGTTTTGTGCATGAAATTGAAAAAAGTTGTCAACATGTTACAGGAATTCTGAGGTAAATACTGATTGTTTATTAAAGCTGCGTACTTGTGATGCGTAAAAATGGAGGAGGGCACATATATATTTTGTGAAAATCATTTCTTATTGGCAAATATAATTTCAGAAGGATACATGAGAAAAGCAATGCATTAGGAGAACTTCCTGATAAATATTCGAATTTCTACATAAAATTGAAGGTTTTATTGAGCATAGTTAAAATGATTCGATTAGGTCAAATATGCACTGGTTTGTTCAATAACTTGTTGCCATTTCGAAGGCAATTCTGCTATGTTTCTTTCATAGAAACAGTCGTCCCTATTGGCAAAAATTGGACAGTCAATGCTCACGATTTGCTTGACTTGAGGCAAATTTGTGTCCATTAAAATCATTCGCCATTGACAGGAAGAGGTCATAACCACTTGGTTACAGGTTCGGACTATAAGACCAATGCTCAAGAACCTACCAACCAAGTTCCCGAAGCTTCTGGCCAATCATCTTCATCAAATTTCAGTCAATCTTTATTATATTGAATCAAATTTATGATTAAATTCGAATTTTCACCTTCCCAGTCGACTAATGTGTTTTTCAACTGTGTAACTGTGTAACAACATTTAAGTTATTTAATTTAAAATCACATTCAAATTGGGTTCATCAAACTCCAATCAATCGCGGTTTAAGTGAGTAAAATTAATGATTAAAATTCAATTTTCCACCTTTTCAGTTGGCTGATGTGTTTTTCAACTCTATTTTTAAAAATTTAATTACTTAAATTCTTTAAAATATGCTCAAACTCAAGTTGTCTTCATTAAATTTCAATAAATCTCAGTTTGATTGGGTAAAATTGATGATTCAAATTAAAATTATGCACCTTTCGAGTTGGCTGATGTGTTTTTCAACTGTAAAATAAAATATTTCATCATTTAAGTTATTTAAAACATAATCAAACACAAGTTGGCTACATCAAATTTCAATCAATCTCAGTTTAATTGGGTAAAATTTATGATTTAAATTAAGTTTTCTATTTTTCCATTCGACTAATGTGTTTCTCAACTGTGAATTACAAAATCTAAGCAATTAAGTTATTTAAATTAAAATCAAATTCAAATTGGGTTCGTCAAACTCCAATCAATCTCAGTTTAAGTGAGTAAAATTAATGACTAAAATTCAATGTTCCATCTTTTCAGTTGGCTGATGTGTTTTTCAACTCTAATTTTTAATATTTAATAACATAAGTTCTTTGAAATAGGATCAAAGTCATGTTGTGGTCAGTTGTCAGTTGTCTTCAGTTGTCTCAAGTTGTTTAATTGGATACAATGGATGATTAAAATTAAAATTATGCACTTTTCAAGTTGTCTGATGTATTTTTCAATTGCAAATTCAAACATTTAGTCATTTATGTTATTTAAATCATAATCGAAGTCAAATTGGGTTCATCAAATTTCAATCAATTTCGGTTTAAATCAGTAAAATGAATGATTTAAATTCAATTTTCCATTTTGCCAGTCGACTAATGTATTTCTCAATTGTGAATTAAAAAATCTGAGCAATTAAGTTATTTAAATCATAATCAAACTCAAGTTGGTTTAATCAAATTTCAATCAATCTCAGTTTAAATGAGTAAAATTAATGATTAAAATTAAGTTTTCCACCTTCCCAGTTGGCTGATGTGTTTTTCAAATGCAAATTCAAACATTTAATCATTTATGTTATTTAAATTATAATCGAAGTCAAGTTGGGTTCATCAAAATTCAATTAATCCCTGTTAAATGAAATAAAATTTATGATTGAAATTATTTTTTCCACCTTCCTACTTGGCTAATGTGTTTTTCAACCGTGATTTTAAAAATGTAATCATCTAAGTTATTTAAATCATAATGAAAGTCCAGTTGAGTTCGTCAAATTTCAAGCAATCTCTGTTTAATTTATTAATATTAATGATTAACATTCAATTATCCACCTTCGCACTTGCCTAATGTGTTTTTCAATTGTGATTTAAAATATTTAATCATTTAAGTTATTTAAAATATAATCAAATCCAAATTGGGTTCGTCAATCTTCAATCAATCTCAGTTTAATTGAGTTAAATTTATTACAAAAATTCCATTTTCCACCTTTCCAGTTGGCTAGTATGTTTTTCAATTGCAAATTCACACATTTAATCATATAAGTTTTTTAAAACATAATCAATATCAAGTTGGCTGCATCAAATTTCTATCAATCTCAGATTAAGTAAATAAAATTAATAATTTAAACTCAATTATCCACCTTTACAGTTGGCTAATATGTCTTTCAATTGCAAATTCATACATTTAATCACTTAAGTTTTTAAAACATTCTTTGTTTATTTAACTCAAATTTATGATTGAAATTTAATTTTTCAACTTCCTGGCTAATCTGTTTTCTGGTTGCAATTTCAACAGCTAAAAGAAATCCCCACTTTCCCACCGGTGCCAAACTTATTGCTGCCAACCCCTTCAGCGATTTCAAAACGAAATCGATAAAGTGCCAATAAAATCATTTCTGAATAATGCAAATTGAATTCGTTTTCGCTTGAGTGCGTTGCATATTGTGTGGAAAAATTGTTTATATATTGAAATTAATTTTTTCCCATTTTGCGTTCCCGTTACACAAAACTGATAACCAAAGTAGTGCAAGCACAAAGATAAAAACAGCAACAAAAATCGTCGTGTAAAACAGCCAATGAAAAAAATTGACACCTGCACACCATGCTGCGCACGTGTGGTTGAACAACAACAAAAATAACTGACAGTTAACAACAAGTTTCAGTCATAAACACTCCCACTTGTGGAACGAAGCGACTAACGCTGGCATTGGGCGTTAGCATAACTTTACATCTCTGCGCAACGGCTGACAGGTCAGTTAACACAGCCGGGTATGGAATACAAATTTTGAGTGTAAGCTTTTAGGAGCCAATGAAATATTCATGAATTGTAGTGGGATGTATCTGGCGGGACTGGCGAACTCTCGACGCACGTGTACGAGGTGTGGCCAGGGTTAATGGCGCACTAAAACTTCGATGGTGAATTATGTGATTAACAAAGTTGGCACAACACTTGTTAGTTGATTCCAGCGGCGCCACGAAATATGCCAAACATAAATAAAAGCAACCTCATCGCTGACACTGAAGTGGCTGGGAAGAGTGTGACCAGTGTTGCAGGCAAAGAGGGCAGTTTTTTCCAGCCAACTTGGTTCTTCCTTGCGCTTACAGAGCTTTTTGTATTCTTCTGTGAAATATTTCTCTTCTTCTTATAAAAGATAAGACTTTCGCTAAATGGCGCGCAATTCAAACATTGTGCGTTCAAAATGGTGGAACACAAAAAAGTTGGGTTATGTTTGCATGTAAATTGAATTAATTTTATAGAAGTTTGTGTGTGGCGTTGCTGCAAGAAAAGGAATTTTCCAAGTATGAACAAACTTTTTTATTGACCTTAGGCTGACTTGAGGTTGCCACATTTGGCATACTTTTAGTTGTGGTATTAAATAAGTGGCGGCAGCTCGTTTCCTCCCGGAAAAAGCCTAATTTAACGCTTTTGAAATGCTTTCCCGTATGGGACATGTCAAACTTGTAAGCAACAAATTAAACCTTCAAAAGTTCTACAACCAAATGTACATGAAGTCATGGCGGGTAGCAGTCGGCGGTGACATTGAAATTCCACGAGTGACGCCGAAATGTATGCTAGCATATTTTTGGCTGCTTCATTCATTTGAAATTCAAACGTTAAATTTTTAGAGCGCTTAAAATATTAAAATGTGCAGCATTTAAATTGTGGCCAACTGTGGACGTGACCTTTCAGAAAAAACTTCCCCAAAAAGTTAATAGAAATCATTCAACACACAGTGGCTGGTTTCCCATCAGCCTCACAACTAAGGGAATGTGACACTCACGTAACAGCTGTCTGACTGCCATTGAACGTGTACGTGGCTATTGTCGCCCAATCGAAATAGTCGATTTGATATTTTTAGGTATTTAAATGTCTGCCACTCCAGCCAATGAAACCGAAAACACAAAATCATTCAAATGCCAACGACACAAGAAATAACACCCAGAGCACAGCAATTCGTCATTGAACAAAAGTATCTTTGGCCTTCCTACAACTTTTGTTAACCCCAAAACTTTAGCATACTTCAAGGACGTCGCCACGGCAAACGCCTCTCTGGACATGCGATAATATTTTGTGCTTGTTTTTTCACATTTTGGCATTTAATATTCATATATTTTTTTGTTGTTGTTGTTATACTTCATACAAAACTGTGTTGTATGTATAGCAGCAAAAAAGGGAAATCAACTAAATTCTTCTAGCAACATGCAATGAAAACGATTGAAAAAATTGTCATGCAAAATGTCGACACTGCGACGAAGTTGTGCAAATATTTGGACAAATGACAAATGGCCATTGTCAACGATAGCCGAAGCGAGTGATGCAGCATTTTGGTCAAAGCAATTGTCATCTGACGTTTGAGTTTGTTGTGGTGGTTAATTTAAAATCAAAACATGTCCACATCGCCAACATGTCTAAATGATGATGGAAATGGCAGCGAAATGGACTGCAAAAGGCGCTCACTGACTACACAACTGCGTTGAGGCAGAAAGAGTATGAATTGTAATATATTTATTCCGCCTTTGTACATATTTTAAGTTAAGAAGTGACAAAGGAATAATAAAAGCAAATTGTCGCAAGCTTCAAACAGCAAATAACAGTCAGAAAGTGCCGTAAAATGGGAGCTGAGAACGTCATCAAACCTAAGTCAATTCAGTTCAATTTGATTCGATTCAATGTAGTTCAATAGAATAAATTAGAATAAAATAAAATAAAATAAAAAATAAAATAAAATAAAATAAAATGTAATAAAATGTAATAAATAAAATAAAATGTAATAAAATAAAATAAAATAAAATAAAATAAAATAAAATAAAATAAAATAAAATTAAATTAAATTAAATTAAATAAATAAAATAAAATGAAATAAAATAAAATAATACAAAATAAAAAAATAAAATAAAATGTAATAAAATGAAATAAAATAAAATAATACAAAATAAAAAATAAAATAAAATGTAATAAAATGAAATAAAATAAAATAAAATAAAATAAAATAAAATAAAATAAAATAAAATAAAATAAAATAAAACAAAATAAAATAAAATAAAATAAAATAAAATAAAATAAAATAAAATAAAATAAAATAAAACACAATAAAACACAACAAAATAAAATAAAATAAAATAAAATAAAATAAAATAAAATAAAATAAAATAAAATAAAATAAAATATAAGAAAACAAAATAAAAAATAAAATAAAATGTAATAAAATGAAATAAAATAAAATAAAATAAAATAAAATAAAATAAAACACAATAAAATAAAATAAAATAAAATAAAATAAAATAAAATAAAATAAAATAAAATAAAATAAAATAAAATAAAATAAAATAAAATAAAATAAAATAAAATAAAATAAAGTAAATAAAATAAAATTAAATTAAATTAAATTAAATAAAATAAAATAAAATCAAATAAAACAAATAAAATAAAATAAAATAAAATAAAAAAATTAAATTAAATAAAATAAAAGAAAAGAAAACAAAATAAAAAAAATAAAATAAAATAAAACAAAATAAAATAAAATTTAATAAAATGTAATAAATAAAATAAAATGGAATAAAATAAAATAAAATAAAATAAAATAAAATAAAATAAAATAAAATAAAATAAAATAAAATAAAATAAAATAAAATAAAATAAATTAAAATAAAACAAATTAAAATAAAAAATAAAATAAAATAAAAAAATAAATATAAAACAAAATAAAAAATTAAAATTAAATTAAATTAAAAAACTAAAATAAAATAAAATGTAATAAATAAAATAAAATGTAATAAAATAAAACAAATAAAATAAAATAAAATAAAATAAAATAAAATAAAACAAAATAAAGTAAAATAAAATAAAATAAAATAAAATAAAATAAAATAAAAGAAAATAAAATAAAATAAAATAAATTTCAAATTCAAATTAAATTAAATTTGGTTCATTCACTTCAGTTCATTTCATTTCGTTTTATTTCAATTAAGTTTTAATTCAATTTCAACTGGCAACATTACAAGTGAACAATTTCAATATTGGCTTGGAAATCGACTCATTGACAGTCGGCTAGACACTCACTAGTATTTACCATTTGAATGCCATGAAGATGAGCAAATTGATTTCGCCCAAGAGCTCACTTAATGGTGGCGAGGCATTGTGTTGCTGTCGGGCAAAATGTATTAACATGAAAAGCCATGTGCGAGTGTTTTTCTGAATAGCGAAATAGTGCTGCAGTGAGGGTCAGGGGTAGGGGCTGTGCATATGCCATTGCCAAGATTAAATTGCTCGATATTTTCAATACAATTCCAAGCATTTCCCAGCTGCTCGAGGCTTGAGGGTGTCTTTGAAAAATGTAGATTCTATGTGGATTCTCCCTCAGTTGGCTTGTAAATAGCTGGTGTTGCTATGTTCTTATCCTGTTTGTTGTTGTATTGGTTCAATAAAATTTTGTGATTAGCATATTTAGTTGTGCGGTGTATAAATCCATTTGACATTTGCCTTGACATTTGCGCGAATTGTGCAGCTGCCCGCAGTTCCACTCAGCCATTGTGTTCAAGTGCTTGTTTGGTTGAAGTTCAGCCGGTTGCTGGGTTATTTGCGCTGCAATTGTTGAGATTTGCATTGCAGTTGGTCGAGACATTGCGGCCCCGAAGCTGTGCAAATGCTGCTAGAAAAATTTATTGACGACTGGAAGCGAATATTTTGTGCAATGCGAAGGTTGCGTTTTGATGGCGATTTCAAATCAATGCCACGGCCTTCGTTGCTATTTAATGCTTTCGATGGTTGATGAATGAATGCATTGAAATGCTGTAAGGACTTTTGTCAAGTTTCAAGTGCAATGCAAAAAAATTTCTCATACTTTAGGGTGACTTGATTGGGTAAATCACCAACTATTGACGAGAAATTTTTTCTCGCATAATAATGCTTACGTATTGCTATAAATAATGGGGGCTTCATTTCATCTAATTTCTCTTTTCTATTCATAGGTCAACGTATAACGCCACCTGAGAAAACAAATGTCGTATGTTCGTTCGACGATATTCGTTTTCTGAAGTGACAAATTGTTGTCAATAAGTCATGCAAAATGCACCAAGGGTCATCGTTGGGCATATTCTGATCAGCAATAAACAAATAAACAAACGTCAGAAGAAGACACAAATCATTCATGGAGATAGACAAATATCATTTAGACAGGCAGAGCAACGTACGGACATGCAGTCGGTTGTACAAACAGCAGAATAGAATAGAATAGAATTTATTTTTTTATATAGTCAAATCGTTATAAAATATTTTTATGTTATCGCACAGTTAAGAGGATACGGTTTTACAATTAACCTTACAACTACAGCATTGTGAATTTACAAATAATTTACAGAGTTAAAAACTAGATTACATTTAAAGGGAAAAACTATAAACAAAAACCTTTATATAAATAGGAGTTACCTTAACAACAAAAAGAGAACCATGAGGTAACCATGAATAACAACATATGTAACAATATCAGGATAATATGATAGCTTCAAGAGGCATTTAAATTACAGATTAGAGGGTTTGTTGATATGACACATAATCGGTTGAATTTATCAGTGATTTTGTTAATGCGGTCTTGCAGCAGAAGCATTTTATTGTCTGAATGCAGGTCTTTCGTGGAGAAGTGCCAAGGCAAATTCAACATCATTTTTAATAATTTATTTTGCCGGATCTGCAGCTTTGTAACATGTGACTTGGCACATCCACCCCAAACAGGACACCCGTACAAGATTATTGACTGGAAAATAACTTTTGCAATTATAATTTTATTATGGTGATTCAGCACTGATTTTCTATTGATGAGAGAATATAGCAACTTAATAGCAATATCAAATTTTGAAATTATGTACTGGATATGATCCCTGTACAATAACTTTTTGTCAAGGACGATTCCTAAGTATTTGACTTTGTCAGACCATTGCACATCGCCATTGCAGATATTTAAGTTCGAGCTGGGATAGAAGCAAGAATTTCTTTTTCTAGTGAAAAAGAGTGCTTGCGTTTTTCCAGCATTGATTTTAATTTTCCATTTATAAAAATAATCAGTAATTAAATTTATGGCATACTGCAGCTCGGTAACAGATCGTTGGCCAAACTCGTTTGAATGGAAAATAGCGATATCGTCTGCATACAAAGCGTAATTACAATTAGGGTGCATGGGAATGTCTGCACAATAAATAATGTATAGCAGTGGCCCAATAACTGAACCCTGAGGCACACCAGCGGGTATTTCAGTAAGGTCAGAGTACTCGTCACCGATTTGTACGCAAAAGTATCGATCAGATAGAAAGCTTTTTATAATTTTGATTAAATGCGGAGGAAAATCATAAGTAATTAATTTGAAAATCAAACCATTGTGCCACACAGAATCGAAAGCCTTCTCTACATCAAGTAGAACAAGAGCAGTTGATTTTTTTGCTTTAAAGTGCTTAATGTGATTGTGCAATCTTTTGAGTTGATGTGTGGTTCCATGGAATTTCCGGAAGCCAAATTGTTCATTGGGTATAATTTCCTTGGTATCTAAAAAGTTCCAAATTTTATCTTTCAATACTTTTTCCAGTACTTTACCTAGACTGCTCAAAAGGCTAATTGGTCGATAGCTAGTGGTTAGATTTTTAGGTTTTCCTGTTTTATGTATCGGAATCACTTTGGCTACTTTCCATGTGTCGGGAAAATAATGAACTTTTAAACACGAGTTTATAACAAAGACTAAATAATTTATTGCACATTTGGGGAAGTATTTCAACATCA
Source organism: Melieria picta (assembly GCA_964056695.1). Lineage (NCBI taxonomy): Eukaryota > Metazoa > Arthropoda > Insecta > Diptera > Ulidiidae > Melieria > Melieria picta. Next base: position 46,882,523 of record OZ057399.1, read on the forward strand.
TATTTTTAATTTCATCAAGACCTGTTGCTTTTCTAGTGCGCAACTCACGAATGATTAGAAAAACAGTTTCGTAATCAACGTAAACTGAGCTCGGCGTCTCTGTTTGAAGCCCTTCAAAGTGGGAAATAGTGGAAGCAACCCTGTCATGATTTGTTTGTATTCCTAGGTTTTCGGATACTTTGTGATAATTCAAGAAATTACCAGTGAAAGCTTCAGCCTTATCTTCGGCTGTATACAAACAGCAGAAAAACGAATGAAAGGAAACGGTTATAGAAATGGCAAACAGACAATCCAACAAAACAATGAGAAGGCAAAGAACTGCAAAATCAAAAACACTAATGCTTTCTACACATATAAATGTAATACGAGTACATAAAGTCTCGAAGGAACTCATACAAATTGATAAGCAAACAATTTCAAATTGACTGAAATTTAAAATTTGTTTGTATGTTTTCATGTTGAAGCCATCAACCAGTTAGCCCACTTCAAGTGGGTTCAATAACATCTAAACAAAATAAACCACCAGAGAGCCAACAGGGCGTATGCGTGACCGATTTGGCCTGACAGTTTATCTAACCAAATCTTTGTTGCCATCTCAATCATTGTTGCCATTCTATCCTCCATCAACATTTCTTATTACCTAAGATTATGATTCAATATTAAATCTGACATTTTCCACAGGATTTTCTTTAAATTTTTGTTCACAACTTTTTGTTTTTTACTATCTTTTTCTCATCTTACATTCTGTAGTGCAGCATTATTGCTTTATGCGTTTATTGAATCGTAATCCAATGTCTCCAAGTGATTTTAATTACTAAGTTTCAGTGTTTCTGATTTTTTTCATTAATTTATCTTTCAACAATCTTTCTACACATTAAATTTAATTCTATACCACAATGTTTAATTTCTCTCTAACGTTTCATTATTTTCTCTTCTTTTGCCTTTCATTGAACAGTCAAGCAGTGAACCAGGAAACCAATTCACTTATTTATTTGGTTAATGTTTGTCTTCCCTCTTTGTTAAATTTTTCACATTCTGTGTTAGTTTCTTTACTCTACACACGCCCATACAAACAAATGCTCATTCACAGTGGCATATTTTGGTGTTTATTGCTATCAAGGAATTTTATTTTCAGTGCACAAACAGCCAATGAGTTAAGCAGTTTGCTATTGGCCATTTAAAATCACTTTCAGCACTGATTTTAATTGATAGGGGAGAAATGGTATTTGTCTACATTTGTACACATTGGAAATGTTGGAATTTATTTTCCTTGTACAATAAATGAATAAATGTGGTGGCAGTAAATAAAGTATGACTTAAAAAATAAAGTAGTCAATAGAGCACTAAAAGTGGAACAAAAGGTTGTTAAAAATATTTGATGCTGAAAATAGAAAGATATAAAATGGTAAAAATAGAACAGTTGTAAAAGTGCTGAAAGGTGATTGAAAGAGTTATTAACTCTTAAAATATGACTTTAAAAATTGAGAAGAAAATACAAGCAGAAATTGGAACTAAAAGTACTTAAAAATGTTTTAGTTGAAACTGAAAATAGGAGAATTTGGAATAGTACAGAAAAGAATATAGAAGTGTAGAAAATTGAGTGAAAGTATGATAGCATATAAAAATAAACTGGGAAGTTAAATAAAATAAAATAAAATAAAATAAAATAAAATAAAATAAAATAAAATAAAATAAAATAAAATAAAATAAAATAAAATAAAATAAAATAAAATAAAATAAAATAAAATAAAATAAAATAAAATAAAATAAAATAAAATAAAAAACAACATAAAATAAAATAAAATAAAAAAATAAAATAAAATAAAAGAAAAGAAAAGAAAAGAAAAGAAAGAAAGGAAAAGAAAAGAAATGAAAAGAAAAGAAAAGAAAAGAAAAGAAAAGGAAAGAAAATAAAAGAAAATAAAAGAAAAGAAAAGAAGAGAAAAGAAAAGAAAATAAAATAAAAGAAAACAAAAGAAAATAAAAGAAAGGAAAACAAAAGAAAAGAAAATAAAATAAAATAAAATAAAATAAAATAAAATAAAATAAAAGAAAACAAAAGAAAAGAAAAGAAAAGAAAAGAAAAGAAAAGAAAAGGAAAGGAAAGGAAAGGAAAGGAAAGGAAAGGAAAGGAAAGGAAAGGAAAGGAAAGGAAAGGAAAGGAAAGAAAGGGAAAGAAAAGAAAAGAAAAGGAAAGAAAATAAAAGAAAATAAAAAAAGGAAAGAAAAAAAGAAAAGAAAAAAATAAAATAAATTGTAAATTAAATTAATTTAATTTAAAGAAAACAGGGATTTTTTGCGGATAGAGAGAGAAAAGAAAAGAAAAGATAAGAAAAGAAAATAAAATAAAATAAAGGAAAAGAAAACAAAAGAAAATAAAAGAAAATAAAAGAAAAGAAAACAAAAGAAAAGAAAATAAAATAAAATAAAATAAAAGAAAAGAAAACAAAACAAAAGAAAAGAAAAGAAAAGAAAAGAAAAGAAAAGAAAAGAAGAGAAAATAAAATAAAAGAAAAGAAAAGAAAAGAAAAGAAAAGAAGAGAAAAGAAAAGAAAAGAAAAGAAAAAAAGGAAAGAAAAAAAGAAAAGAAAAAAATAAAATAAATTTTAAATTAAATTAATTTAATTTAAAGAAAACAGGGATTTTTTGCGGATACAATAAAATCTTCAATACCGCCTGTGGATTCTTCACACTCGTATTCGGATGAGAAAGTTTTGTACTAACAAACTCTTAAGGGAAATCAAATGAGTAATTAAGCTAAAATTATTAAGTAAAACTCAAAGCGAAGATAAGAACAATAAAATGTATAAAAAAAATAATACTGGAAAAAAGTTAGTGGGTAGAATTGTCCTTCCTCTACCCACAAACAAAAAACTTTCTGATGAGTTCGCAAGTGAAATCCAAGTTAAGTCTACCACAGGTGCGCTCTTTATTCCTGCGTCAATTTCAAATTCATAGCAAAAGACTGTTGGAAAAGTATCGCGCCCACACAACAACACACCCATACATAAAACTAGATTTCATATATTCACACGCCATTGTTGCAAAAGAATAAAAGTTTGTGCCCGGCAGCTAATAAAGCGTAGCGCCATAAGACAGACTACACAAATTATACGTCATTTCATGCTCATTTATTCACTCGGTGCCGCGGCAACAAAGCGGCCGGAAATACTCCAGTGGCCGTGACGTGTTGACGCTGCGGGGTGAGGTCGCTGCGGCCATCGCTGACAAGCCCATACAATGGAAACCCGCATTGAAACCGGAACCGGAAGCCAAATTGGAACACACGTTTATTTGTTTTCGCCCTCCTCACTCCCGTCTCTCTCCATTCGATCCAATCGACCAACTGCGGCTGTGCACTGCAGTTGAGCGCAAAACTATTTTTGCACATTGAGCGCAATTTTTATGCTTTTGTGGCTGACGCTGCTGTGCGGCATGTACATGTGTGTGTGTGTGTGTGCTTTGTGATGTACATACATAAAAAAATTTGTATTTCTTTTTGCTAGGCCAGTGCCAGCGTTGCCGCAGATAATTTATGCAAAATGTTTTACTGCAGCGAGTACTTTAAATATTTAAAAAGGGCATACTTTTAGGCGGCCACCAAAAGAACCCAATTCACATCACTTCACGGTTGGCTGTACGTTCGTACAAAAATACACATCACTGTGGCAGCGAGTGCTGGCGTTTGCTGCTGACATTCTTAATGTCGGTCCCTGGTGGCGAATGCTTAGCGCACCGAACGGGGAGTGGCGGCTTTTGTTCGAATTTTTACGCTGCTGACAATGTCAAGTGCTGCCGCATTGTAATGTAGAGTGCTTTTAGGCGCATGCGGCACGATAAGTAAGCACAATACATGCCAGCAAATTAATTAATTGCAGAATTTTCCGCATAAATCCTCTTTAGGAGCGCAAAGCTGCAGTTGACGAACGATTGGAAACCTAGTTGAGTTGGCCATTTGTATGCGGAGAAATTAAACTGCGAGTTAAGTTTATTCTTTTGGGTTAAGTTTTGAAGAAAAGTTGCTGTTGAGAATTGCTGTTTTAAAGAAAATAAATAAAGTTAAAATTGATTATTGATTGACTAACAGAATCGAAATGAGAAGTTGCTTTAAAATAAAAAAAAAAAATTATTTTAAATAAATATACAAAAGCAGTATTTTCTGCTCAAAAAGTGCTGAAACGCTCTAGAAACGTTTCAAAGTTTCAAATTTAAATTTACAAAATTTTCTTAAATGTAAAAAGGTCAAATAGTTACTCATACGCCATGTGAGCTGTTGTAGGTTTGAGAGCACTTACACCTAGTTTTATGTTTATTTGGTGTTTTCAGAGACTGAGTGCAGGATTTTAAGAAGCGCAAAAATAATATTGTGATCTTAGAGGGTCTTAGTGTTGTACTTGTAAACATGAAAAAGCATGCATAGTGGTCTCATAGCATAGAAGAAGATAATCCAGGATAGAAGAAGAGAGAAACATGTCAAACAATGTTGAATAAAAAATGGATATGTTATTTTCTGTTTCATTCAAAGGCGGGAACGATATTTGAAAGTTTTGTATTGAAAGCAAAAACAAATTTTTTTAATTACAAAATTAATAATTACTCATACGCCATGTGAGTTGTTTTATAATTGAGAGCACTTACGACGAGTTTATGTTTGTTTGGTGTTTATTTGGTCAGAGACTGAAGGCATGAATAAAGAATGAACATCATATTTTCTGTTCAATACAGTGCTGGAACGGTCTCTGAAAGTTTCTTATTTAAAGAAAACAAATTTCTAAAAATAAAAAATTAAATATTTACTCATTCGCCATGTGAACTGCTGTAGGGTTGAGACCTCTTACGCCTAGTTTTATGTTTATTTGGTGTTTTCAGAGACTGAAGTCATGAATAAAGAATGAACATAATATTTTCTGTTCAACACAGGGCTAGAACGGTCTTTAAAAGCTTCTTATTTAAAGAAAACGATTTTTTCTAAAATTTCAAATGAAATAATTACTCATAAAGCCATGTGAGCTGCTTTGTAGTTGAGAGCATTTACGTCTAGTTTTATGTTTACTTAGTATTTGTATGTTGTATTTGTAAATACGAAGTTGCAGGAAAAATGCGCAAATGTTGTATGTCAATTTTAAACTATGAATTGGGCGCTTTTCCATGCCCAACTTACTCTTACAAGTACTAAAACAGTTATTCAAATGTTGTTACATTGAAAGTTGGTAGGTTAGGAGATGAAACCACTTCAAGCTCTGATCTATGTTTTAAGTATAGCAGATAATTTAATCTTAAGCACTTAACTATATTTACTTTTAATTATATCTGGTATACTTAAAAGAAAAAGCACCTTAAATTAGACTAGAAAGAATAATTTTTTTGTTAGAGCCATAGATTAATTAAAAAATAAGCTGTCCAGGTGAATCTTCTTCTTTTACTTAAAGACGAGAACAAATCAGAACAAGTTTTTCTCCTGAGAAAGTTTTGCAAAAGTCATTAGCAATCAATCAGGAGGCAACAATGACAGTCACGGAGGATGAGCTACTTGAAGTCTTTTAGTATGAAAATATATGTTACTCATACGCCATGTACGAGTTTGCAGTTTCAAGTTCAGATACCATGTTACTCATACGCCATGAAGGCCGATTAAAATATTTAAGCTGTTCAGTTTCAATCAAAGTGCTTATATGTTACTCATACGCCACGTATGCAATCCCAGAGCTATTCTTAGCTAACCGTTTCTGACTTCAATGAAAGCACTTAATTATAAGTGAGGGAAGAGGGAAAGTGAGTAGAAAATATAGGACTGGAATGGTTTGCCTGAAATGCTTGAAATATCGAAGCCATTGTTCGGTAACTAAGTTTTACTATCAACTTTTCAAAGTTGCTTAGCTGAAGCCAACTTAAGAATAACTTCCGTACACAGCAATAATTTGAAACTCTGAAATATTTAAACCATTTTTCAGTAATTAAGTTTTTGTTCAAACCTGCAATATTGCTTAACTTAAGCTAAAGCAAACATAAATCACTTAAGCAGCAACAGTTTGAAAGTTTTGCACATGCTTACAGCGTAAACTAATTGAGTTTACTTAACAATGTGAAAGTCTGAGACAATGTAAATAATTATTTATAACTACTTTCAATTTTAAGGCAATTGTTCTCAGAAAGATAGACACATTTTTTCTATGAAAAGATATACTTTATGGTGTACTTATTGTTTGTAGTTGTGCTTAAAATCCTTTAAGGCTTCTACTAGTTTTTCTTACAAGCCTTCTGGGCACTCACTCAAATTAGAATTTTGCCCACTTTAATTTTAATTGCCCACTTCTTCACTTTCAGTACACGTTCCATACCACCCTTCCAGCTTGTTTTCAGCTTAAGCCTATTAAGTAATATTCACCGATTTCCAGCACAAAAGCCATGAACCCGCTTTAGTTGTCATTTCATATAACTCAACGTGCAATTAATTGAACTTTGTTATGGCTTTGTGAATTTCCAGGAATAATTGCCGACACTTTGACAATGTGACGCAGTTTACACTACAATAGTTTCAGTGTTTCTAAAGCTGTCACCTAACAATGGCTGGCATGTTTAACACTCGCATTCGCAACACTTTGTGTTTTGTTGTTATGTATGTAGAATTTCAAAACTGTGACGCATTGCGGTCATGTAGAAATTTGTGCTGCCAAAATTTGCATAAAACGAAAATGAAAGCGAAGCATTGAAATTGTGTTGCCATTAGACGAGTTTGAATTGAAGTCATACAGCGCCTGTGTGTATGCTATGAAAATGTGTGTCACTATTGCGGTACTAGTGAAAGCAGTTGTGTTGTTGAGTAGTGTAGGGGGGATGAGGGGGGTATTGAGTGATAATAGTGTTGTTGCATGGTTGCTGTGGAACTAAATTTGACAATAGAGACACAACTAGTTTAGTTTAAGTAATTAAGCTGATTTTGTGAAGCACAAATAATTGGCTTAGGCGCAATTCGAGCGCATGACTTGCAGTTTTCAAGTATTTGTTTTATTAAAAAAATACACATAAATAAATATGCAAACATTTTGGTATCACAAAATAGTGTTGATGTATGAAAAAAATTAAATTTAAAAAATAATAGAAACAAAAATTTCAATATTTATTGGCATTGCTTTGCCAATATTTTCTAGTTGAATTATTTTGTTTCGAGCATTCACCTTTTTAGAAATAGTTAATACAATTTTTAATGCTAAATTCTGCATAATACATATTCAAATAAATTCACTGCTTGTAATCAATTTTAAAAGTTATGGTATCAAATTATAATAATTATTGAACAGCTCGATAACATTCGTAGAATCGAAAAACATATTCAATTCAAAGAAAATATTCTGATACCAACAATATGAAATGTAATTGTAATGAATAAATAAATGATGAACTATTCACACTAGCTTTCAGCTGAATATTTCAGTGCAATTTTCCATTGTGACTACTTTCAATTGAAAAAGTTCAACAGTCGTTTTCGCAGAATACAAAATTAAAATGTGCACTGCGAGCACAAACACTGCACACCACAAGTCAAAACAACAACAACATATGGCAATAGTGTTCTGCATATACTGCAACATGCATGTATAAGTATGTATAAGTATGAGTGTGTATGTTGGTGTGTGTGGGTGTGAATATCCATAAATAAATAGCAAACACCATTAGCCGAAACCAAACCAAATCAAAGCCACCAACACCAGCGCTCAAAAGTGCTCGCGGCTCGTGGTTAATGTTGAGTTTAGCGTTTGTTGTAGGTGTTGTGGTTTCTAGCTGTTGTGTTGCTTGCTTTGAATTTGCAAAGTGCATACTCAATGCTAAAAAATTCAGCAAAGCTACTTGCAGACTGGTGTTTAGATGAACTTGTCAGAGTTGCAATATTACGTTCTGAAATTCTGCTTAAGGTATTTTATTTACAAGTTCTTCTGTTCTTTACTGGTCTTTTTAAAATAAGTTTTCATCTCATTTTGAAATTACTTTGCACAACTTGTCAATAAATAATCTGCAACTTGCTTTAAGATTAACTTGTGCCATTCGGTGTAAATAGGAGCTGACCCTAAGTTGAGGTTTCATTGTTCTGGTGACTGGTAAATCGATTCTCTGCTTACAGTTCTCCAACCACCTCTACGATAGTCATCATCCAGATTCAATTTTGTCGGCAGATAACAAAAGCTGACGCCCACTTAGGTCCTGTGACACGTAGAAACTGCGCGGACCTAAATTTGTTCTACTATTCTCATCTACGGCCATCAAAGCAGCTGTTAACAAATGGATCTCTAGTTAACAAAAGTAAGGATTTTACTTCACTTGTGTTCATTATATTTTTTTAATTTAATTTTTTTTATCTCAGTTTTAGTATCCATATTGATTCTCAAAGCATGAAAAAAGCTGTGACAAGCTATTGTCAATGTTATTGTGGCTAAAATGTAATGAAAATAATGTGATAACAATTTAAAATAATAATTTAATTATTTTTCCAGCGCCCATAGTTATGCGGAAATTAATCATTTTGTATCTGCACAGACTGTCATACACATACACACACTTATGCGCTTTGCTTCTGAATTCCAAATATTTCAATATTTACATTGCCACGCCACAAGTGGCCAAAGCTATGCAAATTTTATATATTTTGAGCAAAAATTTCATTATTTATTGAAAATTTCCTATCAGCTGGCATTGCAGTTTTAATTTCAAATTTAATCAAGCAGAAACCGAATAACGCTTGCAATTGAATGCATAGTTTTAGGCGCGCGGCAAGTCGAGTGTAATTGTAAACAAATATTTGTGTAAAATGCTTTTCAATGATGATGCAATCCTGCATAATGATTAATTGATTCAATGATTATGCAATAACGAATCATGGTTTTAGGATTTTTGATAGTTTTGTTGTTATTTTGATTAAATTGAAAATTACAACATAAAATTTAGTGCTTTAGGAATTCACAAAAATATAAAAAAGTAATACAAATTCTGTATAATTAATAAATGTTATTAAAATGTAATTAGAACAAACAACTTTAGAACTTTTAACTTTATTTTGAAACTAATGCAAATTAATTAAGTTAAAAAAAAATAAAATGATAAAAATTTAATTTTTTTTGAATGTGAAATTTAATAAAAATAAAAATTTGATAACAATAAAACTTAAAAAATCTAATAACAATAAAAAAATTAAATATATTAGTGCAAATTAAAAAAAATCAGTTTTAGAAAACTTCAAAACTAAATAAATTTACATTTATAAAATTATTACTAAAATTAAAATTAGTATTTAATATTCCGAAATAGAACGCAATAATGAAACATACTTTTAGTTATGTTATTTTTTAAATTTTTATTTGTATGGTAACTTTATTTTTGCTCAATTCTTGAACTCAATTTTGTTTTAAAATTACAACATAAAATTTAGTGCTTTAGGAATTGGAAAGAATATAAAAAATAATATTAATTAAGGAAAATAAATAAAAATATTTGAAATGTAATATGAATATAAAATTTTATACAAATGAATGACATTAATAAACTTAAAAAAAATCATAAAAAAGATTTTAATTTTGTTTTTTTTTTAAATGTGAAATTCTTTTATGTCACCATTTTTAATATTATAGTAGTTTAATAATCATTAGAAATACGTAAAATAAAAATTTACAATGTAATAAGAATCCAATGTAAATTATATAAATTAATGGAAATGAAAAAAATAATAAAATTTGAAAAATAAAAAAAGAAAAAAGAAAAGAAATTGAATTTAAAAATAAAAATGCAATAAGAATCAAAAAAAGAAATTAATGAAATTAATCATTAACAAAAAATTAATAAAATTTTAAAAATAAATAAAACTAAATTAAATTTGAATTTTTAATTTTGTTAATTAAAAATAATATTAATTAATTAATTTTAAAAATAGAAATAAAACACATTATTGAAACATAGTTTTAGGTTTTTTCAAGTTTTGTTATGAGACGTTTTAAATGTTTATTCGTACGGTAATTTTGTTGATTTTTAAATTTAATATTTTCTTCAAAATAAAATTAAACATAAAATTTAGTCCTTTAGGAATTGAAAAAAAAATACAAGAAATTGTTACAAATTATGGAAAATTATGGAAAACAGTTTATAAAAATTAATCCAAATTAAGAAATTTAAAAAATATAACAAATTTAGAGATATAAATTTTGAATTATGTTCTTAAAATGTGAAATTCTCGGATGTCACCATTTTTAGTTTGAAACGGTTAATAAAACTATTCATAAAAAAGAAAATTAATAAAAATAAAAGAAAATTGATTAAAAAAATTAATTATATAAATTAATACAAGTAAACAAGTTAATAAAATTTAAAAATAAAAACATATAACTAGGAATTTAAAACAATTAAAATTTAATAGGAATAGAAAAAATAAAATATACAAATTAATGCAAATAAAGAAAAATAATAAAATTTGAAAAAAATAAGAAACCCAAAATTAATAAAGATAGAAAATGTAATAAGAAGCCAAAAAAAATAATGAAAAAAAATAATGCAAATAAAAAAGGAAATAATACAATTTGAAAAATTAAAAAATTAAATTAAATCTGCATCCTTTATTTTGGTAATTAAAATTAAATAGAAAAAATAAAATATACAAATTTATGCAAATAAACAAAATTAATAAAATTTGGAAAAAAACCAAAATTAATAAAGATAGAAAATGTAATAAGAAGCAAACAATTAATTATACGAATGAAATGAAATTAAATCTGCATCTTTTATTTTGGTAATTAAAATTAATATTATTTAATTAAAATTTAGAAATCGAATGGAATAATAAAACATAGTTTTAGGTTTTTCCAAATTTTGTTATATTTAAAATTAATATATTAAATTAAATATACGGTAATAAAGTTTTTGTAATGTAATAAGTAACAAGAAAAAATTGCATAAATTAATGCAAATGAAAAAATTAATTAAGATTTAAACATATAAACATCTCATAAATTTGAATTTGTATTTTTATTCTTTTGGAAGTTCGCTATTGTCCCAGTGGTGGCTCGAAGCAGTGTCGCACGCAGGGGAGTGGGAGTTTGGGGGTTCAAACCCCCAAATACAAAAATTGATGGTGCAAATTATGGTTTCGAATAGAATTGGGCTCAAAAGTTGTACGCAAACCCCCCAAAATTAAATCCTGCGTACGCCACTGCCTCGAAGGAATGTTTGGGAATAGGTTTGAAAATTGCGTGGTCAAGCTCCATTAGGAGGAAGTGTAATCGGTTTACAATGGGAGCGTGACCAATGCTTATCTTTTTTGTCCAGAATAGGATCTCATTAATGGCCCGGCTGCCCTACAAGTCACCACGAACTTCCCACAGATATCAATGCAGACAGTGAAGAAGAGTTTCTAGTGCTTGGCTGGCGTAGTTCTGATGCCACCATTCTTTGTACTTTGCCTAGTTGGCTCAAGTATGTGGATTTACTTAGCGTTGTTCACCACACTGTGACTTCAACCATAAGAATTGTTCTGAACACTGTCGAGGAAAGCCGCAGATGTCGCATGGTTTCAGTTCCCATTACTTTTATTTAAGTTTTAGCAAATTTTAATTTATTTAAATAACAACTTTCAGGGTACATTGCATAACTTTAGGCGTGCAAATTCATTTCAAATGCTTAGAGTGTATTTAACCACTTGAAAACTGCTCGCTTACAGGCCACGTTGCACAGAAGCAATGCCCACACGTCTCCTGCACTGCTCTGACACTCAACTAATTTGCATTTTTTCATAGCCTTTTTCACACTTTGCCGAGCATCGCTTTTCATTTACCATAGACAAACACACACACACACATTAAATTTATACCACTTACCATATGCAGTTCGCAGTTTCCTGCTTTGTATTTTAATTATATTTCGGCTTTGCTCTGACCAAAGTGTTGAGTTGTGACTGAGTCATAAATTTGTCAGCGCACTGACCGCCAGTACAGCTGTCGCTCATTTCTACGGCTGCAATGAGCTTCGCGACAGTGTTGCGCACACCACACAATTTATTTCTATGTGTGGGCCACAACAACAAAATTAATAAAAAAAAACCAAATGGAATGAAAGCACCAGTTGGTGGTGCATAGTTTTGGGCGCGCTGACTTGATTTGTAGCTGACAGTTTGATATATGTTATGTTGTGCTATAGTTGGGCACAACTTTTGGTGTATTTTTGTGTTTCATTTGAATAAGCGGTTACTTTTGTAGAGTAAAGAGAAAACGATTTTTTGAACCTCAAACACTTAAACAACATTTCAAGGCAAAATGTTGTATATGGAAACTTTTACTTTTAACTTTTTATAAAACTGTTTTAAAGGCTAAAGGAAAGAAAAACAATAATTTCTATTCAGTATTTGCAGTACAACTATTACTTAACGGATATTAATAGTAAATCACCTGACAGTGATTTACGTTGCTTATTTAAATTTTCAATTTCGTTTAGCTTCCTAATGCTTTTTCTTTTAGTGAAATCATTTGCACATTGCACCTGAGTTGAGTTCATGGGTTTTTACGCTACGTGCAGCTGGCAACCGGATAAGCGTTCTGCATAAATTTGTAGTAATAAATGCAAAAAAGTGCACTCACTTGCAGCGAAGCGTGGCTTGAACATTGTTGAACACGCACTTTTTGCACTCAGGCACACAAACAATGCACACGAACACACAAACAGTACACAAACACAAACAAAGCACACAAACACAAACATTTCACATACAAACAAGCAATATACACTCATACAAACAAAATACACATACAGGGGCGCATACAGCGAGGGAGCGGAGAAGTTGGGGGGTTCACACCCCTCCCAAACACAAAAATTGCTGATGAAAAATCTGGAATTGGAATTGTGTGGAATTGGGCTCAAACGTTGTACGCAACCCCTTCCCCACAAATGAAATCCTGTGTGCGCTACTGTACACATACACACACAACTCAATACACTTTACCGAGACAGCACTAACACAAATACCAACAAAACTATGACAGGAACAGAAGTAGACACGTAAATGTGTTGTAAATTTTTTTCAAATACACAAACACACTCACACAGCCACACACAGACAGATGCACCCTCTCACTTCATACATACGACAATAATTTATGCAAACTTGTGCATTTTTCACTTCACAAAGTGCACGCTTTCAAATGCATTGGTTCGGTGTACTGACAACAAAAACAACAACAATGCAAATACACATTACGCTGCTTTAGAGGCGATTTATTTTTTCATACGTTCCAATGTGTTTTGCGTTTTCTTTCGCTCTCCTTTGCTTGCATTCTTGCCATGTTACCATCTCCTGTAGTTCTGTAGTCGTTTGGTTTTTGTTGCTGTAGCAAATCCTGGCACTTTGGGAAGCCAGCACTAAAAGCAACCACTGCATTGGGTTAATTTCCTACGCAACCGCACTTTATTAGAATTTCATATGCAACGCTGATGGCCGCATGGTGTCTGCTATAATTTATGTGTGTCTCCTTAAGTGCATTGTATGGTGTTTTATGATAGTGTGTGAGTGTGTGTGTACGTTAGTACATTATTTGCAGTGCACTTTCAAGTTGGTTTTTCATTCAATTTTATGTGCCAATAATGGTCGCCATTAATGTCAAGTCATGCATGCTAAAGAAACTAAGGGTTAACTGATGGCATATTTTTAAGAAAATTGTTTTCATAGCAACATTAGTAAACGTTTTAGTGGTACTCAGCATATTGAATTATTCAATCCAGCAGTAAGTGAAGAAATGAACATTAGAATGCCAGGAGACTGAAATGATTCCATTGAGTTCTTTTATTTTTCTATTGCAAGGCTTTCTGAAGGAAAATCTATTTGCTATTTTTTAAAATTAAATTAACACTAGACTGGCAAGGGGAGCCGAAATAAATTACTATTTTTTTAAATTAAATTATCACTAGAATGTCCAATTGAGGTCTTTTAGTTTTCTATTGCAAGGCTTTCTGAAGGAAAATCTTCAGTGACTTTTATTATTTTTTAAATTAAATTAACACTAGAATGGCAAAGAGAGCGAAAATGAGCCCTTCGAGGTCTTTTATTATTCTATTGGAAGGCTTTCTGAACGAAAAGCTTCAGTGACTTTTACTATTTTAAAAAATTAAATTACCATAAGAATGTCCAAGGGAGCTGAAATGAATTACTATTTTTTTAAATTAAATTATCACTAGAATGTCCAATTGAGGTCATTTAGAAAGGAAAAGCTTCAGTGACTTTTACTATTTTTTAAATTAATATAAAATAACACTAGAATGGCAAAGAGAGCTTTCTGAACGAAAATCTGCAGTGAGATTTAATATTTTTTTTATTTTTTTATTATTAAAATTTTTATTTTTTTATTAAATCAAACTCAAAACTAATTGAATTGTATTGGCCGGGCATTCTAGTGTTAAGTGTGGTAATTAACACTAGAAAGGCTATTGCGGTCATTTTGACGGTTTTTCATTTTTAAATATCTGTATTTTCTTTGGTATTTCTATAAACTTTTGCTTTGATGACTTTTATTTTTTTATCGGGTTCTACAATTTAGTTCTACAATTACAATTAGCCAAATCCGATGTGTTCTTTTCGAGATATCAGCGGATATAATAAGTCTTGCTAGTGTTAAATAATTAATCAAAACGAAAGCATTACAGATCATAAGTAGGTACTTACCATGTTTTAAAAAACTTACAACAGTGACAAGGTATGAAAGTTCATCTGAATCGCGAAACCAGTATTGGCCGCCTCTCATGAGGCCAATAAATTAGCATCGACATCGACATAGGCCAAAATATTGGTACTAGTCACTTATTAGTTCCGTGTCGAGACACAAAAATTATCAAACAAAGCACAGTGAATAACCAATAAGTCCATTGCAATCAATCGTTCAAGTAGTGGCATACAAAGTTGATGGATCAGCCAAAGCTGATGGAACGGCATAGGCCAAAATACCAATACTAGCCAACCAATAGCAAAGTGTCAAGGCAGCAAAATGACCGAACAACAACATCGTTGATGTAGTGACACCCAAATATTTTTCACTTACGTTCACAATCAACCAGACATTGACAGTCCGAAAAACTCAAAAAGGGCTTTTCAATGAGCGCAAAACGAAGACGAAACAGCCAACAAACACAACAAAAAAAAAACAGTCTGAAAACTTGTGCGCAGTAATCTTCGATTGTGAGTCATTCGAGAAGATGCTGCTGCGATATGCGACATTGCGGAAATTAAAGCAAATTGATTGCTATCGATTTTAAACATTCAGGGAAAATGGTATTTAGAGTTCCTGGAAAAATGTATAAAAACGAATTTAAAATTCATGCAAATTTTAAATATGTTTTTATTTCTTCATGATTTAAGTTTAAGGTTTTTTGTGGTCAATGTAATGTCTCTTTAGTATTCTACCTGTTTTCAGACATAACCCAAGAGTAGTGGAAACGTTCAGTAGAAAAACGTTCATTTTGTATGGCAATCCCCTTAAGAATTGGAGATAAGGTTGAACTATGATAAGGAAAAATGTTTGCAAGAAGAAATAAATGGAAGTTCCTCTCACATTTGAATCGTCCGAAGGCAGTTTGAAAGCATAGGGGGCACTTATTTCATAAAATTTGTTCATTTAGTATGGCAGCCCCTTTAAGAGTTAAAGATAGATGGTAAACATGTTTAAAAAAAAAATACTTGAATGTGAAATTAGACTCAGATCTGTCTTAAATTTAAATCCTCTGGGGCAAACTGGAACGAGTTACGTAGCATATTTCATGAAAATCGTTCATTTTGTATGGCAGATCCCTTAAAAGTTGAAGATACAAGTTAGGTTTGTTTGACAAAAATGTCCGCAAGATTAAATAAATGGAAGTCAGTCTTACTTGTGATTCCTCTAAGGGGACCCTGAAAGCCATGGGCGCAGCTTATTTCATAAAAAGCGTTTATTTTGTATGGCAGACCCCTTAAAGATTGAAGATACAAGTTAAGTTTGTTTGACAAAAATGTCCGAAAGAATAAAAAATAAAAGTCGGTCTTACATGTGCTCCCTCTAAGGGAACCCTGAAAGCCATGGGCGGAGCTTATTTGAACAAAATGGTTTATTTTGTATGGCAGCCCCCTTAAGGGGTTAAGATAAGGGCTAAGTATTTCTGAGAAAAATTTTTAAAAAGATAAATAAATTGAAGTTGGTCTCACATGTGACACCTCGAAAACCAGACTAAAAGCATTTTTTTAATGAAAATCGATTATTTTGTAAGGCAGCCCTTTTAAGCGTTGGACATAGAGGGAAAGTATATTGACAACAAATGCTTCAATTGGAAAAATATATAAAGTTCTGTATAAGATTTGATTTCTCAATGTGTTTTGTTCTCAGTGTGGAAAGTGGATTTTCAAAAATCAATCAGTTTGTATGGGCACCACTTGAAGGATGGAAGATGGAGGATGAGTATGTTGAGCTGAAACGCTTGGAATCAAAATTTATTTCTTTAGGTGAAAGTTCTCATTTCTCATTTTTCAACCTTAAAGTCATTTCAACGTCACTTCTACTCAACTTTAGTAGCTCCCAAATTTTTTACTCATGCATTTTTTCAACAAACCTCATAAACTGAAGTCTCTGCGGGTAAAAATTTAATTGTATTTTTCTGTCTTATTAAATTCATAAGCTTCCTTTTTCCCCAGCTTTTAGCTCTCTGTGGCTCGAAACGACTTTGAAATTAGTCGCCACTGTTCACCGACACTTAAAGCAGCTCAAATTAGCTTTGTCGCTTCTACGTCACTTGTGGTCCCTCTTGAATATTTCTGTTAACCCATTTTCGGCCGCTGGTCGATTTTTCGACCAGCCACTTTGAAGGAGAGTAGCTCTGCACTTAGACATTATATCTTTGAACTTTTGGTGCATAAAATAGCTTTGGTCTTTTGGTAACCCCTCGAAATAATAATTTTTTTTAAAAAAGATAAATTTAGAGATGTTGGCGAAGGCACGAAAAAAAACATTTTTTAGTCATATTTTGAATATTCTGAAAAATATATAACCTTTTCAAATTATTGATTTGTTATTGATTATTCACGAAGCCTAAAGACCAAACTACCACAATCAATTGATATCCATAAGATTATGAAAATATTTTTACCTCTCAGCACCGCGTACTTTTCAGTGGTCGAAAAATCGACCATTAGCCAGAAGTCGTCATGTATGTACATATGTAAGCCAACAATTGTGTTTTCATGCTTGATTATTTGTTTTTAATTGAAATTCAATTTTTATTAATTTATAAAAAAACTTGTAAAAAAAAACACAAAAAAAATCCAAAAATATTCTTGATTAAGGTCCTAAATGTAAGTCCTTAAAAGGAATTAAAAAAATATTGGCTATTTCTGGTAGCGGCCGAAAATGGGTTAAGCAGTAAACAGTGCTGCAGTGCAGCATTTGAGTATAATTTCATGTCCTTTTCATAAGTTCCGGTCGTAATTGCATCATTAAAATTACTACTGTTGCCACTTTGGGTTGGTGTTAGTAATAACAAAAACAACAAAATCAAGTACTACAACAACTAAGCTACTACAAGCATTAATGCAATTACAACGCGCAATGTTTTGTCTCTGTCCTTCGGCAAATTTCTGTTGTCATCGTCGCCTTGTCGTCTGGTGGCCGTCGCAATTTGGCGCTCATTAAAACGCGCTGTCAACTTGAACGCACCATAAATCTATTATTAATGCTAAACTAACAACTACAACAACAACAACAATAACAAGAACAACAACAGCAATAGCAACAGTAACCATACTAACAACAACCACAACAACAACAACAATGTGACAATAGTTAGCTGAAACGCAGACATGGGCAAACGCACCAATGGCGTCAACAATATGGCAACTATAAAAATAACAACAACAACAACAAATAATAGGAATGGAAATGGAAATGAAAATTGTCGCAGCAGCGCCATTAACTTAAGCTCGAAGCAGCTACAGGACAAATACAACGACAACGACGACAACAACAACAATAAAAACAACCAACCACAAAAACAACAACAACCAGCACAGTTACAACAGCATAAGCGCATTAAATTGTTGTAATAAGCAGCGAGCAGCGAATGATGTGTGAAATGTAGCGAATGATGGAGGAAGAGGAGGAGTGAAGCAAGCAAAAATCGCATAAAAGTGTTGAAAATTACAATGCGAAAAGGCAGTGCTGATGAAATGTGCTGCTGACGGAAAGAAGGGAAACGGAGCGGAATATCGAAATCGACTGTGAATTAAAGCGATATTGAATGTGCAGAAAAGATGAAAATATTCAATTTTATTGAAATGTAGCTTGCCTTCACACTGCTGCAAACAATCGCATCGCACATGCAGACACACACTCACACACACAAACACATATAAGGAAGTGGTTATGCGTACGTATGACTACCCAGTTGACCAAACGCTCATAGATAAACATTTTTCATTGATGACAATGTCATTAAAATACACATAGAATATTCAAGTCTTTGGAGATTTCAAGTCTTAAATAGAATTGCTATCTTCACTAAGAAGGAATTTTTCAAAATATTTGATCTAAAGAGGGAAAACATAGGCTAAACTGTGATTCAAAGTATTGCACCGTGCGACAACAAATTTTACACACGAAAAAATCTATATACTCGCGAAACTAGGGACCAAATGTAGTAAAACTGCGTTCTTAGTTTTTCTCTCTGACGTCAGGATTTTTTTTAAAGGACTTTGAAATTTCAAGGACATGGTTATTTCAAAAAACTAATAAAGTTATTAGTTAGTTATTAGTCCTTAAGATATATTAAAAAAAAAATTATTGGAAATTTGCAAGGATATTCAAGGATAAGGTTTTAAAAAGACATTTTCAATACCTTTTCGTCCTTTTGCACCAAAACATTAAATTTTCTAGGATTCTAAGGTTTTTCTCTTTCATTTGATACCCATATTGTTATTCTACAATGCGCTCAATTTTTAAAATAATTTTTTGAAATAAACATGTCCTTGAAATTCAAAGTCCTTTAAAAAGAAATCCTGACGTCAGAGAGAAAAACTAAAAACGCAGTTTACTACATTTATAGATTTTTTCGTGTGTTTTGAAATTTTTTGTTTTTTGTCGCACTGTGTTATCAGTAGTTTTTAGTATGTAAAGTTTTGTAACATCATATCATCTTTTCTCTATGTAAAATTTAAGCCAACAAATTTGAAAAATTTGACAGAATTCATAAGGAGCTACGAATTTCATGACAATTTTTAACATAACTAAAATTTAATGTTGCATCATGAATGCACAGTTGTTTTGTAAATGTGATTTGGTTGACTGGGTTATGTCAGCGTAGCAGCTACAGTGGCGTAGCGTTTTTATTTTGCTGCCACCATAAACCAACTGAAATGAACGCATAAATGTTTTCATTGGTTCTGGTGTTGTGTGGCACATGTTGTTGTTGTTGTTGTAATGTATGGTATTGTGCTCTGGTGACTATCATTTCACTGTACCTTTTTTTCTGTTATTGCTGTAGACAATTGCATATTTAATGTTGATGTTCCATTGAACATTTTGTGGGATATTGGTTTCTCCAGGAAATGAAGGAAATGAAATTCATTTAGACATTTTGATGATAACAACAGAGATATCTGATCATGTTAACTTACCAAGTTATGAGTTAGCTTGATAAATTAATTCGATTGTGTAATTGGCAACAAAGCCGTATTTATTCTAAGTGATTCAAGTAACAGTTTCACTTTCATCACTTTCTTTAAATTTTTAATATAAAATATTTTTCTACTCCTGTAAACACATTTTCTTCTAAGCTTTACAGCTTAAAATTGATTAAGAAAAAATCTCTCTTAAAATCTTTACACACTTCTAAGTGCATTGTTACAAATTCTGAACTTCTAAATTCATGCGAATTGTTGTGTGTTTTGATCAAATCCCTTACACTGTACTACAGAGTTGAGTGCATTTGCTCTGAGCTTACAAAGAAAATTAATTTTAATTAAAAAACTTTTGCCTTATATAAAAGTTGTGAATTCCTTTCATTGCTACCTTTGTGCCGACGTCATTCATGCTATCATTCATTTCAATAATTCACCAACAGTCAAATTAACTTTCGACTGTCATCAGTTTGCCGCGTGGCAGAATCAAGACAAGACAATTCAAGACAGTTTTGCCTTTCAAACGAACCTTAAAATTTTGCAACAACTTAATTTGTTGATTAGTTTTGAGCTAACGGTGAGCGGAAATCATATACAAAACAATAATAAAAAGTAATAATAGAATAACAACAACGACGTGAAAGAGTGTAAAGAAGTGGTTTTAAGGGGAGAGAGTCCACAACCAGAAAGCCTCACATTTTCTATGCGAAAAATATATTAATTCGATCAATTATTTGCATAGCAACGTGCGTTGTGGAATAGGAAACTTGGCAGCCAATCGAGTCGAGTCGAGCGCAATGCGCAGCGATAAACAACAACGTGCGCTCGTTGTCTGCTTTACTGTGAGTGTGAGTGAGTGTGAGTGAGTGAGTATGCGTGAGAGTGTGTGTGTGAGTGAGTGTGTATGTGTTTGTGTGAGTGTGAGGGTGTGTGTGCGTGTGCGTGTGTTTAAGAGGGGCGGGAAGAGCACGCAACAGTGATAAACGCGCAACTGTTGCGCTGCCAAATGGCGCCTAAAAGTGTGCTACACTAATGGCAAAACGGCGTAAAAGCACACGCACACATGCACACACACAAACTGTTGATTGTGCGCTTTGCAATGTGCGTCGTGGCTGCTAACCTTTGCCCAGCAACAGTTATTCTTTGTTGTTGATATTTTGCCCAAACAGTTTTGTTGGTTTTTGTCGTTTTTTTCATTTGTAGCAAATCTTTTGGGAATCGCAGACAGCACATAAATAATTAAATTATGTTGCTTATTGTTTTCATTATGGTCATCATTGTTTGTATTATTGTTGTTGTTATGGTTTTTTTCTCTCCAACCAGCCAGCAAATAACAAACCCCCGCTAAATAAATACGAGGGCCGAATGTTGAGTGTTCTGCGAAGCAGCTTTTTATTTGTTGGGCCCTTTTTATTTTGTTGTAGCTGTTGTTGTTGTTTCTGCTTTTGTTTACGCCAGCAACAGTTGTGTGTAGCCGCATTGTGTATTATTGCTGCTATGGGAGATAATTTTTCGCAGTAAACTTTCAAAATTATCTTTTTATTATTGTTAAGTATTTTTGTTCAACAGAAACAATAACAAAAACTGACACAATAATAACAACAACAAAACCGTACTGTGAAATAATAACCAAGATAATTTTATGCCCATTTAGATCTTATAAAATAATTATTTTGCGTTTAGCCATCAAGTTAGTAAGTGATAATGATCACCTTAGTTTGACCTTGGAACACTTATCCTATTTTGTAACTGGATTTCGTAATGTCCGAGATTTTGGTTGAACACATTAACAATAGTGTTTTGGAGCTTCTGAAACTTTTATGAAAATCTTATAAAAATTTCAAAACTGACATTTTTTCCAGAAGACGGGACTATGATCCCTTAACCATTGACATCTTATAAAAACCACTGTATACAGTAGATCTGACTTTGACACAGATTTATTCCGCTTCATAAATAGAAACAAAATGATAAATATTTTATAAAAAAGTCTCTCAATTGCATTAAAAGACCACCCAAGTCGTTCTCCGCAGTCCACATACTCGATCAGTAAATCGCAGCTGGACACTACAAGAATTGTTCTGTTCGATGTGCTGCTGCCAAAACAGCAACGAGCTCCTGGAATTTTCTTGTCAGACGATTTTTTCAAACTTCATCAAATTTCCAGCTATTATTCATAGTAAATTTTTCTTGTATGTATGTCAAAATACATCACAAATAATTTTTCATATTTCTCTCTTTTGGTTCTACAAAAAAGATGCCATTATTCTACTTCTACTTGGTTCACTCATATTACTTCACTATAAAAAAACTTTTATAAAAATATCAAATATTTTAAAATAAAATTTGATTAACTTCAAATTGAAAGTAAATTTGTTTTTAAAAATGTATTTTTAAATTTATTTTTTAATTGTCCTGAGCAATTAAGCTCGAAATGTGGAACCTTGCAACTTTGTTTATATGGCAGCTGTCCTCTGGTGGCAAGTTTTAGAACCTTAAATTATTTTGTATTTTTTGCAAGGAAAATTACTATCTAACAGTAAAACACTCAATCAAATCGGTGAAGTATTTTCTGAAACATGTTGTTTTCTTACGAACACTAAAGGGAAAACAATTTTATAGGAATATTCACTTTTATATGAGAACCTTCAAAGTTGCAAATAGACGAAAGGAGTGATTAGAAAAAATATTTGAAAATTTATTTAAATGAACGTGGGTGGTATATTTCACCTATCCAGGTACAATCTGCGAACGTTTTGAGGTTAATTATATTTATATCGGTCTTTTCATATGACAGCCCCTTAAAATTCTGAGATAGAGAGTAAATATGTTAGGAAAAAATGTTTATTTGAGAAAATAAACTGAGGTCATTCTTACATTTGAAACGCCTGGAGGTAATCTGAAACGAGATAGGTAACTTATTTCATAAAACCGTTTGTTTTATATGGCAGCCCCCTTAAGGGTTGGAGATAGAGAGGAAGTATGTTTGGTAAAAATTTTCAGAAGAGGAAAAAATAGAACTTGGTCTCATATTTAATCCTTTTTAGGTCAACCTGGAAGCCATTGAGCGAGCTTATTTGAACAAAATGGTTAATTTTGCATGGCAGCCCCCTTAAGGGTTGGAGATATAGAGGAAGTGTGTTCAGTAGACAAGTTTAAAAAAGGAAAAAATAGAAGTTGGTCTCATATTTAACCTTCTTTAGGTCAACCTGGAAGCCATTGGGCGAGCTTATTTGAACAAAATGGTTCATTTTGTATGGCAACCCCCTTAAGTGTTCGAGGTAGGCAGTGAGTATGTTTGGTAAAAATATTCAGAGGAGGAAAAAATATAAGTTGGTCTCATATTTAACCCTTTTTCGGTCGACCTGGAAGCCAATGGGCGAGCTTATGTGAACAAAATGGTTCATTTTGTATGGCAACGCCCTTAAGTGTTCGAGGTAGAGAGGAAGTATGTTTGGTAAAAATATTCAGAAGAGGAAAAAATATAATTTATATATAATATAAAAATAAGTCTCATATTTAACCCTTTTTAGGTCAACCTGAAGCCATTGGGCGAGCTTATTTGGACAAAATGGTTAATTTTGCATGGCAACCCCCTTAAGGGTTGGAGATATAGAGGAAGTGTGTTCAGTAGACAAGTTTAAAAAAGGAAAAAATATAAGTTGGTCTCATATTTAACCTTTTTTAGGTCAACCTGGAAGCCATTGGGCGAGCTTATTTGAACAAAATGGTTCATTTTGTATGGCAGCCACCTTAAGGGTTGGAGGTAAAGGGTAAATATATTTGGCAAATTTTTTTCATGACAAATTAAGTGAAGCCTATATCTGATACCTTTCGAAGCTTTATTTTCAGAGTTGGAGCTCATTTGCTTGAATCGTTTATTCACATTCTGAAGGATTGCAAATGAAGAGTAAGCAAGTTTGGCAAGAAAATACCCTCTCTGCAAGAAATTCTTGCAAAAAGATATTATTTATAGTTAGTCCTGCCTTATTACCTCTAAGATCAATTTATAAGCAGCTCTTTGAAATTTGTATCTTAAAGCTGGTTTGAACTTTTAATTCCACTTACATTTCTATTTCTCAACAAGTTCATTAAAACCATAGACTTTATAGTAAAATTTTGCATATCGGATTCTACACTATCTGAAAAATATACAAAAATATATTCATGCAGTACAAGTATCTCAAACAAATTAAGATTTATAAAATCCATTCCGTCCATTCCGAGAGAATTGTGCTCTCAATTTAAGCGCTACAAAAAACTAAAAAATATGTATGTAAAAAAATTCTATTTTTCTATTTTTTTAGATATATTTTTCATCACCTAAAATATTCCCCTTAAGCACAAAGCTTAAGTTACTCATTTTACCATATTGTCAAAAAGCTAAAACTTATTCAATAGACTTGAGTATGTGCACATATGTGTGTGTGTGTGTGTGTGTGTGTATGTGTTCATGTGTGTTTGCGTGTTCCTAGCAATTCGTGCAAATTGCAAAATAGGCATTCTGTTCACTGTCATTCTTTCTACTTTCATTGGTTTGTCAGACAATGTTAGTTATCTCTGCAGTGGAATCGGAGAAGGTGAATCACCTGCGTGCGCCGATATTTGTTTGAATAAACGGAATAAACAGCAGCAAAGCCCCTGAGTGCGGCCGGGTACACGCCTACGGTTGTTATTAATGTAATGGATAGCTTTCGGCTGCCATCAATCCGTACAAATACCGAAACCCCAAAAAAAATGAAAGCAATAAAGTGGCATGGAACAAGTTGGACCAAAGAATGAGTGCAAGTGAGATGGAATGGATTTTTTCAGACAAAAAAATAAGGTATGAAAGGTAAGAAGTGAGTTGCAAGAATTGAGTTGTTACTTTTGGTCAAGACAGGCTCAGTACATAAATTCCTATTTAAGCGTTAGAGGAGAAAGAACAGCAGCGGCAGTTCATAAAAGCAAAGCGAGCGCATATTCTTCAAATGCTTTAAGGCGCAGAGTAAATCAAACAGCGCCTTCCAGTTTTACTGGAAGGTGTCAGCAAGGTGTTCTAAGGCTTAAGGTGTGATTTACACACGCCCACTTTGCTACATACAACCATTTCTATTTACTTGTTTGTCTCCGCCTCAACTGACTCATGACCTTCAATATTTTTACTTGGTGCTGTTTTCCTGTCAAAAATCGCCCACAATCAGTTGGCCACAGTGTGACGTGAGACTTTTAGTTTGTCCACATCGATAGAGCAGTAGAGGCCAGTGTTGCTAAGTGTAGTTACTGCTTGGCTCACATAGTAAATGTTAAAGGACATTCTGATTGCACCTACACTGCTGCCTGATGCAACAAAGCAAATGTGACTATGTATTTTTGGGCAGCTAGCAATTTGTTTCTAAATAAACACAAACAGCAACTCATTAATGCAAATCGTAGGCTATTTACTTTTATTTTGTTTATGCACACATGCAAACACTTTGCGTTTATTGGCCCCGAACGTGAGTTGCGTTTAGGTTATGGTTGAGTACTGTCATATGTTTGATATCTTCTTCTTCTTGCATTTCGTTTCATTGCTGCTTAGGGTATAAGGCTTCCTCTACTTATGGGGGTTTTTTTATTTGTTCATTTGCTTGTTTGACATTTCATTCAAAGGCTCAGCTGCTAGTAGACGTTTAATGGGAATTGTCAATTGATTTGTTCTGTTCTATGAACTTTAGTTCGAGCGCTTTTGGATTAAGACGCTCTCAGCTGTGAATGGAGGGAATGGAAAATAGTCATTAATTAGCTGTGGGCGTTTGCAGGTGTTGATTTTATTCATTCATTAGAAGGCGGATTTCATTGACCGGACTCACGTATGCAATATATATCTACTTATTTACATACATGAGGGAGACCTTGTCTTCGGTACAAGGACCAAGTTGAGGACGACGCACAGTGTCGGGATCCCATATAAGCCGTGGCCAAAAATACTTAGCGTTGTCTTATTTCGATGAAACTTGGTGAGATTGTTTTTGTGGTGGAAATTAAGACATTTACAAAAAATCATTACAATTGGACCACTGCCACGCCCACCTCCCATACGAAAGGAACTGTAATATTGAAATAAGTTTCTTAATATTAGTGATCGAATTATGAAATTTTGTATTTGAGCTTAAAATAATAAAATAACACTAAAAATGGGCAGTCTACCACGCCCACTTTCAAAAATATTCGTATTTTACTACAACTAAAACTGTATTTTTAGAAAGCTGTTTAGGATACTCATTCCACGATATAATTTTAATTGGTAAGCTTTCTAAAACCTTAAAGTGGGCATGGCAGCTGCAGCATATATATAAAGTGGCCAAAACTTTTCCTTTATGAATTCATGTTTAATTTTTTCAGCTTGTGATACCATATTTTGGTATAAAGGTTTAGATTTTTAAAGTTGGCGTGGCATTCTGCCTACTTTTGATGATACGAACAATGTGCCAACCTTGTCCTTTATACAGCTCATCATTTCAGCAGCTGCTTTGCCGCTGCTTTTATTGAACGTCGGAAGCCATACTTTGAAAAAATCACCATTTTTAACTGCAAAAAGTAAATGTTTAGGTGGGGACGCAAACTTTGCTTTTGTTCATGATTAACATCATGAACAATCTTATCTTTAAGTAAATTTATAAGAAAATCAAGTTTTATTGACCGCTTTCTGGATTCAGCTTTACGCCACACTTCGAAGAAATCACGTATTTTTAGTGGAGGCGTCACTAGAAAAATGCCAATAACAACCAAATAAGCACCTATAAGCAAAAAATTACTCCGGATTATATTAATACATACTTTTTTTAGTAATTTAGGGTTGGAACTAAAAAAGTGTTTTTTTACGTTTTTTAAACTTTTTTCCACCAAACTTTTGGTTCTTTGTTAGAAGCAACCCGAAAAACGTAATTTTTCAATGTAACGGGATTTCACAGTTATTCTAAAGCACAAATCTTAAAATAGTACTGCCATACAGGAAAAATTCCAAAGTTTTATTTAATATATAACATGACTATATTAGTACATAAATTATATTTTTATTTGATTTTTCATTCAGCATAAAGAATTAGCCACAAACTTGTAACGAATGCGTATTTTTTAACATCAACATTGAAGCTAAATAAAAATGGAACAGAGTAGGATGTTGAAGATCGGATAACGGATTTTTCTTAGTTGAGATATTATCTGTCGATTGTTATATTCATTTTAGTCATTTTGTATCATTGATTTTTACCATTTTTGGCCACACTCGCGACACTGTGCGACGCCCTGTCATCTCTTGGTTTGGTCAATTGGAGAAGGCGGACTTCATTGATGGGACTCAGGCACGTAATATGCCGTACATACATATTTACATATGCACATATATTTGAATGTCAATGGTGAAGAACTGCGAGGCCCTAAAATCTCTTTGTGTTTCCAACTGGAGAAGACGAGCGCAAAACCGAAGCATAAGTTTTTCACTGGGACAAGAGTTTTCCAATGAGCAACAGCTGCATGAACGAGTAGGAGGAAACAAATATATATTAAAAAATCAAATAGCTTCTGTATTCTCTTGAAAAAGACTGACTTGAGCCACATCTTCTTCGAATTCAAGGCAGGAATGCCAATCTAGAAGCTAAATTGACACACAACAACCGCACTGCAGGTCATTATGGCTCAATTACTTTGCTCGCAAGAATCTGAATAATCGCACCAGTTTTGCTACTCGAAAGTATGTTAGTCCATTCAAAAATAAAAAAAAATAATTGGTTGACACCCCTTCCAAACCTTCTCAGCTCTCATCCCAACTCATAGTAACTTGTACTTTTCTTCTAACTCTTCCATTTCTTGGCAATTGATGTGCCCCGCATTGCAGGTTTCACGCTGTGCACACAACTGCTCGCATTTATATCAGTTTTTCTCGCTTTATCACTCTTTCACTTTTCCATTTGACTTCTTTTTTATATAAACTCGTAGATATTCTTTTGCGACTGAAATTTTTGCACGCTGCATTGCGGAGCGCAGTGCATTTCCGTTCATTTCCGTTTGTTGTTTACCCTCGACGCCACGATTCACTACCGTCTCCAGTGCATTTCCGTCAGTTCGGTCTTTTGCGCCCGCTGTGCATGCGCGCATTAGTCATACGCTGCCAGCGTCGCTTTAGCTGCCAACGGGGCGTATGCGGAATTTATATTATTTCCTTCAACTTGACTCGTTCGTACGTTTACTCGTTCGTTCATCTGTTCGTTCGTTCGTTCGTCATTTGCGCGCTTTGAATTGGCGTAATTTTGCAGCAAGCACTTCCGTCAAATAAATTCAGTCTTTGTGTTGCCACTTTAACAATAAATGAAAAATTCCATTTAATTTTTCTTTGATTTGAACTCAACTTATAAGCTGACTTTGAATACATTTTCTCTTCAAGAATTTTTGCATATGTATTTGATTTCGTTAATGATGCCTGGCATTTAAATTAATGGCAGATTATGACGCGTCGGCTCAAGCCACTCGCATTTATTTTCCAAATGAAGTCACTTAAACAAAGTCGCATTGTAATTGTTGTTGTTGTTTTGAATGGTTGATGAATGAGGCTGGCAGCAGCATATCAAAAGCATTCATTGTAAAATGAAAAATGAAAAGTGAAAAGTGTAGCCGAAATGTAAAGTGAAAGCCCAAATGAACCCGGCCGCCTTAGCTGCAGCCCGGCCTCGACATGGCGTTGGCACAACAATGCTTTTCAAGCCGAAAACTGACAGGTGTAAACTCAAAAGGCATTTTCCAGTTTTGACAATGGCACAATTTACACAATGGCGCAACGTTTGCTGCGAGCAGAGAGCAGTTTTAATTATTTAGTATGAAAATACTTAAAACATCAAATAGAACAGGGAAGGACGAAGGTGGAGTCTTTAAATTTTCTAATGCTTGGCAAATTCTGTAGGAACCAAAGCTGTTGCGTAAATGTGCACAGGTCAAAGGTTGTTTATGGCAGATGAAACATTTTAGGTATAGAAAGGTCATTATTTTTTGAAGAAGGTCTTTATGAAAACAAGATACACAATAGTTGAGCGACTACAGTCGCGTTCGTTTAACTGCAAGTCGATATTTTTACAGCCTTTTAGTTGCAATTAACTGGTGCTTTCTGTTAAGCAAACTCCGGTTAAGTGAAATTTTTTTAAATTAAACGTACATAAACTTAATTTCGAAATTTTTTCAATTCAAAAGCCAACTGCGTTAACTCATGAAATCAGCTGATTCACTTAAAAGGGGTTGTAATAATACGGCCAAATATTACACCGTGCGACAGTATTTTTCACACCGGGAAAAATCCATATGTGCGTGAAACTAGAGACCAAACATAGTAATACTGCGTACTCAGTTTTTCATTTCTACATCCTTTGTCTTTTTTAAAGGACTTCAAAATTTTGAAGGGGATAAAAAATAAAAAAAATATAAAAAATACTTAACCTCGTTAGAATATCGCTAACACATGTATATGGCTATATACATAGCTATGGCTATGTATATCAAATGAAAGAGGATAGGCTCAAGAATTTAAATAAAATTAATTTTTTATCTATTTGTAAAAAAAAGGATATGAAAAAGGTCCTTAGAAAATTTTAATCCTTTATATCCTTGAAATTTTACGTAGAATTTTCTTGAAAAGTAAGTGTGTTAAAACCCCAAATCTCCCTGATCACGTGTCCAAATTGCATTACTCTAACTTTGTTAGTTCGAAAGTTATTAAAAAAAAGGCGGAAGCTGCAAGTCTAATGAAGTACAAAAATTCTAATTTATTTCAGTATCAGTATTTTAAATAATAAATAAATACAAAACCAATGAAGCGAGAATAATGAAAATTTGACACGTGATCAAGGAGATTTTGGGTTTTCACATATTTACTTTTCAAGAGAATTCTACATAAAATTTCAAGGATATAAAGGATTAAAATTTTCTAAGGACCTTTTTCATATCCTTTTTTTACACATAGATAAAAAATCAATTTTATTTAAATTCTTTTTTTTTAGATATCTCTACCACGAACTTTTCTGTGATTTAAAAAAAAAATCAGTTTTCATGGGTAAAATTTTACCCATTAGGCAGCAATGGGTTAAAAAATTTTTACGGCCTAATTTTCATGAAATAAGGCTAAATAAAAATGAGGCCTGGCCTTTTATTTCAGTTAAGTGGGGTTTGTCAGTTAAGCGTTTTGCAGTTAAGCAGTTTTGACTGTAATATGATTTTGGTACTAAGGAATGGTACCGTTAGTTTAGCTTAGGTAAAAGTGACTGCCTGGGCACAGGATCTGGCCGAAAGACACACTTAGGCCACTCTTGATGACTTGATCGAGGTATGTTCACTAAAATTTACCTTCGTTGAAATTTTCATTTTCTGGCGCGTCAAAAAGAGTATCCAAGAGTCGTTTAAAGTGTTGTAAAACATATTTCACATTATTTGATGTTCGTTAATAATAATAATAAATAATAATAATATCTGATACAACTTTATTTTTCAGAGAAATATGTAGCATGGCTCCGATTGAAGCCTTGATTGAAGGCCTGGTTGAAGTTCTGATTGAAGCGTTTTGTATGAGGTATCAACGTAAAAGATGATCGATGCTATAGTTGGAGGTCGACTTCAAAGATAAACACAATCACGATACAACCTGTTTTTGAAGCGATACCTAAAGCACGGCTCTGATTGAAGGCCTGATTGAAGTTCTGATTGAAGCGGATTGTATGAGGTATCAACGTAAAAGATGTTCAATGCTATAGTTGAAGTTCGACAACAAAGAGGAACGCAACGGTGGCACCACTTGTTTTTGAAGCGATACATATAGCACGGCCTTGATTGAAGCTTTGATTGAAGCTCTGATTGATGTGTGAAGCTGAATCTATGAAGTGCCACCGTAAAAAATGTTCGATGCAATAGTTGAAGGTCGACGGAAAAGAAAACCACACAAAGACACAATCCGATTTTAAAGAGTTACCTGAAGCACGGCTCTGATTGACGATCTGGTTGAAGCTGATTCTATGATATGTTGATGTGATGGTTGAAGCTTCGGTTAAAGTTCTGATTGAAGCTGATTCTATGATGTGTGAAAAATGTTCAATGTTGTAGTTGGGGGAGTTTAGAAAGTTTTTTTATGGCTGGCTGTAACCCGTTAACGGGTTGTTACAACCAATCGGCCTTCTAGTCTGTAAGGATTGTAATCCATTGATTGAACTAAAGTAAACTATGTAAGTAAACTTGGAGTTTTACTTGCAAAGTTCGTGTCTCCTAAACTTCTTTTACCTTAAACTTAAACCTCTTCTCTACCTCTTTAACTTCTTCTCCTCTCCTCTTCTCTTCCACCTACTCATTTGTATTGAAAACATTGTGATAACGTTCATTGGAGACAATAGGGCTTCAAGCTCTTGGAGCATCACCGTAAAGTGACGCGTAAGGCTCTGTATTTTAGACATATTTATGGTAACTTCTCAGCGAAGATGGGCAGTCGAAAGCCATCCAGTCTGATTCTTCCACCGACCAATGTGCTCAAGTACTTTAAATGTTCATGCATTTCACGATGAAACAATACTTAACAGCACTAAATATTACAAAAAGAATCTGTTGCTGTCTCTTATTCAGTAACTCGAATCATTGATTTATTAATTTAAAAATATTAAAAATATAAGAAAACAACGCTTGAAATTTTCCTCCCATTTTGTTTCAAATTTCTTTATGAAAATATGTGTAAAATTCAATCTATCTTCATATATCATTCTACATTATCATTTGACCAGCGCCAGCCAACATCAATTCACCACTACCAAAAAATCAATAATTTCATATTTTTGCGGAAATTTATAGCATCTCACATACGGCGCGTGAATTTATTGCTTTTATCTCGTCACTTTCAGCTACAAAACGAAAGCTTTAATTTCCAATGTACTTTTTGGTTTAGGGCCGGTAAGCGCATTGCGCCTAAAACTATGCTAACACATCAATAAACATTTTTAGCCGCATTTATTTACCACTGGTCTGGCCATAGATTACGGCAAGCTTTCTGTGTGATCATGCGGTCGTGGCATGCGTCATTAATACCAACAACAATAATGACAGCGACTGCAATAAAGAAAATGAAAAACCAACACACCAGCAAGGCGATTGCCAAATAAATTTACTTCACTCATAAAAAAATATGCTTTTATGTAAATGTAAATATGCGTGAAATAAGCTGAAGAAAAAAAAAACAGAAACCAAAACAGCCAGCAGGAGATTTCAGGCGTACTACAGAAGAATGGAATTTGAAAACGCAACAAAAAAAAACCTTCTCAGCAATAAAATAAAATGAAATAAAATAAAATGAAATAAAGTGTGAAGGCTTTCATCTTTTCGCCATAAATATGCTGCGCGCTTATGGTTATTGATGTTGTTGGCATTTTTGTTTGTAACGCTGAATGTTATCCACCGAGTGCTGTTACTGTTGTTGTTGTTGTTGTTGTTCGTGCCATTTCATTTTGTCTCGCTCGGCTGGCATGCATTGAAGTTATGAGTCTTGAGATTTGAGTTCGTGTGGCGTGCTTGATTTCAAGTGCTTTCATTGTTATTACTGTTGACACTATTGTTATTGTTATTATTGTTGTTGTTGTTGTTGTATATTTTTAGTGCGTAGTTATAGTTGTTGTTGTTGTGTGTGGCACGTTGACATGCTTTACTTTTGCGTAGCGAATTTCATGCATTTTTATTGTTGCGCTGATAACATATTTGCATGGCCACAACAACAACAACAACAACAACAACAACAACAATACAAGTGTACGCCAGTAGTGAAGCCGGTCACGCGTATACACTGTCAGCACCGCTGTAAGGCACATAAAAAATATGCCATTGTTAATGGCCGCGTGACGCAGACTGAATGGGCACAACGGGGCGTATGCGTGATGTAAGCAGATGTGTGAATCTGGCGGGTTTCTTTTAGGGTAACAAAATTTTGGGTATTTTGTATTTTTTAATTGGCATTATATAAGCTAATGGTAAGCATGAGTTGAAGAAATAACATGTATAAAAAATATATTTAAAAATTACAATTAAACAAAAAATTCCGTGTATAAAGGCAGTGACAAGGCAGTGACTCCTGCTTCTGTACACTAACATCTATTAACCTTAAACTGGATTTAGCATAAATTTTACACTATATTTAACTTTGAAGAGTCATAACTTACTAAATTTTTAATCAAATTGGCCTGGGATTTCAGCTTAAGGTAAAAATCTGAACGTGTTTTTTAACTTATACACCAATAACAAGAAAACAGAGCTCAAAATTTTCCTAATAAAAAATTTTTGGTTGCATTATTTTTTTACTAGAAACGAAATTTCTTACTTTAATATAAATTTTACATGAATTGAACATGAATTCGTTTCCCAAAATGAAGTCCCGAAGTATTGCCAAATGTTGAGCAAGCTGCGTCATTCAGTTTGTGTTTAACCCTTACGCTACAGGTTTTCACTGAGGAATGTTAAAATTTTTAAATTCTCAATTTCTGAGTCTTCTGTGTCTGTCTTCTGTATGTTTATATCAACAACATTTTATCATATATTTTTGTTTTAATTTTTATTACCGAACCTTTTTTTTAGAGTGTTGTTATATAGCAACCATATCGTTGTGGCTGTAATAATTACTTAAAAATACAAGTTTTTACGCAAAAATTAAGATCGAATTGATTGATTTAATTTAGCTAAAATTATTTTAAAAAATTTAACTGAATTTAAGTAAGAAGTCAAATGAAACATTTCTTTCATTTTTTTTGCTTCTTCTTTCTTTACTTTGTACAGATATAACATTCAAGAAAAGTATATACTTCTCTGCTTGAAACTTCAGTTGATTAATTTCGTATTATTCCTAAAACTTCAAACTATTCTAAGGACCAACAAAAAAGTTTATACTTGTCATCATAGAGGGCTCAGGCATCCAAAAAATAACATGTTAGAATATGGCAACAAAATAGCGAAAGGGTTGAGGGCCATTAAAACAGATAACCTAAATGAATGAATGTCGACGGAAGTAGAAAAACTTAATTTATTTAGCTCATTAAGCATTATGGTTTGCTTGATTGAGTTGACTTTATAAATAGTATCAAAGACTATGCATTATTAATTTTAATGGCTAAGAAGTAGGTTACTGAATTCCATTGTGCCGAACGCTGAACGTTTAGGATGCCCAAAAGAGGTCCTTAGGCCAGAAAGCGTCAATAAAATCCATGAAAATATATTTCGGAATTAGAACTTAAAAGTACTTGAAGTGCCTGGAGTGCCTGGAGTTATAGGCATCACAACTGTTGCATCACATTTTAATTGGATATTTGGACATGAATTTTAAATTTTTCAATGACCTTGAAAAATTTGAAATGGTCAGCGTTGAATAAAATTCTGAGCTGTTGAACTGAATTGATACTGATTTGAAGAAACAAAAATTGCCAAAAATATATACGTTTGGACTACGAACTGCTACGCCCTCCAGCTTTTTCTGCGGATTTAGCTCTGTGCGACTATTTGCTGCTCCCAAACTCGAAGAAATGGCTCCGTGGTAAGAGATTTGGATTGAATGAAATGTTCATAACTGAAGCTAACATGTGCTTTGTAGACCTTGAGAAATCCTATTAAACTGCACAACAAAAAAAACAAGGTTTAGACAAAGGACCCAAGGCAGGGAAGGGAATTTTTTGTAGGGTTTTAAAGTTTGCGCCTTTTGCACATTCTTATTATGATTCGACATACGTAAACCATGTAATTTTACATTTAAGATATAGAATGTGTTCAGCAAATTCATGTACATTTCT
This sequence comes from Melieria picta, assembly GCA_964056695.1. Classification (NCBI taxonomy): domain Eukaryota; kingdom Metazoa; phylum Arthropoda; class Insecta; order Diptera; family Ulidiidae; genus Melieria; species Melieria picta. The sequence continues at coordinate 46,916,966 of OZ057399.1, forward strand.
ACAGGGAATATTTTTGTGGAACATTTTAACCCTCTAGCTCCGATTTGTATGTGTCAATTCGACCCTTTTTTCTTAAAATGCCCAAAAAGGACTTTGAAACAGAACTTTGAAGGAAGAAATGTACCACGAAAATATTGGTCATAAAATTCTACTATAGGTCCCTGACTGCACCAAAGCTCAACATGCAACTTGAACGCCAGAAATAAGTTAAAATTTAAGAAATATTCATCTGAATAAGTATAAATCGGTTTTTTAAGCTGCCTTCGTATAAGCAAACAAGCTTTGGATTAATTGACATAAATAAAATAAAAAAGTTCATAATTCAATGCAAATGTTAAATTAATTCAAAATGTTTATTTTAAGAATTTTTGTAACTAAACCTGACATCTAAAATGAACTTTACGCCCCACTAAGCGCGTTCTGTGCATCAAATATGTTCTTAAGAAATATACAGAAATATCTTTCACTGCTCTCATATTTCTATGTTAATGGAAACGAAAAATAATTTCAAAAATATTCATAAGAAATATACAAAAATATCCTTCACTGCTCTCATATTTCTATATTAATGGAAAAGAAAAAAGAATTTCACGTTTACTTGACGGCTGCATAAAAATTTCGCCTAGGTTGCGAGTATTTTAAAACACAAATAGCATTGTTGTTGTTTTTAGCATTGCCAATGCCTTAAGTGCGCATTTTAAAATGCAAATTATGTCAATTAAATGATCAACATGAACACCAAATACCCATCAAAAACAACAATCAAAATAAGACAATAAATACTTAAATTCATTAGTGGCACACTTAAGAAAAAAGTTACAAGTTGCTTTTAAGAAATGAACAAGCAAGCGAACTTTCTCGAAACAATGCCAACTAGGCGAAAAATATTATTCGAGCTTCTGTTGGTAGAGGAAGTCATAAAACGTGTCTACTTTCCTGCCGCAAGAAAAAATTAACAAACAAAAAATCGAAATAAACGCAAACCGCAACAAATTTGCTATTTTGTTGGCCGCTTGCAGTTACTGTACCAAATTTGTTGGCATTATTTTATACTTTCAAAGTAGCACTAATTTGTTTTCATTATTTATTTTTTGTATAAATTTTCATTTCCTTTTTTCTTTCACTTTTACTTGATTGCGTTTAGCTACTGCTGACTGCTTTAATGTTAAAATTGTTAGTGAGTTGTGCGCTTTTGGCCGTTTCTCTGCCTTTTCTTTGATTTGAAAAGATTTTGCTGCCAAAATCATTAATATTTCATTTACTTAGTTCCAAAGTCGTTTTAGAACCTTGATTGTTCTTTTAAAATTTATGGATTTTGACGCGCATTCATTGATTGCTACTTTTTAGCCAAGCGAACAGAACGAAGTCGCTTATTGGCCAGCGGACAGTGACGTTGTGACGCTTTTGTTTTGAGCTCCACGTCAGACAGCTCCAGCTTGAGTTGAGTTCTCTTATTGCCGCTTTTTAGCATTGAGTTGTTGCCTGCTTTTAGTGCACTCTACAATCAGTATTCGTTTTAATTTTCAATGCATCGTTCATGAGTGTTTTACTTTTTGTGAATTTTAAAAACTCTTTTCAATCAAATTGTTTTCTTTTTCTGCTTTTTTTTATTATAATACAAAGATTGCAAATGGCTCAGTTGCAGCTTAAGCCAAATTATATGCTCGAGCGCATTTTCTATTTGGGCCAAAAAATACAATCGACTCATTTGCATATTTATGGGCGCTGCCAATAACGGTTAAGCAACGTGCCAGCAATGGGTAATGAATCCTGCCGCCTGCTGCCGCCCTCCCAGCCCAAAAAATATCGCAGACGTTAGTCAAATGGTGAGCACAGTCACTGTGTCGGTTGGCCAAGGCGGCGGGGTCAGTCAGTGAGTCTGGTGTAATGTGCAGCAAAATGCTTGTTGTTGGAAAATAGGCCGAAAGTTGTATAGGCCGATTGAAATGTGCAGCAGAAAAAGAGGCAAAATGAACAGCTCAATGGCAACGAATGTACCATATTTTTTTTAATGTTTAATATTTTTAATTAAGCTGCCTCAAGGTTAGGTTATTTTTAGGCGCCGCCATAAATGTGAATAATTTTTTGCAATATTTTTATTTTTTGCAGAATATTTGATGGCAACGTGAGTGCAATTTGCGGCGAGCGAATATTATGGTTTTTTTTACATTTATTGAGACATTGAAAGAAACGTGAGGAAGCAGCTGTCGAAGCAGTCGTAGTAAAATTTTAATGAGCGTATTGCACGTTGATGTTTTACCGCTGCAAAAACTCAGAAGTGAAAATGATTTAGAGTGCAATTTAGTAGGAAATTCATTATGATTTGGGTTTTTTATTCTTATTTAAAATTCAAAACCTTTGGCAAACAATTTTACTAACTTGATTACTTGAAAAATTGTTTATTGAAAAGAAAAATTTCAAGTACACAATTGAGTTGACAAGTTCTTCATGCAATTATAACACCGTGTCACAAAAAATCACTTTTGCTGAGATCCATTCAAAAGTTTATATGGGCGCGAAACTAGAGGTCCATCATAGTAACCTGGCATACCCAGTTTTTAATTTTCTAATCCGTTGTCCATGTAAAATGACAAAACTTGAATTTTAAGGACATACACATTTACAATTTTCTAAATATTTGCAGCTGTTTAATCATGAAGATGTGGGTATCCAATGAAAGAGGAAACTTGTAACTTTTTGACTAAATTTTTTATTTTGAACTTTCAGGACTAAAATATGTCAGTAATATGAAAAATAATAATTATAGGTAGGAGTGGCTGCCGCAAGACGGAGCCCACTTAGACCACGGAGCCCACTCAAGCCTTTGACTATTTTTGTTTTGGTAACTTTAGAATATTTATAATGATGTAGCGTTGCCTCTAAGGCGAGCCCAGGGAAGCTTTTTGTCAGAGTTTTTTTTTTGATACAGAAATCTTAGAAATTACTTAAAAATTAATTTTTTTTTTTTGCACAAAATGATGAGAGGTCATCAAACAGAATGAAACCAGTTAAAGGAAAGTTGAAAGTCCGAACAGCCACTGAGACTCACAATGAGATATTTTAAGTTGATGGTGTTAATTGCTTAACCTTTGGAGACACTGGGCCATGTAGACCCATACTCACACTTTAAGCGACAATACTTATTTTTTGCCAATATTTGTAAGCTTGGTACGAACTTCAGAGTTATCTATTATATTGAAAAATTTTCAAATTCAATTTAATTTTGTTAACCTTGGGAAAATACACTGGGTCATGTAGACCCATACTCATACTTTAAGCCACAATACTCGTTCCAAAAAATTTGTCATCAATATTTTTAAGTATTTTACTATATTTAGAGTTACCTATAATATTTATAAATTGTTAACAAATTATTTCAAGTTTATGGCAGAATTTTTTGGAAGTCAAAAGGTACAATATTTGTGGAATTATAACCAAACAAAAGTGAAAAGGGTCTAATTGTGCCCGAATGTTCCCGATGATTGAAGAAGTAGGTGTGTTATCCAAAGGTTAAAAGAAAAGTTGGTTTTAAAATTTCCATTCTGAAGATTTTTCACTCCAAGATGGCGATTGTTATGGACAGAAGTTGACGATGACCAAATCAAAGCCATAAAAAATAGCAATCTTGAAAAAAGGGACAAAATTGACAAATTTAAAAGGATAACGCAAGACCTCACACATTTTAGGTAGGTACATATAGCGTTGCTTTCAAGAGTGCAAACATTCAATGAAAATGTTTACTACCAACCAACTAATGAAAGCAATCAAAGAAAAACGGCCAGAATTGTCAAATCGCAAGAAGAAAGCCTTTTTGACATTTTTGGTAATTTTTAGAAAAGTATTGGAGCTCGGTTGAGAATTGATGTTAAAGGAATCATATAGCTCTGACTTTCTCATCATTAGATAAACATTTATTCGAAAGTGTGCACACCACTTTGGGTGCTAAAACTTTAACTAATAAAGATGACCTGAAATCGTACATGGTTCAGCTTTTTGCTGATGAGGACCAAACGTTCTATGAGCGCGGAATCATGAAGTTGCCAGAAAGTTGGCCAAAGGACATTGCACAAAATAGAAAATATTACTTACTTAGTTTCTTATTTAACTAAGAAAATATATCATTGATTAAAGTTCATTTGTTGTAAAAAATAATTGAGTTGTTTTCACTCCACAAAGACGAAATTTCTTCCTTGCTACGTCAATATTAGGTTTCTGATAAATTAAAAAAATGTACAGCGGCAGTTTTGTTAGGCATAAATGGGTTAAGATTGCACTGGTATCATTCGCATAGAAAAAATAATGTGACAATAGTGTTCTGCTCAACTGCGATTCTCTTAACATAGGCAACATGACGACACTGAACGGACATTTGTCGGTAGCAGCAGCATTGCATAGTTTTAGGAGGCATGGTAATTTTGCGGGAATTATAGCAGAGACGGTTCAAGGCGATGCTGCAATGTTGGAGAACAAAATACGTTAGGAGCAAGCAGCCGGAAATGGTGTTGCAGGTCAGTTAGGTTTTAACAAACAACCTTGCAACACGGATAAGAAAAGTTTAGTAAAAGTAAAGTAACTAATGAATCAGTAAACCAATGAAGTAAAAGTAAAATGACTTTGAAAAAATTTTAAGTGAAGTGACTTCAGTGGTGAACTGAGTTAAAAAATTGCATGGTGTTTTATTTAGGCACATTCCAGCAATACGAACTAAGACTGCGTTGGTCAGCAAAACCAATTTTCGTAGCAATACAAATAATTACCAACGTATTATTGCCATATTATCTTAGCAATTTTTCCTCCAGTTGCATCTAATCAATTAGTAAGTCTGCGCTCTGGAAAGTACGTGCAGACTGATTGCTTTTAGTTTATGTGAATAATTTAGAATGCTATCAAATACAACAAATTATTGTACCTGCACACGCACCGACTGCAAGTTTGGTCACTGGAGACTTGTCATTTCGCTGCTGGCCTCATCTAACTGCCACTAGTGCGACACGTACGTCGATAAACAGACAAACAGAGACAGACATAGAGACACTGACGATTTTAATAATTTACCACTAAAGTTTTGAACTTTGCAACATCCAACATGTCGCTGCACAACCATCAACCAAAAACCAACAAAAATGTAAGCATTGGCTGGCACTTTTTGTTAATTACGTTGCCAACAACTTTAATGAATCTGACCGCAAGTGTTGGCTCATACTTATGTGTGCGTGTGTGTGAATATGTGTGCCTGGGGCCACACACAGACGCACACATCACACACGCTTGCAAATATTAAAGACCGGCTGAACTGAATTTTTCGTGTTGTTTTATTTTTGTTTCTTCATTTTCGCTTTGCATACTTTTCAGCAGCTATAAAATTGCTTCAACCCGCTAGAGCTCACTCGACCTACTCCACTTTTACGGCCATTTCAATATCTGCAGCGGCAATCAACCATCCACCTGAACTTTCAACTCGGCCGCCATTCCGCACACTGCCTCACGTGGCCGGTTTTGCTTTGGCTTTGAGTTGCGGCGCGTCGCACAGTGTTGCAAGTTCATATAACGGAGGGACAAAAATAAAAGGAGTAGTCGAACATAAATGAAATTTCGTATATAGTTTTTGTATGAGTAAAGAACTTACTGTGCAAAATTTCAATAAAACTTTGAATGAACTTTTATTGAAATCGGAGCAAAGTTACGACCACTTTCCATACAACTGGAGTTGAAAAGCTTTATATTAACAATGAAAATTATCTTAGATCACAATAATCACATTCATAATATTTTTATTTAAATATACATTTATTTATAAATGTGTGTGTACATAGATAAAATGTGTTCACTCCAAGAACAATCGAAATTAAAAATTCAATAAATTGCTTCACAGCTGCTCAGAAGTTGCTCTTAGAGGGTTAAAATCTATGACTGACCCCCACTAATTTTCCCTATTGAACATTTCTTTCAAACATATTTACCCCCTAACTCCAACCCTTAATGAGGCTTCCATACAAATTGCTCATTTTTAAAAAGTGGGCTCCCACTGCTCCCAGGTGTCCCCGAAATGTATCAAATCTAGAACTGACCACCATTTATTTTTCCTTCCGCATGTTTTCTCCATACATACCTAGCCGCTATCTATAACTCTAAAGGGGGCTGCCATACAAAACTTGCAATTTTCAATGGAATTGGCTCCCCACTTGTAAATCTAGTAAAGTTAGCAAGGAATCGTACATCATATCTCGGAAACTACTAAACCGATTTCAATGATTTATTCAACGTTTGGCAATATTATTGAGTGCAAAAAATACAAAATTACTTAAGTTTCGGAAATTCAGCACCAGAGGGCGCCTTCCATAGAAATGAAATTGTGAGGTTATCAACATTAATCTCCCTATTTTGAATATATCATATAGGTATTTGTTATCGTAATTGATTTTTCAAAGCTATTTTCAAAAAAGTTTTTCAGCAACAACAAAGTATTAGTTGGTTTATTGCATGTAAGTCTTTACTAAAAAATACCGATCATTTTTATTCTCAGCTGAAAATTTTACATCATAACGTGCACACTTGCCAAAAAAAAAAAAAAAAAAATATTAAAACAAAAATCGAAACTGACAAAATATGTGTATTTGAATTAACCTTTAAAGTTTTAACTAATTTTTTTTAATTACTTGTTATCTTTATTTAATTTTTTTTTCACAATTAACTGCTCAGAGTTAAAAAAATTCACTTGAGATTTGCCTTAATTGAAGTACCTCCAACAAAACCTACAACTAAGATTTATGTGAATTAGAATAAATATTTAATTTTGACATTTTTGGCACTACTTGCAACACTGTGCGTCGTTTTGTCTCACTAACTATGCCTTTGGTACGTGCGTGCTACAATTTTCACCAACCGCGCCAGTGTTGCGGTGTCTCGGTGTTTTTACGCGTTGGTATTGGTGCCCTGTGTGGCTGGGTGTGGTGTGTGGCAGCTATTTCTAGTGGCCATTGAAGGCATGACATGAAATATGTGTCGTGCAGTGCAAACGTCAAACGGCTTTGAGTTTTCTTGAATTATTTAGCAGCGCTTCGGGCCAAATCAAGCGAGCGTTCACGCCGTCTTCATAGGTGGAGGATGAATGGTTGGTTGCCGTGTGCAGACACACACAAATGTCTTCAAATACTATTTGAATGTAGAAATGTATGTGTGTGTGTGTGTGTGTGTGTGTATGGTTGCTTGTTACTTGGGCATGAGTTTTGTACTTTTCAAACTTTAATAAAGACACTCGTTAAATAAGCAATGAGAATTTCTTGACCTGCGTCTTTTATATACGTTGAGTTTTTATATTTTTTATAGTCAACATGAATTGATGCAAGTACATGTTTTTGTCTTTCAAAACACTTTTGTTGCTGCTTTACGTTCAAAAGTATAATAGAATACTTGAATATTTTTCATGCATGCATATTGTAGAGGAGCAGATTATATAGAACGCATTAACAATAAGCTTGAAATTTGTATTTTTGAATAAAGCCAACAAGTGTTGAGACATCTTTGACTTTCTTTGATTAATAAAATAGACATATGGGTAATGTTACTGTGATGATCATGCAGCTCGCTCTGATATGAATGGGCAGCATCATTGCATACTTTTAGGCGGTAATTTTGATGGAATTAGCACAGAGACGATTCAAGGCGATGCTGCAATGTTCGATAATGGTTTGCGCTCAGGGCAAACAAGTATAAAAGGCAGCCGAGTACAGTGCAGCTGAGTTAGTTAGGTTTTAACAAGCAACAGTGCAAGTAAAGTGAAAAGAAAGAAGAAGTGAGTAAGAGAGTAAGAGAGTAAGAAAAGTGAAGTGAAGTAACAGTAAAGTGCTGAACTCTAAATAAAATGATTGCAATGGTGAACTTCATTAAAGGATTTCAAAGTGTTTTATTTTGGCACAATTCAAGGATACGAACTATGCCTGCTATGCGTTAGACAGTAGAACTACAATTCCGTATTATTTTTTTTATTATTTTATTTTTTTGAAATTTTTTTAATTTTTCAATGCTTGCTTTCAGAGTGGGAATTGTTTAAGAAAGGTTGGCATCAAATTTGCTTTACAAATAGATCGAAAAAAAAAAGTTTATTAGTGTGAAAATGCACCGAAACGCGTATCCGAAACGTGAAATTACGCGGCTGATCTGATTTTTTTTGAAATATTTTTCGTTTTTCAATGTTTTCTTTCAGAGTGAGAATTGTTTGAAAAAGATTGGCATAAGATTTGCTTTAAAAATATATCGAAAGAAGGAAGTTTAATGGTGTGGAAACACACCAAGAAACTTCGTGCTCGATTGTTTGCAACTTTTGTGGCATACAGCATCGCCCTCTTAAAAGTAGAGGTCCTTCCAATCCAACCAACCAAACCAACCATATCTCTATAGAGACCATTGGCCTTAATGACGAATCCGAAAGATCTCATAGGACATAGTCCTGTTGAAGCATTGTCCTGTTGAATGTAGATCATTTGAAACTATATCATCAAACTTGGGCCACAAAACAGTAATTAATATGTTTTAAAGAAGCGCACTAAATTAACTGGGAAGACGTTTTGCACATGTTAGGCCATATAGCGCCAAATCTTAGTGACGTTGTGCAAAAGGAAAAGAACATACAATCACTAAAAGGCTCAGCACCTATGACCTTCATGGGCACAAGTCAAGCTCCTATGAAATTTTCCCTTTAAAACTTGTCTCTTCGCCTTTCTATCGTTTCTGGCTACAGCGACGCACGTAAGGGGGAGTTTTGAGGATTCAAAACCCCCTAAATATCGGTTAATTACAAAAATTCTGGTTCAAATGGTATTAGATTCAAAAGTTATGTGCAGAACCCCTCCAAACTGAAGTCTTATGTGCACGATTTAAATAGTAGAACTCTCCAGCTTTCCAAAAATAGATCGATCTGGTTGCTATCTCCAAGGAAAGCTCAGAAAATTAACCAACTTGTATCTACATCAGCGTTTCTAGTAGACGATCGTTATATGATGAATGAATGAAATTCTTAGAGCTACACTGTTCGAAAGTTGACATTCAGATTTACGAACTTATTATACAACTTGAATCACTAATACAGTGATGAAAACTAGTTTGTCCTTATAGATGTCTTTATAGTTTTCAAGGCATTTTTGTCTGTTGAGGAACTGCTCACTCACTTTGACTAAAAGCTAGTATAGAAAGAAGAAGAAAACTTATAATAAATATTGAAAAAATAACCCAATAACAGGAAAAACTATTGTTTTCTTGAAACCGTTTTCAACAATTATTTTCAGTACCAAATCAAAAAAAAATTCATCAAAAATATTTTCACAAATAAAATTGTTCGAATTTTAAGAATCCACCACCATCGAAATTTCATATGAATTTAGTTAATTATAAATATGGAAAAAACTTGATTAAACTCGCCTATGAAAAAAGGTTTAATTATCTTTGCTATGCGTTGACAATTTAATAAATTGTTATTTACTTCCATGAAATTGTCTACTTGCTCGAAAATTAGTTAAGTCGAAGCCAGTCATAAATCTCTGCCTAAGCTTCGATTAAGTCCATTTAATAACAATGCAACACGTGTGGACATTAAACAAATTGACTTTTGGCACACTTAACAAAAAAAACTACATACATATATCCGCAGATATAAATACCAGCAGATAGACAGCATGTGTCGCTGACTGAAGGTCGACAAAGCAGTAAACCGTAGGACTCGCCTAATGAGCAGAAATTAGCAAACAGTGGCAGCTATTAGAGGAGCTAAGTAAGAGCGATTAGGTTTCCTTTTGGGTTCTGATGCGATATGGAGTCTTAGTTACGGATAGATTTTTGGATAGTAAACTGCTTTTAGTGAGATCATAGGTGCATTCGAGAAGACTCTGAAATACATTTCTGAGCTCAACAGGGTTAGAGACATGTTGGTATGGAAAAAAATGCGAAAATGGACTTCAGTTGACCAAAATCTAGTAGGGAATGAAAGAATTCAATGGTCGCAGATCTGGTTGGCAATTTTAGAGTTTCGAGGCTTAACAATAAATGCTTCTCGAAAGACTTTAAAGAAACCATTAAGACGTGAAGTTATGAAGTTTCTTAGTCTAGATCATAGGTATGTAGGCTGAGCAGAAAGCTAAGTACAGAAGAACAGCCACCCATAAAAGAGTGCTGTCTTTGGACCATTAGTTACAAGAATCTTCTCGAGATTAATAATAGAAAATAAGTCGATAATTACGGCTGACCCTCGGATAGGGTCAAAAAGAGACCCACTGCACAGTGATTCGTTTTATAGACAAAATTCAAAAAATTTATAGTCTCAGAACTTCAAGATTTTGATGTAATTTGAAAGGTATAACTCCAACTAGGAAAACCCCAAAAATCTGTGCAAAAAATTAATTAGTGTGTCTGCAAAAACTGCTCAAAATCGGAAACATATGTTTTCTGTTTTTTAGTCTGTTGAGTAAAAAAATCGTAAAAATTCATGGTTAGCGAGAAGTTGCAAAAACTTTCAATATAGATTAAAAATTTATGTGGGCATTTTCGCTTTTATTATTTTCTCAAAATTCTGAGGTTTCTACAGCACATTAATTTTAAAATATTTTTCAACATTAAAAACCCGAAAATTGCCAAATCTTAGAGGAAAATATCTAAAAATTATGTGAAAGTATATTGCTGGATTTTTGTGTATTTTCAGAAGCATTCTTTCGTTGTCGAATAATGTAACCATATCCTTCGATATCGTTCGATCTCAGAAAAGAATTCAATTTGAAAAGTGATCTAAACACCTATTTTTCGACATGAAAAATGAAAAAACCTGCACAAATGCAAAACATAAATCTATTATCATAATTTTTTTTGCAAAACTAAAGGATCCTAATACAATTTCTGTTACTTTTTACAATTATCAACTGATTCAATGAGAAATTAGAAAAATCTAGCCAACACATTTGGTGCCATAGCTTACCGAAAATTACAAAAATTGCAAATTTAAGAAAACAAATAGATATTTCAATTCAGCAGACCATGATTAACTAGCATACCAAATTTTATTGAGAACAAAGCACTCCTTCTAATTTTTTCCCGCGGTTGTATGGAGTCGAATCAGTGTGTACTGGGTTGTTCAATAGAAAAGAGGTCAATAATTACGAAAGAGACCCACTAGGTGTTCAATATATAAACTCTAATTGGGAAACGAAAAGAGATCCACAAGGTGTCGAATAGATAAACTCCAGATTGGGAATGAGAAGAGATCCACTAAGTGTTGAATGGTTAAACTCAAAATGAGAACGAAAAGTGATCCACAAGGTTTCGAATAGCTGAACTCAAACTAGGAATGAAAAGGGATCCACTCGGTGTCGAATAGATAAACTCTAGATTGGGAATGAGAAGAGATCCACTAGGTGTCGCATAGATAAACTCAAATTGGGAACAAAAAGAGATCAACTGAGTGTCGAATAGTTAAACTCAAATTGGGAACAGAAAGAGATCCACTAAGTGTCGAATAGCTAAAATCAAATTAGAAACGATGAAAGATTCATTAAGTGTCGAATAGATAAACTCAAATCCGGAAGGAAAGAGATCCACTCGGTGTCGAATAGCTAAACTCAAATTGGGAACAGAAAGAGATCCACTAAGAGTCGGTTAGATAAAATCAAATTGAGACTGAAAAGAGATTCACTTAAACTAAAATTGGGAACGAAGAAAGATCTACTTGGTGTCGAATAGTTAAACTCAAAATGGGAACAAAGAGAGATTCACTAGATGTCGAATAAATAAACTCTAATTCGGGAGTTCAGTGGGGAACGAAAAGAGATCCAATAGTTCTGGAACTAATAAGAGGAAGGTCCATAATTACGAGCGAACTTCGGATTAAAAATCGGCTGCATGAATTAACTTCAAGGTAGAATAAACCCCAATCCCGAAGGTAAAATAATAACAATAACAAGATGGTTAAGTTAAGTGGCGCACACAGGGGGTTTTGGGGTTCACACTCCCCCGAACACAAAAATTGCTGGTGTAAAATATGATTTCAAATCGAATCGAGCTCAAAAATTGTATGCAAAAAGAACCTGTTTCTGAATGAGTTTTGACTCAAGTATAACTAATATCTGTATTTTAATTTTTTAAAGCCAACTGACGACTTCTAGACTTGGTTGTAGGCTTCTGCTGTGTCATTAACCTTCTGTTCAACGCTCCTAAAGGGTTAAAGTAGCACACAGTGGTTTCTTTGCTTTTAATTTCACTAGAAACATACAAAATTTCTTATACGGAGCTTCGTAAACTTTTATTGCTTCAATTATGTACTTTAGTTCCTACTCCAATATATAAAAATATAAGTACATATAAAGTATATATAAAATAAAGTATATAAAAAAGTACATAAACGCACACAATAAAACTAAGCACAACAGAATTCATTCTTTTGTCTCACCATTTAGCATTGTAATCCGTTAATAAATCCCGACCAGGCCAATTTTTCGCATTGGCATTGTTGCAATTGTTGTTGTTGCTGTTGCGTTCACTTTCACTTTTACTACACTTCACCGCCCACTGCGTGGCACTCTGTCATTTCGACTTCATGTTGCGCGACGCACGCTCGGCCGTTCGCCTTCGGTTAAACGCACTTTGGTATTTTGGTTTATCTTCTCTGTTGGCTGTTGTGTTATTTATTGCAATCAGCAATTTTATTTTTATCGTTGCTATTGTTTCTTGTTTGTATGCTTTACTCGCTGTTATTTGTTCCGGTGTGGGGAATATTTTTTGTGGTTGTTTGGAAAATTATGCGACAATCGCATAAATTCACATTCGCAGCAGCGGCCGCACCGACATTTTGCTTTGGCGCATTCGCGTTGTCGCTTGCGCCAGCACGCGTGTCGCTGACAAATTGTGCCACTTTGACATTTGGCGGTGTGCCGTTGCAGCGTTTCTCACTTGGCTTGGCGTTGCGTTTTATTATTACATATTATGGCTGTTATTTCCATGTTGCATACTTATAGGCGTTGTGCTGTGATCATAAACTGTTGTTTGCTGTTGCACGTTTATGGCTGCAATATGATTATGACATCTAAGTTTTTGTACGTATTTTTGCTTTTATGGTTTGTTGTTTTTGTTTTTCCTATTTGTTTGAATTTATTTGAATTGATTTGCCATGCAATTGCAGAGTTGTTGTTGCTGCAGTTGCTCTATTAAGTTGTGCTGAAATTATTTAAATGATTTTGGTTTTATTTTTGATTTAGAAATGACACTTTAATTGACACCCATGCAGGCAGATGAAGTTGAAAGAGAGCGAAAAGCGAGATTTCGTAGGCGTCTTTTAAATAATAATAATTTATATTAATAAATAATAAAATATAATAAATAAATAAAATAAAATAAAATAAAATAAAATAAAATAAAATAAAATAATAAAAATAAAAATAAATAATAAATAATAAAATTTAAATAATTTAATAAATTTAAATAAAGTCTTCTGAAGTAATTAAACTCATCTAAACTTTAATGTATAGTAAACTTTAATGTAATTGAATGAAAGGTATTAATTTTTTTTATTGAAACAATTAACACTACTTTGAATTAAATAAATATTGTAAGGAAACAGATTTTGTATTCTAATTTTATTTTCAAATAGTTTTAAATTAATAGTTCAACTTCACTTTCAACCGCCTTGAAATATGCTGTGCTTTTTATTTTGGAATGCATATTGTTATTTGTAATTAAAAAAATAGAAGTTATCGGTTTAATCTTAGTTAGTTAAGTTGTTATTATGTCGCAAAATCAGTACGAAATGGAGCTCAGCAATGTTATGAGCTGGTAATGTAATGATTGATGAGAAGGTGTTTGTTGGATGAATTTTAGAGAGACTTCAATGTCTTTCTTTGGGACCCACCCCAACCTAGGAAGGCAAAAGCCGGAAGACTCCTAGGAAAGTAAAATCACAGAAATTGCTTCATGGTTCCTTTGATCCCATTTACATCCTGGTTTAGGACCCGACCTAACCTAGGACGGCAAAAGCAGGAAGACTCCTAGGAAGGCAAAATCACAGAATTTGTTCCATGGTTCCTTTGATGTTGTCCCCTTCTCATTTGTCCTGCTGTCGGACCCGCTCCAACCCAAATAGCCAGAAGCCCAGATTTTGTTCCAAGGTTCCTGTGATGTCATCCCCTTCCCATTTGTCCTGCTTAAGGACGCACTCCAACCTAGGAAGGCAAAAGCAGGAAGACTCCTAGGAAGGCAAAATCACAGAATTTGTTCCATGGTTCCTTCTCATTTGTCCTGCTGTCGGACCCGCTCCAACCCAAATAGCCAGAAGCCCAGATTTTGTTCCATGGTTCTTGTGATGTCATCCCCGTCCCATTTGTCCTGCTTTAGGACCCGACCAAACCTAGGAAGGCAAAAGCAGGAAGGCTCCTAGAAAGGCAAAATCCCAGATTTTGTTCCATGGTTCGTTTGATGTCATCCCCTTCACATTTGTTCTGCTTTAGGAACCGATCCAACCTAGGAAGGCAAAAGCACACCTTCACATTTGTCCTGCTTTTGGACCCGCTGCATCCCAAGAAGGCAAAAACCAAAAGGATCCTAGGAGGGCAAAAGCATAGATTTTGTTCCATGGCTCTTTTTATGTCATCCCCTTCCCATTTGTTCTGCTTTAACCTAGGAAGGCAAAAGCCGAAAGGCTCCTAGGAAGACAAAATCCCAGAATTTGTTCCATGGTTCCTTTGATGACATCTCCTTCCCATTTGTCCTGCTTTCAGACCCGCTCCAACCCAGGAAGGCAAAAGCTGAAAGGCTTCTAGGAAGACAAAAGCACAGAATTAGTTCCTTGCATACTTTGATCACATCCGCTCCACATTTGTCCTGCACTCATTTGAATCGATTTTGTGCGCATGCGCCGCTGACAAACCATTTCCCATAAAAAGACCTTAGATGAGGTCTCTGCAGTCTATCCGTAAATATACATAACGAAATTTCCCACAAAATAAAACTAAAAATGTACTTAAAAAATACGTGTCACGTTAAATTTTATCGCTTAAGCCAGCTTTTCCACTTGTTTGGGCGCACTCAATCTCGAGTGCTACCAGCAATTAAAACAGAAAATTTCATAGCTAAAACTGCCTAAAACTACTCTAAATTTTTCAAATTTCATTTGCCATACAAACAAAATATGCAAATCTCAAGTTGAGTTTACGCTCGGCGCTCATTTTACGAACAATTTACGCGCACATTTAATGCCCAACAAATCGCATTATGTCAACACAATTCCCACTTATTTATTTACCAAAACCCCCCGTCGCGTCATACGCCCCCATCCTCACCACTTGCTCCCTTTTACACGGCCGGTTAGATGACAAAGTGTGCGCTCAGCTCAACCGGCGCTAGTCGTCCACTCGAGTTGCTGCTCGAGCAACTGTCAAGTGCTTTGTTTGCTCGTTAATGCATTTTCTGTGTCACAGCGTGCGCGCCGTTAACTATGCAACGGATTTTCGTGTGCGTGTGTGTATGTGTGTCTCTATGTGTGTGTGTGTGGATTGTTGCTTTTGTTTTGCACACGCTGCCACTCATTTAATATGCTTAATGACGTCACAGCTGCAGTCACAGTGGCGTTGTTGTATCGTCAACTTGGTCTGTGTGTGTGTGTGTTTGTTGCTGCTGCTTCTGTTGATTGTTTACTTTTATTTGTGTTGTGTTTTCAACATTTGTGCACTTTTTGCTGTCTCTCTCTCGTTGTTTAGTGCTCAAGTGCTGTTGCTGTTGTTATTGTTGTTCACTGCTGCACCTTGGCTGCAGCAGCCTTGACTCGAGTGTACGCGCGCGCGTTTCTATTTTTACATTTCTTTTGATGTTTTTAATATTACTTTTGTTATTTTTATGTTGCTATGTTTGCTTTTGCTAACATCGCATACGATCTTTGTACGAGATTTGGCATTAAGTTGCTGTGAAAAGCGCACACTTTTGCCATATAATGGAAAATTGAATGGAAAACCGATGAAGGTGAAAATTGCGATAGTGCGCAGAAGCGCCGCTGAGAAATAATCGTTGATTTTTAATCTTTGGTAGCAACATTCGAAGAAGAAGATAGAAATCAGGTATGCAAGCGTTAGGTTTTAATTAAAATTATTTAAAAAAAATTCTTGAGTGTCTCTCTTGAGTGTCTCAGAAGGGTGACGAATCAATGAGTTTGGTTACCTTAGAGAAATATTTAAATATGAAATTGTGAAAAATTACGTCAGAAAATTTTATATTAAAGTCAGAAAAATCACATTAGAAAATTTTAGATTAAAGTCAGCCAGGTAGAGTGTAAAAAAATTATCAACTATACCCAACTCAACTCAACTCAACTCAATTTAATTCAATTCAACTCAACTTAACTCAACTCAATAAATGTTGTGACTAAAACTGTTGTTCACCTGCCAGATGAGCAAATCAGCAACATTCTAATGCTTTTGAGGCGATCGAGGAAGATCAGCAATGGTCTGAATGACAATCTGAGGAGAAGGACGAAGACGTGGTGGAACAGTTTAGCCAAAGACGTATAACTATGTAACTAATAGTTATATATCTTTGATTTATCTATCTGCGCAACAAATAAAATAATGCTCCAAAAATTCTGTCAAAGACGAGATTTTTACGAAATTCGTTCTTTTTCTTCCGAGAGAGGACTGCAAAGTAATCTTAGACATACAACGCACAGCTTAACAACGGCTCACGCGAATCACTGAGTCGGATGAGGGAAAGGAAGGAAGGAATCCCTGGAGCACATTCTATGCTTCTGTCCGGCCATCTCAAGACTACGACTTACCTACTTAGGGGCCCCGTTCTTCTATGGGTTGGATGTGAAATTAAGTCGTAGCTGAACTTCGCTAGGAACACTCACATTGTAACATCAGTAAGATACTCCAACTGATACCGCTGTTAGACCCTGTTGGCATGGCTGACCTGGCCTGTTAGTTCACCCATCGTAACCTTGCCTTAATTAAAAATAATAAAAACTATATAATTAAATGAAAAACTCATTTAAAACTCGATTTAAACATATAAGAAAAAATGTATCTAAATAAAATCATCATACATTTTAAAATCAGTATTTCTTAAGAAATTTATTTTCTTGAAATTTAGAAAAAAATTAAAACATTTTCTTTCAACAATATTTGTATATTAAAAAAATAAGTGAAATTAAAAATACTACAAAACAAATATAAGGATGGTTAAAAAGAAATCAATCTATAGACACATAACTGTTTGTACTGACTGACTGAATGACTGTATGACTGACAGATTCATCATCGTCCAGCCCAAACCGCTGAAAAATAAAAATAAAAAAATATCATACAAACATGAACTATGAACTGTAGGTCCATTTTGAAAAATGAACCTCCGCTAAGACAGAATTTTTTGAAACTCGGGATCTAAAGGGGCAACACATGGGTTAAGTTGTTGTATGAATAAACGTAATTTAATGGGCCTATTTCAATTTTTTTAAATTTTATTTATTATTTTTATTTTCGTGGTATTTTTCAGTTTTCCGAAAATCAAACTTGAATGGGATCAACAATAGGTTAAGATTTCTATACGGGAAGACTATGAAAAAAACGTGAATCGATGCTATTGACTTCAAAATTGGAAAAAATACTAAAAATAAAAAATTATTAAACAGGTTTTTTATTTTTTTAAAAACCAAAACATAAAAAGGTAAAAAAGGGTTAAAAGTTTGTATGAAGAAACAAGATTTTTTTTACTTCAAACTCGGTGGAAGTACTGCAAATGTAAAATATATATTTATTACATACTGAACTTATAAATTAAATTATAAGCCCGTCAAATGTAAAATAATTCGAAACGAGTTTTTCACTTTTTTGAAAATCAAATTCTAACGGGTCTAAATGGGTTAAAAGGTTGTATGGGATAAATGAGTCAATTGGTTTTCTGACTTCAAACTTGCTGAAAGTACTTTAAATGTAAAATAATTTGACACAAGTTTTTCACTTTTTTTAAATAAAAATCTGATTTCAAACTTGCTGAAAGTACTTTAAATGTAAAATAATTTGACACAAGTTTTTCACTTTTTTTAAATCAAAATCTTACGTGGTTAACAACGGGTTAAAAGGTTGTATGGGAAACATGATTTAATTGAACTTCTGACTTCAAACTTGATGAAAGTACTTCAAATGTAAAATAATTCTACACAAGTTTTTCACTTTTTTTAAATCAAAATCTAACGAGGTCAACAACGGGTTGAAAGGTTGTATGGGAAAAATGATTTGAAATAAAATATGATAAAAGCATTTCAAATAAAAAATAATTCGACACGTGTTTTTTACTTTTTCGAAAATCAAAATCCAACGGGGTCGGGTTAAAATTTTGTATGGGGGAAGAATGATTAAATGTGGTTTTCAACCTCAAATATGACGAAAGCATATCAAATGAGAAAAAAATCGACCAGTTTTTTCCACTTTTCCAAAACTCAAAATCTGACAAAGTCAACAAAGGGTTAAGAAAAACTTAGTTTATTGGATTTATTGAATTTAGACTTGGGGCGAAAGTACCTAAAATCCAAAATAACACTACTCGACACGAAAAATGCTCCTAAAAATAAAAGTATTTTTTAGACTAATCTTCGGCTGCTGAACACGAAACTGAAAATCAAAAAATTTTCTTAAGAAGCGTTTTCGAAAAATCTTCGAAAAACACGTTTTTCCCCTCTTATTTCAGTTATGAGCACATTTCTCGTAAACCAACCATCCGACTAACATATCGTTCAGAAGGCAATTAACTAACCTTTCCAACGATATATCGATTGTCCAAATCAGATGCGATTTGGGGAAGTTACTGACGATGAAAGTTGAAAAAAATTGAATTTGTTGACCATTTTAAAAAATTATACATTTTCGAATCGTTTTTTTATAGATAAAATAAATGATCTCCTTTGGTTTTAAAATCTAAGATGAAAGATATATTATTTGAGCAAATATTAAGCCTAACATCAATCGAATTGAAAGAAAAATGACAAAGTTATGATGCACGGAGTGAAAACACCAACTTTTCATTTATTACACCGTGCGAAAAAATTTTTTTATTTTTCCGAGACCCATCCAAATGTTGATATAGACGTGAAACCAGAGGTCATTTATAATATCCTGGCATAGTCAGTTTTTCATTTTCTGACCCAAAAACCTTTTTAAAGGACTTTAAAATTTTAAGGATATACACATTTAAAATATTTTTTAAAATATTTGCGATTGTGCAATGATGAAGAAATGGGTATCAAATGAAAGAGGAAGATTGTCTCCTCTTAACTATATTAAAATTTCTATTTTGAACTTTCAGAACTTTGAAATAGAAAAAAATTTAGATGTATGAATATACAGACTGAGATCCAAAACATTTATGTTTTGCATACCTGTCATATTTTGGTCCTGAAAGCTCAAAATAGAAATTTTAGTTAAGAGGAGACAATTTTCCTCTTTCATTTGATGCCCATTTCTTCATCATTGCACAGTCGCAAATATTAAAAAAATATTTGAAATGTGTATGTCCTTAAAATGTTAATTGCCTTCTGAACGATGGGCCACTTGTGTTAGTCGGATGGTTGGTTTACGAGAAATGTGCTCATAACTGACCGTGTTTTTCGAAGATTTTTCGCAAACGCTTCTTAAGAAAATTTTTTGATTTTCAGTTTCGTGTTCAGCAGCCGAAGATTAGTCTAAAAATACTTTTATTTTTAGGAGCACGCGATGCACCCATTTTTTGTCGAGTAGTGTAATTCAATGCATGTTTTTCAGTGTTTCAAAATCAACAACAGATGGGTTCAAAAACTTGTTGAAAGTTTTTGTGATTAAACGTGATTATTTTTAGAAACAAATTATTTCAATGAAATTATAAAATTCATTCGAGCAAATTCGCCGAGCCCTGCTGCTCTTTTAAAGTTAATTAAAATTATTAAAATTATTATTATTGAAAATTATTATAGAATTATTTATTTTTTTATACAGATTTCTAAAAATACCAGGCTAGTTTTTTACCAAAAAATTCTATCTACTAAGCACAAATTCACGTTTTTGTTCGCCTTTTCACAGCGTCAAAATTTTCTTGCATGCGTTTTCACATTTTCATTAGCCACACATCAACACACCGCATAATGATGTGTGCATGCGGCACTATGTGCCGCCTAAATGTATGCAAATATAATTTAGTATGCACACACACAATGACTTTTCGTATTTTGCGTTGTTCGCAACGTTGTTGTCCCTTTTGGGGAATTCAGTTAGTTCAACATTTCGGGCTGATGGCTCATTCCATTTCGACAGACGACGATTAATTATCATTTAATCATATTTACAATTAATTTGCATAATCACCAACACAGGCGACACGCCAGCGAGCCACATTTCAAATCGCCAGTGTTGCAAATCTATCGATTTATCGATCCGCATTGATGTCTCAAGTTTCACCTTTTCGCAATTTTTTTTCTATTTGTTTATCTCATTACTAGTTGTTACTAAATGCCATAATTTTTCTTTACTTTTACTTTTCTACTTTGTTGATACTAAAACATTTATTGGCGCTTTATTGTTGCTTGATTTAACTGCGACACGCAATAACCGCTGAACGGCAGCTCGATTACAAAAATTGCAACGCGTACACCTTCAACACACCAGTGCTCGCGATCGCAGCCGAACGACGAGTGGGTCAGAGCACAACTCAACCCCAATTCAAACTCCAACTTTACAGCGCCTGTTGGTATGCTACACGCTTTTGGCAGTTGGTGTGTCACACTTAAACACTTCACACTACTTGTTACGGTCTCTGCCGTAGTCATTGCACACCACTATGTGTAACTGTAATTTCCACTACTTCGTATCCTGCGCCGTATTTCGCTCGCTGGTCCTTGGTCACTTCTTAATCTCCTTCAACTTCAACTTCACCGCACACCAACACAAGCACAAATACACTCACGTTTAATGCATTCGCACACACACACACACACACGGGCCAACTCACTCACCGTCACTCAGTCGCTGTGCTGTAGTGTGTGTGTGTTTGCTTTGGGGCGACTGCGATTTGCGGACAGAACGACACGACCGCAATGGCGGAGCTTAAGCAACAAACTGTTGTCGTTGGTTCGGTTCGAAGTGCTCGCAAGCGCCAACGTGCCAACAACACGTCGACGAGCGCTAAGCGAAGCAACACGCTGTCGCCGGGACAGCGACGGTCGGAGGCGCAAGCACAGACGGCTGACGGCACAGTCGTCGCTCTGTAACACGCGACTGCCGCAACACGTTTCCACGGCACTGCTCGAGCGCTGCGGGCGGCTGCGCGGTGCGTTGGGGGACCAGTGGTCGAAGCTTTCGCACCGGACCGACTGCATGTTGGGAAGATTAGGGATAGTTGACGCTTGGCGGGCTTTTTTATGGCAAAAATGCAAAGGACACAACAGCATTGAGAGACCAAGGCCGTGAATGTGCTCTCGAAGCGGCAGAGAGACAAATAAAGTTAGAGACAGAGAGAGAAAGGAGACATGGAGCCAAATGAATTTGCCATAAAATGTACACTTGAAATATTTTGGGCGCAATTTTGTACTAGAAAATAATTATTAATGAAAAATATTGAAAACTTATGGAAGTGTCCTCTGATATTTTTAATGTGTTTTTAATTTGAATTTAATGAAATTGTTTTTAATTTGAATTTATGGGCCCGCAGCTAATTGTCTGGCAAATCAAAAGCAACTCGTTGATTTTAAGAATTTTGTATTAGTTTTTTATAAATGCACATCAACATGCTTTTTCTTAACCCTCTAAGCGCTAATAGTTCGTCAAGACACATTTCGCTAAACCTAAATTACCTCACAAGTACATCATTTACGTTTTTAAATAACCTTAACCCGATATTTTGAGAAAGGTTTTGTTTAAAAATTTTTGTAGTAAGAATTAATTTTTGTAATAAGTCGAATTAAATGAAGAAATGCGCCCTCTGTGACCCATCTGAATAGATCCAAACGTATTTTATTATAATAACAACTTACAAATACAAAATTATTTTTTGTCTTTCCAATCATTGTGTTCGGGTTTTAAACAAGTCTAGTTATTTTTGGTACTTTTAAAAAATGTAAGAATAAAGTTGAAATGTAAGATTTCTTTCAATGCTCGCCCAGCTTTAATAGGGAAGGCGTGTCATGGAAAATAAATATATATATTACAAAGCCAATAAAACTAAGTCTAATATAAAAACACAAACTTTAGATTACACAAGTTTATTGTTAAAAAAAAATGGAAACATTACTAATTCATTGGATTCGTTATAGTTAAATGTACGAAATGGGTTAACAGATTCAAATAAATAATACTATAATACAAAATTAGTGTGAAATTTTTCCAATTATTCTCTGTCAGTTTTGTATAAATCCGGTTATTTGTAGTATTTTTAAAGATTTTAAGAAAGAAAATTCCATATTTGAGGGTTCTTTCAATGCCCGTTCAGCTCTAATAGGAAAGGCGTGGCATGCAAAACATATATTTTATTAGAAAGCTAATAGATCTAAGTATAAAATAAACATAAACTAAACTTTATATTACACGGCTTTATTGTAATAAAAAAGCTGCAAACATTACTACTTGCTATGATTCGTTAACGAATCAAAGGTACGAAATAGGTTAACAGATCTAGATGGGTTAAAAAATTAAAACTTTATTATAATACAACTTTAGTGCGACATTTTTCTAATCATTCTGTATGAGTTTTGTGTAAATCTGGTTGTTTTTAGTATTTTCAAAGAATTTAAGAAGAAGAGTCTATGTATGAGAACTTTTTTCAATGCCCGTCCAGCTTTGTTGTGGAAGGCGTGGTATGGCAAACAAATATTTTATTAAAAAGCCAATGGATCTCAGTCTACTATAAAAGAGAAAAACTTCAGATTACACAGGTTTATCGTAATAAAAAAATTGCAAAAATTACTAATTTCTATGATTCTTTATAGTCAAAGGTATGAAATGGGTTAAATTAATACAAATATAAAACATTTTTATTTCTCAAATTTACAACAGCACTTTTCAGTTTTTCATTCTTCCAGAACTAATGCAATGCTCCGCATTACATTCTGGATTGCTGGATCGTATTAAATAAAATCAATCTTGACTGTTGATCACGTCGAGGCCGACAGGTATACCTTAGAAGTTGTTAAGAAATTCGTAAACGTTGGCAGCAGTTAATGATGACAGCTTTCTCTCTGTCGTCTTCTCTCTCTTTTCAAAGATGAAAAGAATGCTATTAGATGCTACTACGGTCTCGGTAGGCAATTGAGTACCAGAGACTCTCCGTCTTTCGTAAGGAAGATATTCGACACGGTTGTTGAATTTCGACGGCAAAGAAGAAGACCGCACCTGCCAGAATTAGCGCAACCTAACAGCACTCACACAGTAATTGGATGTGGGAACATTGCCATTGTTACCAACTAGCCAACCAACCAACTCTCCGCAACAAACCAATTAAATTAAAGCTTATCATAAAATCACAACACTTTGTTTAAACGATTTTTGCATATGGGTCATTCTTTTACAAACCGAACAACTTTTTTGACCCGATAATTTATATTCATCCCAAAATTTTTTTTTCACTTCTGGGCATAAAATTAACCGACACGTATATCAGAATTTATTCGAAAAAAATTTTTTTTTCTTTATATAATTATTTAAAATTTTGAAAGTTACGCGTATTTTGCTAGATTCTAACATGTTTAAAATTCAATATCTCCGGTAATATGTAATATTATAATATTACATATTACATATTTGAAATGGCCATACTGACATATTTTGCCCTAAAAGTTCAAAATAGGAAATGTAGTCTAAAGACGGAAATTTCCCTTTTTCATTTATACCCAAGTCTCTATCATTGCACAACCACAAATATTTAAATAAATTCTTTGAAATATGTTTGCCCTTAAAATTTTGAAATCCTTTTAAAAGGACAACGGATCAGAAAATGAAAAACTGAGTATGCCATGTTACTATGAGTGACCTCTAGGTTCACGCCTATATAGTCTTTTGGATGGGTCTTGACAAAAGTATTTTTTTGTTGCACGGTGTAATCTATTAACAACTTTAAAACGACATTAAAAAGAAATTACAACTGAGAAAATGTTTAAAAATAGTTTTGAATCCAATTTTTGAGACAACGGAGAATAAAATTGTCTGATTTTTTCAAATCAGACTATAGTAGCGTACAAATGAGTCTAACACCGACAAGGCTAATTTTTTATTTGTCGACACGTCTTATGCGACCAAAATTTGATAGAGTTTAATTTGGTGTGGTTTTGTCTGGTTTACTTTTATGCAGTTTGGCAAACGTGTGTGAAATATACGAAACTAACACACACACACACAGACAAACTGCTCAGCGCCACAGCCACTCATGGATTCACGAAGTCTTTCAGACAATGGCGACCGTATGAAAACGCAACGTTGTGCTACAGCAACACAGGAAGCTGCGCTGGTGGGCGCTAACAGCGGCAGCCTAAAGCCGCCGGTGCAAGGCTGCATATGCCTTCGTATATATATATATATGTGTGTGTGTGTGTGCATGTATGTGTGAGTACGTGTTGTTGACTATGCACTTTTGTGGGTCTCGGTGTTTGTGTGGCTGTCAGCTTAGTAATTGCAAATTTTTTCACTCTACCATTCACGTAGCCTCAAAGTATGCAACGATTTTAAGCTGCTCCGATCACGTGCCGCATTATGGCTTCCATTCTCACTTTACTTTATGCCGCAGACATTATGCTGCGCACGCACAAAAAAAATACTCACACACACACACATATGCAGGGATAACACCGTGCGACAAAAATTAAAAACATTTTCACACCGGAAAAAATCCATATGGGCGTGAAACTAGAGACCAAACATAGTAATACTGCGTACTCAGGTTTTTTATTTCTACGTCCTTTGTCCTTTTAAAAGGACTTCAAAATTTTGAAGGGGATACAAAATAAAAATAATATAAAAAATACTTAACCTCGTTAGAATATGGCGATATGTATATCAAATGAAAGAGGAAAGGCTCAAGAATGTAAATTAAATTAATTTTTTATCTATTTGTAAAAACAGGATATGAAAAAGGTCCTTTGAAAATTGTAATCCTTTATATCCTTGAAAATTTACATCTCATTTTCTTGAAAAGTAAGTATGTTAAAACCCAAAATCTCCTTGATCACGTGTCAAAATTTCATTATTCTGGCTTCATAGATTTTGTATCTTTTTATTATTTAAAATACTGATACTCAAATAAATTAGAATTTTTGTACTTCATTAGAATTGCAGCTTCCGCCTTTTTTTAATAACTTTCGAACTAATAAAGTTAGAGCAATGAAATTTTGACACGTGATCAGGGAGATTTAGGGTTTTAATATACTTACTTTTCAAGAAAATTCTATATAAATTTTCAAGGATATAAAGGATTACAATTTTCAAAGGACCTTTTTTATATTCTTTTTTATCAATAGATAAAAAATAAATTTTATTTAAATTCTTGAGCCTTTCCTCCATCATTTGATATACATATCGCCATAATTTAACAAGGTTAAGTATTTTTTATATTATTTTTATTTTGTATCCCCTTCAAAATTTTGAAGTCCTTTTAAAAGGACAAAGGATGTAGAAATGAACTGAGTACGCAGTATTATTATATTTGGTCTCTAGTTTCACGCACATTTGGATTTTTCCCGGTGTGAAAAATGCTGTCGCACGGTGTAATACCGAGTGGGCGCTGCCGGCATTTATTGTATTTCTTTATACAATTCGCTATATAAAAATGTTTTTTTTTCAGCTGCTGTTCGAAATTTGAAAGCTTTAAACAAATGTGGGCACAGGAAATTCAAGACCCACGTTGACGCTGTGGCTATGGGCCCATGTGAACACACATTGCCAACTGTGCTTGTGCTCAATTTCATACATGTCGAAGTCGGACTCTAACCGCAGCGGCAGCTTCCCAAACTCAAACTCATTGCACCCAGTGACCGCTGATTGCTGTGCAATGGCTGCGTCTCCTTGGCTAACCAACAGCTGACGTTATGCGGCCAACACCTTTTCACTTCTCCTTTTCTCTCTTTTCCCTTCCATCTGAACCACAGTGCACTTGGCTGTCTGTGGCGCTCGCTGTTGATTGTTATTAGCCGCTTTACATGCGCTTCAATGTGCATACAAGTGTGTTCACATATATACAAAAATGTTAGTATGTGTGTGTGTGAGGTTGCATACGTAGCACCAACACCAACAGCAAAATCTCATTAAAGGTAACGCATTCTAATGCTGCATTTGCAGTTAGGCCAGCAATTTATGTGTTACAGTGTGTCTGTGTGTTTTTTTTTTTTTTGTTATAGAGATGGAAAGCATCAAAAGCCGAGGACCCCGTCAGTGTGGGACTTCAACCGCACTAAAACCATCCCTCTCAAGTCCGAATTATCCCCCTGGTACGACCGTCAGGCATTTCGTCAGGAGGCGGGGTTGTGTGTCTGTGTGTGTGTGTGTGTGTGTGCATGGCACTCGAATTTTGTCATACCTTAACTTAGCTCGACTTTGTTGCATATACTGTGGCGTTCTGACGCAGTTAAATGCCAGTTTTGCCAGATGTGGAGTACTGTCATCATTTTCATGGATTCTGATATTTTATTTGCCATTTAAGCCTGGCCACCTCTGCCCCTTGCTGCCAATTCAGCGCCGCTCGTGTGTTATTTGTCAACAAGCATTTTATGAGCCGCCATCTGTTTACATATTCAAATGATGAAAACATATTTTATGACGCTATTTGATAGCATTTCTGCCTCTGTCTTACAGCTACCCCTTCCCCTCCCATAGATCAGCATCACCTGCTTCTTGATGTTTTGGCTCTTTTTCTATTAATTCATTAGATAAGTTCAGACGGAATTATACTGTCTTCAGTGATTAGAAAGAAGTTACAAAAGCCATTGGGGGCTTCAACTCTGCATCATGTCATGACTTTATTTGGCAGTAGCTGAGTCAAACCTCCTATTGGGCGCTGTTTTCTGGTGGCCTGCCATCAGCAATGCGATCAACTTGAAGCCTTTTGAGAATGTCAGAAGAGCTTCTGAGACCTCCGCCCCACGCCTACGAAAGCACTGTTCACCCCTCTCCGCTGGCTCCCAAACTGCTCCACTGGCAGGTTAAGCTATATGCGAAATGCTCTTCACTCAGACTTAACGTGATTTCTCGCTGGGCTAAACCGGATTTTGGTCATTCCAGGATTCTTATAATCCTGCCAAACGTCATTGATCATAACTGCACCTCCACTAAGCTTGATCATTCATTGGTCATTCACTGTCCGTATCTCTAGTAGAGAAGAATGCACCGGTAGTGAGTTATACGCCGGCAACTCCATTAACATCTCCACCGACAGCTCCAAGTTGGCAAACAAAGTTGGCTGCAGGATCTTCTGCAGTCAGCTGGGGATTTGTCTCTCCTTTCGCTTACCTGATCACTGTAGTGCTTTCCAAAGAGAAGTAATGTCCATAAACCAGGCCTCCATCTGGCTTATTCGCGAGAACGCGCATAAGGCAGGTGTCCACATCTACTCGAACAGTCAGGCAGCCATCAAGTCGCCATCAAGTCGCTCAAGGGCAACCACCACATCTAGGCTGGTCTTGGATTGCCGCGAATCCTTAGCTAGAATTATTCATCCTTAACCCTTTCGCTATTTTGTTGCCATATGGCAACATGCTACTTTGTGGACGTCTGCATCCTCTATGGTTGCAAGAATACATGTTCTTGTTGGTCTTTACAATAGTTTGAAGTTTTAGGAAAAATACGAAATTAATAAACTGAATATTTAAGTTTAAAGAAAAGAAGTATACACGTTTTTTAATGGTATATCTTGACATAGTAAAGGAAGAAGAAGCAGAACAAATTAGAGAACTTTTTAATTTGACGTTTTCTTTCAATTTAGATACTTTTTTTTTAATTTTGGCTGAAGTTAACGAAGAAATATTCAAATTTTCGTTATGCGTAAAAAGTTCTATGTTTAAGTAATTATTACAGCCACAACGATGTGGTTGCTCTCATAGAAAAAAACCTGTAGCGAAAGGGTTAATGATATTGAAACTATCCATATCCTGTAGAGAGAAGTATTAAATTTTTATATCCTAAACTAATAAAGTAAAAAGGACTAAATTCAAGGACGTGGTAGTGTACAAAAAAAAAAAAATTTATTAAAAAAATAATAATAATGGAAATTTCCAAGGATATTCAAGGATAAAGTTTTACAAAGACATTTTCAATACCTCTTCGTTCTTTAGCACCAAAACATTAAATTTTCTAAGATTCTAAGGATTTTTCTCTTTCATTTGATACCCATATTGTTATTCTACAATGCGCTCAATTTTAAAAAAAACCTGACGTCAGAGAGAAAAACTAAAAACGCAGTTTTAATACATTTGGCCCCTAGTTTTGCGAGTATTTAGATTTTTTCGTGTGTTTTGAAATTTTTTGATTTTTGTCGCACGGTGTTATCATTATTCTACATGCCAGGACACAGAGGTCTCATAGATAACTGCGAGGCGAACGAACTAGCCAGAGCGGGCAATCTGCTTGCCGAGGTTTCGTCTTGTCTCTCAGTGGGGGTTCCACTTGCTTCGGTTTACTTGATGCTCAAGCAATTCTATCATAAGGAAGCAAACGAATTGTGGTCTGAGAAACTGCCAAATCTCCCGACTAACTTGGGGAACCTATAACATGAAACGGACTAACCAGCTGTTCAACTTCAGACGATAATCAACAAATCAAGCTCAACAGTTTCGGTGCTTCGTAAGCGGAAAGACTGAGACTGCAATCCAATGACTTCTGTCGAGGGTGCGGCTCCGAGAAGGAGGGGAAGACCGTTCTCCACCTATTGTGTCAGTGTCCCTCATTGGCCAGAAGATGACATAAGTATCTAGGCTCTGCTTTCTTCATTAGTGTAACCTAACTAGTTGAATCTGAATATCAAGGATTTAGCCAGATTCGTAACGCAATCTTCATGGTTCCTAGCGCAGTAAGGGGGAGTCGCACCATCCCCTGTGGTATCACAATGATCCATAAGTTGTGCTTAAGTGAGCTTTTCACTTAGAGGCTGCCACTCCAACCTAACCTAATCTACAAAGGCCAATGGAATAAAATATTTTCAAAATTTTTCGTTTGCCCAAAAAATGTGAAAAATCTTTATAGGAAGTGCTGGACTCGTATGTATCATTTTGCTGGATTCTTACTGACTAAAAACCAACCCATTTTGTTATGCTTTTGAATCTACTTGAGCGATTTCGGATTTTTTTAGCACAAACAAATTGTACAACACATTCCTAATAAACAGTATCAGCCTTCCATATACTAAATCAACTAAAACTAAATAACACGAACTTTTCATATACTAACTAAATACATAGAATTTTCTCCAACAACCGCCCAAAGTATGCAATGAAAATGTTTTGACAATAAATTGCAAGTAAGAAAATATGCCGCGATTCGTTGCTTTATTGCTGCTACGAATGTGTTGCAGCGTCGAATGCAAATTGAAATACTTGCAATGTTACTTGCTAAAACGCCAGTCCGACAGACCGCCACAACGCCTCGCAGTACAACACTCACAGTTGGCGTTGTGCTATCTGCAACGTTTACGACTGTTTTCTGCTCCACCAGGCAAATGCTTTCACCTTGCACTTGAATATTGAAATGCAGAATGAAGTGAGCCGCTGAGGTCATAAAAAGTTATTTTATTCCAGCGCTTTCGCTCGCTAACGCTTCTGTCTGCTTCTCGCAGCCTTCTGTCGTTTTTGCGCTTCTCTGTGTAATTTTTGCAATTTTGTTTTTTTGTTTTTGCTGCGCTTTGTAATAATAATGCCGCAAGGACTTGCCTATCCTTGTGATGTTTTTAGATTTGCACATAATTTCATTTCCACGTACACTCGAGGAGAAACTTAATTGAATAATAAGCTTGAAATTACGCTCATAAAAAAACGTGTAAAAAATTACTTTTGTTGCGTCATAAAGTGAGTAGACTCCTGCCAGACTGACCAGTGGTCGAACGGGGATAGGGGTGGGGCGAATGCTGTGCAAGGGAATTAAAGTCAACTTAGATGTGTAACACGGAGGAAATTCAGAAGACGGTGTAACTTCATTGTTTGAGGCATTGGGAATCAAGAGAGTTCGACTGTAAATATAATCGAATACCACGGGGTTTCGAATATAATTCCTGAAGTTTAAAGAATATTCTCAGTTGCAGCTTGTCTAAGCTTTCCAAGCTCTCATCAGTACATTTTGGGATTTCGACAGTACATTTTGATTTTTGTTTCGTAGAAACCCAAAAGTTGACAATTTCACAATTTCGTTTTTATGGAAGGCGCCCTCTGGTGCTGAATTTTTAAACTTTAATTAATTTTGTATTTTTAGCGCTCAATAATGTTGTCAATTGTTGAATAAATCATTGAAATTGGTTCAGTGGCTTCTGAGTTATGATGTACGATTCCTTCCTAACTTTACTACATTTACAAATGGGGAGCCAATTCCATTGAAAATTATAAATTTTGTATTGCAGCCCCCTTAAGAGTTGTAGATAGCGGGTAGACATATATGGAAAAAACATTCAGAAGAGAAAATAAATGGGGGTCAGCCCTACATTTGATATGTCTGGGGAACACTTGGGAGCAGTGGGAGCCCATTTTATAAAAACAATAATTTTGTATGGGAGCCTCATTAAGGGTTGGAGATAGGGCGTAGGTGTGTTTGAAAGAAATATTCAGAAGGAAAAATTAGTGGGTGTCGGTCATAGATTTTAACCCTCTCAGAGCAACTTCTGAGCAGTTGTGGAACAATATATACAATTTTCCAACACTTTAGTGAACTTTGACCTCAATGCAATGCCATTTAATACGACACTAGCCTCCCAGTTTTATAGCTCGGGATTTTTTATATCAAACTGCATAAAATGAGGGCTTGTGGATCATCGAGAACCTATTATTAAGAATCTCCATTCAACACTAAATCATGTGGAATATAATACTTTGTATGGCAGGTGGTTGAATTTTTGCTCAGATTTCATTGAAATTTTGCACAATATATTTTCTACTCATACAAAAACTATATACAAAATTTCATTTACGTAAGACTACTGCTTCTATTTTTATCACTACAATATATGAACTCGCAACACTGTGCAACGTCAGTTTGGAGATCAATTGGAGAGTAACTCTTGCCAGTAGGTCTCACTTTGTGCTCAGTAGGCATTTGAGAAGTTAAACCTTTTCTTGACAAACAAAATTTACGCTCTGCAAGGCACTTATCATCTATGTATTCTTCTTGGATGCAGAACCTTGGACGACTACCGATGAAAGTGCTTTGAGGGCGTTCGAGAGAAAGGAAGAGAAAACAAGATCTTTGATCTTCTCAAGATGGGAGATGAACATCGTATTCGATAGAACAGCGAGCTGTAGAAGCTATACAGGGACATGGACTTAGCGCCAATGTTTTCTGCTGCTGAAATCTATATCACTCATACGCCCCGTTCACCAAGTATTCATATGTAAATACGATTATTCAATCAATTCAAATGAACGTAAAATAAAATATGAATGTAAATTAATGCTAGTCATGGTTTTTGCTGTTCTTGTTGCTACGAGTATATTAGTTATTTAGAAGGAAATTTATGCAACATACATTTATATTAATGTGCAAGCTGGTTGCCACTGTGCGTAAGTATACACAAGAATATGTATGTATGTGTGAGTGAATGTTTGTGCGAAACACGCGCCACGCAGCACTTAATGCAAGTAACAGAATTTCTTAGCTACGGTATGTGAATCGTAAACCTGTGCGGCACTTAAAAATGCACCCCACCCAGCTGACTGGAATTGTGTTGTACTGCAGATGAGCTCTCGAAAACCTATAGTTGCTGCTCGCATAGCAATTTCTGTTGTTTGCGCAAATTTTGTTGCTGTTTGATTTTTAGATATTAGCAGAGGGAGGCAAATTGAAAATTCAGCATTGAGCGAAAATGTGGCATAGTTCATGCGGTATGGTTTTAATAATGAAACAAAACAAACTGCAAGTTGGTGTGAAATTTTGGTGATTTTCTTTTGTTGGTAGCTGCAGTTGGATGTGCTTGGTTTGGGGGCGAACTGTTGCCAGTATTTGCTGACTGATTGACTACTGTCGTCTTGTGTATCTAAATCTATTGAAACACAAATGAGTTCTTTAGGCTTATTTCTTCACTATGGATTGTGCTTGAAAAATAAAACACACTTCAATTACTCAACGCAAAACGCATTCCAAAACCAGCAATCACTTTAACCCTTTCGCTACAGCTTTTTACTGGGGAAAGTTAAAATTTTTAATTTTACGTTTTAGGCTTCTATGTAGTTATATTAGCAACAATCCATAACAAATTTTTAAATTTTTATACTCGGACCCTGTATTTTAGAGTGTTTTTCTATGAGAGCAACCACATCGTTGTGGTTAAACATAAAAATTTTTATGCATAACGAAAAGTTGAATATCTCTTCATTTACTTCAGCCAAAATTTTTTTTAAAAAAGTATCTAAATTGAAAGAAAACGTCAAATTAAAAAAGTTCTCTAATTTTGTCTGCTTCTTCTTTCTTTACTATTTCAAGATATACCGTTAAAAAAAGTGTATACTTCTTTTCTTTAAACTTAAATATTCAGTTTATTAATTTCGTATTTTTCCTAAAACTTCAAACTATTCTAAGGAACAACAAAAATATAGTATCCACAAGTTTTTTGACCTAAAACAGGCACTGAAAAGAGACTATGCCATATGGCATAGAATAACCGAAAGGGTTAATTACAAATTTACACTTTGCTTATCTTTATACTTGCTACTACTTATTGGACTATTGCATGTTTCCCCTTTGCTTGCTCAAATCAGACTCCCCTCTGCGCTGCATCCGGCTGACATTTATACTTGTCTGCTTATCGCGCCTATTGTTCTCGCACATTTCAATTGGACTATCTCTCGATCGTTCTCGCACATCCCATTACCATCGCGAGACATCGCGAGCCATCCTTGCCGTATCGAAATTATAGCAAGTCTGCCGTACTCTAAAGTGCGTGCCTAAAAGTATGCCCGTAAAATATTCATGCATAGCGCAGCGACAGAGTGCCTCATCGTTACACTATCATAAAACGTCACATATATTCGTCAAGGAAAAGAAATATCAAGAAATATCAAAGAAATATCATTAATTTTCATGTGTGTGTGTATTGATGTATATTTTACGTTTGTCATCGGTGATTTGTTTTTATTTTTGTTTTATTATTTTTGTCGAAAATACAACATTAATGGGAACATTAACTGCGCACGTTTACACGCAATTTAACACGCAACCAAAGCATTAGATACACGTGCACTCACACACAAATACACACACATACTTTCATGGACATAAAGTTAGAAGGTGAAAGAGAAATCGTCACTGTTGCTATGCAATGTTTAATGAGGAGAAATGGAAAGAGTTTTTTGATATTTTGTGATAAGTAACAGCAGAAAGGTTTGTGGGGAACATTTGCGAAATACTTTTAGTGTGGAAAATATATCTTTAAATATCTTCGGTCTTGTTGGCAATGATTAAAAATAATCAGATAAACTAGCAGCTTTATGAGCTCTTTAAGGACAACAAGTTATTGTAGTGCAAAGATTAATCAATCATCATTCGCAGCAATCATCAACTCTAATCTATATACATACTTATAATTGCTTGTCCTGACTGACTGACTGACTGAATGAGTGACTAATTCATCATAGCTCAGGCCAAAAATAACTGAAGCTACAAGCATGAAAAATTGAATTGTAGGTACATCTTGAAAAATAAACCTTCGCTAAGACGGGTTTTTTTAAATCCGTGGTCTATTGTTTTTTTTTGCATTTATGTTTGTTCAAAACGCCATCTGACACTTAACCATTTAAGCACATCTAAATATTTAGGAAATTAACAAACTTAATATTGCAGTTGCATACTTAAAGGCGCAGTACGCAACTTTGCCATAACGCATTTAACGCAAAAAATAATTATTATAACAATTAAACGAGCGAGCGGAAGTGGCAGCATTTCATTGCTATTTTATTGCGCATGATTTTAGGCGCACTGGAGTAGTTAAATATGCAAATCGTTGCCACAAAAGTGCCATGACACAAAAACGTATTAAAATAATAAACAAAATAATGAAATAAAAATATACAAATACAAAACTAAAATCCTAACCAAAATGTGAGCTAACAATAACAAAACTCGAAAATTGCATATGTGCGCCGCCAGGGCCGTCGTCGCTAATTGGCGACTGCAATTTCCGTTGAGGAAATTTCATGCTGAAAAAAGAGAATTGCAAAAAAAATGAAAACAATCAAATCAAGCCAAGCAAAAAATTCAACGAAACACGCACGCTTTGGTTATTCGGTGCGTAAAAAAAAACCAGAAAAACAACGAAATAACAAACAACAGTCAACTGGAGCGCGCTGAAATGTTTCAACGAATTTAATTGTTGGTGACATGCAGCGAGTGTAGCCAATTTTGGCACAACAACAACAACATTAACAGCAAATTGCAAGCATTGTGAGTCAAATGGTAGCCTGAATGGTAGAGTCAAATAGGCGCACACGCATGCATAATGTCCATAATTGGAGCCAACGCAGCTGTCAATTTATGTTGGGTGACATTTTGCCCACAGCGCACAGTGATTCGTTCCATAGACAAAATTCAAAAAATGTATAGTCTCAGAATTTAACGATTTTGATGTCATTTGAAAGTTAAAACTCCAACTAAGAAAACCCCAAAAAATCTGTGCAAAAAAATAATTAGTGTGTGTGCAAAAGCGGCCGAAGTTGAAACTTTTTTCACAAAAAATTTTCAACATATATTTTTTGTTTTTTAGTCTATTGAGTAAAAAAAATCTTAAAAATATTGGTGTACAACTTTGCTTCCGCCGTTTTTTTTCCAAAATTAAAAGCTTTATTGCGAAAAAGTGCTTACAGATGTATTATTCAAAGTATTGTCCGTCGCTAGCGACAACTTTCTCCCATCTTTCCGGCAATTTTCGGATCCCGGCTCGAAAAAAGGAGTCCTCTTTTGACGCTATCCATGAAGCAATCCATTTTTCCAATTCTTCGAAGGATTGAAAATGTTGATCTGCCAGGCCGTGTGCCATCGAACGGAATAGGTGGAAGTCAGAAGGGGCGACATCTGGGGAATACGGCGGGTGGGGCAAGACTTCCCATTTCAGCGTTTCCAGGTACTTTTTGACCACTTTTGCGACGTGAGGCCGAGCATTGTCGTGTTGGAGGATGACTTTGTCATGTCGCCCTTGATATTGTGGCCGCTTTTCTTTTAGCGCGCGACTAAGGCGTAAGTTTCTGAGAGCATTCGATGCGCTTCAGCTGAATTTTTTTGCGAATTGTAACAGAAAAGTAAAACTTCCCGCAAATGGCGAGAATTGGGCACATAAACGGACATTTTCGAGCGTGAATAATACGAAAACAAGAACAACTGTCACTGAAACGGCGATGACAATTCGTTAGGCACTGTCCACACTCACTTTAAAGGCATTACCATCTATGTATTTCAACCAGCCTCAGCCGGTACAGCCACCTATCGGAAAACGGCGGAAGCAAAGTTGTACACCTGATATATGGTTAGAAAGAACTTGCTAAACCTTTCAATATAGATTAAGAAATGATGTGGCCATTTTTGCTTTTAACGTTTTCTCAAAATTTGTAAAGTTGAGGCTTTTAGTTCACTTTTGATTTAAATATTTTTCTAAACTAAAAATCTGAAAATCGGCAAAACTTAGAGGAAAATATCTAAAAAGTATGTGAAAGTATGTTCCTGGATTTTTTATTTTAAGAAGCATTCTTTGTTTGTCGGATAATGCAAACACATTCTCCGATATCTTCCGATCTCAGAAAATAATTCTATTTGAAAAGTGGTCTAAACACCTATTTTTCGACAAAATTAATTATGTTCATCCCTAAAAGTATGCAATCAGCATGAAAAATTGAGAAAACTGCAAAAAGGCAAAACATACATCTATTATTATCGTTTTTATTGCAAAACTAAAGGGTCCTAAGACAATTTCTGTTACTCTTTGCAATTATCAATGTTGACGTTACCGATTAAATGTAAAATGTGAAAAATCTAGCCAACACACTCGTTGCTATAGCTCACCAAAAATGACGAAAATTGCAAATTTAAGTCTCAGGCAATGCCATACTACAACAGTTTAAGAACAAAAATGGAGATTTCAATTCAGCAGACAATGATTAACTAGCATACCAAATTTTATGAAGAACCAAACCACTCCTTCTAATTTTGTCCCGCGGTTGTATGAAGTCGAATCACTGTGCAGCGCACCGAACAGCCACTATGCGCCTAAAAGGCTCCCACACCACGTTTCGGCGTTTGCTTGAAATTGAAACCCCGTTGCGTTGGCGCAAAAATGTCACACGCCTCACGGAAACGCAAAATCAAATGTCATCAACTGGGAACTATTGACGGCATGCATCAAATTTACGACGTGAATGCTAAAATTTCGGCGCAGCATAATTTTAGGCTGTTAGACTTTTCGTTGGCCATTTGCCGGTGTTCGCTGTGTATCGAACGCGCGCCGAAATGTGGTTTGTGGCCTTTGGTGTGTGGTCGCGTGACTGGCGACATATTAGCGCCAACAACAACGGTGACAGGTCGATAAGTGAAACAAGATAACGACGACCGGCCGAGCAGCGTAGGGCAGTGAGAAAAACACTTGACGCTGCTGAAGTGGAAAACCAGAGCTTGCTATGCGTGTGTGTGTGAGTACAAGAATGTGTGTGTGTGTTCCTGTAAACAAGCCGTCGCCCTCAAGGTGGCTAATTACAGCCACACAAAACGCGCCCGCTGACCCGCCAGTCGCACCCGTTCACTTCTCGTTCACTTTGTTGCGGCATGTGCCATGTGGCATGTGGCATGCTACATGTTGTTGACTCTGTGTGTACGCTTTTCGAAAACAATAAAGCGCCTGCAAATATGTTTTGGAAAATTTTCATTTTTATTACATTTTGCTTGGCGTGTGTGGTGCGCACTTATGGCCGCCAGCGCCGTGCGGCCTTTCTTGTTACATATTCGTTGTGCCATGGTTGTTGTTGTTGTTGTCCTTGTTGTTGTTTTTGTTGTTGTCTTTGTTGTTGTTTTTGTTGTTGTCGTCGCACTGTTTGAAATCATGTGAGCGCAGTTTGTTTGCTCGCAACTTTGTAATTAGAATGAACAAAATTTCAACAACAAATTATTGCAGCTGTAGCAAAGAAGAAGAAGAAGAACAGCCGGGCGCAAGCTGCCAAACGAAGATAAAAGTGAAAGATAACAGAACAGCCATTTGGTTTGTTTGTACCTGCGGCATGTTTGCCTGTTTGAGGACACACGCTCTGCTTGTTCTTCTTTTGCTGCCGAACCACTGTGCCAATGTTGTTGTTTGTTTTTGTGAGTGGCGATTTTGTTGTTGTAATTTTTAATTTTTTTTATTTTATTTTTTTTTATTGGTTTCAGTTACTCCGAGTAGAGCAATTTTTTTAATTTTGTTGCCTGTTTGAGGACACACGCTCTGCTTGTTCTTCTTTTGCTGCCGAACCACTGTGCCAATGTTGTTGTTTGTTTTTGTGAGTGGCGATTTTGTTGTTGTAATTTTTGAATTTTTTTTATTTTATTTTATTTTATTTTATTTTATTTTTATTGGTTTAAGTTACTCTGAGTAGAGAAATTTTTTAATTTTGTTGCCATATTTTCAAAATTGGTTTGGCTCAACGTTTGTATTATTTCTTCAATGGTTTTGTTGTTTGCGTTTAAGGTAAAATTTATGATTGGTTTATTTATTAATTGTTAATAATTCATTAGTATTTCTTATAAAAGAAATTATTTTTGTTTTAATTAAAACATCTTTACTCATCCGTCACCAGCGTCATTAATTTATTTCATTAGAATTAATCATCGTTAATTATAACTGCATCGATTTCCATCGAGTTTAGCGCTCACTACGTGCGCCTTTGTTGTTGCTTTGTGTATTGCTTTGTTGTTGTTCATGATTTTATTATAACCACTACAATCCTGCTGCACTCTCATGCTTGTGTCCATTTTGTTGTTGTTGTTGTTGTTGTTGTTGTTGCTTTTGATTTGTATACTTTATGGCGTTTGCTGCACGTATGGCCGGAACGTGTTGCCTACATTAATTACAGTATGCTTTTAGGCGCTCAAACGGACGTGCACGTTTTCAGTTATTAGTCATTTTCATTTGATGTGCGCTCTCGTTCCTCTCCACTCAAACAGACACAGACGCACACATTCCATCACTCTCTAACCACATCTTTCAATTGTCGCTGTCCGCTTTTGCTCTATTTTCGTTTTTCGTTCGCTTCGTTGTTCGCTTCATTGTCTGGCTACATGTTGCACCTGAGGCGTTTTCTCACACTAGTCTCCCTAATTTTTGTGCTTATTTGCTTTTAGTTAACATTTTGTTGTTGTTATTGTTGTTTATGTTGCTGTTTTTGTGGCATTTGCTTTTTGCTGTCTCCTATTTAATTGTCGTTGCTGCCACACAGCTGCAGGCGGCATTTCTGTGTGCTTTTTGTTTTTGTTTTTGGCGCACAAGTCGAAAGCATAAAAACTGGAATGACTGGGCGAATGAGCGAATGAGCAAAAGTAGGGAAGAGAAAAGTGAGGTAAAAAATGTGTTTGTTGTTGTTGTGGTTGGATGTTGTTGGGACTCGACAGCACGAACCCAGCGAATTGGGGGTAACTGACCCAAATTAGAATTTATTCGCAATGCTAGTTTTGTTTTACTCCTTTCTATGTTCTGTTGCTACCGTTGCGAGGGATTAATGTGCCGAAAGTAATCAGCCTGTAGTGCTTTTTGTTGTTGTTTTGTGTGTGTGTGTGTGTTTTTTGCTGATTTTTGTTAGTCACTTAGGCAGATAATAAACATGAAAATGCTATTTATATGCAAACAAATTGAAAACGAACGTGAAAATGTGTTGGCAAACTAAATGAGGACACTACGTGCGACAACTAATTGAAATGGAGAATGGCTGAAGCCTGAATGTATGCTAAGAGAAGAGACAGAGAAAAAGATGACATGAAATGAAGAGCGAATGCAAACTGACCTCAACAATGTTTGACATAGTTTTGGGCTCAATAAGGAGTTTGAGGAGTTAAGTAAACATTTTGAGGTTATACTCGTATTTTAGCTGAACTAATTTGCAGGTGAAATGAAGTTATAATTTTGGGTTTAAAGAGAACACATAATTTGAGTGCCCTTTAAATTAGCGTTGGTGAAGGCATACTGAAACAAGATTGAGAAATGTATGGATCAATTATCACTTATTGGTTCTTAACCCAGTAGCGCCTAGCGTGACCATATGGTCACTTCAAACATGCACTCAAAAATGTGTTTTCTTCATATTAAATCGATCAAAACATGTTTTTGCAAAATTTAAAATAAAAAATTCCGGAACCTGCGGGGGTTGAGAAGGGAAAGAATAGCTGACTTCACACCGAGGCTGTTAATTTGTTAGTCGTTAGTTGGTTATATTTTACGTATATTTTGTTTTTGTAATATTAACGAACTACCACTCTAACGAGGAACGAAGGCTTACACATTTTTTTCGTTAATTCATTCGTTGGAAATATTCAAATCATCTATTGAAATTTTTTAATTTTCTGAAAATTTTGTGCGCTTGTTGAACTTTTGCGGCCGTTATTCTTTCTCTTTCTATTCTTTTCCAATTTTAATTGCTTACCTGAATTCATCGCGATTTGCTTAACGGCATTAGAAACTAAATGCTGAATGATTTTAGATTTCTCGCAACATTTTTGCATTTATATTTATAAAATGTTTTGAATAAAAATACTGGAACAGCTGTTTGTGACACGCAGCGTACCAGACTATCAAAAATAAGCAAAAGGGGTTGTTCACAGTTAAGAACTTTAACAAATTACCAACTATCGAACAAAATAATAAAACAAAAAGTAATAAATTAAAAAAGATTTTAGATTTCGAAGGTTTGCAACAATTAAATTAAACAGCGTATTTAACAAAATTTCTTAAGAAATTAAAGACAAAGCAAGAATGGAGATTCAAAAAATTAGTTTTAAAAAATTATTTTAAAAAAATATTTACATAATTTTTTTTTTAAATATGGAAAAATTTTCGAGTTCTTGTGTCATGTTAACAAAAGTTATTTCGAAAATATTACAGTCAGTATAATACAAAGAAGGCGTTACATATTTAAACTGGTTGATTGATTGGTTTCAGTGACAATGTTTCAACATTCATATTTGAAATGTCATATTTATTTAAAATCTATGTTTTCTATATTACTATATTTATTTATATTTCATATTTATTTAAAATTTCTATAGCTTATTATTGCTTACTAACCGCCATCAGAAAATAACTTTTTTAATAGGATTCTGCAAGAGTGCGCCACACTTCGAATAGAAATGCATTGGAACTATTAGACGCAGTGAAATTCTTTACA
This sequence comes from Melieria picta, assembly GCA_964056695.1. Lineage (NCBI taxonomy): Eukaryota > Metazoa > Arthropoda > Insecta > Diptera > Ulidiidae > Melieria > Melieria picta. The sequence goes on from OZ057399.1 coordinate 46,957,494, forward strand.
AAGTTTTTTTTTTAGTATATATTATAATTTTCTTTTCAGCACCGTTGCTTGTCAAAACAAAACTCACTCACTGCGCTATGCCCAACCGCCTTTTATACTTGTTTGCCCGAAGTGCAACTCATTCTCGAACATGTCAGCATTGCCTCGAACCATATCTGCGATCATTTCCGCAAAATTAATATGACCCCTAAAAATATGCAATGCTGCAAGTTTTGTTGTGTTGCTTATGCTAGGGGGCCCGCAGAGCATTATGGTCGCAATATCAACTAAAATTTGGTCCAAAAGTTTCAGGTTTCAATGCAGAAAATTCTGTATGGATTCGTTGCCATCGAAGTGGATAACTCTGTGTTTGCTGCGATATATGTCTTAAGTCTAAAAAAAATTTAATAAAAAAGACAACTCTAACGAGAAAAGATCGACATGATTTTTAACCAAGTCGGGTATTTAATCAATGTACGAGAGTTATCTGAAAAGTTGTCGACCTCAACATACAACTGGCAGCACTCATCAACAATTAAAGGCAGGGAATCTTTTTGCGCCCTTTTTGAAAGGTTTTAATTTTAAAAGGGTTTCACTTTTAAAGGGTTTCAACAAAATTTAAGTAATTTTTGATGCACACTTCTTCGTTCAGAATGTTCGAGAAGTCAGTAAACTGCAACCATTCACAAAAATATCAATCAAGTTCACCAAATGGTGCTAGACAACCATCAAATTAAAGTGAGAAAGATAGCAGAGGCTATGTTTATGTATTATTTAGTCGTATGCAGGAAAATATTTCTATCTATATAATTTTTATATTTTATTACTTCAACTGTGCAATTCCGAACGCCGAACCGTAAATCTTTAAGCTTTCTGCTGAACTGATATTATGAAATTCCTAAGCACTGCAACTCAACTCATGGCTACCAATTTGTGCAGTTCCTCTGTTCACGTTCAGTTTTTATTTGCGGCCAATGGTACAAAGTTAGCTCTACCAAAGCGGCCAACATGAAAGACTTCAATCTCGACAACCTTCTCACACAACGTGTCATTACCGGGAATTGTCTATGACATCAGTGACACGTGCAAGTCGTCAGCCAGAACGTAACCGCTTTCCATTGGAATCGTTGGGCGAAAGTTGAACAGTTGCCAGCCAGCTTGGGCGAAAAAGTGGAGCGTCATTAGGACAACTGGCAGCAAACGGGCAATTCAGCAGCAACGGTGCAAATATGTAGCAGAGGAACTCATATCCCCCTCTTCCCCTGTGACTTGGCACTTTCTTTCTCTGTGGGTTTTCATTACATGTGCAGTGAGATTGCAACAAAGACGTCCAAAGATGTGTGGCCGTGTTGCCAGTCAGCAAAGTTCAAAGGCGTTAAAAAATGGGACTAAAAGCAAGAAGCACATTTGTATATATTTTATATGAATATCTATATAGTAGATATGTACTCATATGACTATTATTTATTTTTTTATGTTCGTAGCTACTAGTTATTCATATGCATCAGGGGCTTAACTATGATAAGTTTTTTAAGAAAATAAATGCTATGCAATTATTACAATGCAACATAAATTTTTTGTGTTGATTATAATTATTATTTGCGACAATTAATTTTTACGTTGCGTAATAACTGTTATGAGAAACACATTTTTTTTCGTTCTCGATAATTATTATTGTGGTATTTTTTTTACGTTGTTTCATAACTTTTATTTATGTTTTTTTATTTACATTACTGATAACTATTATTTTGAGACATTTTTTTTACGTTGCTTCATAACTTTTATTTATGATTTTTTGTTATTTACGTTGCCGATAACTATTATTTGAATGAAAATTTGTTTACGTTGCTTCATAACTTTTATGAAAGAATGTTTTCTTTTACGTTGCCTCACCACATTTTGAGTATAAATTGATTTTTAAATGTTTGAAACAATTAAAAATCAATTCATAACCAAAATGTGGTAGTTCAACGTAAAAAACATGTTTTTTCAAAAGAATAATTATTGGCAACGTAAATTAAAAAAAAATCATAAATAAAAGTTATGAAGCAACGTAAAAAAAATTCCCAAAATAATAATTATCGGTAACGCAAATAAAAAAGTCATAAGTAAAAGTTATCAAGCATCGTAAAAAAAAATTCTAAAAATAATAACACTATGCAAGTGTTATTCTGAATATATTTTTTAAATTTTTTTCTAACTTGACTCTGGGTCCAAAGCCATTTCATATTCACCTTCGCAATCAATTTAATGTTAAAAAATTTATTCAGAAAAAACAAAAATATCAAATGTTTTATATTTCATTGGAAAGAGAATTTCACAGGCTACAATATGGTAGCAAACTTATTGTACCTTAGTAATGGATTTTTTCGAGAAAAAATCCGTTAACAAAAAATTTTAATAAAAAAAAGATTTTTTCGCTTAAAACTTTTTATTAGTACATCTTACGTATCTAATGTTGCACATCAAAAGAAAGGTATGAAAAATACCTTTCGTTTGATACCCATATCGTGTAAATCAGTTGGAGATTTATTGAGTTTTTTTGATAAAAACTTCGAACTTTGACCCCGATCCATGCCTTTTATGGGCGTTTTGGGCAAAATTTTTAGTTTGTTAGATGCAGGAGGCAACCCTCTATATAAAAACATACTCATTTATTTTTTTCACGAGGGTTCGCTATACTGTTTTTATGCCTCGACGAAAGTGGGGTTTTTGGGACATTTTTGTCGAAAACACAGTTTAAGTGTATTTTTTATGGATTGGTGTCTTAAGCAAATTTGTTGGTCGTTAAAATATCTACAAACTTGCCGAAGACAGTAAAGCGATTTTCGGAACGATTTAGGACCTATTAGCATTTAAACATTCGAAGACTTAAGCGACGAACTCGACTAAAATGAGCAAACTTCAAAGTCGGATTTCTCTTAAACTAGAGCCAATCCAGCGAAACGGCTGGTGGATCTCAACTCAGTATACCTATAGAAAAGTCCTCTGTAGGGCCCCCCATGTCTGAATTTTTGAGGGTAAATTTCACGCACAGTGTTATTAGAAGCCAATATTTTTAGAAATTTCTTAAATTGTGAGCAATTTTTTTATTTCCAAAAATATGGATAATAATTATTTTAGGTCTCTGATATGCATATATCACTTTCACAAAAACAACAACAACAAAATGACATTAACCACATGCGAAATTTATGCAAGCAAACTCGAAATGTAGCAATCATTGTTGTTGTCTTCTGGCTGCGTTGCTATGCATGCTTTGCATTCCGCGCGCTTCTTTGCTACTCGCTTCTGTGACAGCTCGCTCGCATTTTATTCGAATAATTGCAAAAAGGAAATAAAGCGGCAGTTGACAGACACGAGCTGCACGTGCCTGGCACACAGTGACCGCGTTCGGGGGCTTCCCAGTACAACGGCTGACACGCTGTTGCGTTGCTCTGCGCGCCCAACGCAACGCTGCAACCTAACCGAATTGCAAATGTCGCAACTTTTGATTTCAAGGTGAAATGCCACAAGCCATGTCTTCGTTTCCGCAAATTTCTTAGTTTACAACGCTTTGCTTGCATTTCACTTGGTTGGGTTTCGTTCTAACTTTTAATGTTTTTGTTGTTATTGTTGTTGTGATATATGTGAACACGGTTAAACGTAGTAATTGGTGAGCCAAAGAAGTGTAAGAAGTGGATTAAGTTAGGTGTTAAAGTTCGAGATTGACGAAGCCAGAGGCTCGATTTAACCCTTTCGAACCCAAAGTTGCCTGAGAGCCACTTCACCTCTTTGTCATCTTATAGCAAAAGCTACGATTGATTTATGGGTTTAATTTAAGTAGGCACCAACAAATTAATATTTTTAGAAGTGAATTCAAAGCAAATTACAAAAATTTTAGTGTTATAACCAAAATAATTTCCAATAATTTGCAGCGATATCAGTGAAAGTTTGTGTTCTAATTGAAGTCTACGAATTGGGCGTGTTTGATCAAAATCCTATTTCTTTATTAATGGTTAAATAAATCAAAAAGTGATAATTTTGTATTTTTCCATAAATATTAAATAATTTTT